>CM031616.1:37302084-37312084 GCA_018398815.1 Conus ventricosus | reverse complement strand
GCTCATGCACTACCAATAGGGCAATATGACAATATAAAGCGAAGGAAATCAAGACGGAGCAAACCAGAATAACTCTAATACTGAGAGAGAGAGAGAGAGAGAGAAGAGAGAGAGAGAGAGAGAGTGTGTGTTTTCTTTTTCACTCCATACACACACACACACACACACACACACACACACACACACACACACAGACCACTACCACCACACAAAAGCAGACAACCAACTTTTGCCTTGTATTCTAAAGGACCAGCCAGAACGGATGTACCATCAACAGAACTAGCAACACGCCATCAACTAATATGGATGCTAAACAACGCACATCTCTACAGGTTCAATCAGTCGGGACCCCACATGAATCGCACAACCGACAGTCGGGACCCCACATGAATCGCACTACCGAATAAATCAAAGTGAAAAAAACAAAAACACCACAACCACGATCTTCGTTGTCATTACCTCCCACTGAATCTCATCTTCCACCTGAAAGTTAAGATTGTATTGGTTACGATTAGTATAAACAAATATCAAAGAGAAATCAATGGTAGATAAATAGGAAAGATACAGCACATATTCAAGCAAAATAATGAGAAAAGCAAACAAACAAATGCAGTTCGTTGTTAATCAAATAAAACAAGTTGCTTAATTAAGCACGCTTGAAGAATGAAAAGGATTAATTTTCATCGGTATTGATGCTGTTATAATGTTAAAGGTATACCATAGACTGAAAGCAGTGACATAAACTGCTTTGTTAAACCAAAGAGATTCGGAAAAGACAGTGTTTTAACTCAACTGAAAGTCACATGCATATGCATAACGTAAATAAGAACTTCTCTACACTAACGGTTAAGCGAAAGTGTCTTGGAAAGCCAAAAAGGAAATATAAACAAATCAAACAAAAATGTGTGCAATTCACCAATCAAGTTAATGGACACTTGATTAAAAACGGAAATCCAGTATAGAAATAAAAAAAAACAATTTAGGTAAAGAAAATGAGCACACAACAAAGGAAAAGGACCGAAAAGCACTTGACCTTAACGTTATTTGAAGAAACGTCAAAAGCGTATGTTGTTAATAGGGTTTATACCACAGTAGAAAATATATTTCACATTTACTGTTACCATGGTTAAAAGACGAAATGGTGTTCAGAATTAAAGCTATGTCGGAGTAAACACATTTCGCTAAAAATAAATGAATACAATATAGACGTTGCAAAACAAAACAAAACACAAAAAAAAGTAGAGAAAAATAAACAACGAAAAAAAAAATCCATCGGAAATCCGACAAAAGTTATCTACCTTTTCTCCTCTCCACCACGTGACTTCCGCTTCCGGATCAGAGACGTCACACTCCATCAAGGCTTTCTCTCTCTCCACGGCCTCCACGTCATCTAGAGGCTTCATGAACTCCCATTCTGGCTCTGCACGTGAAGATGGAATGCTAATGAACGCGGTTTTGGGACACTACAAAGCTTGCACAGGCCCATGAAAATCGTGTTCTTCGTGACAACGGTAATTTTCTTCCAGAACACGGCGACTATTAGCCTACCGTTTTCATGCAAGTGTCATTATATCTGATCTTTGTTTCCTCATAGTCACTCGTTTCCTTGTTTTATTGTCCAACCGTCATAAAAACAAATGATTACAAATGAAAACAGGTAACTATGACCCATGAAAAGCGATAACTAGGACGCATTAATACAGACAGGTGCTACTCATGAAGAGGTCAGTCAATACGACTCGTGAACGTACGCGCTGGTGTCCGCACGCAATCTGTGGGCTTTTACCAGTCTCTGCAAAGGTCCGGAATGCAGAATGCCAGAAATAACTGTCATATATATTTACTTTCGCGCCTCACGGCCATGAATTTCACTTTTTTCGTTTTTTTCCCCACTGATTATCTGAGGGCTGAGCAACAACGAAATCAGAGACAATATTTTTTTCTGACATGAAAACAATTGGTTTCCTGTGAAACAGACCGCATTCTAACAACAGCTGCCATTTTCTTATCGTAATAATCAATGTCTTTCACAATTAACAAGCAGTCCAAATTTCATAGAGAACAATTTGTGACGAAACTTCGGTCTCAATTTGGTTACAGCGCAGTGAACCTCGCTCCATCATCTCAGGGCCGGACGAAGTTACACAATAAGACCGAAGGGAAGAATTGCGAAGAGAAAAAGAAAATACTACAATATAACACAAAACAATAAAGCTCAACTCAACACAGTGTCATACAATACAACACAGTATACCCACAAAAATCCACCCACCTCCTACTCTGAGTTTGCACTTGGTTTCGGCCTCGCCACATTTGCAGGAATATTCCGCCGCGTCCGTCGGTTCTGCGTTCAGGAGTTTCAGGATGCAGCGATTCTCACGTCGCTGGATCTCGTATTTGCCGGGCGTGTACTGCAGACACGACAAAAAAAAAAACAGGTCAAGAATTACCAATTTTCCTTTCATTTCATGGACCGGGTCGCTTCTATCTTTGTTTAGTGTTTGTTTTTTGGTTTAGCTATGTACATTTTTTCACTATTTAGAATCGTCTGTTGATGCTGCTTTTCTTGTTTTTCTCTCTCTCGCTTTGTTGTGAGGCGCTTCAAGGTGGCGTTAGGGACTACCTAAGGGATGTAAAGGGTTCAGGGGAAGGGAAAGACTGGAAGAGAGAGGTGTGTCAGTGTGTGTGGTGAGGGGAAGGAGGGGGTGGGTGTTTGGAGGGACGCAGGATCCACTGAATAGAGGGCTCGTCTTCGAAACGAATTTAAATCTTACGCAGGGCAGATTTACATATCACACCCTCAGTCCGTCAGTGGACAAAATAATCCCAAGTCTTCCTTTATTTCGACCATCGGAGTGGGAGATGGGCACACCACCCCTTCTCCCCCCACTGAAATGCCGTCAAGGACAACAAAACCACGTACATGTACCTCCGTGACTCGGTTCAAGGAACTTTACAGATTACAATAAAGCTGGAATGTAGGGTGAGGGGGGCCGGGGGCAGGTGGGGAGGTGGCATCAAAACCAGAGACAGAAATCCTATATGGTCGACGTAAACACTGGACAAGACGTTGCAAGTCTACACTGTGGCCCATGGCTACGGACCAAGGGCTGTGTGGATGTCGACTGTCACCCGTCCTACACCTCCTCTCCCCCTGTCCCTCTCCCAGGGTACCACTCTGACTTCCATCACTTGTCCTCTGTGGAGTCAGGTGACGAAATAGCGCACACCATGACAAAGCCTTTTGGGCATTTTTCCGCTGTCTTATCTCCCGTAGTACCACTCTCACGCTTCTCATTGTAA
The DNA here is from genome assembly GCA_018398815.1 of Conus ventricosus. Classification (NCBI taxonomy): domain Eukaryota; kingdom Metazoa; phylum Mollusca; class Gastropoda; order Neogastropoda; family Conidae; genus Conus; species Conus ventricosus. The sequence goes on along the minus strand of CM031616.1, from coordinate 37,308,781 downwards.
ATCTCCCATTACATTGCAACATCCGTCAAGAAACGACCTATTGCAGTCTTAGCACAGCGTTTCAGTACTCCAGTATCTGTCCTCCCCTCTACCCCCCCCCCCACTCCCCCCTCTCGCCGACACCCCCCTTCTACCACCACAATCTCCACTCTCTCTCTTTCGCTTCCACCCAACCTGTCTCAACCGATTCTCTTTGTTTCTCCTCTCTATTTCACTTAACAGCTAATCCTCGAAGGCATTTTTCTGCTGTCTTACATTGCCACATCCGTCAAGGAACGACCTGTTGCAGTCTTAGCACAGCCTGTCCACAAGGAACAACCAACATCCAGTCTCATGAGCCAACCCACCAGAGAAGACATTGCACTGCAATCGAGTCACTTTGGTCGTGTTCAACTATATCTGTTCTTATGCAACATACGCTGGACACCGCCTACTAAGCATCCTTCCATCGATTACCACTTGTTCTTCATTATTTACAATTTCACCGTCCATTTCTTGATTATCCGTTTCCCTCGACTCATTTTGAATGTACTTGTTGTGTTTGATCTCTGTTCATATTCACTCCATGAATGAATTGTATGTATTTTTTCTGTGTGTGTGTGTGTGTGTGTGTGTGTGTGTGTGTGTGTGTGTGTGTGCGTGCGTGCGTGAATGTGTGTGTGTGCGTGAGTGTGTGTGTGTGTGCGTGTGTGTGCGTGCGTACGTGTGTATGTGCGCGCATGTGTGTGAGCATGCGTGTGTGCATGTGTGTGTGCATGTGTGTGTGTGTGTGTATGTGCATGTGTGAGCGTATGTGCATGTGTGCGCGCTTATATGTGTGCGTGCGCGTGCGTGCGTATGTGCGTGCATGTGTGTGTGTGTTTTGTCAGTACAACCTTGAGTTAATCTGACAATAAATTGGTATCAGTCAGTCAGTGTGTGTGTGTGTGTGTGTGTGTGTGTGTGTGTGTGTGTGTGTGTTGTGGTGCACGCGCTCGTATGTATATGTTTGTGTGTGCGTGCGCGCGTGCGTTGTGTGTGTGTGTGTGTTGTGTGTGTTGCGCGTGCGTGTGTGTGTGTGTGTGTGTGTGTGTGTGTGTGTCCGTGTCCACAACTGACCTCCAGGGGCTGTCCATTGCGGTACCACTTGACGAAAGCACGCGGGTCAGAGACGAAGCACTTCCAGCATCCCCGACTTCTTGCGCTTGATCTCATACTCCTCGGGCAGCCTCTGCGTGAAGCTGTAGTCCGTGGGCTTGGCTGGAAAATTCAATCAACCAACCAACCAATTAACCACAGACTCGAAGATGCAGTCTCTCCATCCTACACCCAACGGTTGTAGAACAAATGATAATTTACTTCTTCACATTCAGAACAAACAATACCTCTATTCCTTCACCTTCCGTTCTGTCACCCGCGACGAATCACGCCATGGTCAAACGACCAAACTCTTGACTGAACACTTAAGAAATGGTATTTCATAGCGCATCCTACTCTTCAGGGTGCGTGGTCAAATTGTGTGAATGTCTGCCTGCGGAGTTGGGAGTCGGCAATGTTCGAACCACTCGTGGAGTCGATTTTTTTTTCCCCCGCCCTGTTCAGCATGAATGGATCCTGGTTCAGGTCAGGGGAGATCAAAGACGGGCGGAAGGAGAAGGATAGGCTCCGACTATGATCATGCCTCACGATACCACTAAGGCCCAGAAACCGAGACTCCAGAGACGGACCTGTAATTTCCCCTCTCATCCTAGGAGGCGGCTTATCCTCTTTCAATCAACACAAACCGACCTTTCAACATTCCACATGAAAACGGTGTTTTGGTTTCTTTCGTTTTCTCGCCCCAGAACTGTCAGCGAAAAGTAGGTCTACCAACAAATGAATCGGACGCTTGAAAAATCAGGAGATAGTCTATAGGACGGGCGGATCGCCTAGCCTGTTAGAGGCAAACAGGAAAAAAAAGCCCACACAACCTAGTCTCTGGTTATGCTTCTTTCCGTGAAAAATCCACTCTTTCTCCCACACGAACAAAATCAGTGTGGGCTGCAGGTTAGAAAGCATATCTTTTCTCAATAATTGCCACGATTATCTTTTTTTTTTTTTTGCGCCATACAAGCTCCTAAGATTCGCTTAGGGTATCTTCTGCGACTTCACAAAAAGGAGAGTGAATGCATTTGGATATTACAGTTCTATTCAAGACAGAGAGGGGCGAACAGAGCATGTTTCTGTCACAGCTGGACACAGTATTGAACTGGAGAATGCTGTGCAGCAGGTGGCTGCCTGGTTGTACTTCCTTTTGTACAGTACTTTTATTTCACTGTTTGTTTTTAACTGTCTTCGTAGCAAAGTTTGAAGGGTGGTGTACAGTAACTTCCTGTGACGGGTCCTTCGAATGCCGCACAACACACAGGGATATTCAGCGCCTGTAAGCTGTAAGCCGGCAATACTAATACCGATGTCTGAGCCGAAATGGCAGCCAGTACACCGGCACACTGCTGCTCTGATTGACTGTTCATATTGCGGTACTCCACCTAAGACATCTGTGGCTGCTTAAGCAGCAGTGGCGGTGAGGAGAGGTTCAATATGTGGAGCGCAGATATCTGCGATGTCTGGCTGCAGGTATTATCCCAAAACAACAATGAGTGAAGAAAGAAACAAATTCTTGCATGTTTTTAGCAGCAAAACGTCGTTTGTCTTTTCTTTTTGAAAAAACAACAAACAAGCCAACAATTTTCCTCCTCTTTACCCCCTACTTAGTCAGCACTTGAAGATAACTAACAAGGCTGACAGTAAAACAATCTTCCCTTAAAATCAGGGGAAACCTCGACATGGAATCCCCCTTAAAACCACTGCGAAGGAAAATACTTGACAGACATCCTGTATGAAGTACCAACTGCACGGTTTGAAAATAGACGCAAATTTATGGGGTGCACCCCGATAGATCCCCGCACCGATAGATCCCTAACCCGAAACCCTAACCCTATCCCTTTGCGGGGATCTACCGATGCGGGGATCTATCGGTGCGGGGGTCTATCGGTTCGGTGCAGGGATCTATCGGTGCGGGGATCTATCGGGATGACCCCAATTTATGTACATCACACGGCCACGAACACGTCATCTGCCGACCCGCAAGTCGAGTTCCTCTCTCCCCCACCCCCCCCCCCCCCCCCCCAACAACCCCCTCATCCCAGTTACAAAGTCTATCACACCCCCATCCCAACGCACAGCTTGAAATACAGCAGAATGTACAGACGTCACGGGGAAGTGGCTATTCGCCTGAACTCGGGGCGACGCACGTACAGTTGATCAAAATGCAGGAGCCGGCTTCAAACCGTTATGATACTGTTTTGACTTTTGCTGTATTAAGTTCGAGTGTGCATGTGTGTTATGTGTGTGGTGTGTGTGTGTGTGTTTTTCTCCATACATTTAAGTCTAGTTTCGGAGATCACACAGCATTTTTTTCTAAATTTCTTATGTCGCCATTCGACATACATTTGATCACTATTGTATCAACCGCTTTGAAAAGTGAAACCAAACCTTTTTCATGACAACATTTGACAACATTATATACACACAGCGTTAACTAATTCAACTTGATAACTTGATCACTGCATTAGATCCTCTTTGTAGGAATTTTAGACACTGTACAGCACGTGGCAGAAATTCAGCACAGAGAGCTAGAGCGCGCGGCTTCGACCCAACCACACAAGTGGCAGGCGCCCCAGTGAAAACGTGTAAAACGGCTGCTGTCAGCCTGAGCATGAACACAAACATACACAGACAAACACAGAGATCAAAGGTGTCAACACTGCGGCGGAAACTACAAGACATTTACAGCAGGCGGTCATGATTCTGAAGTGGCCGAAAACGAAGCCAGCGCTGGCACCCAGCACTCAGCCGCACTGACAGCAGAGAACCACCCGAAGCCAGTAAGAAGCACCACCACACTAGGACGACAACCGCTGTGTCTGAAAGTAGCACACGCTGCAAAAACCTCCCTATGTCATGGCACGTGCAACACGGCACCGCCAGCCTGTAACAACCCACAAAGAGGGAGAGGAAAACGAGGGATTGAGTGAACCTTATGGTAGCTGCCTTGGTTCAAAAAGCCCGTGATAACAATTTTGGTTTTTTTAATGGCGATTCCCCCCCCCCCCCCCCCTCAGAAAACAATGATAACCACCGATTTCACACAAAAAAAGTAATCATCATTAATATTGTTGCTTCGAGATAACTCATATTCTTGTTTTTTGGTCTGATGTGGCAATCAAACGTGATCACCATAAAAATGATAATTATGAGCGATGAAAGCAGGTAATCATGACTCATATTTATATGCATGGGTGTAATCGCACGGATTCTCCTAAAAAAAACTACGCCGCAAAGGCACCTGATGGGAAAAGTACTGCCACAAACCCCGTTTTCACCGCCCATGGCTTGTAAGCCTCATAAGTTTTTTTCTCTTCATTGAAACGTATTTTTCTTCTTTTGTCCAATATTTGACGTCTAGAAAATTTCGAAGTCAGTGGAAATAATTGTTTTCACGTAAAAAATACATTTACACATAATCACTTTCTTATGCCGATAACAAACCCTTTCCTCGTTACATGAAAGGTGGAAATAATTTGGGTTTATTATATCTCGTGTCTGGACCGTTCTCTTGCGATGAGTATTACTGTTTTTCAGTGGCTGTGACCCTGACACGCACCGTGTCTCTTATGCGTTCCCTGCATGGCTCGGGACGACAGCCCATTCCGGCAATCGTGTCTACACACCGTTACATCGGGGCTGGCACCTCCAACCCTCCCTCCCACCCTTCCCCCGACCTACCTCCAGGTTATAAATAGAGTTCACTGTTACCAGGTAGACTGACTACCGGAGGTGGAAGAGACGCGGCCAGGTGTGTCAGTAGCACAGGTGGAAGAAAAAAGCTGAACGAGGGAAAGAGAACGTTGGGAGACGAGGGAAGGCAGGTGCCCCGGATCGGTGCTTCTCCCCGTGCCACTCTGGGCCTGGACCCTACTGGTGAAATGAGAGCTTTTGTAAATTGCCATCACCAGAAAATTCAGAGAAGTCAGGGAATTGTGTAACTCTCTTTGCTTTCTGTTTTTCCCGTTTGCTAAGTCATTATCATAATGACGAAGAAATCAAAAGCGTAGGGAAGGGGAGGAGGAGACAGACACAGAGAGAAAGACAGAAAGAGACCCGAGCGAGAGACAGAGAGAGAGAGATAGAGAGAGGCAGACTGACAGACAGACAGAAGAGACTGAGAGTGAGAAAGACAGAGAGACGTAACTACGGAGAATACGTGTGTGTGTGTGTGTGTGTTGTGTGTGTGTGTGTGTGTGTGTGTGTGTGTGTGTGTGTGTGTGTGTGACAGAGACACAGAGAGAGACAGACAGACAGAGAGAGACAGAGACAGACACAGAGAGAGAGAGAGAAACTTAGAGAGACGTAACTATAAAAGAATATGTGTGTGTGTGTGTGTGTGTGTGTGTGTGTGTGTGTGTGTGTGTGAGAGAGAGAGAGAGAGAGAGAGAGGGGAGAGAGAGAGAGAGAGAGAGAGAGAGAGAGAGCCGAGAGTAGCACAAGTACAGGCTTCACCGAACGATGGAAAACATGTGTAACCGAATTCGTTCTGGAACGCCAGGTGCAAGGTACTCTTTAAAGCGTTTCTTCTTTATTCTTTTTCTTCTTTTTTTTTTCTACACCGCGAAGGAGGTCAGGTTTCACCCGCACGCATTCGTTTACTTGTTTGTTTGTCTGTCTGTCTGTCTGCGTGCTTGCCAGCAAATTTACGCACAACCTACACAACCGATTTCGGCGGAATTTGCTAGGAAGCTGGAAGCGGCCTAGGAACGAGTCCATTAAATGTTAGCCGAGGGGCAGATCCAGGAACGGTTCGACCTTTGGGAACAGTTTGCGATCCTGCCTGTGCCCTTCTAGTTTTGGTCTGTAGTTATTAATCGCCTGAGTTGGCTTGGCTCTCAGGGCACATAAAGGGAGAGCTCATTATTGGGAAACCGAGGCCTCACTCGCTGCGGTGTACAACACACACGCACACACATGCGCGCGCGCGCGCGCACACACACACACACACACACACATGCGCGCATGCTCATACACACGCTCTCTCTCAATCTCTCTCTCTCTCTTTCTCTCTCAGACACACACACACACACACACACACACACACACACACACACACACTACAACGCAGACCTGAACCTCTTCGTCACTCAATAATTTCTACCGACTACGACTAAGTTCACCTAACCGGATACCATGAATGGACTTCAACAGCCAGGGCGACATCAACCCCAGAGTCTCTCAAAGGACATACAAGTTGACTTGGATAACACACACCATGGCCATACCCTGAAGTGATTCGGATATGTAAAGAAAATGTTTTAATATTTTTTATAGGTTTTTATTTAATTGTGTTTAGTATAGAAATAGAGGTGCATTTATTTTATTGCAGTGTATAAGTGCACCCAAACTGGTATAAAAGTTTGATATGCTGATGCAGACATGTGTTTAGCCCGTGCACAGGGTTTAGAGGGGAGATGCATGGTTCTCGTGCAGTTTTTATAACGGGTGAGCTTGAAGTTTGTATGTGTGGCGGTCGATGTTGAGCTGTCTGCTGTGACAGACCGAGAGAGAGAGCGTGCGCTGTCTGCTGTGACAGACCCAGACCAGAGTCGGTAGAGACCTAAGGTAA
>CM031616.1:37268447-37290947 GCA_018398815.1 Conus ventricosus | reverse complement strand
GTATGCTCCACATCCTCGCTGTGACGGAATATCAGACGGAACACACAGGAAACCTCATGCAGCAAAGTTATTTTTGCCATGAGAAGTCGTTTCGCCTCTGCCGTGTGGCCTAGTAGCCTACTACATACTGTGTTGTGAGGGAGCGCCGCATCGCTGTATATTGAAAATACTTTTACGCGAAGGGAAAAAAAGCTTTGGTCTGAGTGGTATCCACTCTGGCAAGTCAAAACAGTGTTAGTGAGTGGATAGATGTGTGTGGCAAAGCAACGGGCAGCAGCCGCGAGTGCAGGTGACTGCACACCCCGACATACGACGAAGGTCAGACTGTCCTGTATTCCTCGTTTCATAACTCTTTTTCAAGTTCTCCAGTAATTGTCAAAAACTGGTCCTGACGAACGATAACACGAACGAATAAAAATCAGCATCACACACAAATGAAATAAAAATATGAATTATCAAGGAAAACGACTCTCCCATTCTGTCTACCTCTCCCCATTCTGTCTACCTCTCCCCCACCCCTTCTCCCACACACACACACACACACACACGCACACACACACACACACACACACACATACTAATAAACACTAACAAACACACACGCATACACACGCACACACACATTTACATGTGTGTGTGTGTGTGTGTGTGTGTGTGTGTGTGTGTGTGTGTGTGTGTGTGTGCGCGTGCATGCGTGTGTGCTTGCGCGCGCATGAGAGACAGACACAGAGTTGGGGTGGAGGTGGGGGACGACACGCAGACGGACAAACACACAAGGACATCATAACAGTGACACGAGCAATATGCATATTTCATCCAGTTTTCTTACCTGCGGAGGGACAGAAGCAGACAGAGAAGAGGAAGTATGTGTCATCTTACACTCATTCTTTTACAGCATACATGTGCAATTACGTAGTGCGTACATGTACTTGCTGCTTTCATATCAAAAGAATAAATGTATAACTATCACCCATACTCCAGCCCACAGAAACAAAAATTATATGGATGCAACACTCGTATCAGCGCAAATTATCACTTCTTCACATCAACATTTGCATGCAATCTAAGATGCTTGGTATGCTCAAATTTGTACGTATTCCAATGAACTGCATTCGACCACACGCATATTCCCCAACAGCTTCGAAGGCCAGTAAAGATACACATACAGAACTGTCGAAAACCAAAGGTGAACTCGAAAGAATGCAAAATGTAAACGCAATTTCAACCACAAACACACAGAAAAAGAGAGAGACAAAAAAAAGAAAAGAAAATTAAAAGAATACTGAAGATAAGAAAAGCAAAGACAAACAGGGGGAAAAATGAAAACAAACGATTTTCATTCCGTCACTTCCTCAACCAAACCAAAACAGTCTGAAGTGGATGTAGGGATGGTTTCGCGCATTCAAAATGGCGGATACTGGTAGGGACATTCTACTCATCTGAAACCTGAAGACCTAATCCTGCTGATAACTTGCGGGAACAAACTCAACAATGCGTCATTGTATACATACACAAAAAGCACATTCGCAGGTATCAAAGAATTGCAAACTGAAGTTCGCATGCACATGCAAATTTCTACCTGAGCGTCCGTCGACATGATGAGCAGAGGTGAGTGTTTTTAGTTTAATGCTTAAAGATACCTTCAAACACATCATTAATTAAGCCCATGCAGCGGCCTATCACATTAAGGGAAAGATTTGAAATACTTTCATATCTAATGATCCTATAGACAAGAACTTATTTTATTTCCTCTCTCTCTCTCTCTCTCTCTCTCTTCTCTCTCTCTCTCTCTCTCTCTCTCTCTCTCTCAAAGTAACTATTTCTTAAAAGCTTAATGCAAGGAGGTTGTTGTTATACTTATTGTCTCTGGCGCTGTGTACTCTCATCATACAGCTTCGTGTGGTGTTCATGTACAAACTCGTGAGGAGCTAAGACCGAAAATGAACACCCCACCATTCCTTCCTTCATTTATTCAGTCTTTCCCAGTCGTGTTAAGTACACATAACCCTGTCTTTCTAACGGTTTTAACATCATTCTGGTTTCAAAAACATTTGCAACAAAAATTTATTCTTTCTCCCATTCTCGGAGATAAGGAACTTATAATTATATACTTATTCGTTGGGACCAGACAGATGAAGGTTTCATCAATCGCAATTAACTCTGGAGATGTACTTAGGTCATTTAATGGTATATATGAGCTAAAAGACATTTCCGGTTTCAAAGAGCGTTCCAGCTCGATGGTTTTACGTGTTACTGATTATGTAATACGCATTCTACACCAGCTCTGAGACTACAAATAAAACATTTGGTGTAATGGTGAGGAATGTTCTTAAATAAAGTGCATGCCATATTCTATCAAACCTAAATACGGCCAAGACCCTTCCAGAGACTGTATTTAGATTTCATATCAGCAGCTGATTAATGTGCCTGCCCACCCCTCCCCCACCTTGTTTTTCTTATCAAAAGTCGGGACACCTTAAATGATTTTTATTCTCAGTTTTTCTAATCGTTGATGCTTGCCAGCTATTGTGTAAAAGTAGATTAACCCGATTATCAAGCATGACAACTGTGGTATTTCAGCTATGCTATTTTCTATGTGACCGACAATATGGTTTACCACAGGATTGTGGCATTATGATAAGAAATTGAATATAGATGTGGAAGAAATAACATCCAGCACAACAACAAAAAAATCTGACATGAAATAGAGAAATTTGTGCTGAGACGTTCAAGCTCGATGGTTTTACCTGTTACTGATTATGTAATACGAATTCTACACCAGCTCTGAGATTGCTAATAAAACACTAACAATGCTAGCGTGAATAAAAAAAAATAAAAAAAGCAATGTAATACTGACACATTTTACACACAATCCAATGACAAAAGTGAAAAACATGTGGTCAGAATAGCATGGCTTGTTTCACCACCAATACCCCCCAAATCAACAACATCACATAAACACAGTGCTCCTCACATGGGCACATCACAGGAACACTTTTGCACAAAGCCATAAGCTTTGTCAAAAAAGTTACAATGCACAAGACGTGTGCACTCCAAAACGTGGACAATTCAAACAAAGACATTTTGTCCAAAATCACTGAGAACGGAATAAACTGAAAACATAATACAACAGACATTATCATGATATGTTGTGTGAGCCAACTGAAAATGCAGAAAAAAAACATACAATATACAAATTCAAAAGGCTTAAATCACTGCACGAAAAATGTACAAATACAACATGTTTTTACGAAAAATATTGCTCAGCCAGATGAATTACACAGCACACATACTTTCGATCAAAATAATGTACAGCACGCTCAAGGAACAACCTTATACAGAGGAAAACAAAATGTACAACCACAGTCACATACAATTTCCTTTGAACAAACTGTCCTGATCTGAGAGCAAATCTCTATTACATTCAAATAAAGTATGTACATATAAATACATTGACTTTACAGAGGCTGGGCACTGAATTTGTTTCTCTATCAACAACGTTAACAATGTAACACTGAAGAATTCCCTCTGCAATACAAGCCGAATTGCGAAGAATACTATTGTACATTGCAACAAGATAAAACAAACAAGGAATATGATTCATTGTGCGCGTGTGTCTGTGTTGTGCACGTGCGTGCGTGTGTGTGTGTGACTCTGCAAGCCTAAAACCATTGTAACGAGAGAAGAAAAGGATTGCACTTTTTTTTTTCAACAGCGCAAGGGAGAAAACTTAATCCTGGAGAGTGTCCACGGTGTGTTATCAACAGTTGTTTCCCATGCATTTTCTGACACAACCTTCCTGTCTCTTCACTTATCCCTGAATGAAAGTTCCATGTCATGTCGTTTTCCCTATCGGACTTATGTATTCATCATTCTAAATGGAAATGTTCCACATGTATGTGAGATGGCACTGCCGTTAAAAAGAAAAAACAACCTCTTGTTGAAAAAAGAAACTTTTTTTTTCTGAATTAAACACACAAAAAAATCAGATGCTCAGACATTCGACATATTTCCTACACTGTGTGTACAGATGGACACAAGAAATATGCAGCATCACACAAATGCATACAAAAGTACTTCTAGAAAAAACACTAATCAAACAAAGCATCAACAGATGTACATGCGTCTTGAATTGATGGACAATGGCACTTACAGATGGACAACTGTACAGTTGTTTTTTTCTATCACATGTCTTTGGCAGAGCATGCGAACCACAATCCCACAAAAGTCACAGTACTAGTTTATTCCAAGATCCATCTCCACAGAAGAAATTCACAACCACTGTACAACAGAAGTTATTTCATGAAGGTGCACAGACAACATGTCGTAAACTGGTCACAGAAGGCCGTGCCAATGCTGACGGAATAAAATCCAAACTTTTTTTTTTTCCTTCTCGAATCATGTCATGCAGCAAACACCAATCACAACACCTGTACAAAGAAACCTTCCTTCATGAAGACAGGAAAAGATATTATAAACGTTACAACAGTTATTGCAACATGTGACAACAACGGGAGTGCCTCAGTGCGCACGAGTTTAGCATGAAGGAACACGAGGAGTGTTAAAAAAACTCAGTGCGTAACTTAACCATGGTGAAGAAACGAGTTAATTTACACAGTTTTGCTCATTTAGTGTCAGATCAAAGTCAAGACGACCATAAAAGCACTGTCTTTAAGATAGAGATATTTACGCATGATCAAGTACCAGGAACAAAATACAGTAAGTGCAAAACTTTTTTGTGTTGTTTGTTTTTTTTTGTTAGTTTTTTTTTAAAGCAAAATTATGGGTAGATAGGTGTAGTACCGAATATGTGGTATGTCAATAATGGTTCCTGCGGACATAAATAAAACGTGAAAACATTCGAGCAGCTTTGTTCCTTAAAGAATACCCCTATTTTGCCACGGGAACAGAGTATGAACGAATGAAATTACAGACTGTTAATTTAGTAGGTCGAATATGGAAATGAGTACACGTGATACCGACGACCCTTCATAGGTAATCCTTCACTCAGATTTGGGACAGAATTTGCTCAAGGAGACACAAATGCATGGATGATCGCCGTGTGAATTAGTACAAACGTCCTGTCATACCACGTTGTTAAAAAAAATAAGAGCACTGACGAATGGAAATGTTCAAAATCTTCGAAGTTGAACAAGCAATGTATTTGACGGAAATTCAACACCACTTCACTGCCTGCCAAAGGCACGTGTTCAACTTCGCGATAAAAATGTTCGATGTTTACTGATTTCTTTAGTATTAGTGTTCTGGTCAGCATGTAAGTCGAAATACAGTTTGTGTTCCATGGTAATCGGGAACCACACCTTTAAAATGTTGATTTAAGCACATTATTTCTACGACTAAACATGAAAATAAATTGGTTAGAAAATTTCAACACAACAGTCATCTTCAGAACATGGGGGGAAAAAATCAAGGGTTTTTTTTTTCAGGACGGTTGAAAATCTACAAAAACTCGCCCCTGAAATAGCTTTTTGAACCCCTCAACTTTGTTTTACCCTGCAAAAATTATACTTTGTACACGAAAGGAGTTTTTAACATACAAAAGGATTTACACCCCCCCCCCCCCCCCCCCCCCATCGGTACACTTTGACCCCAATATGACTTTATTAAAAAAGATGAAAATGAGTCTTCCACAGTGGGGTCTTCCTCTTCCACTTTAATTATATACAAAGCTGTATGAAATGGTGATAAATCCTAACACTGTGAATTTCTCCGTTACTACATCTACACCTGCGCTAACCCTCTAAAACATTTACGCATACAGATCTGCCCACTGACGAAAGCTTAAGAGGTGAACCTATTCATTTTACATCGTGCTGGGTCATTTTACGTATTAAAACAGCTGAAAATGTGTTACAAATTCAGTATTTTATTTTGATTTCAAAGTCACCCATTTGAAACTGAGTAATTGTGCTTTACAAAAGGTGATTTGAAAATTAACGGAAATCAATGTCTCTCTCACTTCCACTCTCCCTCCCTCCCTCCCTCCCCCTCTCTCTCTCTCTCTCTCACTCTGTGTGTGTATGTGTGTACACGTGTGTTTGACTCTGTTCCTCCATTTATATTTCCTTGATTACCTGGACAATGATTACAATCATCATTGAATGTATGCTATTTTGGGACAATCTGTTTGTAGTATCAGACTCTTAGTTTGCGCAAATAAACTGTTAACTGATTAATACAAGCAGGAAAATTGTTGGCGCTCTCTTGTCACTGCCTATATTTTCATTCACGAGGATTGTTGAACGATTCAGGATTTATTCCATCAACAAGCAATTGAGTGAGCACTGCTTAATAACAAAGCAGGGCGCGGCCAGCAGACGACTCGAGGCCACCCGAGGAGCAAGCCAGCGAAAAGAATAAAGAATATTTACTTCTTACGTCAGTAACAGTTCAGTCCCACCTGGTACATTAATATGTTCATGCTATTAAGGATGGGTTAATGGGGCTTTGTGCTGAAAATGTTCCAGAAGAGGCCATTGAGAAACTGCTATACCGATATTTTTATTTGTGTGTGTGCAAAAACAAAGGCGACATCATCTTGCCAATAAACGATTTGCCAATATTTATTAAGTCAGAAACTCGACTGCTTTCAAAAGCATCCGACAGCCATATTTTACTTCAGGGCTGTTAGACATATGGGACTGTGCAGTGTCAGACTGGGGAGGAGGGTGTTGTGTGTGTGTGTGTGTGTGTGGGGGGTAATGTTAGGACAGTGAAGCAGAAAAACCGTACCATATATGGATATCAAACTCCCATCCCTCCTTCACACACGTCGTCAAACATTTGACTTCCTTATTTCTCAAAGTGTAGGAATATCCGATGAAAGTACAGAAAACGACTTCTACTTCTCAGCTATCTATGATTTGCTAGTTTCCCCTCAGTGTATATACCCGTTTGTAACATTCCATTCAGCGTAAGTTTAAGATGGCCCGTAGTCAAACGATTAGTGTTTGCTCTCCAACCTGATAGTGGCCAGTTCGGACTATTCCTCGGCTCAGACGTTTACTGCTTGGAAACTCACTATGCCTCCCCAGCAGTATATGGGTACTTGATTTAGGTCAGGGACGGTTAATGAGGCAGAAGGTAAGGAATTTGCTTCGCCTTCTATACTGCCGCACCCTGGACGCAGTGATTCTCTAACAGTTCGTCGCCTCTAAGGCTAATAGACTGTGGGACTGTAACTTTAACCTTTAATGACATAACATTTTCCAAAGAATATGTATGATTTTATGATTTCCCAGACAGTATATGTGATTTTCTCATTTTTATGGAGCATCATTTTCTACTTTCCCACAGTTTCTGACCCACTAATTTTCCACAGTGTGTGACTGTTTGATTTCCCCCAACTTCATGACTTGCAAACTCCCAGTGAATGAGTTTCTAATTCTCAACACTATATGACTTGTAATCTTTCACATTGTATCTTTGATTTTCTTATTTTCCACAGGGTATCACTTTCTGCTTCGCTACAATTTATGACCAGTCCCCCCCCCCCCCCCCCCCCCCCACCCCAGAGTGTAGTTTTCTCTAAACTTTAACATTATATGACTTGTAATTTTTAGTGGGTCTGCATGATTTAAAAAAAAACACCACATTATGTTACCGTCTACACTTCGTACAGTGTTTAACTTTCAAAATTTTCCCCACTGATTATGACGTCCAAGTGTGCATGAGCGTCTAGTTTTGCACAGTGTATGACATTCTGATTTTCCACTCTTTTACAGTCTAATTTTCAACAGAATATGACTTCCAACTCTTCAATGGTATGCAACCTTTCAATTTTCCAAATAGTATGATTCAACTTTTCAAATCTCTACAACATAGCATGCCAATGTTTCACATTGCGTAACTGTAAGTTTCCACGTTCATCAACCTTATACTTTTCCTGACTGAATAACTTTTTGTTTTTCCACTTGGAATGAGCGACTTTTCTACCGTGCCACGAGGTTCGACGTCACAACTTTCCACAGAGCATGACGCTTTTTCTTTTGAAATAGTGTACGCCCTACTAGTTTTTTTTTTTTTCTAAAGTGTATGACTTAATATTTCACAGTGAATAATTCTGTTCTTTCCCGCAATGTATGGCTATCTAATTTTGCTCAGTATGCGACATAATACTTTTCAACAATATATGACTTTTTTAATTTCCCCAGTGCTTGACTTTACAATCTTTCTACAGTGAACGATTTTTCCAAATTTTCCTTATTGTGATTTTCCAAATTTTCCACCGTGTAACTATGCAAGCTTTGTAATGTATGACTTTCCAAACGATCTTCAAAGTAGGATTTTTCGAGCTTCCAATTATGTGTAAATTTCAAATTTCAGAAATGTGCGACTTTCTAATTTTTCTCCAGAACGGCTCAGAAACCGAGTTGTGCCAAAAAGTACGTAGAGCAGGTCAGAGACTCAACAGCTGTCAAAAGAATGTCACAGGATATTCTGTTCTGAAGAAAACATGCAAACAGTAGTTCAGGTTTTACTGGAAACCATGCATTAATGTTTCTCCTAAGGCCCAGCAAATCGTGTACTCTTCTGTCTAGAAAATTTTCCCTTTCAGTGTTTCCTTGCGGGGAGAGACTCTTCTATCCAGAAAATTTTCCCGTTCAGTGTTTCCTTGAGGGGAGAGACTCTTCTATCCAGAAAATTTTCCCGTTCAGTGTTTTCTTGAGAGGAGAGACTCTTCTATCCCGTTCAGTGTTTCCTTGAGGGGAGAGACTCTTCTATCCCGTTCAGTGTTTCCTTGAGGGGAGAGACTCTTCTATCCCGTTCAGTGTTTCCTTGAGGGGAGAGACTCTTCTATCCCGTTCAGTGTTTCCTTGAGGGGAGAGACTCTTCTATCCCGTTCAGTGTTTCCTTGAGGGGAGAGACCTTTCCGTAAAAACCAATAAGAGGAGAGAGGAACACGTACGATTGCTAATGTTTGACTCAGAATATTTTGGTGTCGTTAGAGAAATCGGTCAACAAAACAACTGAATATCAGCTGCATGGTCAAAGTTTAACTCAAAATATTTCTCTATGTTGATTGAGAAATCAGCCAACGAAACAATCTTATGAGTAAAACTCGGCTTTCATACTACATTTCCTTGATCTCACCCTTCTTCTCAAAAGCTCACACACATCCCTCTCAAGGCCTCCATTCCGGTGCAGGATAGGTTTTTTTTGTGTGTGTGCGTTAAGTGTTAAAAAGGAAAACGAGCAAAATGCAGAGCCGTTAATCACGCACAACGTAGCACACGTACATACCCACACAAGAACAACACTTCTTTTCTCCAGCAATCCCTCGAGCGAGGGGAAACAAACTGTTAACGGTTAGACCACAACAACATTAAGGCCGGAGAAGCCACCGAAGAAGAAGAAGAAGAACAAGAACAAGAAGTGAAAGAAGATGCAGAAGAAGAACAAGAAGAACAAGATGACCAAGAGCGCTCTGCAAACTGGGCCCGGCCGAGCCAAGGGCCGGAACTCTTCCCCCCTAGCGGCCCCCTACCTCCTTGGGCTTCACCACCTTCTGCAGCGTGGGCCAGTCGGGGATAACATCGACAAGCGAGGGTCGCCTTTGCTGCAGGGAGTTGCGGCGCTGCTGCTCGATGGCTTCGATCTTGTCCGGGTCCACCTTCAGGGTGGCCTTCTCCGGAGGCTCCTGGGACTCGCGCGGACTTCTAGGCTTCTGTTGGACCGTGAGGGGGGCCAGGCGTAACGCACAGACTGACATCAGGCGCAGGCGGGACTGTGTGTGTGTGTGTGTGCGTGTGCGTGTGCGTGTATGTATGTATATGTGTGTGTGTGTGTGTGTGTGTGTGTGTGTGTGTGTGTGTGTGTGTGTGTGTGTGTGTGTGTACGTGTGTGCGCGTGTGCGTAACCTAGTATGTGAGGAACAGAGCTTGATGCAATTTTCACTTGCTAGGGATTGGTTTCTTTGTGGAGAGAAACATGCTGGACTGTAATCACTATGTGAACAGGTAATTTCTTGACAGAAAAAAAAACCAAACAAACGCTAAAGCAATAATTCCGAAGTGTTCTTTCTGCCAACACAGAATGTTTAAAGGGGAGGGGGGGGGGGGGGGGGGGGGGGCTAAGCAAGAATACCGAAAAAAAATCGGTTTCTCTTTCTATTCTTTTCATTTGATTAATCAATCGATGAATTTGTTTCATATACCTATCTATTTTATCATTTCTCGTAGATTAATACGGTGTAATCAATTTTTATTCAATCATTGCCGTTTCCATTTTTCTAAAGATATGATTAGCAATACTTGCTTATCATTTATAAACGTTATTCCACTAATTCCCCTCTCTCTCTCTCTCTCTCTCTCTCTCTCTCTCTCTCTCTCTCTCTCTCTCTCTCTCTTTCAAATCCTAAGCCATGTATATGACAAAGTGACACGAAACTCGATGTTTTGAGCAGGTGGGTCGAAGTCATGTCCTACACCGACTTTTTTTCATGCTGTTGTCTTTTTTTTTATATTTCTGTATTTTTCCTATTGTTCTTTAGTAAGATTGTGCTCGACCTCGTCCGATATTTTCACTCTTTTCTTCTGCCTCATCTTTCATTTTTGCTGTTGTTGTTGGAGGAAATGGGTGATCAGTGGGACAGGCAGGGAATGTAAGGAGGAGGCAGGGGTCCAATCCTATCAGACACTGATGCCGCAGACGCAGGGTTTATATAAGCTGGGAACGATTGTGCTCAAAAATGGGAACAGCGGGTGAAGAAAACATACATGACCCCCCTCCCCTCCCCCTCAGTCACCACCCCTCCCACATGCATACAAAAAAATACACACATAACCACAAGATATACATATTTACAGAGAGAGAGAGAGAGAGAGAGAGAGAGAGAGAGAGAGAGAGAGAGAGTGAGAGAGAGAGAGAATGAGAGAGAATGAGAGAGACTGAGAAAGAGAGAGAGAGAGAGAGAGAGAGAGAGAGAGAGAGAGAGAGAGAGAGAGAGAGAGAGAGAGAGCTGATATCCAAAACAAATGAAGGCTGAACCGATTCAAAGACTAATTCAAAGACAACCAGACAATATGGTTCACACACCATCACACCAACAGTCAACATTTGGTACAAAACAAAACTGGAACAACTCTGCTAAAAAATGATACCAAAGCAACTCATAAAAATAGAGTACAAAAAGCGAAAAGAAAAACAATTCTGGCTGTACACAAACAAAGCCAGATATCACAATACAAAAATGGCACACAATCTTGCTTTGGGGAAAACAGAATACATTTCTTTGCATGGATACGGAAGTGGATCAATGACGAGGAAGTGAATCAAATGGAAAGAGAGAAGACAAAGTGTACAGAAGAAGAAAGAAGATGAAAGGGACAGAAGAAGAAGAGAGAAAAGAAAAAAGAAGAAGGAGGGAGGAGGTTGAAGAGAGGAGAGACAGAAGACAGACAGAAAGACAGAAGAAATAGGCACAGAGAGAGTGGGAGAGAAGGAGGGGAGGGAGGGAGGGGGGAGGGAGAGACAGACAGACAACGGAGAGAGGGAGGAAGAAAAGGGAAGGGAGCGGAGGGGAGGGGGGTGTTGAGGAGGGGAGCGAGCGAGAGACATAAAAACGGCCGAGGGTTGGGACGGGGGGCGGGGTGAACGGCGGAGGGGGGGGCGGGGTGAACGGGGGAGGGGGGGGGTGAAGGGGGGGGGGGGCGGGTGAACGGGGGAGGGGGGGGGCGGGGTGAACGGGGGAGGGGGCGGGGTGACGGGGGGGGCGGGGGGGGGGGGGCGGGGTGAACGGGGGGGGGGCGGGGTGAACGGGGGGGCGGGGCGGGGTGAACGGGGGAGGGGCGGGGGGGAGGCGGGGGGGGGGAGGGGGGGGGTGAACGGGGGAGGGGGGCGGGTGGGGGGGGGGGGGGGCGGGGTGAACGGGGGAGGGGGGCGGAGGGGAGGGGGAGGGCGGGGACGGGGATGGGGGGGTGAACGGGGGAGGGGGGGGGGGGGCGGGTGAACGGGGGAGGGGGGGGGGGGGGGGGCGGGTGGAACGGGGGGGGGGGGGGGGGGGGGGGGGGGGGGGCGGGGTGAACGGGGGAGGGGGGAGGGCGGGGTGAACGGGGGAGGGGGGCGGGGTGAACGGGGGAGGGGGGGTGAACGGGGGAGGGGGGCGGGGTGAACGGGGGGAGGGGGGGGGGGGGGGGGGGGGGGGGGGGGGGGGGGCCGGGGTGAACGGGGGAGGGGGGAGGGGTGAACGGGGGAGGGGGGAGGGCGGGGTGAACGGGGGAGGGGGGCGGGGTGAACGGGGGAGGGGGGGGGGGGCGGGGTGAACGGGGGCGGGGTGAACGGGGGCGGGGGGGGGGGGGGCGGGGTGGAGGCGACAAATAAGACTGGTGAAAAAAAAAGTGAAAACTTGACATGATCGATCGCTTCAAAATTTGCAACGATCCCAGTATTAGCAAAGACTGAACGAACATATTATTTATGTTTTAATATTGAAACAGAAATTTACCTTTATCTATATATTTCATTGGTTGGTATCATATCGCGGACCGGAAAAAAAATGTATGCATACCTTATCATCAGAATCTCCGATGTTGTACCTAAAATGAAGTAACCCGAGCATACCAGTTTACACGATAATACTACAGACACCCTTGTCCTATCATCAGTGGCTAAAGTAACGCTGGGAATTTATATTAGACAGATTGAGTTGTAAATATTTGAGCGAGGCTAACAGCACGTTTAGTTTAGATCAAACACTGTTCTACGTCATTTTACACGTCCACATTAATCAAGGTTAAGTAAATAAGGGAAAGGATGAGGAGTTCTAGAGTAAGTATACCATCTAGAAATCAACTGATAATGGGTAAATCAATTGTTATTTTTGTGAAAATGTTATTTAGAGATTAATCGACAGTAAATAGATTAATCAACAGTTAACATCACACCAGTGTGGCTGACGACACAGGTAAGATTTGGGTCGTTTCATCAGTCTCAACATTCAAAACTCAACGTAAATGCTCATTAGAGTCTCAACATTCAAAACTCAACGTAAATGCTCATTAGAGTCTCAACATTCAAAACTCAACGTAAATGCTCATTAGAGTCTCAACATTCAAAACTCAACGTAAATGCTCATTATTGAAAAATAGCTAAGCACAGTAACCGCAGCATTTACGAAAACAACAACAACAACAACAACAACAACAACAACAACAACAAAGCACAGTGGGTATAAAAGGCAAACTTTGTTTCCAGTCTCAAACTAATGTTTTTAAAACTTGATCAACAAAAAAGTCACACCACCGCATCACAAAAAAAAAGAAAAGTGCTACGTTAATCATAAACATGGAGGTGGAAACAAACATCTGTCTTTAAGAAAAAAAAAACACCCGCCCAATTCAAGACCTCCGATATATTGCAAAATATGGAAGGGTAGAAAAACAGAGGGAGGTATCAAAACCTGTTGGAGGAAGACACGCGTTCCCACTCAGCTAATGTACAGGACACAACTGAACGTTACTCTACGCTGGTACGGTAGCCAGTGCAGGCGCTAAAACTACTGGGTAAAGTCTGCTAGCGGGTGAGCGGGTGGGCAACTAGCTCCGCCATGGACCAGAAGACCTGCCTTCTCCGCTGTCGAGGATTCCACATCCCCGAACTCCTCCCTCTGGGAGAAGCTTTTGTCTCGGGGCGTGAACTCCATCATCTCTCTTTTGTGCCGTGACTGAGGTGGGGGGGGGGGGGGGGGGGGGGGGGGGGGGGGCGGGAGGAACAAGTACAACAAGGTGTATATGGCGAACCATTCGCGTCAAGAAAAGCAAAAAAGATTAATGAAAGAAAAAAGAAAAAGACAAAACATAATCAGTTAAAAAAAAGGATAATGAGTACAGGGGCCTGGCTGTTTCTCCATACCTACCCTCCTCCATGCACCTCCCACTCCGCCATCCCCCGCCCCTCCCCCACTTGCCCTACCAACACTTGGCCACATACAGGTTCGTACCGTCACAGTGTCAGTACAGACAGGTCATGAAAGCGCTGTTAAACCTTCGAAACCACGAGGCAGTCTGCCGGAGAAGACCCTGTCCAAGGATGAGTGGAGTTGCTGCCTGCTCTGCTTTGAGGATAAATGTCCTATCTCTTCTTTTTTTTTCAGTTGCCAGTCTATCCAGAACATAGCCTCCCATCTCCCTCCTCGTGCCTTACTTTCTTTAAGGGATTGTTACTACACAGCCCCAGAGACAGCCCTCGTGACTCTGCCCGACACTGACAACTGTGACGTGAACCTCAGGCTGTGGGCGCTCATAGTTAGGAACAGGACACGCAGGTCACCAGGACAACAAGGGCACAACACTGAAGACGTTTCCTCGCACAGTGTACTGACACAGACCTGTAGAGGGCGGGAGGGACGACGTGGAAAGGGTGGGCAGGAGATGGAACGGGGGGGGGGGGGGGGCTGTTGTGGTTAGGAAATGAGAGGGAGGGGCTGGATATTTGGCAAGAACGGGGAGGGAGAGGGGCTAGGCAACGTGTTTGTATGGGTCCCACTTTTATGCATCCAGACACCGAGTTGTTACAGAAGAAAACACAGGTTTTATGGCGGTGGTGGAAGGACGGATGTTGAGAACAGATATTCCGGGAACGGACTTGGTTCAAAAATTACTGATTTTAAGCCACAGATGTTGGGAAAGCAACGGCTTTTGGAACGGATGTTGGGCACGAACGTTGGGCACGGATCTGTGGAAGGGGAGTTTAGAGTTTAAAAGTTTAGAACATAGTTTGGGAAGGATGCGGCGACAAATACTGGGGACAGGGGGGGGGGGGGGGGGGAAGGAAGGGGGGGGGGTGTAAACAAACGTTGGGAATGGACGTTGGGAACGTAATGTATACACCACCTCCTCAGGTTCTGGTTTCTTTGGTTTCGGCTTCAAAGACTGGCGCCGCTGAAAGATAGGGTCTGGGTTTATATGCACTATCTGTACCATTACCATACCCCCCCCCCCTTCCTGTCACACTAGAAAACAACCTGGATAAACCGGATCACTTAGTCAGTAAACTGCGATGCAACAGATTTATCTACACACACTTAGCGCTCAGCAGAACCCCAGATAGGTTGTCAGTGAAGAACTTAAAAATGCAAATACAAACTTTGTGAGAAAAAAAAAGTAAAGCAAATAAGCAGGATGAACATGGATAACTTAAAAGGAAAGTAAAGCGCGTGGAAAATGATTACTCCGGTGCAAAAATACCTCAATAAGAGTATACTCTTACAGTATGCAATCTGAAATTAGCGGTCAGTCCATTAAACCAAGAAGTATTAAATCAGTATCCACACACCGAGGGCATTGTAATTTACGTGAATGAGGGATTATGAATTGAATTGTCTTAGGGCATAAATCATCAACAAAAAGTGACTTAAACACCACGCATATTTACATTAAATTAAGCTCCAGCGTTTATCACACAAAACCGAAACAGTGGCATGAAGAAAAGGAACACATCAAAACTCTATAGCAATACAACTATATAAAAAAAGAGGGGGGGGGGGGGGGGGGGGGGCAGAAATAAGGAAAACAAACTGACTGCAACTGTAAACAAGAAAACCAAAAAAACGAAACAGAAATAGTGTAAACAATGCGCAAACAAACAAGCAGACAGACACATAACAAAACAACACACAAAAGAGGGGGGGGGGGGGGGGGGAAAGACACAGAAAAAAAAAGAAACAAAACAAAAATATCACCAACTCTAAACCCATTACCAGACAGTAACATAAAATTCAAAATAAAAATACACACCAAAATATCTGACTGAAACAACTGTACAAATGATAATAACAAACAAAATTCCCCCACTCATTTCCCTGTGGAAAAGTGCGCAAGCGAGCTCACACACACTCACACACACACACACACACACACACACACACACACACACACAACACACACACACACAGCGAGAGGAAAACCAAACCAAACATCCACCACCAACAGGAAAACGAGACTTTACCTTTTCTACTTCCGTTTCCGCTTCCGGCTTCTCCACTTTCTTCAGGTTTACCTTACTGGCTTCCTCCTCGGCTTTCTGGTCCTTCTCCACTGTACCCGGGATACGCGGAAATAAATAATAAAAGAAAAACAAAGACACGAAACCGTTGTTAATATCCTCAAAGCATTCGAAGTGGACGCATATAACAACAACTGGCAATATATTCCTGTTTACCATTAAAAAACCCACACTAGGTCATGAATACAGCCTAAAACATTATTGACATATACTTAAAGGTCATCAACGCACTCACGCAAAAACGCAAGCGAAAACAAACGCACGCATTCGTGCACGCACGACCGCACGACACACACTCCTGGATACTGCCTGTTAACAATAAAAACTTTGATAAAAAAATGTCTCTTAATGATCCATGTCAACGATCTGTGATGAATAGATCAAACGCACACACACACACACACACACACACACACACACACACACACACACACACCACACACACACACCAATGTCTATCACAATCAATGTAAATGACTAAACCAAATCTACTTAAAGTTTGCGTTCAACTGCTCACATCTGATACCCTGTGTTTCGATTAATGTCTTTGATGGACAGAAAGCTGGAAAAGACGGCACAATTATGCCGTTTTAACATTTGTTTTACCTCATTGCTCAAAAGTATAGAATGTAGAATTTGAAATTTATCAACAACGGTAAAAAAAAAAAAAAAAAAAAAAAATATATATATATATATATATATATATATATATAAATTAGTATCTATCAGCTACCAAAAACACACCGATATCAATACACACATCTCTTCTAGGACGACGAGATAGCTATGATTTTCATTTACATTTTTTTTTTAGTTCAGTGGTGCTTGCGATCTATAACAACGGACATTCAGCTATCTATGCTCGTTTTTGTTTTTTTGTTTTTTATAAGACTGACGAACAAAGCGTACAACACGCGTAAGCAAACTATATAGGTTTTATTGAAGCTTATACGAAGTTGCGCGCAAACTGTAGGCCTACAAGGAAACAACTTTACATTTAGATGAAAACTATTGCTTCTTTCACATAGGATAAGACGACAAATAGCACACAGTTCAAAAACAAATCATTCAACGACAACAGCAGAAGCAAGGACGCATTTGTATATAAAAAGCGGCACTGGACGTCCACGAAAGAAAACATGGATACACACACACACACACACACACACACACACACACACACACATATGTATGACATATCATCTGCAAAAAATGGTTACTTCACGTAATGCTGACTACAACCACTGTGTGCAATCAACTTCATTTTTTTTTTAATCCCTTAGCTCACACACAGTTCACTCACTGACTGCTAAGGAATCCCGATTCCCATGCGTTTACTTTAATCCTTTCCATACTAAATTGCTGAAAAATTGGCTCGCAGGGGAAGCCACTGTAGCTTAAAAATTGTTCAGACAGGGTTGCTTCCTTTCACACGATCTCTCTCTCTCTCTCTCTCTCTCTCTCTCTCTCTCTCTCTCTCTCTTTTGTTTCTGTGTTCGGGTTTTGAAATAATCCTGAACTTTCCACCTACTTCAAATTGTGATTCTTGAAAAACAAAATGTTCACGTCAATGACATATAATATTGGCCGGCTGGAGTATTCATGAACATCCTGGACGCAGTTAAATGCGGATTAAATTATTCACTGCTTTCCCACACAGGCAGGTCAGTTCCTTTACTCCTGAATGAAAGTTTTGACTTTAAATGTGATGGGTTTTCGTTCAGTCATCAAGTTCTTATTGTGCCCAAGAAAATCAGTGGTTCGTCTTGAAAGCATGAACTTTTGGTGCAGTCTGTTGGCCATACGTTTCGTTCTGGACATTCTTGAAGAAAGTGCAATCTGAAACTAGTGCTTTCCAACGTGTAGTTATGGGCCAAGACGGAATATGAAATCTACGGAAACTTGTCACTCTTTGATAACCCTCCACACACACACACCACACACACACACACACACACACACACACACGGACACCAATCTCCATTTTCTTTCTTTTCCATCACTCTTCATGTTTGTTTACTTCGCGTAACTTTCAAAGCATTCACTGTCAAGTGATAATATGAACTGTAATTTGTTCCAACAGCTATCAATTAATCAGCTGTAGAATGCCAAGCAGAGCACTTTATAGGCTTTTAATTTCTCGTTGGCCCCTGTCGTACAACGTACACATTACGACAGGGATTAATGGTAGCTTAAACCTAAAATATGTCCAACGTTGAGTGTTGGAAGAGTTATCTCTTCTTCCCTCTTTTGCAGAACTACAAACAGCACACACACACATGACCCTCTCACGAGCTATCTTCCACAAAAAGCAGACGATCACAAGCGGCAGCGGCAAGTCACAATCATCATCAACAACAAACACAACAAGAACACACAGACAGGCGGACAGACACAGGCACAGACACAGACACACATAAACGGGTGCCAGCCAACAACCGTGCGCTTAATACATCCGAATTCTGTTTCAACAGTTCAGGTTCAGGATTCTAGTTTGCGTCTCCAGAAGTGGCGACGGTCTTTCTGCCAAGATCCAGCAGATCAGCACTTGACTAAATCTGCCACTTTGTGCTTCCATCCCCACCCCACCCCTCAACACCCGCTCACCCTTCAACCCTTTGTCTTTGTTTTTACTTTCTTCCGCCCGCTTCTCCCTTGGCGTCAAAGGTGACACAGACTGTGTAGTTAGAAAGTTGAACGCTCAGTCTGAAGGTCGCGAGTTCAAGTTCCGTCATCAACTTCTCATTGTTCCAAGGGCTACAACTGTGTTTCTCCCTTCTTCTAGTTCAGCATCATGTCCGGACATGGCTAATGCCCGGATCCCCCTTCCCCCTACCACCCCCCCCCCCCCCCCCCCCCCCCCCGCCCCCACCTACCCCTTCGCGTTTTAAAAACACGCAGAGCACGCCTGTGTAGGATCCTTTAATCTCACTCGGTGGTTGATGGGGGTTAAGGAGATACCGAAAAATTCCCCAAACCAGTGCATCTTGCGGCTTACTTCATGACGACTTGATGCTGACAGTACTCGTTGGAAACTACTGTGGCTTGCTTACCGAGGCTGCTAAGCGAATGGACCTGGACGCGACCGAGTACACAGGTAGTCAGACTGAGTAACAGGTAGTCAGACTGAGTACACAGGTAGTCAGACCGAGTACACAGGTAGTCAGACTGAGTACACAGGTAGTCAGACCGAGTACACAGGTAGTCAGACTGAGTACACAGGTAGTCAGACGAGTACACAGGTAGTCAGACTGAGCGGCGTGGGAGCAATGCTATCGAAAAAAAAGGAGAAAATGCACAAAAAAAGAAGGTAATTGGAATGGCGATAGGCTTCGTTAAGGACTCTCATATTGTCTACTGAAATGCCGGAAAGGTGACGCCGAGGACAGTGTCTCTATGGTCATGGGATAAGAATGATGCGCCATTATATTAAACAAAACAACAACCTAAGTACAATATGGTAAAGCTAATGTCATCCTTGTTCACTGAATTCTTAAGCCATTGCCCATGAAAAGCAGACCAGGTCGGTGGACGACCTGCTGACGCGACAAAATAAACACACAAATAAAGCGAACCCTTAAGGCACACCCAAGCCAACAAGAGGACGGTGAGTGGCTGCAGTTTACAAACAAAAGAAGAAAGAAAACGAAATAAACACAGCGCATCGTGGTCAGCAGCCACACACACACACAACAACAACGTGACCACGGGTCAAACGTTGCACCTCACAGATCATAATTCTCTTCAACACAGAAACCAGAACACCACAAGCATATAAAGTGAAGCAAGCAAGCGAGCTACCACATTCCTCCTATCGCGACGTGTGCCGTCGGAATATTGCGATCTTTTGCATGCCGAACAGCGTGTGTCGCATAGAGAAAAACAAACAAACAAACGTTTGTTTTCTAGAAAATCTGAAAACCACGGCTGATTTCTGGAAGGAGTCAGAATGAAAGTATAAACAAGCTGATGGCTTGTTTGGTTTCTGGAAAGCCTCGTAGGCACGCTGATATCTTGTTCATAACGTTGTATACCAATGTTCCCTAGTAAATTCTTGTTAGGCAGTCCTTTCATGCTTGCCTTTTCCTTTTTTTTTTCTTTCCTTCTTTTTTTTTTTTTTTTTTTTTGGTTTTCGTTATGCATGCGAAGCTCTGACCCCAATCTAACTTGTGTGTCAAAATCAGCTGCTGTCACTGACAACGCCACAACCCAGCACGCTAACACTCCGTACGGTCTTTAAATGGACACGGCGTAACACTTCCGGGGACTTATCTGAAAACGAGACAACACGCGTGAACTGTGGTATTCAATGGTCCTTTCGTGCTTTTTTTTCTTTTTTTTTTTCCCCTTCTATTTGTTCGCTTTTGACAAGACTACGCTACAAGCGCCATACACGACATACATGTTAGCCACAGCAGCTAGTGGTCAGCCGTAACACACAACACAACACACCACAGCGACCACCGCTCGGAGGCTACCGAAGCACAAACCACGATTCTCTGACAGAGAGAACCAATACACACCCTGCCGCAAGTGCCAAACACCCACAATACAGTGACCTTTTGCTCACAGGCTGAACATAACACACCACAATTCTCCACCACAAAGAACCGCACATCACACTACCCCGGAAATGCCAGACACACAACACACACGTCAGCCAGGGGACCTGAGTGGTCAGGAATCACACGCAGTTCACTGACCACCTGGTCAAAGGGGCAACACTCGCCACAGCACTATTCTCTGACACAGAGAATCACACGACACACTGCACCGCGAAGTGCAAACACTACACTACGCGCACGTGCCGGACACTGAACCTAGTGGTCAGGAATGACACACAGCTCACTGACCACTGGTCAAAGGCTACACAATCACAAAGCACAATTCTCCGACACGGAGAAAAGCCTACAACACACTATGCCGCCAAAGCCAAACACGACAACAAACGCTAACCAGAGTATCTAGTGGTCAAGAATCACACTCTACATATTGGCCACTGGCCAAAGACCAAACATAACAACAAACCTGAGTATCTAGTGGTCAAGAATCACACTCAACATACTGACCACTAGCCAAAGACCAAACCCAACACCAAACCAGAGTATCTAGTGGTCAAGAATCACACTCTACATACTGACCACTGGCCAAAGACCAAACACAACAACAAACCAGGGTATCTAGTGGTCGAGAATCACAATCTACATACTGACCACTGGCCAAAGACTGCAAACAGCACACCACTATTCTCGGACGCATTAAAAATATTGAAAGCACTGTGCCGCTAGTGCCACATTCAACACACGAGACACACACACCACACACACACACACACACACACACACACACACACACACAGAGGTAAAACCACAGGAGGGAGTGGTCATCAGTGATACATAGACAGGCAGCAGACTGCTGGTCGAACGCTACACAGTACATGCCCTCTCTTGTGAGACACAGAAAAACACAGCACAGTGTGCAGACTATGTCCAACTAAACACACACACATACACATAACATACCCTCATCCTCTGAAACAAACGGAAAACAAGTGTGCCAGCATGGCCCAACCGAAACACACATATACCAACAGACACATACAGCCACCTGCAACAAATGCCTGAGACCTTGGCAAACTATCCATAGCAATAATGATCATTTTTGAAACATCTGACAACCTTTAAATGATAGGGGTTAAAAAAAAGAAAGAAAGAAAGAAAAGCTTAGTGCAACTCGAAAAGTGAGTTGAAGTGGAGTCCAACAAAACCTTTAAGATTTGAACTTGAGAATCAAACAAAGTGAATAAATACAGGGAGTTTTTTGTTCTGCCAACCCATGCATGTTTCTCATGCGAAACCGAACTGTAGAGAGAGAGAGAGAGAGAGAGAGGAGAGAGAGGAGAGAGGAGAGAGAGAGAGAGAGAAAGAGAGAGAGAGAGAGGGTGGTAAGGAAATAGTAAGCGGTGATGGGAGATGAGGTGAGAGAAAGAGACTGAGAGAGAAAGAAAAAGAGGGGCGGGGAGACAGGGGCGCGTGCGCCAGTGAGAGAGAGAGTGAGAGAGAGAGAGAGAGAGAGAGAGGAGAGAGAGAGAGAGAGAGAGAGAGAGAGACAGACAGATGAAACAAGAATGGATCGGAGGGAGTTTAAAAAGGACAGAAAGAAACAGAGAAAAAAAACCAGACACACAGAGGGGGAAGGAGGTGAAAGGAAGAGAGAAGTAGCACAGGGCGAGAGGAGTCCGGGTGACAGTAGGGGACAGTGGGGGTGAACGAAACTCTGAAAGACAATGAAACAAAGAACGACTTTGGCTCCAGCTACTTCGAAGTTGGAACCAAACAAAACTCTTCTTTCTTTTCTCGTTTATAAGGTGGAAGTTTATGAGCATGGGTGCCACCAAAAAGTCATAAAATAAAAAGAATAATCCGAGAAACGTGACGTTTTCCATTGCAATGAGTTTCTTTCCTTATTCGTACGATT
>CM031616.1:37258447-37263447 GCA_018398815.1 Conus ventricosus | reverse complement strand
TAACGGAGCAGTAAAAGTCAGCAAGCGAGGGAGAGGGAAGAGAGAGAGAGAGAGAGACAGTGAGAGAGAGAGAGAGAGAGAGAGAGAGAGAGAGAGAGAGAGAGAGAAGAAGGGAGAGAGAGAGAGAGAGAGATGAGGAGATGGGGAGAGAGGGGGGACAGACAGAGAGAAAAGGAGAGAGAGGGGAAGGGAGGGAGGGGGAGGAGACAGAGGGAGGGAGAGAGCGACAGAGAGCGAGAGAGAGCGACACACACACACACACACACACACACACACACACACACACACACACACTGTGAAAAGAAACCTAGGTGGCTTTTACCTGTGCTTCAAAAGCGATCGGAAATCAAGGTTCGAATCCTTGGGGTCTGAAAAGTGAAACAGACCAGCATTAACAACAAATCCAAGACCACACACACTACTCTTTCTCATCACACACACACACACACACACACACACACACACACACACACACACACCTTACGTCAACCATCTCCTTGCCTAACGACGCATTTTTACAGAATCATACGTACTGGGAATATAGTACACATACAGGAACGTCACGCAGGAAGACAAAACGGATAAAGTAATACATAGCATGCACTCAGATCGTGTTCCATTTGGAAAAAAAAAGAGGTTTTGTTTTTTTTAATGCTTAAAAATGTGTTGATTAGAATGAACAAGAAAAAAAGTATCTAGTTGTAAAAAGGCTTTCCTAGATGCAAAATTTACGTGAAAGAGCTTTTGTTGATACACTTACACTATGTGAGATGGTTTTCGCAAGTACACTAAAAGCGTGTGTGTGGCAGAAATTTATGTTAGATGGCTCTGTGAATGCAGTTCAACTGCATGAGACGGCTTTCATGAGCACAGAAGGAGTGTGTGAGAAAGCTTATGTTGATGAAATAAGACTATAGGAGATTGTTTCCTTAAAAGGATACTGCTGACTGTCAAACGAAAGCCAGGTTCGGCAAAACTTTTCAAGAAAAGCTAGAAGCAAAACCCTCCATTCCTCCCTCACAGTGAAAAATGGGAAGAAAAGGTCTACCACTCACCGACGCGTGAGAATTTAGAAGCAAAACCCTCCATTCCTCCCTCACAGTGAAAAATGGGAAGAAAAGGTCTACCACTCACCGACGCGTGAGAATTTAGAAGCAAAACCCTCCATTCCTCCCTCACAGTGAAAAATGGGAAGAAAAGGTCTACCACTCACCGACGCGTGAGAATTCAACCACACATGATTCTGTTTTAATTCATCAGCAGTACCAAGAAAATGGGTGTGCAACTAAACATAATCTTAATCTGGTCATGATTACGAATGGGAGAAGCCCTGCAAGGTACACATCACACGAGATGCGCCAAGCTTTGTGCTGATCCTATTTGCCTTGCTTGGATTTTCTTTGCCCTTTCTGTTCGTCTTGCTTTTAAAGGCGTTGGTGTCGAAACGTGTGTTACCTTCATTTGGTTGAGCGCGAGCAGTCACTATCTTTCGCTCAGTTATAAACCAGTGTCTGTCAAATTTAAAATAACTACCGATGTTCGAAGTAGACATTTTCTTCAGTTTTGTTCAATCTTTTTATAAAAATGTTTTTTTTTTTAAATGTGCGAATGAGTTTGGGAACGGGGTGGTGGGGGGGGGGGGGGGGGGGGGGGGGGGGGGGGGGGGGGGGGGGGGGCTATAGCGTTTGGTGATTGCATTATCGCTTAAGCCCCAGTCATTGAGAAAAGCATTCGTTCCTATTGGACAATGTTTTTACCTCTCTATAAAGAGTACATGCTCTGGAAGATCCGAACACTGCCCAAAACCTTTGTGTATGGAACGTACTTTCTGTACCTAATTCTAACTGCAACTAAGGTCATTTGGTAAGGGTAATGCATTTACATTTGTGGAATTTTACGTCTACTGGATTTATGGTTTTGCCGAGTGGATAATCCGATCTGTTTCCCAGTTGCGTCACTATTTGATACATTTTACATCATTTGCGCTTGATACACAACTTTATGATTGAAAATTAACTAGCAAAAACATGGAGAAATAAGACAGTAAAAAGAAAGACATCAATAGATGGAAAGAACGAAGGAAAGAAAGGCAGCAAGGAAGGGGAAAAATGAATGAAAGACAAAGTAAAAGATGGGAGAAATAATCTGAAACAAAAAAAAAAAAATGACAACAATGCAGTTTAAATGCTGTGGGGGTTTTACGGGAACGGGTGGAAGCAATGCAATTCATTCTGCAACACTTTGCTGCAAAACCGAATGAACAAAGTCCATTAACCATGGCCTTGTCATACTCACTCACCTGTATGAGTGGATGGTCTGGTTATTAGTGGGTTAGTGTAATGATCAATTTTGTGCATCACTGTATACCCTATCTAGACACAGAATGTGCATTAGGTGTTAATCCACCCACTCCAAGCTGCGTAATGAGATTAAGGCCTACGCAAAAAAATTTGGCATCAATAAAGAAAATCGTAAAAGCTGTTCGTTGTGTCAGTTGTATCCAGTCTTTTTTCAGTTGCCTTTTGTAATTTTTTCCAGTTACTTCTAAATGTGCCGAATGTTACCAGATTCCCTATAAGCATTAAAACTATCGTGGCGGTTAAGAAAAATAATACGCGCTAAATCAAGCACGCGACAAGGTATATATATGCCTACAAGAGATAAAACACAGAACATGTAATGTAAGATGCCAGTTACAGACAATAACACATAAAAGAAACATAACACACCGAGTCCGAGACTCGTCTGTGCTGAATTAAACTGAAGAGAACGTGAACCCACTATGGCACGATAAAGAAAAGAGGGAAAGTTTGGGAATTTGATATGAACGAGTCCGACCCAGCGGACGAAACGACTAGGAGCTGGCAATATGAATAGCTGAGTCTTCAAGATGGGTTACGATGGTCTCCACTGACTGCTAGCGAAGGATCTTACACTTACAATATATGTCCCTGTCTTTTTCGCCCTTATTTTCATTATTTTCTTTATTGCCAACCCCCCTCCTCTGTTTTGTTGTTGTTTGTTTTGTTAATCTTTGCCAAGTCGTTAATATAATGATGGAAGAATTGTCAGCCTGTACCTGTTTTCTCCCGCCACTAAATTGTTACACACACACACACACACACACACACACACACACACACACACACACACACACACAATATATATATATATATATATATATATATAATATATATATATATATATATATATATATATATATATATATATATTGCACATACACACACTGCTATTTGACCTGTTGGATTTGGCGCTATGAGCAGATACATTTCATGCCTGGCATGCGATTTTCGTAATTTAGTCACGACACACCAGTATTCTGATCTCAAAGGCGATAGTTTTGTAGCATCCGCATTCCGCACATTTTTTTTTTGTTAACTGCCATTCAAGTGTCCCTCTTTGCTACAAACCATTACTTTCTACCATTGAAACAATGTCGATGGTTATGGCTTTCTATGTTCACTTTTGTTCTTATTTTGTTTGTTTATTTTTTGATTCCAGTCCGTTCAGACATTTCTCTACACTTTGTGTAATCCCCAATCATTCAGGGAGACTCTGGCCGTGGACTATCCATGCGAAACCCACGTTGCATTACTTCTCTCCACCCTCTCTCTGCTTTCATTACATGTCAATGATGACATTTAAATGGTAAAAATGCTTTGCATTCAATGTCCACAATCACTTGTGTGCAACAGGCACTGCACTCATTTTCACCCATCCGGGGAGATAACCGACTGCGGAAGTGCTTCCCTTTCTTCTCCCCCTTGCCCAGTCCATCCTCCGATTCAGCCTCTTCTTTTCGCCTTATCATTTTCGTTCTTCTATTCCACTGTCTCCTTCCCTCCTTCTCAATTTTCCCGTGTTCTTTCTTCCATTTGTTGTTCATACCAGCATGTACTCTTTCATTTTGTTCCTTTTCCGCTGTAGTTGCCTTTTTTTTCCCATCAGCAGTTGGTTTTCCTTATTCACCGTACCTACTGGGCTCTTTCCTTTCAGCCCCCCCCCCCCCCCCCCTCCCCATACACACACACCTCCTGTAGATCACATTCAAGTTATCTCCACCTCGTTCTTACATTTGTGTGTTCTTCCAAACCTCCCTTTCTTGTACTCTGCTCGCCCCCCCCCCCCCCCCCCCCCCCCCCTCCGTCCTCCCCCACTTCCTCCCCTCCTCTCAGTTATACATTTCTCATTCTTATCCCTTTGATACCATTTTCAGTTCTCTTCTCTGCATCTTTCTCTTCCATTCTATGTTTTATCATTATTTTCCCTCCATTTTTCATGTAGCCCCCCCCCCTCTCTCTCTCCTCTCTCTTCCTCTCTTTTCTCTCTCTCCCCTTCTCCACCTTTCTTAACTCTCATTTCACACTTTAACGTTTCTTCTTTTTTGCTTCTAACCACCTACTGTAACCTTTCATCACTATCTCTCCTCGTCTGTTTCTTTCTCTTTTTTTTTTTTCCTTACTTATATTTGCTCCTTCTCTTCGCTTCTATTAAGCTTTCTGTTCTATCTCTTCGTAAATCTATCTTTCAATTGTCATTCTTTCTTCAGCTCGTTTTTTTTTTGTTATTGACATTTTACAAGATGTCAGTGTATTAACACGTTTAATTCCTTTGTCGTTCGACCCTCCTCATTCTCCAAATCTCACTCTAGGTGACCCATCCCCACTCTCCCAACACAGTGAATACACTATCCTAGCGCGGGGGATAGAAGATGAAGAGCGGACCATCGCAATCATATTTACAGCCATGGATATGGTTTATATCTACTGTTACAAATACATAAACGAAAGCCATCTAAAACACGCAAAGATACAGAGATTAATGATTTCAATCGTTCACTACTGAACAGATTAAACACAACACAATATGGCCGACACAAGCCATGGTGCACAAACCAGTGGTGTGACGTCACCACAACACGTGACTGGGCGGCCTCTCGAGGCAAGACGAAGACAAAGGGACGAAACCACAATCACAAG
>CM031616.1:37218447-37250947 GCA_018398815.1 Conus ventricosus | reverse complement strand
GGGGGGGGGGGTATAAGGAGAAAGACGGGTGTAGAAGGGAGGGGAAGGGGGTAGAAGCGGAGTGGGGAAAAAGAGAGTGGTGTCAACCTTTTACTCGCGCCAGTCGTTGAGAAACTTTACCACCTATACTTTTACTCTTCCATTTATACACCACCAAGACATGCCCCCCCCCCCCCCCCCGCACCTCAGTTTGATAGGTCTCTGTGAGGAGGACATCGATAGGTCCGCCTATAGTTCTGATGAAACTGGCTCATAGCAAAATGATCCTTCTGCTAACAATTATCATCATGGCAGAGAAAATCGGGTTCATGTTTTGATAAGCGAACATATGAACATACGTAATATACTAACAAAAGAAAATAAAGGCAAAACAAACAAACATTCTTGTCGCAGTTCCAGTACCACGTATCGACAGAGATCTCTCAATGTCCTATCGACAAAGGTCTATCAATGTCCTATCGGCAGAGACCTACCACGGTCCTATCCACAAAGACCTATCACTGTCCTATCCACAGAGATCTATCACTGTCCTATCCACAGAGACCAATCACTGTCCTATCCACAGAGACCTATCACTGTCCTATCCACAGAGACCAATCACTGTCCTATCCACAGAGACCATCACTGTCCTATCCATAGAGACCGATCACTGTCCTATCCACACAGACCTATCACTGTCCTATCCACACAGACCTATCACTGTCCTAGCCACAGAGACCTATCACTGTCCTATCCACACAGACCTATCACTGTCCTATCCACACAGACCTATCACTGTCCTATCAACACAGATCTATCACTGTCCTATCCACAGAGACCGATCACTGTCCTATCCACAGACCTATCATTGTCCTATCAACACAGACCTATCACTGTCCTATCCACAGAGACCTATCACTGTCCTATCCACAGACCTATCACTGTCCTATCAACACAGACCTATCACTGTCCTATCCACAGAGACCTATCACTGTCCTATCCACAGACCTATCACTGTCCTATCCACAGACCTATCACTGTCCTATCCACAGACATATCACTGTCCTATCCACAGACCTATCCACAGAGCTATCACTGTCCTATCCACACAGACCTATCACTGTCCTATCCACAGAGACCTATCGCTGTCCCATCCACAGACCTATCACTGTCCTATCCACACAGACCTATCACTGTCCTATCCATAGAGACCTATCACTGTCCTATCCACAGAGACCTATCACTGTCCTATCCACACAGACCTATCACGTCCTATCCACAGACCTATGACTGTCCTATCCACACAGACCTATCACTGTCCTATCCACAGACCGATCACTGTCCTATCCACACAGTCCCATCACTGTCCTATCCACACAGACCCATCACTGTCCTATCCACACAGACCTACACTGTCCTATCCACAGAGACCTACCACTGTCCTATCCACAGAGACCTATCACTGTCCTATCCACAGAAACCTATCACTGTCCTATCCACACAGACCTATCACTGTCCTATCCTATCCACAGAGACCTATCACTGTCCTATCCACAAAGACCTATCACTGTCCTATCCACAGAGACCTATCACTGTCCTATCCACACAGACCTATCACTGTCCTATCCACACAGACCTATCACTGTCCTATCCACAGACCTATCACTGTCCTATCCACAGAGACCGATCACTGTCCTATCCACAGACCTATCACTGTCCTATCCACAGACCTATCACTGTCCTATCCACACAGACCGATCACTGTCCTATCCACACAGACCGATCACTGTCCTATCCACAGAGACCTACCACTGTCATATCCACACACACCTATCACTGTCCTATCCACACAGACCTATCACTGTCCTATCCACACAGACCTATCACTGTCCTATCCACACAGACCTATCACTGTCCTATCCACACAGACCTATCACTGTCCTATCCACACAGACCTATCACTGTCCTATCCTATCCACACAGACCTATCACTGTCCTATCCACACAGACCTATCACTGTCCTATCCACACAGACCTATCACTGTCCTATCCACACAGACCGATCACTGTCCTATCCACACAGACCTATCGCTGTCCTATCCACAGAGACCGATCACTGTCCTATCCACAGAGACCGATCACTGTCCTATCCACACAGACATATCACTGTCCTATCCACACAGACCTACCACTGTCCTATCCACAGAGACATATCACTGTCCTATCCACAGAGACCGATCACTGTCCTGTCCTATCCACACAGACCTATCACTGTCCTATCCACACAGACCTATCACTGTCTGGTCTCCAGGACGTCATCTACTGGCGAAGACTGCACTGATGCCGAGTTACACGGAAGGTGGTCATGAATACCTGTTCTGAGGAAACTTGTGGAACTGGCGAGTCCTGACAGGAGTCCAACTCCCCCCCCCCCCCCCCCCCCCCCCCCCCCCCCCCCCTCTCTCTCCCTCTCTCTCTGAACGCGAAAGATTGGTGACATGATCAGTACATGTGATATTCAGGATCTTGCGGTGACATCTCATTTTCAAGGCTTGGATTCTACTTTCCAGATTTGCTGTGAAGGTTCACGTCTCCCATGCGTGCAGGAAGATGGGAATATATATCCGTGCAGCCAGGAGCCTACTGGTGTGCTTCATGGACATGTTCTTGTCCTTCCATACAGGTTTTAATATGTACAGTGCTGTGCTTGTCTTTGTTGCCCTCGAGAGGATTTCTGGTTCGGATCTTCACAGCTCATGATAAATTTCTGGTAAAATGAATTGTTGACGTTTTTCACTTCTGGTCGTGGACGCTTACGTCAGTACTGATGGTGGTGTTATGATGGTGGCAGTTAGCTTGGTCTTCTCGGCATTGATTTCCATGTCGTATATTGTTGGTGTTTCCTCGGGTCGGTCTACTACAAGCTTGGCTAGTTCTTGTTCAATGCCTGTCAGTCAATCGATGCCACCTGAAAATCGCAGGTCTGTGATGGTTTTTCCTCCGGAGCTGACTGCGTTGACACGATCTTCACGTGCAAGTCATGATGCGTTCCAGGCATAATTACGTAGAAAAGCGCGAGAGGGTTGCTGCCTTTTTACCTTATATCGTCATTAAAAAGCAGAACAAGTTATCTAATTATATCTATTGTGATTGGGCTTGGTGTTTTATGACTAGAATTGCGCGGTTTTGATTAAGGTTGTGAACGTGTTTGTTATCGACATGATTATTTTCAATATAGATATTACATAAATCAGCAATATTATTTATCAGCCACAGAGAACACATTTTTACACATGTTTTCCATATGTAAATTTTTTTTGGAGAATTTCAAGGCTTTCAGCAAAGTTACGAAACTTGATTAGAGCTGATTTGGGTTGGGTTTACGCATACCAAAATGATAGCTACAAACCCCTTCGTTTTTGAACCTCATCACTTAAGGGAAAAGCACAACAATGATTCATCTTTCAGGATCTTGAAAAGCTTATGGATAAGCTTTCACTTTCATATCAAAAGAAAAACTTCAACATGGTTCACATTCATGTATTAAAACTTAAGATTAGCCGAGTACTGGATGCGCCCAAAAGTGTCGCAATTATCGAGAGCAGGCTTGCGAGGAAAGCCATGCAGAAATCCCAGGGGGTCAGAATTGGAATGAGGCCACGCCTGGGAACATCCTCACCGGCAACTACTGCAGTGTGAATTCCTTGTTCTCGACATCGGCTCCACCCACACCAGGAGTCCTTCGATAGTGGTTTGAGGGCGTTTTTATCGGGTGGATGAGGAGGGAGAGTGAGGGAAAGGAGAGAGTGGAGGTGGGAGAAGAGGTCTAAACAACATTTCTCTCTCTCTCTCTCTCTCTCTCTCTCTCTCTGTTTTGATTTGTTCATCAGTCCAGCCCCCCTCTCCCCCCCCCTCTCTATCTCTCTCTGTTTTTCTTTTTGTCCCCTCTGTCTATCTGTCTGTCTGTGAGTGTGTGTGTGTGTGTGTGTGTGTGTGTGTGTGTGTGTGTGTGTGTGTGTCTCTCTCTCTCTCTGTTTTGATTCGTTCATCAGTCCAGCCCCCCTCTCCCCCCCCCTCTCTATCTCTCTCTGTTTTTCTTTTTGTCCCCTCTGTCTATCTGTCTGTGTGTGAGTGTGTGTGTGTGTGTGTGTGTGTGTGTGTGTGTGTGTGTGGGGGGGGGGGGGGGTGGGGGTGGGTGGGTGGGAGGCGGGAAGCGTGTGTACCGACATGGGCTTAAAGAAGCGAAAAAGAGAGACAAGTCATCGAGAGAGAGAGAGAGAGAGAGAGAGAGAGAGAGAGAGAGAGGAGAGAGAGAGAGAGAGAGAGAGAGAGCGAGTGAAAGAAAGAGATAGGGGGCGAGGTAGAGAGAGAGAGAGACAGAGACAGAGACAAAGGAGAGGGAAGAAGGAAGAGAGAGGAGGGGGAGGGGGAGGGAGGGAGGGATGGAGAGGGAGAGAGAGAGACGGATGGAGGGAGACATAAGTTAGTGTGTGCATATGCATGTGTGTTCGTAAGAGAGAGAGGGGGGGGGGGAGAGGATGGGACGGATGGATGGAAAGGTGGGAGGGAGAGGTAGCAATGCAGATAGAGAGAGAAGGAAGGAAAGAGGAGGAGGAAGAGAGACGGGGGAAAGGGGGAGGAAGGGGGCGGGAGACAGGCAGACAGAAGAGAGGGAGGGAGAGAGGAGGGGAAAAGAGGAGAGAGAGAGAGGGGGGGGGGGGAGACAGGCAGACAGACAGGCAGAAAACAGACAGGAAGACAGATACAGAGACACAGACGGACAGAGACACAAACAGTTACAGTACTGACAAACAAATAGGCAGGGAGAATCTGGTGGAGGCAAAACGAGAGAGAGAACGAACAATTCGCTTATTTTAGGAGGGTAACGGAATAAGCATAAATACTTCTTCGCATCCAGAACTCTAGGCAAGAACAAAAATACGTATGTTACGAGAGAGAGAGAGAGGGGAGAGAGAGAGAGAGGAGAGGACGAGAGAGAGAGGAGAGAGAGAGAGAGAGGGAAAAGAGAGACAGACAGAGAGACTGATTGATTGATTGACTGATTGATTGATAGACTGATTGATTGATTGATTGAATACGCAAGGATGAAGATTTTAGGCCAAACCCTTTGTCTTACAATCTTTCCTTGTCATGCATACATTATTTCAAACACGTATCTTTCATACTGACAATTCAACACAGCAACACTGTAATCTAATTCTAAAATGATAAGCAGGGCTGCTCATAAAAGTAATAATAAAATGGTGGGTAGTCAAACAGAAGGGAACTTACAAATAGCAAAACATACGAACAAGCAAACAAACAAGAGAGAGAGAGAGAGAGAAGAGAGAGAGGAGGAGAGAGAGAGAGAGAGAGAGATGAGAGAGAGAGAGGAGGGAGAGAGAGAGAGAGAGAGGAAAGAGAGAGAGAAACCGACCAACAGACAGAACCGACCAACAGACAGACAGACAGAAAGACAAGACAGGCAGACAGACCAACAGCAACAGAGAATCTGGAGGAAACACAACGCACAACGTCAGATCAACTCCACAATGACCCCTTCAAGTGCCCTCCATTCAGTTCCCTTAGCAGGGCGGACATCCAGCCAGGCCCTGGTGATAACTGACCCTGTGTACGCCGTGTACTGCTAGTAAACAAAACGGCCGATAGTGGACCCAACCCCCTTCCACCCCATTCTCCTGGCTGCCCGCCTCAACTCGTGGAGGTGGGTGGCGCTTTTGCTCGGTGCCAATGGCGAAGATGTTCATAGACCTCCACGAATCACATGTCTCGACGCTTATGTCTTTGTCAGTCTTTAAAAGAGACTGGGTTGAAAAAACAACAACAAAAGAACAAATTACAGACAATAATAACAGTAACGACGAAAGTAAAGATGATTTGTTTTCTTAATCCACTTCATCTTCTATAAAAACAAGGGATCGGGAAAGACTTTGGGGGGGGGGGGGGGGGGGGGGGCTAATTTTATACCGCTGTTATTGTTAACCCTGGCACCTTAATTAGTGATGCCTTCTGACTGGCACGAGGAATAATCGGCATTCTTATTCCCTTATTTATAGACACCCACCCATTGAACTGCCGTACAGGGTGGCGTTATGTGCTTATCTGTCTGCCTGCCTATTTGTCTTGTTTCTCGCGTATCAGTCAATAGACTCATGTCTTTCTCTTTGCATGCGCTGTGCGTGTGTATGCAATATAGAGCGCGCGCATGCGCGCACGCACACACATAAAACAGATAGATAGATAGATAGAATAGATAGATAGATAGATAGATAGATAGATAGTTAGATAGATGGCTAATAGATGGACAGACAGACAGAAAGACTGATTGACACACACGACTAACAGACGCATGCATACACATATACATGCATGTATAAATAGATACATCTTCACATATAACATAGATGAGACAGGCAGACACACAAAGAGACAGCTAACATAAACCCTTACCCCTTTGTCAATGCTGACTTTTCCTGTTCAGAAAGGTAAAAAAAATCAATATCAGAATCAGATTACATTGAATTTCATGATCATCTTCATCAAGTTTCCATCAGCTAACACTGTCTACAGGCCTCTTCCCACTATCTCTTTCTGAATATCCAGTTAACGAAACAAATGACTAAACATTCAATATGTTACAACTGCACTATTTGTATTCTTTATTCTAGTCTTTGCCAAAGGTAATTATACTGGTTCTAACCAAGAAGAAAAAAAATTAAACAAAGCCACTCAAGTTTGTGCGAAGATTGGTTAAAAATATACATAGAAAATAGCCGAGAAGAAAAGGCATCAGTTAATTCAAACGGCAAAGCTGATCACAAACGTAAGCAGATCTCTCTCTCTCTCTCATCCTCTCCTCTCTTCTCTCTCTCTCTCTCTCTCTCTCTCTCTCTCTCATAGTTTTGCAAATAAAAAGAAAGCTGTTTGAAAAACGCATGAATTCTGAAAGTGTCACACACGTCAACGATTTGGTTTAAAAATCACACCACAACAAAGCTTCAATACCGTTAATGATCAAACAACAGTTATGAAGAACAAACAACAGTTCATGAAGAAGAGGAAGAAGAAGAAGAAGAAGAAGAAGAAGAAGAAGAAGAAGAAGAAGAAAAAAAGAAGAAGAAGAAGAAGAAAGAAGAAGAAGAAGAAGAAGATGATGATGATGATGATGATGATGATGATGATGATGATGATGATGGGAAACGAAGAAGAAGAAGAAGAAGAAGAAGAAGA
Source organism: Conus ventricosus (assembly GCA_018398815.1). Lineage (NCBI taxonomy): Eukaryota > Metazoa > Mollusca > Gastropoda > Neogastropoda > Conidae > Conus > Conus ventricosus. The sequence continues at coordinate 37,243,717 of CM031616.1, read as the reverse complement.
AGAAGAAATAGAACAAGAACAAGAAGAACAAGAACAAGCAAAAGGTGTCTTTCATGAACTATCACCAAAGTTCATGGAAAAAGAGGGAAAAAAAGAAGAAGCAGAAGAAAGAAAAGAAGCAGCAGAATTAAAAAAAAAGAATGACCGAAGTAATGGATTTTTAATGGGTCAAAAATCTGGCTCATCAAAGGTCTTTTCAAATTCTGCCTTACAAACATAAACGATGGTGATATTGTTAACAATAATAATAACAATGACATGATAATGATAAGATAATAATAACAAGAAGAAGAAGAAGAAGAAGAAGAAGAAGAAGAAGAAGAAGTTACTACTATCAAGAAAGAAAAAGTATGCCGAAGAAAATAGTAACTAAAATAAAGAATTTAAAACGTAAATTCCAACAATTGCACTGTCAATTTTGCAATCATATGAAGAAGAAGAAGAAGAAGAAGAAGAAGAAGAAGAAGAAAAAGAAGAAGGAGAAGGAGAAGAAAAATAACAACAGCAACAGCAACAACAACAACAACAAAAACATCACAACATCTGATATTTTTCCATGAAAAAAGAATGAAGCTAAATGACTTAAATCATAAAGAAGAAGAAGAAGAAGAAGAAGAAGAAGAAAAAGAAGAAGGAGAAGAAGAAGAAGAAGAAGAAGAAGAACACGAAGATCAACAACCACAACAACAACAACAAAACAACAACACTTACAACAACAACACCGACATTTTCTCCATGAAAAATAAAGAAGCCGAGTGAGTTAAATCATAAAGACTGCGGACGGATTTTTAAAAAACAAAAGTGCTACCAATCACAATGACAAACTACTTTACATTCAGCTCCCTATCGTTTTTACTCAATATTTGCACTGCCCATTTGCTTAGTACCACTACAAAACGTAAATTTGAATTCTGTCATAATCTGCTTTTTGTTATCACGATTATTGCTGAACTAGAAAAAAAATTAAAACAACCAAATTAAGATCGTTACTTAGTGATCTCCACCACAGTATAACTCTATTTTTCTTTTTAGGGTGGACCACTACTACACATTATATTTTGCTCTCCTTCACCACGCATACCAACCTTCTGTTTAAAATATGCTATACAAGTCTTGAACCGTGTGTGCAGTATTCCTTTCACTGAACGGTGATAGGAAATTACGATGAGACAAACATGGGAGTAAATCTTATCTGCTTTTAAGGTCAGCGTGCCGGTCTTTTACGGGTGTTTCGACATGTTGGGCCACGTGCAGAAGTTCTCAACTTATGTGCACTGAGTTTCGTTTTTAACATGATTTTGAGATGAGATTGCAGACGTTCTTGAAATGTGGGGGAGGGAAGGGGCTGTAAGAAATTACCCTATAAATTTTATTCTCTATGTTTAATTACCCTGTAGATAACCTTATACTTTTTATTGTCCCTGTGATTAAACACCTTTCAGACAACGCGGTCAAATGTGACCACTTGTTGTTGATAACATCAAAAGCCGCGTAAAACTGTGATCAATTATGTTCAATGACTCAATGGACAACATCGTTAACTGTGATTATATCTTAGTAAACAAACAACCCTGTAATATGTAGTCACTTGCAAGTATTGCCGCACAGACACACTTCAAATTTGTCATCAAAATCTGCTGTTTTCGAATTTGTTCGAAGATAAGCTGCCAGGCAAGCAGACAGGCAGGCAGACAGGCAGGCAGGCAGGCAGATAGGCAGGCAGCCAGACGCATACAACAGAAAACAATACCACGTCTGGTACTGCGTCACCCGTCTTAAAGAAAAGCATAAAATGACAAGAGGATACAAGAGTGCAAATAGGAAGTTTTCTGATGGAATAGGTATGCATCTGCATGCATATGCATTGTTTTCCACTCAACAAATCCATCAAGAAAATCAAAGCAAGGATTTTGCATTCTATGGAGGGGATTTTCTAGTTCTTGTCATGCATGAGTCTACATCTGTCACACACGAGAAAATACTGATCAGGGGGAAATGAGTGGATTAAGCTTATCCACGCACACCCGCGCGCGCGCGCGCACACACACAACACCACACACACACACACACACACACACACACACACACACACACACACACGTACGATAGGGAGAAAGGGAAAGAAAAACACAGAGACAGAGAGACAGAGACAGAGGACAGAGGACAGACAGACAGACAGACAGACAGACGTGCAGGCAAGCAGAGAGACAGAGACAGAGACAGAGAGAGAAGCAAAGTCAACAACAACAACAACAAAAATGATAGAGACGAGAAAAAAAACCAAAAAAAAAACCAGATGTCCTTTGAATTCAAAACGCAATTCAAATGTTACTTCTCAGAAGAAAAAAAAAGAGAAAAAGTCAGGAAATCTACACGGCACACGCAAAAAATAAGATACCACCACTGACAGACAAACACAACACGGCCAAAGCACAAGCTGGTCATGCATAAACCATTGTGCCCTTTAATAAACATCCAGCTATCAATATATCCACACTAATCACATTTCAATGCTTTATGACACACCATAATCTCATTTACTGAAACAATATACACGAAATCCTTGACTGTTTCCAACATCATTGAAGAAAGCAATACATAATCACAAGACTTCAAACGCAACCGCACGGTTGCGAAAATGACCAAAAAATTAAACGAAGCAATGACAAAATACTAATATTAACTGAAATGATGAAATTTAATTCGAAGTTCAAGTCAAGTATTATACATCAATTCACTATGCCCGGTGTTCTCTCTCTCTCTCTCTCTCTCTCTCTCTCACTCACTCTGAACTGGCATGGTTAACAATGGCATGATCACTTACCATTAAACTGACCAATCACAATGACTGCAACAGGTCACGTGGACTTAATTTTCCCACAACGCACCAGCTTCCGAAGAGGATAAAGGGGCAAGACAACGACGAAGCAATAAACACACACACTCTCTCTCCCTCATCATCCTCACGCAAACCAAACCATCACTGTTTCCAAGAGGCCGCTGTCTTGGTTGTGGTTCGAAACACACGGGAACTCTCCTACTTTGTCTACGACCTATGACCCCAGCCAACAAACTGCGTACTCACCAGGGCCTGTATGCACGTCAAACCCGATTAGCTATTCGCGTTTAGGGCTTAAACGCGGTTAGCTATTCGGAGCTTAAACGCGGATAGCCCCTCTCCGGTTTTGGTATGCACGACGCCCTATTCGCGATTGAATAGCTCTCCGCGTTTAGAGGGCAGGAAACGGCGCTCTATTTATAGATTCTTGGCAAAACCGGGGTGCAGCAGGCACTGCTTTCGGTTTAGTCATACCCTCCTTCGTGGAACTTCCGCTGGTACGTGCTTCGTCGGTTTTCACGCAAGATTCTTGAATCATGCACACTCCCTGGCCACTTTGCGACACAATTGATGAATACAAGGTCTGCATCGCAGATTACCTGAAACCAAATTGACCCCAAAATTCATTTACACTGAATTATAAAAAAAAAAATCACACACACACACACACACACACACACACACACACGCGCGCACACAACACACACACACACACACACACACACACACACTACTTTTAAACTGTTCACTCTGGGGCGATCTACATAGAGACAAAGAATTTTTTTTCCAAATCAAAAGTGAAAAAAGCCAACCATCTAGAGTGATTAAACATCTTGATTTCGGGAATATCTTCAGTGCCGGAGAAGACTGGCAGTAAGTATGGGAAGCTACAAATGTGCACTATCATTGAAAACAACAAATAATAATTGCGCTTGGAAATGTGCTGGAAAGTGGGGCGATTCACACACACACACACACACACACACACACACACACACCACACACACACACACACACACACACTCACTCACACACACACACACACACACACACACACACACACACACACTACTTTTAAACTGTTCACTCTGGGGCGATCTACATAGAGACAAAGAATTTTTTTTCCAAATCAAAAGTGAAAAAAAAGCCAACCATCTAGAGTGATTAACACTCTTGATTTCGGGAATAAATCTTCAGTGCCGGAGAAGACTGGCAGTAAGTATGGGAAGCTACAAATGTGCACTATCATTGAAAACAACAAAATAAAATAATAATTGCGCTTGGAAATGTGCTGGAAAGTGGGGCGATTCACACACACACACACACACACACACACACACACACACACACACACACACACACACACACACACACTCACACACACTCACACACACACACACACACACACACACACACACACACACACACACACACACCTTTCGGAACAGTTCTAGGTCATCGTACAGGTCAAACGGATCTTTCTGTCACGAAAGATGCGGTTTCGTCGCAATTGCCGTAGCTGTCTCACTTGGAAAAACATCATGCAGCCATATTTATCCGCGTTTAGGCTCGCTATCGGACCCCCGAGGCACCGATAACTTTATCCGCGTTTAGCCGAGTCGGATAGCTTATGCGGTCTGACGTGCATACCAAAATCTGCCGCCTATCCACTGAATAGGCGCTATTCGCGGACAGCCCTCTATCCGGATCGACGTGCATACAGGCCCTGGGCCTACCAGTCGACTTGCTTTTCTCCTCGTTCCAAAATACACAAACTGACCCACATTTCACCTCAAGTTTGCTGATTGCATACGGGCACGGCGGTCAGTAGTAAAGCACTGAATTCGCCTGCAGATGTCGCGGGTGCCCATCTCACTAGCGCTGAAGACAACCATTGCTGTTTAGCTACTCATCTTTACGTCTTGTCGCCCTGGTTGTAAAAAAAAGGGGGTCGTGTAAGGTATCTTCCCTGATCCAGGGACATTTATACCCCTTGCCTTATCATCATTGGTGGATATGGACGCTAAACCCTGAGTATATATTTACGGTTTTTGGACTCTCTCTCTCCTTCTCTCTACCACTTCCCTCTCCATCCCAGCTCCCTCCTTCCACATTGCTGTCTCTCGACTCGCATAGAAGAGAACCGTCTCACCAATACATCCTACTGAATTAACTAGATTTTTTTTCCTGAGTCATTTCTATACATTATCTAAAGACAATGCTCAAGATCATGCAGGCTACGCGCAAACTCGATTGACAATCATTTTCAACGGGTGTTTTATGGGATCTCTTGCTGTCTGGGCTATAAACATCCGTTTGGAAAAAAAATTGACAAAGATCCACCAACTGTGGGTTCCAGAACTGATACTATATTTTGCTTCAAACTCTTGAGCTGTCTTGCTGACTTGCAGGAAGGTAACAGGGAAGCTAAAGAACTATACAAGCCACATAGGCATGTGCAGGCTGTGAAACACCTTTCTTTTGACGTTTAACAATTTCCATACTATTTGCACAAAGGATCAACAATGTGTAAACCCCTGTTCAAAAATCCTTCTAGCGTTCTTTTCTAAAGAAGCCGACACAGGCTGAATACGACCGAACGCAGAAGTCTGTGATCACCGTAAGCTGGATAAAAGTCACGTGCTGGCTCACAGGATAATTTTTGCTTATTGCGACTTACCTTCAGGAAAAATACGTATTATGATCGTTATCGTGGTAAAGTTAACAGTTATTCAAAAACTCATTTCGAGTTGTGTGATTGCGATGCTTACGTCAAAATTTTGTGTAAGCTCTTCTGGAATCCTTTCTGATTGACAAAGACGCCCAGAAGTAGAGAACATTAATGATATGTCAGTTTAGCTGACGTGTTCGTCCGTGCACATTTCATAATTATGTATTCCTGTTTGTCTTCTGGCAGTTTGCGCTCTTCTGCATTTGCCAGTCCATCATTGGTGATACTTGACACAAGAAAACAAATAAATAAATAAAAACCAAACATTTTCACAATGCCTCGTAAATATGCGTCACATCATAACTGAATATTTCCTGCCTGGTTTTCTAACTGGTGCCAGATCTGCGAGATCAAAAGCGTGACTATCAGAATTATCGAAGCAAAGTGAGATTTATCTAGCGTAACTGACCTTAGAAATGTCCAGCTTTTGAAACGAGGGTTCCACCATAGCTTACCTCCCGAGGAAGTCACTCAGCAAGGCGCCACACAACGTGCTTGTAGAGTCATCCAGAGACACCAGAACTCGAATTACGCTCTCAGTTTAGGCTCTTACCTTCTCCTCCCCCGGAACTGCGGTAGAAGCTTTCATGTACACTTTGTGTTTGCTTATCAAAAAAAAATAAATCTACTTGACCTCTGACTCTTCCACTGTTGCCTCTTAACAACCACTGGAGTTTTCAGGAGAAGAGCAACGAGGGCCAAGAAGAGTTCCTGGCTCCCCAGGAACGCTCTCTTTACGGTCTGCCTGCTGCCCAAGATTACCTGTATCCTCCACCTTGACCTCAGGCACCGCCGGTTTGGGCTCCTCCTTCTTCTTCGCAGGGGGCTCGGGCTCGGGCTTCTTGGGTTCCGGCTTTTTGGGCTCCGGCTTGGGTTCCTCTTTCTTGGGTTCTGGCTTGGGAGGCTCCGGCTCCTTCTTGGGTTCTGGCTTGGGGGGCTCCTTCTTGGGTTCTGGTTTTGGGGGCTCCGGCTCCTTTTTGGGTTCTGGCTTGGGTGGCTCGGGCTCTTTCTTGGGTTCTGGTTTGGGGGGCTCCTTCTTGGGTTCTGGCTTGGGTGGCTCAGGCTCCTTTTTGGGTTCCGGCTTAGGGGGCTCGGGCTCCTTCTTGGCCGGCTCTTCAGCGGGCTTCTTGGCTTCCACTTTCATCTTCTCTTCCACGGGCTCTGGCTCTTTCGGAGGGACCTGCTTGGACTGCATCTGGATCTCCAGAGAGTCCTGCTGGGCTGTGGAGGCAAGCAACAAGGGTAGGGCGAGAGGGTAAGGGTCTAGCAGGCTATGGAGGAGTGCGCGGAAATGACATAATCTACTGTCTGTAAAAGCGGAAAGTAACTGGAGGGCAAAACTTGGCTTACTGTGTCAGGTCACAATTTCTACAGGACAGTGAACTCGCTCATCAATAGTCTGAAAGCTTTCATGAAATGAATACAATCGAAATAGCCACAATGAGAACATTACGAAAGGAGAAAATTTTCCTGCGCAACTATATCGGAAATTTATGTAATAATAATTATTATTATTATTATTATTATTATTAAATTTATGTAGGAGAAAAATTTCCACTTGCTCCATGTTCTTGAGATTTCTGCTGAAAGAAACTTGTTTCCATTACTAATATGGGAAAAGTGGATTCGGTTTTGTGGTATTTCTATGCGAAAACGAAAACAACATCTAGTTCATACGTCAATATGGAATTCGCTCGCCGCGTATTTGGCCAGTTTTTATAGAGAAAAATAGTCTATTTCTTTCATCACAGTCTAGAATTTCAGAAAGAAGTAGAGGATTTGCTGTTCTTATCATCTGGCTGATATCTTTTGGAAAGGAAAATGTTTTGCTCGCAATTTTATGTGAAATATTTATAGAAGAAGGTTGAATTCCCAGTCGTTAGCACTGCCAGTTTCCATGCATGAAAGTAACGTCGGCGGTGCGTTACCATGTGTGCCTGGAAAAAAAAGAGCGTCCACTCACACAAGCAGTTAGAATGTCCGTTGGGGTGAAAGTTTGTGATCAATAGCATGTACGGGGAGATGACAAGTTGCAGATAGAGGAAACGTTCCTTACTACACTCTAAAAGTGAAATGATGGCGCACGCTCGGGCACTCATATAAGGTTTCTTCATGGACGATTCGAGATCATGAAACGGTAAAAGAACAGTGCACTGCGTGAAGAAACGACGGAACTTTTTATGGAAAACTCTTTACAGAACGGGCCACAACTATACGTTTCTAACTCCTAAACGGTGAACTTCGAAGCACGGATGAGACAGAGATAGTGACAGAGAAAGCGGGGAGGGGCAGGGGGGTAGATGCAATCATCAAGCCTTAATAGTGTGTGCCTTACTCCAAACTAACAAAAACATTTACACACGTTGATATCACTTTGACGGTCTTCTATCATCAATCTGACTAGATACGTCGACACCATAACGTACCACATATGACGACAAGAAACGTGAGAAAAACGAAGATGCAAACAAACACGAAATTCAGAAAAGTGAACTAAGTGCACGAAATAACACAGATACCTCACGGTGCGCTTCCTTACTCTTTCCACTCTGTATCTGGATATCTAGTCAACATTCCCAAAACCAAAAACATAAGTTCGGGTATATCACGTGCAAAATGATAATAAATTCTAGGGCATGGTGTTACATACTCAACATCCACAGAAGAATGTGTAGAAGCATGTAACAGGTCAACATATTAACAGAAATAAATCGTGGGTATATACATGGGCAAGTGTGTAGGGGTATAACATAATTTTTACAGTTTCAACCATCCATGCAGGGGGGGGGGGGGGGGGGGGGGGGCTAAAGGAAATTACAACTTGTACTAATCAGTCAGATGTTAGACACCGACGGGTACATCTTTATTCACTGGCTCACCTCCTGCAAACCATCAGAATGCCTAGGACACTAGCCTAGCAATAACGTGAATTCATCTCTAAACTTCCAGCAGTCATTTCTTCAAAAAGATGTTCTGTTCATTCTTTGAAGTCGTCTTCGTATCTTGTGTTCTTGGATTCTGTGTTTATTACTGACTTATGCTTAACAACACATTAAGTTAACAAATTGTGCATAATTGTTTGTATATTTGTTTAATTTTATAGACGTTCATTTTGTTACTGTTTTCTATATGACATGGCTGGTTGTTGTGATTTTTGTTAAGACAGTCTGCCCTGTTTAGTTCAATTTTCTTCTTCGTTTTTTTTTGCTTATTATTTGTTTATTTTTCTGTCTTCTTCCGTTCTTCACATTTTTTCTAGACGACGATTTTCCAGGCTATTTTGCCCTCAAAATCTTCCAGTACATTTTACACCGTAGGACTTTTCACAGAAATAAGATTATTACGTGATCAACACAACAAAATGGGAAAAATTCCCTCGTTCTTTTTCATATGGCACATATCAATAATAGTTTTTAAAAAATCGTAGACACATTTAAGGGTAAAGAAACGTTTTTCTCATCAAAAGCATAATTTCCATGCTGATGCAGATGTATGTTCATGTCCTTTTTTTCTCATGAAAATGCTGTTTCAAACGACTGGACTCCACATTCATATATATAGCGAATGGATGAAGTCCACAGCTAGGTGTAATCTACTACAAAGGTGATACCTCTCAATGCACTAGGCTACAGTGGGTGAAAACAATCAAACACAACAAACATCAACACAACACTCAACTTACGTGTCATCTGCATCTCAGCCTGTGAAAAAAAGAATGAAGAAAAACAAATAGATAGAAAGATTTCATTCTGCAGAAATTCAGCCAATTTACTTTTTAATTTTTAAAGATAAACATCTTTATAAGAAGCCCAAATACTTAAAGACAAAGTTCATTTATGTTTTACATCTAAAATTTCAAATATTCTTATAAGATATTTCACCGAATTTTAAAAAAAGTATCTTATGAAGATATCATTTTGCTTAAGTCTATATTTAAAAAAAAGGATTCTTATGTGATACTAAACATCATTTCACATTGATTCTGGTTATCCTTATGAAAGGATCAGTAATATATCACCATAATGTTACATAATGCTGACTGGATAAAGACAAAATACATGCTCTTCTTTGGTCGAGACATCGTACGTTTTGTTTTAAAAAATGCCATCATTAATTCACATATTTACCACAGTTGTCTACGTTTTCTTGGCGGTTCGCTATTAATTACAGAAATGAAAACTGGAACACTCGAACATCATGTAAATGTCAACTTGTTGCAATACCCTCAGGGTTACGCCTGGCTAATCTTATTTACAACTCACAGCTGATTATCAAAGAGCCCGCGTCAGGATAGATGAAGACCATTTACACTGTGGGAAAACAACCTGTTTGTGCAAGTGGAACAAACGCATTGTCTTTCAAGGACAGCGTGGGTATTAACTAACTGTGCCAACCTTGGATTCCATGGTAATTTGCATCTCGCTCTTTCCAGCTGGTTTGGGTTCCTCTTTGTGCTCTGCAACGAGAAATGACAAAGTCTTTCCTTCATGGTAAAGACATAAAACCCGAGAGTGGCAGAATTACGCGTTGTACTTTTCACTTGTGCCAAAGACACCTATGTCAGATGTTCCATCTACCCGCATTGCTTTCTCCCTAAAATCAGGTCGTTTTCAAAGCAACAATTTCAAGAAACCTCGAACGACTCAAAAGGCATTAGCAAGGGCCACACTATCGTTTTCTTACCTATAAATATGCAGACAGTAATTTTCAGTTACAATTTTTAGACATGTTTCTGTACTGAATGGACACATGTAAACTAATCTTTTCGTTATTTTGTTTTCTTCTTACTCTGACATGTTTTCTTTCATACTCTGACTTGGCTAACGTCTAAACGTTGAACTAGGTTCGTCTCTTGACGCTGATTTTATAAAATGCTGCACTGTATTGTTTGCATTCATAAACAATACATTTTATTACTTCTAATGCAAAGGGTATATGGATAATCGCTTGGCGTTGGAATTTTTGTTCCTGTTCATTTTGTTAAACGTTCGCGGGTTTGCTCAACCATTCGAACATTTGCGGAAGCTGAACTTTTCAAAAAGCTGTCCATCTTGAGCCTAAAGGGGAACGAGGAAAACATTTCCTGTTTTAAACATTCCCCCTCAACAGGTAGGCCTTATTACATTTGCATTATATGAAATAGCACACCGAGATGTAAATATACTCATGTTTAAGAAACTGCACATTAAAAGTTAACATCCATAATCTACTCAAAATATAGTCATCACGAACAGCAAGCATTGTCCACATTCCACACATCTTCACCCACACACATGTAATTACCATATCTCTCTCTTTCTCTCTCTCTCTCTCTCTCTCTCTCTCTCTCTCCCAACACCATACCACATACATAACACCTACTGTGTATCTACCCCACTCCACCCCGTTACCATTCCCACCAAAAAAGCACACACACACACACACACACACACACGCGCGCGCGCGCGCACGCACGCACACACAGAGCAGGGGGGAAAGCCAAACATAATTACTTCCCTTGCACTGTCAATAAACAGATTACACGTGGATCCAACGCGGTTTATAGTTTCAAATGGACAGTGCTCCTGATTTCCCAAGCGCCGATCTGCATTTTTCCCAAGTGCCGATCTGCACATCAGCATATCTGATCAAAATGGGTGACGAGGGGTGCCAAGAGCTTGACAGGGTGGACAGGTGCTTTACCTTTGACCTGCAGGCTGGCCATGGAGGAGGCAGTGCCCCATTCGTTCTTGACGGTGATGCTGTAGGTCCCGCTGTCCTCCGGAAACACCTCTGAGGACAGACACACGCAGATTGCAGAATTACATTTTGTTTGTGTATGTGAACATACCACCGCCACTACCACTAAATAATATATCCAGATTCCTACCCAGTATAAACACCTTGCTTAATAAGGCATTAAAAAAAGGGAAAAGGAGAAAGAAAACCTGTCAACCGAAAGTAAATGCATGCTTTGCAACAAATCTCTTAAACATTCATCTGACATGGACAGACATAAAATCTTAACTGTTCTGTGAAAACACCACAACAATTACCCTCAACAACTGTCCCAGTCTATACACACGTACTCTCTTACATCTACACACTGGAGTATTGCAAATGGCATGAGACTCAGAAACTGCCAGGAAAGAGCACACATATACTTGTGTGCATGTGTATGAGTATGCACAGGATTCTGAAATGACAGCACAGACATATACACCTAGTCCAACCTTTACATACAAATACGCGTGTGCGGTTGCATGTATACAGACGCACGGGCACTTGCACACACATACGGGCGCATACAGATTTGCCACACATACTTGCACATACACACATTTACAAAGGAAGGGACACTTGCATACACATAGCGAGGCATCTAAGCATGCACACGTGTACGTACATCACGCTTTAACAATCATTGCAATATCTGACTAATCGTTTTTTCCGTGCTAGAATCACTCGCTGGACAATTCTATCTCTTCCAGTCATACAGGATGTTATAATACACATGTTTTCCATATGAAATACAAGGAGAGAGGGAGAGAGAAAGAGAGAGAGAAGAAAAAGAAGAAGAAGAAGAAGAAGAAGAAGAAAAGGAAGAAAGAAAGAAAGAAAGAAAGAAAGAAAGAAAGAAGAGGAGGAGGGGGTTTACAACTAGTGACATTTCTGCTATTAAGGAAGCCATGTTTCAGCTTTGGGGATGATGGTCAATACACAGTACGTGTTCATACACATGACCTTGGTCTAAAGTCTCATGCAAATGACTTGGAACACAGAACGTAGGTTTAAAGTTGTTTTTTTTTTTCAAAGTAAAGAAAGAACAAATGGAGGGCGGGGTGGAAATGGAAAGTGTGGAGGCGTGGAGGGTGAAGGTGGTCGGAACGAGATGAAGGTGAGGGAGGGGGGGGGGGGGTCCGGGCTTGGGCTACAGTCTGCGCCAGGACCTGGACTCCGAAGAGGAAATCCTCTCTGACCCGTCTGTTAAGCGGGCACTGAACTCACAACCCCTGGATCAAGACAACAATGTTTTATCCACAAGGACAACCAGCTCCACCACCCCCCTCCCCTCGCCCCCGCCTTACCTGCCCTCCCACCCATGCCCGAAGTCCTCATCCCCGCCACTTTTCCGCTTCAATTCAATTCGCAAGGATGTTGTTTATGTTGTTGTTTGTTGTTGTTGTTGTTGGTGGTGGTGGTGTTGTTGTTGTTGCTGCTGCTGCTGTTTCTACTATGTTGTTGTTGTTGCTGCTGCTGCTGCTGCTGTGTTGTTGTTGTTGCTGTTGTTGTTGTGCATGAGTGCCCGGTTGGCTCAGCGGTGAAGCACCAGATTTGTAGGTAAGCGTTGCGAGTTCGAATCACGCTAACTATACCCAACACAAAATTTGACATTTTGGCTGCCCATCTAAAAATGTCGTTCTGGTGGCTTCAGTGTGGTGTGGTTAGCCCTGCCCTCTCCTTTCCTCTTAAGATTGGTAACCTCGGATGGTAGTGTGGACGCTGAACCATAATATACGTAACCAAATTTTTGGAAAAGACAAAATCTGTACAGTGAGAGAGTAATGCGTATCTTGAGACAGGATGAAAGCGAAAATGGACCATAGCATTGAAAGAGGAAAAGCTACATTAAAACCGTTTACCTTTCAACTTCTCCACGAGATCCCAAGATCCTTCCACCTGTAGGCTTAGTCTTAGGTATACAGGAGGAGTTTGGGAGGGGGTGGGGAGGGTAAGAACCCTCGCCTTTTGCTAGTTTGAGATCCATCACGCACGCTGAAGGTATTCATCACTTCCTGTCCATCTGATTGGCTCTCTGTTTGTCTGCCTCCTGTTCACAGACTGGCAGCCTACTCCCCACACCTGGCGGCAACGAGCGTCCACCTGTTAAGTGTGAAGCACACACCCGAGGGTTGGCGGGGCAAAGGCTACGTGCAGACAGTGGGGTGCCCACACTGAACAACCAAGCCGACACACGTGGTGACCTGAGAGGGCGGCCTAACCGAACCAACGAGTCTCTCCTGGCACGCAGTGACTGTGGTGTGCACGGAAAATGGTTAGCAGCCTTCACATGCCAAGGGAAACTCCTACTGTGGAGAACACTATTAAAGCGAGGTGAGATTCTTATCCCCGTCCCCTCTTCTATCTTTGTTTATAGTGCTTTCATGATGCGGCTCCTGCTGTCACTGAGCGGGCCCGAGGTCTAGGGGTCCTGACCTGGAATGTATAGGCGCATGTGCCTTTGTCGTAGGTGATGGAATACATGTTGGAGGAGGTGATGACCTTGCCGTCCTTGGACCACTGGATGTCCAAGGGTTCCGTGCCGGTCAGCTTCAGCAGGAACTCCACGGCTTCCCGTCATTCACCACCTGATCACAGTCAGATAAATGAGTACCACATCCAAATACATTAAGAGAATTACTAGGGAAAAAGTAACACGAATAGAAAATGACATTAAACAGAAGAACATGAAATAATTTAAGTGAAATAAACGTAAAGTAAAATGAAAATAAAATTAACTTTAATAACGTTAAAAAATAACGATATAAAGAAAATAAGTCAAGATAAAATTAAGAATTGAAATAACGTTAATAAAATATGATAAAAGTGATGTGAATTTTTTTTCTTGAAAAAAATTAATGTATAAACTAAATCTAATGTTACAAAAAACAACAACATTTTTTTTACCTTTTTGATATTCCTTCTGACAATTTTATGTTTTAAGAGACATATAAACCATATTTTCGTTTAACAATACACAATGCACGCATGCTGAATCAGAACAAAGTTTTGACAGACACCAAGTAACTCTGCAGCTGTGCAGTGTCATCCCTAGCGAGTTGCCTCGCGACAATCTGATACTGGCAACTGAAAAACATCCAATGTCAAACAACTGAAGGTTTGAGCCTCTGAATACACGCTCTAACCTTTTTTGAATGAGTAACGACTCTCACTAACATGTCATGCTGCTAGTTTACGACCCTAACCGATTGCGCTCGTTTCCGGCGAACGTTTGTAATTCCGAATATGCGAAGGTAAGTGGTTGCTCTTTCCCTTCGTTTTCATTGTCCTAAATGTTGTGGGGTTTTGCCTGAAAAAAGACCCAAGAGGTCGAAATGCATCGCGTTTTTGTCTTGTAATCCGTTCGTGTTACTGTTTGTACTGTCTATGATCCTCTGACATTCATTGCAGGAGGGCTCGGGTTTTACCGGGGGGTTCAGCTTCTGTGTTATCTTGGGACCCTCTCCTTTAGGCTTGGGCTTCGGGGCTGTTGGAAAAGAAAAAAAACTCGAGATAAAACGAAGGAACAAACGTGGAAAAGATAAATAAAAAGGAGGAGGAAAGAAACAAAAATGGAAGGAAGAAAGAAAGGAAAAGAAAATAAAAATGAAAGAAAGAAGGAACGAAACAAACAAAACGAGAAATATATAAATAAAAAAGACAAAAAATGAAGGTAGGTGAACGAAAGTCAGGCGGATAGCAAGAAAAAACACTGAGAAAGACAGAATGAAAAAAAAAGAAGAAAAAAAGCTGACAGAAAGAAAGAATATGGAAAGAATGAAGAGAGAAAAGAAGACAAGACGGGAAAGTTGCACAGACAAAAAGCAAAAGACACAATGTAGAATAAAACAATTGGAGAAAAAAAACAATATTGAGTCTCTTCTTATTTTATTTCATAAAATGTAAACATTGTGTGGAACGTTATTTTTGTTTTAATTCCCTCTGTGTTTCCAACATTCAGCATTGTTTTATTCTCCAATTGTTGCTTAAGAATATCAGTTTCTACATTCCCATGCAAAATGAAACACAAAAATTTACCTATTAAAATATCTGTTCATTAATGTTGACCTCTCTGCCGTTGGGTTTTATACATGTCATAAGCAATCTCTCTCTCTCTCTCTTCTCTCTCTCTCTCTCTCTCTCCCCTCTGTTTATTTGTTTGTTTTGTTTTGAAGCAAGGGGCATGTAGACAAACGAATAACGTGGAGTGCACATATATAAACGATCAGAAAAAAAACGAACAATGTTATCTAAAAAAAATATGGAAAGCAAAAGAAAGAAAAGACGGGGGGAAAAAAGAAAGGAAAGACACAGGAAAAGGTACGCTGCAACAAACATGACTCTAGTGCTTTATATCGCGGTGGAAAAAGACCGACTTAAACCAGATCACAATTTCCTGAATGTGTTGCAGAAAGCATTTAATGTGACATTTGTGCATTTTGTTTGTTTCGAAGACAGCATTACATAATAATCATGCTGACCACAAAAAAAAACCGGATGCCACTTAGTTCTATACGACCACTTAGTTCTATACGGACCTATATCGACATCTTTGTTTCTTTCCCCTTTGGGTGAAACTGTGTATAAATCTGTATAAAATGTTCATCGTGTAAACTGCATATAAACAGTATTCTAAAGTGTTCATTCATGTCACAAACAAATACAAATCACACATTACAGACACACACAACACAACACACACAACACACACACACACACACACACACACACACACACACACACACACACTCTTAAGAATATCAGTTCTACATTAGAATGCAAAATGAAACACACAAATTTGATATTGAACATTGCCTCGGTTTACCTCCAAAAGGACCTGATGATACGAATACAGAATGGCTAAAGGGTTCCAAGACCAAGAGACAAATGGGTTGTTGGAGGAGATTTTAACGCACATGCTCCTTTTTGGGACCATGGCTGCTCTTATGTTACAAGTAATAGATTACTAGATAACATTGCTGATTCTAATCTATATTTGCTAAATAATGGAATAATTACTCGCATTCCAGATATAGCCACCCATAACACCCTCAGCCATCGATTAACCTTTACATCTCCATCACTTGTAGTAAACTCAATGTGGAAACTGGAGATAACCCACTGGGAATCAGATCATATTCCAATAATAATATCGTTGAATGACATATTAGAACAGGAAATCTCAGAAGATATTATTCCAAAATATATTTACAAAATGCAGATTGGTCACTTTTTCAAATCAATCTTAACAACATAGACATAGTGTTTTCAGCTAATGAAAATGTAGATGACCAATACACTGCATTTTGTAAACATATTTAGCAGCAGCTGACAAGTCGATCCCGAAGATAAAAAACACAAAGTCAAAGAAACATAATGGAAATATATGGTGGAACAAAAAATGTGAAACAGCCAACAAAAAGAAAAAAGAAAGATTCAAGATTTATTGTAAAAAGAGATCAGCAAGTAATCATAAAGAAATGAAAAAGGCGGATAAAGAAAGTGTAGATGTCATAGATGATGCAAAGTTGCAGCATTGGAATGAATTTTGTAACTCTGAAGTTAAGAATCATAAAGATATTGGTAAAGTGTGGAGGAACTGAAAGCTATGAAAAATGGATCAACATAAACACCACAGTACCCTATAAAAATAGATAACAACAGTCTTCTTAGTGCCGATGAGAAAGCAGAAGCCTTTGTAAACATGTTTGCTGAGGTAAGCCGCACTGAAGGTCTAACAAGTACTGACCAAATATACAGCGATAAAGAAGAAAGTAGTAAAGCACAGATGAATCAACAGCAGACAATAGTAACAATATCAATGCTCCTATAACTATCCAAGAAGTAAAAGAAGTCATTAGATCCATACCATTAAGAATATCATCTATTGGTTTAGATGCAATATCTAATCAAATGTTAAGAAATTTGTCTGAAAACTTTGTAGAGTTTCTTCATAAATTATTTAGTACATGTTGGAGCAATGGTGTTATGCCAAAAATATGGAAACAGTCGATCGTTGTTCCAATTCATAAGCAAGGAAAATGTACAAAGGATCCTAAGAATTATAGACCCATTGCATTAACTTCACATGTATGTAAACTTTCAGAAAGAATTGTTATGAATAGACTTGTACATTACTGTGAAAAATATAACATAATACCAATTAATCAAGTTGGTTTCCAGAAAGGTCGATCCACTACAGAAATTTAGTGAAAATTATCAACAAATATAAAGAAACAGTTTGCAAGACGAAAATGTGTTCTTGCTACTTTTTTCGACATAAATAAGGCTTACGATCAAGTGTGGCATTTACAGCTATTGAACAAACTTAAAAACATTGGTTTGACAGGAAAATATATACAACTATGTCAGATGTTTTCTGAAGGATAGGGTAATAAGAAACAAGAGTAGGAAAAACATATTCCACAAGTAGAACACTTTCAATGGGAATACCTCAAGGGTCAGTTTTAGCGCCACTTCTCTTCTCGTTATTAATGCATGATCTGCCAAACAAATTATCAAAAAATGTTGTTCTTGTCCAATATGCCGACGATATATGCATGTGGATGGATGTAACGTTAAAAAAGAAAACTTCGCAGCGAGATATAAAATTCGTCAAAAAGATCTATCAGGGAGAACTAAACAAGATGGTGGATTACATGAAGCTAAATGGATTAAGTCTGTCAACCGAAAAAACAAATATGATTCTTTTTAACAGTGGATCTAACCCAGAAAGTATGCCTGTTTTCACATTGGATGATACTCCTCTGAAGTACGTAACAGAGATTAAATTTCTAGGAGTTTATTTTTACATCTAAGTTATCATGGAACTTTCATATCGAATAATTATTAACAAAAGCGAGAAAAACATTAAACTTTCTGAAAATTATTTCTAAAGAAAAGTGGGGACAAGATCCAGCAACTTTGATTACTCTATGTAAGTCTTTAATGGAATCAAAAGTAACTTATGGCCAAGAAATATTCTTCAATGCGCCGAAATATCTATTACAAAAACTGCAAAGTATTGAATGTAAGGCATTGAAATTAGCCCTTGGACTTCCTGGCACGCATCATCGTCACGTACATATTATGAAGCCCAGGTACTTTCCCTAGATGATTATAGAGATTAACATGTTGTAAATTTGTCATTAAAAGTACAGCTAGAAAAACACATATCAAATCAGAAATTAAAATGAGATCAGATTTTGATTTTCCGAAAAGAGCAAAGTCTATAACTTCTCAAATAACTATAGCAACTTATACATCAAAAATACTTTCAGATTCTGGGTTTCCTTAGAAAAGGAAGCTTTCTCTCCCAGGCCATCTTTTTGTCCTATTCCACCCTGGGAACTTAAAAAAGCCCATTTTGATATGATCACACCAACATTAAAAAAATGAAAATATTAATATGCTCACAAGTTATACAAAGTGTCATATTGACGAGAAATACACTAACCAATTAAAAATATACACAATTGGTTCATGTATTGGTAAGCAAACAGGTTGTGCATTCTTAATCCAGACTTGAGGGTGGAGAAATCTTTTTACATTGGATGTAACATATCCATATTCACAGCTGAATTAACAGCAATACTCATGGCTTTGAATTAACTTTAAATTTCCCCCAAACAATATTTCAAGTTCGTTTTGTGTAATTCAAAATAAGTCCTTCAGCGCTAAAAGATTTCATCTGCATACTAGACCGAAATGATATTGAGGTCAGCTGTTTATCCACATGCTTATTGAAGGAGGCACATCCATTATCCTTTTGTTGGATCCCTTCACACTGTTCCTTTATTATAACGATAAAGTATATAGGGCAGCTAAATGTGGACAAAACATATCTCTGGTTCTGAATATCTTAAACTAGCCTTATCGTACATGAGCAATGCAACCTAGTTAAAACACATATTTAAAAAAATCAAAGATAGAATGATAGAACATGACAATCAAAATCAGTTTTGATACTTTGATGTAAAATTATCAACATAACTTTAGTTTACATAAAAATATACTTCGTTGATGTATAGGTGAAACTTGATGCTTTAAAAACAAAATATGTTAAAAACATAATGTGTTTATGTAAAAAGAAAATAACACGTGAACATATTGTTGCATTCAAACATGAAAAAAAATAATTCCAGTGTTGAGACAAAATAGTGCACAGGCCAATTTGAGTCACCAGCTCTAACACATGAGTTTTTTGTATGCTTAGAGCGCACTCCATTGGGAAGTATTTATAGGTTCTTTTTTTGATGTATGTGGCGGGCATAAGTGTGGGGAGGGAAGATGGAATAATGTACAAAGCTAAAAGTGACAAAGAAGAGAAAATTACTGTTTCTGTGCCTTGATGGTTGTTAAATTGATTAGTTTTTGTTAATTGTTTTTTCTTTTCCTTTGAAATTTTTTGTTGTTGTTGTTGAAAAATTTAAGTGCTTTGTAATTACGATTATTATTCATATAACACTCATATAAGCACACACATAATGTATACACACACACACTCAAACACACTCGCATATGTATACACACCATGCGCACACGCACATGCACTCAACATGTGCGTGCAACAAGCATAAGCACACCGTAAGAACTTGTAAATACTTTTATTCCAGTTTTTGTTGCAAAATAACTTACACATATATATACAATTCACCAGCTTTAACCTAAGATTTTTTTTGTAAGTTTAGATATAAGTCCAATTGGTCACTACAGTATCTGAATTTTTTTTCTTAATATAAAAGTGATGGAGGGGGAGGGAGGGACGGGGAGAGGATAGAGAGGGAAGGAAAGGAAGGGGGTGGGTGGGGTGGGGTGGGGGTGTTCACTGATTTTTGTTGTTGTTATATATATATTGTTTTTTTTTTTCCTTCTGTTTCTTATTTCTAATAGTGTAGTTATATACATATTTCTTTAATCAGATATATTCTAAATAACCGCCTAAGCACCATATGTGTACACACATTCACACATACATGCATGCATACTTGGAACTCTATAACTTTCAGTCATGCACTAGTCTTATTCCTGACACACTCCTTTTTTTTAATCATCTAATATCACGCTTAGTGGAAAAGACGTAAATGAATGACACACACACACTCTCTCTCTCTCTCTCTCTCACACACACACAACACACACACACACACCACACACACATCAAGGACGACCACTCACCATCAACGTTCACGGAGGCTGTGGTAGTGACCTCCCTCCGCTGTTTCTTCATCACCATCTTGTACGTGCCCGAGTCCTTGTCTGTGAACTGAAAGTCAGCCAGCCAAGCAATCGATCATTAAAATTGGCAAGAAGTCGATCTATAAATTAGCAAGAGGTTGATAAATAAACCAATCCGTCAACAACAGTTCAACGGGCGAGCACTTTCACACATAAGTCGAAGGAAATAGTCAACTACGTTCAGGGGAGGTACTTAAATGGTGTAAAAGCGGGATGATGGTGGGGCTGTCCATTAAATCACCATTTTAACCACGAAACACAACATGAAGGACACGACAGTTGTGCCATTAACTGACCTAGCCAACACTATCTGGGATCAGACTGACACTCAATTGACGATGAACTGATTTCAATGAATTTTACAATTATCAGAACCTGCTTTTACGTATGATACACAATTTTTAATTTGAATGAAACAGGGAAAATGACCAGTATTTTTACAACTGAAATTTGAGTCAAGCAAACGCTGAAAAAAATTACTGGTCCCTGTTTGTTGTTGTTGTTGTCGTTGTTGTTGTTGGCTTATCGGCTTCCTTCTGCTGAGCACGGAAGTTTTGGCGAAGCTTCAATTTGCGTTCGTGTTCCTGGACATTATTTGTTACGTGCATTGGGCAAATGACCCCAAATCAAAAGTTATTTGGTCAGTGTGGTTAGGACGTAGCTGTTATTTTCATTTCTTCCCGTCGAAGGAGTATCAGAGCCCTGATAGCGCCACAACACAAAACAAGACAGTACAGTATATGACGCAACACGACTCGATGCCACACACCAAATCACAGCACTTTATAGCATCACAACCTCAACGCCATTTACCAACGTACTTTCCTCCCCCATTCTCCAGAAAGTACATCCCCCCCCCCCCCCCCCCCCCTCTTTACCCTCGCCCCCACTCCCAACCTCACTCAAACTACGCCGTCCTCCCTACCTCTTCCTCCACAAGCAACCTCCATCCGGACCCCAAGCTTCCAGAATCCCCAAAATTCCTTCACCTAAACCCTCATCCCAACACTCCAGCTTCCCAGCCCCCCCCCCCCCCCCCCCCCCCCCCCCCCCCCCCCCCCGTCCTCCTCCACCCTGGCATAATCGACTCCTCGTGTTCAGGATCTCATGGAGCGGTTGTACGACACAACAACATACAGTTCCATCCGTCACACGACCACCACCCACCCCCATCTCCATCCACCCACCCACCATCCCCGCGCCAGATTCCAGCTAACCTCTAACCTCCCTCTCCACCCCCCACCCCCACACTACCCGGCCTTTTTCATTTCCTCGCATACACCAGTTCCCAAGCAACACGAGGAAGCTGATTACAAGTTGAGGTGTCCGTGAACGGGTTGGAAACGGAATAACAGCTGGAATAAAACCGGACACGTAATTCTGCTGATTCTTTGGTTGCGGGTGTGAAGAAGTGCCGGGCAGTTTCGGTACGGGAGGGTGGGGGAGGGGTGCCATCCCTCGTAATCCTGCTGATTCTTTGGTTGCGGGTGTGAAGAAGTGCCGGCAGTTTCGGTACGGGAGGGGTGGGGGAGGGGGTGCCATCCCTCGTAATCCTGCTGATTATTTGGTTGCGGGTGGAAGAAGTGCCGGCAGTTTCGGTACGGGAGGGATGGGGGAGGGGTGCCATCCCTCGTAATCCTGCTGATTCTTTGGTTGCGGTTTGAAGAAGTGCCGGCAGTTTCGGTACGGAGGGATGGAGGAGGGGTGGGCATCCCTCGAAATCGATTATTTCTAACTTGATTTTTCGAAAATACTCCTTCGAATGAGGTTGTAAACCGAGGTCCCGTGTGCGGACTCGTGCGGGGCATGTTACACACGCACACTTAAAATCTCATCACCAACTCTCAGATGAGAAGGCCCGTTTGGCCGTTCGTAAAGATGGCACGTTACACACTGCATGTACCCTGCATAACAAAACATCGCGAGGAATGAAGAAAGAACACTGAGTGACTGATATTGACTGAATGACACTGGGAACGACAGAATGTAACGCCAGCAGGCAGCTCTTCCGTCGGCTCTACCCAAGCAGGTAGCGCGTGGTGTCAACGACAGCCTGGATTGTAAAGCGCTCAGAGCTTCGTCTCTTACCGAGGACAGGCACATTGTAAGAATTCTTCATAATGATAACGACTGAAGGACACTTGCAAACTAGTGCGACTTTAGGACAAACGCGCTCTCAGTACAATAGCACATACACACGTTTTCTGGTTTCGCCAGCTAACCCTTACAGCGCCCCCCCACCCCCCCCCCCCCCCCCCCCCCCCGCCCACCCACCCACCCCTTCCCCCACCCAGTCCAAGGTGAACAACTCGTGCAAAAAAAATTTTACCATAATCATCGCGGTAGTATTGCCACTGTTTTTTGTTTGTTTGTTTTTTTTAAAAAGTAAATGAACTCTGTACGCGTTTAATAAACTGGTTCACTACAGTCATCGTAATTGAATTCCTGTTATTTTAGAAGGTAATAAACTTGTTTTTGTTTGCACCGCCATCACCCTCTCTCAGCAAACTGCCACCCCTTTAAAGAAAAAAAAAGGTTAAAAACAAACTCTCCCGCTACACCTTTCCTACCTCCCACTCCGAACTTAAATAAAGCTCACACTCCACCCACCCACCTCCCACCCGTCACCAACACCCTTCCCACTCCTTCCAACACCCTTCACCCCACCCCACCTCGAATCCTTTCCGCCCCCACCCTTAACCCCACCCCCATCCCACCCCAAACTCCGCCCTCGTCTCCCAGCAAACTCACGTTGGGGATCTTGAGGATGACGTAATAGAGGCCGCCCTCCTTGGTGACCTCGGGGATGAGGCGGCCGCCCGGGGAGATGGGCTGGTTGCCGAAGTACCAGAGGCAGGAGGGCTGGGAGGCCGAGGACAGCGCCTGCTGGATCACGATCATCTTGCCGTTGTCCTCCAGCCGGATGGTCGGCTTACCCTGAGGCTGCGGCGGAGGCTCTTTGGGGCTGCGTTCCGCGAACACCCAGCGGAAAGCGTTCAGCAGGTTAGAGATTAGAAAGAAAGAAACAAGCAAACCGCACACACACACACACACACACACACACACACACACACACACACACACACACACACACACACTAAACGCACACGCATGCACACGCGCGCACACACAACCCCCAACAAAACACCATCACCCCTCCTCTCTCCCTCCCTCTATCTACACATATAGATAATTATTATCATTATCATTGTTATCATCATTCTTCTTAATATCACCACACACACACACACACACACACACACACACACACACATTCAAGTCCCCAACGGAAAAACATAGATGCAAGTGTTTACCGACAAATGACTGCAATTCTGATGGACACTTAGCATGTGTAAACGTTTTATGAACCGACCAAGGCAGGTTTTAAAATTCATCGAGCAAACCTTACAATTTAAACAAACTACACAACAAAACATGAGTAAGCGTCGATCGACTAAAGACCGCAATTTGATTAACCGTTGCGAGGTGGGCGTCAAAGATGATTAAGAAGGAATAACTGTGTTTCGACGAAACCTTACAGTTCATATAATCAAGACAACGATGCACGCGTAAATGTTGATAGATTACAGGTTGCAGTTTATATAAGCAAGGCAATAAGATAGGTGTAAATATGGATGGCTTGCCATGTTAAGACATTCGTGAATGTTCATCGACAAAACCGCTTGTAGGGGGGGGGGGGGGGGTCCTTTTTTTTCGCTGGTTGTGCTGGTTGTGTTCTATAAAGTAAAAGTAGGGGGGGGGGGGGTATATAGATTGCAAAAGCAACGGGTGTTGGTTTTAAGTAAAAATCATACATGGAATAAGTAACGCAACTCTTATTCCCATGATGAAATGAATTACTTGCACATAGGTCCAACGATTTGTACTTAACGACATCAAACCGCCTGGCCGAAATGCCATCGCAGAAGAAACTAGGAGACACCTCAAGACTATTTCTTGCCTCATTTGAGATTACCCTTCATGAAAAGTATGCGTTTTTGAAGTTACCTGTTTTATTCACACACTCTATACGACCAACTATCTCAAGACTTTTTCCTGCCTCCTTTAAGATTTCCCTTCATTAAAAGTATGTGTTTTAAAAGTTATCTTGTTTTATTCACACACTCTATACAATACTTCAATGTGGTTTCGGACATACGTAAAGCCTGAGACAGACAGAAACAAACAAATCTTTTCATGGTCAATGGAGAGAGAGAGAGAGAGAGAGAGAGAGAGAGAGAGAGAGAGAGAGAGAGAGAGAGAGAGAGAGAGAGAGAGAGAACGGAACAGACAGACAAACAGATGATCTTTTCAGTTTCCGTGTTATCATAGCCCTATCCGATCACAGGGCCTTTCTGAACTGCTCACATGTTGAAGGTAAGTCTGTGTTTTAAGAAGAAGAAAAAAAAACAATATCTACGCAACAAGATAATATACCTGATCATCTCCACCATTTCATAAAAACTGAACGACAGACAGACAAAACTAAGCCGTTTTAACGGTGTCAGCCACTACGCTTAATTTATCAGCTATCACCATGTCTGATTCCTGAAAGAGATGTTTTAATTATTGATAACAAAAGCCATTAAGATGCCAAAAGATAAAGAATTAAAGCAAAAAGATCATACAGGTAAACAGGTACTGTCCAAAGGGCGACAACTCGTGTCAAAGGGAAAGACTCACGGTTCGAGGTTGATGGTGAT
>CM031616.1:37208447-37210947 GCA_018398815.1 Conus ventricosus | reverse complement strand
CGGACTTCCCACCCTTCTCTTCTCATCTTACCTTCGAAGTTCAGCGTGATGGTGGCCGTGGCTTCGCCGATGGCGTTGCGGGCGATGGCGCGATACTCCCCGGCGTCGTTCATCGACACCTGGGCGATCTCCAGGGTCATGGTGTGCGCGCCCCCTTCCGAGATCATTTTGGGCGTCAGGCGGCTGCCCGGGGCGAACGAGATGGTCTGGGCCGTTGAGGAGCCAGCTGACCTGCGGCTTGGGGTCCCCGGTCAGTTTGCACTCCAGCACGATCTTGTCGCCCACCTGCCGGATCGCCGGCTTTTGCAGAAACACCGGCTGCACGCCTTTGACCTGGGTCACCTCCGTGGCTGAACGGGAGGAGCAGGAGGAGGAGGAGCAGAGCATGAAAGACGGACATGGAGAGAGAACGTGTTTACGTCAGGTCGCTGAATTGTTTCCCTTTTGCCCCCCCTTATCTTGTGGACGTGTCGAGCTAATTTTAGGACTGTGAGGTTCTTTTAGACACGGGCGTGGGGCGGCGGGGATGGTGGGGTGGTGTGAGGGTGATAGTTGGGGTTGGGTGGTGGGTGGATAAACGTGGCCAGGGAAGCTGAATACCACTCGGCAATTAGTCTTCCCTCGCTGCCGGGGGCA
Source organism: Conus ventricosus (assembly GCA_018398815.1). Lineage (NCBI taxonomy): Eukaryota > Metazoa > Mollusca > Gastropoda > Neogastropoda > Conidae > Conus > Conus ventricosus. Next base: position 37,210,311 of record CM031616.1, on the reverse strand, counting down.
AGGGGGAGAAAACGTGGGAGATACCAAGGGAGAAAATCGTTTTTAGTCGGATCGCTTTAACTGAAGTACTTTCCCTGATGTATTGGGAGGACGTTGAGGAGAAAACGGTGGGAGAGGGTGGGGGGAGGGGTTGAGGGGGGCATTTCAGGCAACCGATTTGTCGCCCTTGTAGCTAGACCCGCCCTGGGAGATGTTTTTTTTTTCTTTTCTCTAGGAAAGCTGTTTCATTCGCGACTTAAAAAAAAAAAAAAGAATTAGTCTTCTATCTACTACAAATGATTACGAACACCATACAATCAAATATACATTTGGTTAATTAAAATCATTAGTGTCAACACCCCGTCCCTCGGTCAGCAAAACTTGTCAAAAAGCGTACTGACATATGCCACGTGAGCAATTAGTATTTTGTTCCCTTAAACCGATTTCTAAGCACAGTCACAAACATACTGAAATCAGTCATTGCAGTACCTGGCACGATTAGTGTTTGCGCCATTTAAGCAAAATTTTTTTCTACATGAATTGGCAACAACGACAGCAAAATTAGGTAAAGTCAATAAAATCAGCACATCAAATCAAACCAAAAAACAAAGTTAAACATCAACCATGTGCAAATTGCATTATACACCACACACCCAAACACACACACACACACACACACACACACACACACACTTACAAACACGTTTTCAACACCAATAAAGACGTGAGTATTTGTCTCAATAAAAAAAAATTCTCTCAGATACTTAGGACTTTCGAAAAACTTGGGACAAAACATTTCATTTCTTGCAACAACAAAAAAAGGAGAAAAAAGAATGAAAAAGAATTCAACAAACAATGAGTAGGGACCGATATTTGGATTTTTAAATAAAATTAAAAAAATCTGGTCGAACGTCCTTCACTACTCCATTTCAATGCTCTTCATATGAAACAGAAAGTCGTCTTTTACTTCAGCAGTCAGTTACTTTGCCCCCTTCCAATCCTAGTACACCCCTTTCCTCAACAGTTGCTGATGACTAACATTTTCTTCTCATGATAGTATGATTATGGGGAGGTTGACGATGACTTCCATTCCTGTCTGAGTCTACATGACAAGGTTGTTCTCTGCGCTCCCTTTCATAATATAAACCAAAGGTCGCACAGGCCCGAGAGATACAGACACTTGTAGTGTTTGTGAGGAACATTTAGCAACACTTCCAGAGAAGCAGCCATAATGCCGATAAAATTCGACTGTTTTTTTCCACATTCTCCCGCTTTCTTTCTCCCATCTCTTCCTGCGCCTCTAACACATCCCCCACACCCCTCATCCATGCTCTCGTTTTTCCGGTTGTCAGACCATAAGAAAAATCCTCACTGTTGCTGAACTCAGAACTGTTTCCTTTCGCCGACCCACAGCTGAGTTGTGATTCGAACAGCTAATAGAATTATATTTATTTCAGACTAAGCATAGAGATGGACAAAGTAAACGGGGGTAAATTCTATATGTATGTACCACAACCCAAATTAAAAAAAAACAACCCAATCTTGTTAGAATGAATAATAACTGCGGTGGGCACTATCCGGAAGTGACCTCTGTCCTTTGGTGTCCTTTTTTATGTACAATTCCACTTTACATTATCTTTTTGTTCAGTGATTCTGTCTGTAAGAACTTTCATGTTGTTTGGATACCCAGATCCGAACCCAGCTTCAAACGGCTTCGTTTCCTTCCGGATAATGCCCAGTATTGAAATCAGTAAACTAAACAGCAACTAAAAAAAATAACTCAACATCAAAACAGCAACTAAAAATGAACAACCGAAACATAATCAAAGAAAACAAGTAAACAAAACAGTTAATCATGTCCGTCACTCCAATAATACGAATTCAA
>CM031616.1:37195947-37203447 GCA_018398815.1 Conus ventricosus | reverse complement strand
TTTACAGTCTTACTACTGCCAACGTACTGCAACACACACACACACACACACACACACACACACACACACACACACACACACACACACACACACGCACGCACAACAAACACACACACACACACACACACACACACACACACACACACACACACACACACACACAGAAAGACAGAGAGAGAGGTGTGGAGAATGAGGAAGGGAGAACAACAGAGAAGGGGGTTGGGGGAAGAAATACAGAGAGAGGTGGGTGAAGAAAAAGGGGCAAGAGAGAGAGAGAGAGAGAGAGAGAGAGAGAGAGAGACAGACAGACAGACTGAGACAGACAGAGAGAGACAGAGACTGAAAGAGAAGGAAAGAAAGAGAGAAGGAGAGAGAGAGAGAGACACAGAGAGAGAGAGAGAGAGACAGAGAGACAGAGACAGACAGAGACAGAGAGAGACAGAGACTGAAAGAGAAGGAAAGAAAGAGAGAAGGAGAGAGAGAGAGAGACAGAGAGAGAGACAGAGAGAGAGAGGGGGAGGGAGGAAGAGAGAGAGAGAGAGAGAGAGAGAGAGAGAGAGAGAGAGAGAGAGAGAGGCAAGCAAAATAGGCTGAGAAACAAACAGAAATCGACAAAGATAAAGACAGAGAAAGACGAATATAGAAAGAGGAAAAAAACTAGATCTTAAGGTACAAAAAGCAACAGCATGAACAACATCCTCCCCCACCAGATGAAAAAAAAATAAACAAAACAAAATAAAATGAAGAGACAGAGAAGGAAGAAGAAAAGGAAAAGGAAAGATCTGAAAATAAAAACACCGTTTGCATTTCGACCTGTTTAATGATATAGGCCTCCCTGCTTCCAAACATAAACAGTATCCACCTGCCACCCCGTATCACACACACACACACACACACCACACACACACACACACACACACACACACACACACACTACGTCACACACACACACACACACACACACACACACACACACACACACACACACACACACACACTACGTCACACACACACACACACACACACACACACACACACACACACACACACACACACAACACCTCCGCTCCACCCCTCGTAATCATCCTCTTCATCCACCCCTTCCCCCTGCCACACACGCATACATAAACATTCCACTCATACATCCTCTCTCATACACCCGCCCACCATCCACCCACCCACCCCGCCTCCTCCCGTCCCACCTCCCATCCTTTCCCAGTCGCTGCCAACCACGACGGGGAAATCTTTCAGGGGCGTACCCGCGTTAAGTCATGCTCCGGGGTTCATTCAAGACGCACAAGGTGAAACAACAAACAAAACAGGCGTGTGGCCTCCACCACCCTGATGACTGTATGAGAACATCAGCAAAAGCAGCAGCAGCAGCAGCAGCAGCAGCAATGGCATTAATACTAACTGTTCCAGTCGTCGCAGGTGTCGCTCTTATTGTTGATAGTGCTCAGGATACAGTCAAGTGTTTTGATGCTGTTAGTAGTATCAATGTTGACCGCGACGACGATGATCTAAAGACGACAGTGTTGACGATTGTGGAAGACGATAACAGTTGTATAGTAGTAGTAGTAGTAGTTGTAGTAGTAGTAGTAGTAGTAGCAATAGCAGCAGCGGCAGCAGTAATAGCAATACATGATCATTTCTATTGCCGGAGACGTCATGTCTACTTCTTGCTCTTTGTTTTGCGGCTCCTGTTGCTATCATTCATGATGCTGTTAGTGTTGGTGTAGCGGTATCATTACTGTCGTCACTCTTGCTGCAGCTGTTGCAGCAGTTATTGTTGTGGCTGATGTTACTACTGTTATTGTTGCTTTTGCTGGAATGTGGCTCTTGGGTCGGATCTGAATCAAACTACAGATCCAGGATCGTTAAGCAAGAGATAGATAGATAGAGCGATTAGAGAGACAGAGAAATAGACAGATAGACAATTTGATAGAGACAGATAGATAGATAAATAGACAGGTAGGTAGGTAGATAGATCGATAGACTGATGGACAGACACACAGACAGGTAGATAGATATAGATGGATGGATAGATAGATAGATAGATAGATAGATAGATAGATAGATAGATAGACAGATAGATAAATAGAAAGATGGATATAGGTGGACAGATAGACAGAGAGACTTTTTCCGTGCTTACCAGCTAACGTTTCCCCAGGGGAAGAAAAACAGTTTAGGCCAAGTTCACATTATCGTCAGACAATTGGGCCTGGTTCACATTATCGTCATTATCGTCAGACAATTAGGGCGTGTTCACATTATCGTCTGACAATTAGGGCATGTTCACATTATCGTCAGACAATTAGGGCATGTTCACATTATCGTCAGACAATACTTAGGGCATGTGTCAAACGACATTAGGGCATTGTTCACATTATCGTCAGACAATTAGGGCATTTTCACATTATCGTCAGACAATTAGGGCATTTTCACATTATCGTCAGACAATTAGGGCACGTTCACATTAACGTCAGACAATTCGACCAGGTTCACATCATCGTCAGACAATTAACAGGTTCACATTATCGTCAGACAATCTTTCCTCTGAGCAGGAACACAGTGAAGTTTCTGTTAGGACTTATCATCTATAGTCACAGGTGTTCACGGAATGTTAAAACTTTCCAGACATTTAACCGCTGGTAAACTGGCATGTTTTATCAACGAAACAAAAACCAATACGGGAAATAATTCTCCGGCTATATAACCATGTTCGTTTTCCCTGGCGGCCTTCTGTTCGTTGTTTACACTGCTGCCGTTGGTATCGCTGCTGTTACTGTTCTTGATATTTGGTGTTGCTGTGGTTTGTTTCACTCACATTGATGCTGACCAAGCAGCTAGATGCTACCGTTGCCTCGCCTTGCCTTGCCTTAACGACCTTGTTGCTGTGGACAGGGTGTGGCTGCCTTCTTGGACAGTCTCTCTACGTCTGTAGTGGTTCTCTGAGACCCCTCTGATCCAGGACAGAGTTGTGCACTGCCTGCTGTCCCGCCACCTCTCCGTCTCTCTGCCTCTTCTCTGTCCTCTTGGCGCCGGTGTCGTATATAATACTGTCGCCGTGGAATTGTATCGCAGCGATAGCATTTCACGTGAAATATTGTTGCAGCGACAACATTTGCTGGAAAAAATTGTCGCGCGACAACTTTTCACGAAAAATGTCCTATAGAATATTGTAGCTGTCCATAAAATACTGTCGCTCGAAATTTTGCGACAGCTTTTTGCGACAGGACACTGTGAAATATTGTAGTCAGTGAATACTGTCGCTTGCGACACATTTTCACGTGAAATCTTACTGCTAGAGTTAACATTTCCTGTGAAATATGGTCGCAGCGTTAATATTTCACAGCGACGATTTTTTCTGCAAAGTGAAAAAACGTCGCCGCGGTTGAGCGTCAAAATATCACAGAAAATAATGCAGCCTGCCATAATAAAATAAAAAAATTGTCGCAAGTGATTTTTTTTAATCATAAATGTTTTCGACGAAAGTCAAATTTCCATTCGTGTGTGTGTGTGTGTGTGTGTGTGTGTGTGTGTGTGTGTGTGTGTGTGTGCTGTGAAATGTGATGTTTTTATCAATATCGTAGGCCTAGGACATTCAGCACAACGAAAGTAGGGGAAGATTGGGTAAGTTAGAACCCCTAAGAAATGCAGCCCTACCTCCTTCACTAATTTCACTTCACTCAAGGTTAATTATTTGTGAAGCTTACCATAAGAGCTTCATATAGTACAGCCATCAAATGGCTATCTTTATTTCAAAAAGTTCTACATAAGAAATAATAAAATTCTTAAAGAAAAGGAAGCCCACTTTAGACATCATTTCGGGTTAAATGGACCAGGGTGTGGTAAATATTGGGCCACGGGCCTATATTAACCGACACGCATTAGTCATAAACCCAAACCAATATTGTTTGTCTGTTGGCCATAATAAGATGTGTGAGCTTGTTCGATAATCCATTTAAAGACACCTACGGTCTCAACACATTCATAAACTAAACTTAAAAAGTAAATGATTATCCTTAATTGTCAGAACAGAAACACAAAACATAATAGAGTCTAAAAGCTAATACAAGACCAAATCGCAGAACAGATACTTTCAGTTGTCTTGCTTTAATTGCAGTGCTTCTAGGGCACTTAAAATCATGAATTTACAAACGAGTCAAAGTAACCCATTTTAGTCACAAGTAACCCAAAAGTTATCAGACGCCATAATGCAGAGCTTCAGGCATCATTTGGCTTTGTTTTACTGCAGTCCTTTTAAGGCATTCAAAGCTCCAAGGAAGCCGTGATTTGAAATCAATTAACATAGTATTTGGTTGAAAGGATAATCCATTTCTTTTCTAAAGCTTTTATCTAGTTTAATGAAACAAACAACGCAGGAAAAAATGCAGAATGGGTTTTCTTTCATTACGTTCGTTTTAAGGCACCTAAGGCCTAAATATAATCATGTTCAAAATGTGAAACATAACACATTTATATAAAGTATCTTTTGTTTTGGATGGCTTCTTTGAAAGAAGACAAACGAATTAATGTTCGAAAACAAAAAGAAACATTCAAAGCACCGTCAATATTTGGATATGTTTCTTCTAAATATGTGGATGCCTCATACGTGCATGCATGCATGCATGCGCACGCACACACACACACACACACACACACACACACACACACACACACACACACACACACACACACACGCGCGCGCGCGCGCGCGCGCGCACACACACACACACACATACACACACATCAGGCTCTATCAATAATTACTGATCACTGAGAAAAAACAACCGCTATCAACTTCTAATGAAGTGGGTATAAACTGATCACAGTAGGCTTAATTGAGCTACTGGCCCAACTTAGCCCATCAGGGGGAGTTCATCTTATCCATTTTAACCATGGTCATTAAAAATCCTCTACCATGACAGCACATCAAAATATTACTCTGATGCTTGTTTCAAGGGCGTTTATAATATGTTAGAATTCGTTGAAACAGAAAGCAAACAATTCCTATTATTTTAGCCATGTCTTTGATTTAACAGAACCATAGAGGTAAAGAATTAGTACAAAATGTTTCTAATGCTTACTGTTGGTATCCTTTCCCGCGACCAGCCATGGTTTTCTAGCAGAGGAAGTTATGCATGCTGATAATGTAGCACACAAAAGATCTGAACTTATCTCGTCATAGTTTTCTCAAATTAGCACCAGCCCAATTTATCTACTGGCCCGCATTAACCAATCTTCCCTTACAGGGTAACAAACGAAAGTAACTAACCTTTCAAGTAGGTCCTACATTTCTGGACAAGACACATTACTTCTAACTGAAGGCTAAAAACATCTTTCATTGGAGAATTGTTTATTGCAGCCTAGTTGGTTGTACTTTTTTTTTTACAAGGGGTCCATTTCTGCTTACTTATAAAAGAGTGAGTAGAGCTCTCTGCATTGATCATTTTTACTTACTCTTTCATAGAAAGGAAAACTGTGTAGGGCCCTTTTAAATGAGTCACAATTAGCTCTTGTGAATCATCATCATCATCATCATCACAAATAACAAGATGCTCTGCGATCTGAGATTTTATGATTCAGCCAGCACACACACACACACACACACACACACACACACACACACACACACACACATACGCTGGCACGCACGCACGCACGCACGCACGCACACGCGCACACACACACACACACACACACACACACACACACACACACACACACACTGCCGACAAAGCTGGATCTTGAGCCTCTGAAGTCTTGCGGTAGAAGACAGAACCGAACTTTTCAAAAGATGAAGTTCCTTTTAACCAAGATGAAAGACATGTGTTCGTTTTGTGATGCCGCGAAGTTAAGAAGTAAAAAGGTCACATAGTCCAATAAGGTCGAAGCGGTTAAATAGCTAATGACGAAAAGTTATCAAATATCATTGTCATAATTATTTCTCTTTGTTCGTCGTACACTATTTAGGCCTATTAATAATGAGCAGTCCAAAAGCTGCAACTTGTAATAAATATACTATAATGCCATGGAACTACTACATATCATTTTTTGGTTACTTTGTTTTGTTTCTTCTTTAAAATAAGATTCAAATCAGAAATTCGGAGATATTTGAGGTAGAAGGAAAGGAGTTTTAAGAGTTGGGTGTAGCATGTAATGAATTAGGATATCCATAATATAAGAATGCGGCTATTATACGATTTTGTGTCTCTCGTTTTCTTCCCATGACTATCCATATGTCTTCCCATGATTATCCGTATTGACATTCACATAGCCCTGTTACCCTATTATGTAATATTATGGGGATAATTATATGATTTGTTCCCTCGGCTTTGACCTCCTCTCTGCCCCATCCATCTCTGACCTATCATACCTCCTTCAACGGGTTTGTGTCCCTCCTGTATCTCTGATCTATCATACCTCCTTCAACGGTTTGTGTCCCTCCTGTACTGTAAGGGAGTGCATGAGTGAGGAAATGTATGTGTGTGTGTTTGTTGTGCGTGTGTGCCCAGGCATGCGTATGTACATGCGTGTGTGCGTAGTCTCTCTCTCTCTCTCTCTCTCTCTCTCTCTCTCTCTCTCCTCTCTCTCTCTCCTCACACACACACACACACACACACACACACACACACACACACACACACACACACACACGTGGAACACGTAAATGCGCATGCGCGGGAATACACCAACAAACTCAAACACGCTAAACATATCTGCAAAGACATTGTTGCGTAACTTGCAGGGTTTGTGGGGAGAAGTCTTAAGGGTTCTATTCAATTGTCTAGGGGAAAGAGTATCGTCCCACGAGAAGATGTTCAGAGTGGGCGGGGTATGTAAAGTGATAGCTGGGGTATCCTAGGAGAGAGAGAGAGAGAGAGAGAGAGAGAGAGAGAGAGAGAGAGAGAGAGAGAGAGAGAGAGAATATGAGAGAGAAAGAGGGAGGGATAGAGAGAGAGAATGAGAGAGAGGGGGGAGGGAGAGAGAGACAGAGAATGGAAGAGAGAGAGGGATGGAGGGAGAGGAAGGGAGAGAGAGAATGAGAGAGAGAGAGAGAGAGAGAGAGGAGAGAGAAGAGAGAGAAGAGAGAGAGAGAGAGATAGATTGCGTGATTATGGACAAATGAATCACAACTATATTTGAGCATGAATGCAGTTGTTTCAGGCTCCAAACACACACACACACACACACACACACACACACACACACACACAACACACACACACACAGTCACGCTCTCTCCACATACACGCACACTTGCTTGCACGTCCAGAGAGAGAGAGAGAGAGAGAGAGAGAGAGAGAGAGAGAGAGAGAGGAGAGAGAGAGAGAGAGAGAGAGAGAGAGAGAGAGAGAGAACAAGAGGGGGGGGGGGGGGGGGGGGGGGGGCGGGAGAGGCAGAGACCAACTGACAGACAGTTTGATGGACAGAGTGAAACTAAAGAGAGTCAATCAGATAGAGGGAGGGCGATACATACAGAGAATGAGCGAGAAA
>CM031616.1:37178447-37185947 GCA_018398815.1 Conus ventricosus | reverse complement strand
AATCTGGTTTTCAAGCCAGTCCACAGAGGTGGAGCATGGGGGGGGGGGGGGGGGGGGGGGGGGGGGGGGGGGGGGGGGGGGGGGTGTAGGCTGATCAGACTATGATATCATGAAAGAACTCTCGGTTTCCGGTAAGAAGAGAACCAGAATCCTAAAGGTCTGTGGCAGAGGCTGCGGGAAAGAGTTCCAGCTGGATCTGGTCGAGGAGGAACAAAAGTGCGCTTCATAATGCCTTAGTTTCCCAACTCAAACAGGTGGCTGATTGGAATGTGGGCAAGACATTCATCTAAAAAGGTAAAACCTTGGGACGCCTACCCATCCAAAACGTGTGAGTTTGAATCCCGACGGCGCCAGGTAAAAAAATATCCGACGGCAGGAAGACATCTTGGAATCGTAGCCTAGATGCGGCCCAGACCCTTAAAGTTTAAGGACTTCGGGACCGAAACGCTTATCTGGGGATTTTTTCTCTGAAGACCTGCTGTCAAGCTCTCCCAAGATCTCCATCCGCTCCAACACAACATCAAGGAAATAAGGGCGGTACATACTTAAAAATTTTTCTTCTTTTTTCCCAATTTTTTTTCTCCAAAGCATAGACAATGAGTACAAAAACAAAGCATAAACACAAATGACTTTCTTATGTTTTTTTTGTTTTGTTTTGAGAAATTTAGAGGAAAACATCAAAAATGTAACAAACGGCATAGGACAATTTTTTCTGTTCTAACACCCCCTTGAAGGACAAGTCGAAACATAAATAAATCACAACAAAAAAAAAAAAAATCGTTTTAACTTCTTATCCTTAGGCATCATCAATCCCGTTGTGTACTGATTCATGTAAGGACGACGTTGCCTTCTGACCCCTTTTCTCGCCAAACCGCTGCGACTCCCCTTTGTCCCGTACACACAAAACTGCTCCACCGAATCCACACTTCACGGGGGGAAAAAATTTGCTATCGTCCTCATCGAAACTTGTCCAACAGGGGCAGAACCGTCTGGCTTACAGACAGTAATCACTCACGAACCAACACCGCGCACTGACGTCTACACTTCTCTCCTACACCTTTTGCTCCTTTTGGGACGACTTCCCGGAAGGGACGCACACGTGGTCTGACCCCGTTTACCCATCCACTATCCGTTGAGTTGCCATCTCTGCTTTTGGATCAGCCCGGTGAGGGGGGGATGCAGGGGCGTGTTGAAACGTGCTAGGGTTGTTTGTGGGAAGTGGGACTCGAGCCGTGAATAGGGCATATTTTTTGCTTTTTTTTTCTTTTTCTTTTCCCACAATTTCTTCCTTTTTCCTTGTTATTTCATTTATTTTTTTTTTCCATTTTGTTTTTTTCGTTTTTGGGGTTCTTGTTTTTCTTGCGTGATTTTCTTTTTTTGCTTGAACTTTTTTTTGTTTTGGGGATTTTTTTTAAAAATTTTTCCCCCTTCCTGTTATTTTCTTTCTTTCTTTCTTTCATTTTATTTTTTTTTTACAAAATTTTTTTTTTTCATTCTTGCTTTCTTTCTTTCCAGTTATATCCTTTTCTCCTTTACTTATTATTTTTTGTCCACTGCTTTTTTTTGTTTTCTTTTTTTGTTCTTTTTCCCCTTTTTTTTTTCCCTCGGTGCCCCCTCCCCCCCCCCCCCCCCCCTTTTTTTTCTTTTTTATTCTTTCTTTTTCTTTTTCTTCTTTCCCTTCTTTTCGTGTGTGTGTGGGTGTGTGTTGTGTGTGTGCGGTGCGTGTGTTGTGTGTGTGTGTGATTTTTTTTTTTTTTCCCCTTTGCTTATTCAGATTTCTTCTATTTCTTTTTCCTCTCTCCCTCTCTCTTCTCTCTTCTCTCTCCCTCCTCCTCTCTCTCTTCTTTGCTTTTTCTTCCCCCTTTTCCTATTTTTTCCATTCCTCTACTGTCCTTCCTTCGTCTTTCTTTTTCATCTTCTCCTCTCTTTTCCTAAGCTAAATCTGCCCTTTTTCTTCTTTTGTTTTTTAGGGAACCTGTTGTTGACTTCCAAATCGCCACGCATCCCTCAAATATAACAAAAGAACCCCATCCCCCGGGCTTTGAACGATCCGCCGGTTCCGGGCAACGGAAATTTTTTCTGACCAAGAAACCGTGTGCCGATCCCTGCGGCTCCTTTTTCGTTGTGCAGGGGCATTTTTTGTTTCGTAAGGGTCCCATCGGAAACGGGAACAGCAGGGGCAGAAACGTAAATGGATGTTGGGGAACCCCTTCCCCGGCTGTACCCTGCACACTTCACGTAAAAAGGGCTGGCCGGACGAAGCCGGGGCTTCATTCCCTTTCGAAACGCTGCGTTATTCGCGCCCACGTGTTTCCGCTACGCAGCAGATGCCAGGAAACAAAAGGGGGTTTTTGGCAGTCGGGCTGGACTCGGAGCAGGGGCTTCCGGGGGATATAAGTCTGTTTCCGTCCCCCTTTCCGTACTTTTTCCAAAAGGGGACCATTTGCCTTCAGCACAATGACTTTGTCAATAAAACCTGCACATTCGCCTTTAAACAAGATGACTTCGACGAAAGAAACACAGTTACATTCGCCTGAGACACAATGACTTTTCAAAAAAACACTGTTACATTCGCTTTGAAATAAAAATTGCCCTTTGTCAAATAAAAAAAAACTGCTACTTCGCCTTTAAACAAAATGATTTTGTTGAAATAAAACGTTACATTCGCCTTGAACAAATCAAACACTTTTTACATTCGTTTTTAAAAAACATGATTTTGCCAAATAAAACACTGCATATACCACCCCCCCCAAAAACCCCCCCAAAACCGGACAATCTCCTTCGACATGTACAAATATTTTTAAATTTTACCTTACATAATGGATTCAAAATACATCTGCATAAAAAACATCCAGATGAACAGCGCCCTTTACAATTTTTTCCAAACAATCGTCGCTTTTTTTCATCTTTTGATGCTTTTAAAATCATTCGAAATATCGTAAATTAAAAATTTTGAAAAGCCGTTGATACGATTCAAAGACCACACCACAATAAAAACAAAAAAAAGCTTTACTCCTGTCACAGTATATTACGATATGTACGTAGATTAAACGTATGCTGAAATTTTGGAGAAATAAAGTCCAACGAGAAAAAATAAACCAGACAACACGGCATTTCCCCCCCTTTTCTTTTTTAATTATTTACCTTTTATTTTGCATTTTATTTAAGATCGGCTTTGGGAAAAACAAAAAAAAACTGATGGTTGTGTTATCTGAAACCGATTTCAACTATGCTGAAATTATATGTGGTCCCCGCAAGACACTGAAAACCAAGACTTAAAAAATAAAACTTTAAAAATATCGTTCTCCCTGCAAAGTTTACATTACAAAACGTGAAAGATGGGTTTTAAAGAATGTCCAGGGGTCCCATTCTTAATGCATGCAAAGATATTGGGTACTTTCTAATTTTTTTTTAGCGTCCTATTTTCCCCACCAAAGTTTGGACCACGAATGGGAAAGCAGGGGCCGACAGCAAAGGGGTGCGCAGCTGCCGGGTTCCCCTTTTTGATCACAACAATACTGAAAGGGGCGGGCCCCCCCACTAGGGGTACAGAACTTCCGGTGCGGTGGAACATGGGGTTTTTTGGGAGCCAAAACACTTGAGGGAAGCATTTCTTTTTCCTAATTCAGCGGGTTTTTATGCGTTTACTATAAGAAGTTTTTACTTGTGTTGTGGGGAATGTAAGTGCAAAACCACGACATGTGCAAGTAATTACCCAAAAACTGATAACGCGGGCCACAGTTTAACTCGCGTACAAGCGTTAAACAAAAACCCTGCCCGTGCTCGAGAGAGCGCATCTGTGATTGTGCTCCGCGCAGCTTTACTTTCATTCTCCCTTCTTGAAGCAGATGACACGGTTCATAAATTTAAAATTTCAGATTCAGTCTTCTTTTGGTTATTATAGGGGTATTGCTGGTTCATTTGTAGAAACAAAGCGACGCAGTGAACACTGCTCGCCCGTTGCAAGGCAGAGAAACGAACACCGATACCAGTCGCTGATTCATCAAAAAAAGGGAGCGAACCACAGCCAATGTGGTAATTAATTCAAATCCTCTCTCCTCTCTCTCTCTCTCTCTGGTGTTGTGTGTGGTTTGTGTGTGGGGTGGTTGTTGTGGTGTTGGTGTGTGAAAGACGAGAGAAGAGAGAGAGAGAGAGAGAGGAGAGAGAAGAGAAGAGAACTAAATTGTTAACATGTTTACTGACTTTTAATACATCAACATGTGGGGAACATCAACAAAGACAACACTCAAAATAATTACAAGTGGTATGTATCACATTATGATGCTCTCTCTCTCTCTCTCTCTCTCTCTCTCTTTCCCCTCCCCTTCTCTCTCTTCCCACACACACACACACACACACACAAACCACACAACACACACACACACACACACACACCACACACACACACACAATTCAGAACGTTGAAAATGTTTTTTTTAAACCCTTTTCAATTACACCCCAAACCCTTTTATGAAGTGTCAGTCATGCAAGAACAAATCTTCCGAAGAACAAGACTCCCAATATTTTTTGTAGTAAAACAAAATTATTGTTTTGCATACAAAACAAGGGGCTTTGGTCATCGAACCAAAAAAAATAAGAATGACCCTAACCCGTGTTTTGTGTATATAAATATAAAAAATTATATATATTTATAATATATTATATATATAATAATATTAATATGTGTGGTGTGTGTGTGGTTTTTTGGGGGTGTTGGGTGTGTGTGTGTGTGTGTGTTTTAGAGAGAGGGGAGAGAGAAGAGGAGAAGAGAGAAGAGAAGAAGGGTCTAAAAGGGTTTGTAGTCACTGATGAAACCTTACGTATGGGTTCTACATCAGCAAGTTCAAGAGTAATTTACATCAATTACATTTGTGTGTAAACAAAAGAACGAAGCGTTCTGCCCTTTACCGTGACTTCAGAAATTACCACGCACACACATAAACACCTCTCTCTCTCTCTCTCCCTTTTCTCTCTCTCCCCTCTCTCTCCTCTTCTTGCTTTCTTTCCTTTTCTCTCTCTCTCTCTCTCTCTCTCTCCTCCTCTCCACACACCACACCACACACACAAACCCCACACACACAACACCACACACACAAATGGAAACTATTTACTTTATGAGGCCCTTGTAAAACAACCAAAACTTGGGCACACGAATTTTTGGGTGCCCCAAAAATTTTTTCATTACAAAACCTATCGATGAATACTGCTATTTTAAATGAAGTATAGAGTCTATGCTCAACTTGCCAGTTTTTAAGCAAGAATCCTGAAATGAAAGGAGCAAAATTTTTAAGCCCTGTCGGGGTTGAACGATTTATCTTGTCTGTTTTAAGTTTGATCAGCTGCATTCTCAAATCACGTTTGTACCTTTCCCGGAAATTTTTGAAATTAACCCCTTTTTGTTTAGATTTTTGGGGGGGGACAGCCAACAAAGGACAGTTTTTGCACCCCCTATTAGATGCAGGGGGGGTTTGGTACAAAAATTGGGGGTTCATCGAAAAACGAGATTTACACCGTCCCCCAAAAGCGTTCCACACATTTTTACCCTAAAGCTGCCCCCCGGAGTTCTTTTTCGCCCAATTCGGCCTCGGGTCGCGAGCATACTTTGCGCGCCCCCTGCCTTGTTATCCCTTTGCTGTACGGCCCGGGGAAAGTAGGCCACCAAACCATGATGGGTTTTGTTGGGGTTGGTGTGGTGTGTGGTTTTGGGTGTGTTTTTTTTTTGTTGGGTTTTTTTTTTCGTTCTCGCTGTAAAAAGTCATGGATACTGAAATAAATGCATTTTTGGAAAAAACTCTTTCCTTTCTCTCAGACCTCATCTTTAAAAAATTGAGAGGACGAACGAAAAAGGGGAAATGGAAAACCCCCCATCCCCCCCCTCCATCTCACACACACGCACACACCCACACCACAACACACAAAACACACAACACACACACACAAACACACACACACACACACACACACACACACACTGACCTAGAACTGTAAGCGTCAAAAGAAAAAATGAACACGTGGAGATAACAGAAATACTACCTCAACCCCAATCAGACTTTGCCTGCACGAAAGAAGACCACGACATCACCAAGGAATCAGGTCAAACTACACCACCAAGACACCAAAAATAAAACATGGGAAGACGCGCGTATCTATAAGGTCACACCGACCAGTGACGTCAGCAAAAGGCGTGTACATTAATGACATCATATAGGGCACACAGCCACCAAAGTGGCCATGCAAGACGCAGACTTGCCAAGATAACTTAGCAGGGTCCTCTTTACCCTTTCTCCTTCGTGCCTCCCCCCCCCCCCCCCCCCCCCACCATCCCCACTCATCCTACGTTTTCTTTTTTCTTTTGTTTGTTGTTTTTTGCTTTTGGGTTGGTTGGGGTTTTTTGTTTTTTTTTTTCTCCCCCTCACCTACTTTTTTTCTACCCATAGCATCCGAATCCGGTTTTAGACCGAGCTCTCAAAGACCAAGAGATAATGGAATTCTCCAGTGCGGCCGACATTTGCAGGTAGAGATACAGGGCCAAATGCCACCGCCAGGCGCCGGCAATTTGCACAGGAGGAGATGGAGGACAGTTAATTGGCCGGAACTGTGGAAGGCTTAAGCAGGACCCCAGGCTGGCTGCAAACACTTAGTGTGCATCGTCTCCTGAATAATCCCGCACTGATAGGCTCCTCCCTTCTGGACAAATCCACACGGGTATACCATCTCTCCTGATAAATCCCTGGAGCAAGGCTACTATGCGTCTCCTCCTGTATAAATCCGTACCGGTACGCCGTCTGTAGTGTATAAATCCGCATAGGTATGCTGTCTATAGTGAATAAATTGGCACACGTATGCCGTCTCTATACATAAACCCCACATAGTATGCTGTCTCTAGTGTGTAAATCTGCACAGGTACGCCGTCTCACCTGGATACATTCACACAGGTAAACCGTTTCTCTCTCAGAGAAATCCGCGCAAGTATATCGTTTCTCCTGAATAAATCGACAGGAGTATGTTCTCTCGTCTGAATTAATCCGCATAAGTATGCCGTTTGATCTGAACAAATCCATATGAGTAGCGTGCCCCTCGTGGATAAACTCACATAGGTATGCTCCGTCTCTCCTGGATACACCCGCACAGGTAGGCCGTCTCTCCAGAATAAACCCAACAAGTTCGTAGGTTCTCAGAGATAAATCTGACAGTTTCGTCGTCTTTCGTCTATAAATCCCACATGCATGCAATCTATCTTTGATGACTCCGCATAGGGATGGTGTTCGCGCTAGATCAGAACGCACAGGTTTCCATCCCTCCTGATGAATTCACACGTAAATGGACGCGGTATGTAGTCTTTCCCCGGAAATATCCACACAGGTGTACATTGTTTTTCTGAATGAATGCTCGAAAGATAACGTTCTTCTTCTGGACGAGTTCATGTAAGATATGCAGTCCTTCGCTGATCAATGCGCAGAGGAATAACAGTCTCTGCTCTGTATTACCCATGAGTTTGCG
>CM031616.1:37158447-37168447 GCA_018398815.1 Conus ventricosus | reverse complement strand
GCACTCACATACGCACGCAACCAATCTCTCTCTCTCTCTCTCTCTCTCTCTCTCTCTCTCTCTCTCTCTCTCTCACACACACAACACACACACACACACGTACGCACGCACGCACGCACGCACACACACACACACACACAGAGTGGCTTTCATATAATAATTTCTTTCCCCATAGGATCTCGACACGTCCAACCAACCGTCTGCCGGCAGCAACCTCTCCATACGAAGCAAACCACACGCTGGCCTTAGATAAGTCCCTCTCCCGCCTAACATACCTGGCCCAAAAGGAAGCCGACACAAAACACCTTTGATACCTTGCACCCCCTTCCTTTCCAATGACTCAGCAGCCTGCGTAAATACCTCATTTGACGTCCGTATGACGTCTGCTACCGTGGCGTCCGAAGATAACGGAAGTAAGTTCGGCTTTCGGCAACGATTGCAACGTTTTGAAACAACGATGGCAAACCAGTCCTACCTTTCAACACTGGAGAAATCAGTCTGTTTTTTTTTTTCTTTTTAATCACAATCGTTGTAAGTTTATAAGAATTTGGTGTTGTGCAAACTCCCTTTACATATATCGAAATATCAACTAAGGAATTGGTACTAAAAAAAAACGTTGTTCAAACAACCTAGTCGCTAAACCCCATCTCTCTGTCATAACCTACTTCATCAATACTGTTTACAAGGCCCAGAAGTTAGAAAGAATATCTTCTCCTATACCATCATTCTTTTGTGTGTGTGTGTGTGTGTGTGTGTGTGTTAGTTTCAGGGTTAATGTCACTTAGGTTAATGGACATTGGGGCAGCAAACTGTTAGCTTAGTACCGGACATTATGGAAGGTGCACATTTCTCTCCTTCCATCACTACCTCAGCCTTTCCCGAACTCTCCTTCCTCCACCACCTCAGCTGTCCCGAACTCTCCTTCCTCCCACTCCTCAGCCTGTCCTGAAACTCTCCTTCCTCCACCACCTCAGCCTGTCCTGAACTCTCCTTCCTCCTCCACCACCTCAGCCTGTCCTGAACTCTCCTTCCTCCATCACCACCTCAGCCTGTCCGAACTCTCCTTCCTCCACCACCTCAGCCTGTCCTGAACTCTCCTTCCCCTCCACCACCTCAGCCTGTCCTGAACTCTCCTTCCTCCACCACCTCAGCCTGTCCTGAACTCTCCTTCCTCCACCACCTCAGCCTGTCCTGAACTCTCCTTCTCCTCCACTACCTCAGCCTGTCCTCAACTCTCCTTCCTCCCACCACCTCAGCCTGTCCTGAACTCTCCTTCTTCCACTACCTCAAGCCTGTCCTGAACTCTCCTTCCTCCACCACACCCAGCCTGTCCTCAACTCTCTTCCTCCACCACCACCTCGCCTGTCCTGAACTCTCCTTCCTCCTCCACCACCTCAGCCTGTCCTGAACTCTCCTTCCTCCACCACCTCAGCCTGTCCTGAACTCTCCTTCCTCACCACCACCTCAGCCTGTCCTGAACTCTCCTTCCTCCACCACCACCTCAGCCTGTCCTGAACTCTCCTTCCTCCATCACCCTCAGCCTGTCCTCAACTCTCCTTCTTCTCCACCACCTCAGCCTGTCCTGAACTCTCCTTCCTCCACCACCTCATGCCTGTCCTGAACTCTCCTTCCTCCACCACCTCAGCCTGTCCTGAACTCTCCTTCCCTCCACCACCTCAGCCTGTCCTGAACTCTCCTTCCTCCACCACCTCAGCCTGTCCTGAACTCTCCTTCCTCCACCACCACCTCAGCTGTCCTGAACCTCTCCTTCCTCCACACCTCAGCCTGTCCTGAACATTCCTTCCTCCACCACCTCAGCCTGTCCTGAACTCTCCTTCCTCCACCACCTCAGCCTGTCCTGAACATTCCTTCCTCCACCACTCAGCCTGTCCTGAACTCTCCTTCTCCACCACCTCAGCCTGTCCTGAACTCTCCTTCCTCTCCACCACCTCAGCCTGTCCTGAAACTCTCCTTCCTCCTCCACCACCTCAGCCTGTCCTGAACTCTCCTTCCTCCACCACCACCTCAGCCTGTCCATGAACTCTCCTTCACCACCACCACCTCAGCCTGTCCTGAACTCTCCTTCTCCTCCACCACCTCAGCCTGTCCTGAAACTCTCCTTCCTCCCCCACCTCAGCCTGTCCTGAATCTCCTTCATACCACCACCTCATGCCTGTCCTGAACTCTCCTTCCTCTCCACCACCTCAGCCTGTCCTGAACTCTCCTTCCTCCCACCACCTCAGCCTGTCCTGAACTCTCCTTCCATCACACCACCTCAGCCTGTCCTGAATCTCCTTCCACCACCACCACCTCAGCCTGTCCTGAACTCTCCTTCCTCCACCACCCTCAGCCTGTCCTGAACTCTCCTTTCCTCCACCACCACCTCAGCCTGTCCTGAACTCTCCTTCCTCCACCACCTCAGCCTGTCCTGAACTCTCCTTCCACCACACCTCAGCCTTTCTGAACTCTCCTTCCTCCACCCACCTCAGCCTGTCCTGAACTCTCCTTCCTCCACCACCACCTCAGCCTGTCCTGAACTCTCCTTCCTCCACCACCTCAGCCTGTCCTGAACTCTCCTTCCACCACCACCTCAGCCTTTCCTGAACTCTCCTTCCTCCACCACCTCAGCCTGTCCTGAACTCTCCTTCCACCACCACCTCAGCCTGTCCTCAACTCACCTTCCTCCTCCACCACCTCAGCCTGTCCTGAACTCTCCTTCCCACCACCACCTCAGCCTGTCCTGAACTCTCCTTCCTCCACCACCTCAGCCTGTCCGAACTCTCCCTTCCTCCTCCACCACCTCAGCCTGTCCTGAACTCTCCTTCCTCCACCACCTCAGCCTGTCCAACTCTCCTTCCTCCACCACCTCAGCCTGTCCTCAACTCTCCTTCCTCCACCACCTCAGCCTGTCCTGAACTCTCCTTCCTCCACCACCTCAGCCTGTCCTGAACTCTCCTTCCTCCTCCACCACCAGCCTGTCCTGAACTCTCCTTCCTCCACCACCGCAGCCTGTCCTGAACTCTCCTTCCTCCACCACCACCTCAGCCTGTCCTCAACTCTCCTTCCTCCCACCACCTCAGCCTGTCCTGAACTCTCCTTCCTCCTCCACCACCTCAGCCTGTCCTGAACTCTCCTTCCTCCTCCACCACCCGCCTGTCCTGAACTCTCCTTCCTCCACCACCTCAGCCTGTCCTGAACTCTCCTTCCTCCCCATCACCACCTCAGCCTGTCCTCAACTCTCCTTCCTCTCCACCGCACCTCAGCCTGTCCCGACTCTCCTTCTCCTCCCACCACCTCAGCCTGTCCTGAACTCTCACTTCCTCCTCCACCACCTCAGCCTGTCCTGAACTCTCTCTTCCTCCACCACCACCTCAGCCTGTCCCGAATCTCCTTCCTCTCACCACCTCAGCCTGTCCTGAACTCTCCTTCCTCCTCCACCACCTCAGCCTGTCCTGAACTCTCCTTCTCCACCACCACCTCAGCCTGTCATGAACTCTCCTTCCTCCTCCACCACCTCAGCCTGTCCTGAACTCTCCTTCCTCCACCACCTCAGCCTGTCCTGAACATTCCTTCCTCCACCACCTCAGCCTGTCCTCAACTCTCCTTCCTCCACTACCTCAGCCTGTCCTGAAACTCTCCTTCCTCCACCACCTCAGCCTGTCCCGAACTCTCCTTCCTCCTCCACCACCTCAGCCTGTCCTGAACTCTCCTTCCTCCACCACTCAGCCTGTCCTGAACATTCCTTCCTCCACCACCTCAGCCTGTCCTGAACATTCCTCCACCACCCTCAGCCTGTCCTGAACTCTCCTTCCTCCACCACCACCTCAGCCTGTCCTGAACTCTCCTTCCTCCTCCACCACCTCAGCCTGTCCTGAAACTCTCCTTCCTCCACCACCTCAGCCTGTCCTGAACTCTCCTTCCTCCACCACCTCAGCCTGTCCTGAACTCTCTTCCTCCACACCTCAGCCTGTCCTGAACTCTCCTTCCTCCTCCCACCACCTCAGGCCTGTCCTGAACTCTCCTTCCTCACCACCTCAGCCTGTCCTGAACTCTCCTTCCTCCACCACCACCTCAGCCTGTCCTCATCTCTCTTCCTCCACCACCACCTCAGCCTGTCTGTACTCTCCTTCCTCCTCCACTACCTCAGCCTGTCCTGAACTCTCCTTCTCCTCCACCACCTCAGCCTGTCCTGAACTCTCCTTCCTCCACCACCTCAGCCTGTCCTGAACTCTCCTTCCTCCTCCACCACCTCAGCCTGTCCTGAACTCTCCTTCCTCCATCACCACCTCAGCCTGTCCTGAACTCTCCTTCCTCCACCACCACCTCAGCCTGTCCTGAACTCTCCTTCCTCCTCCACCACCTCAGCCTGTCCTGAACTCTCCTTCCTCCCCACCACCTCAGCCTGTCCTGAACTCTCCTTTCTCCTCCACCTCAGCCTGTCCTGAACTCTCCTTCCTCACACACCTCAGCCTGTCCTCAACTCTCCTTCCTCCTCCACCACCTCAGCCTGTCCTCAACTTCTCCTTCCTCCACCACCACCTCAGCCTGTCCTGAACTCTCTTCCTCCATCACCACCTCAGCTGTCCTGAACTCTCCTCCTCCACCACCTCAGCCTTGTCCTGAACTCTCCTTCCTCCACCACCACCTCAGCCTGTCCTGAACTCTCCTTCCTCCTCCACTACCTCAGCCTGTCCTCAAACTCTTCCTTCTCCATCACCACCTCAGCCTGTCCTGAACTCTCCTTCCTCCACCACCTCAGCCTGTCCTGAACTCTCCTTCCTCCACCACCTCAGCCTGTCCTGATACTCTCCTTCCTCCACCACCTCAGCCTGTCACTGAACTCTCCTTCCTCACCCACTCAGCCTGTCCTGAACTCTCCTTCCTCCACCACCTCAGCTGTCCTGAACTCTCCTTCCTTCCACCACCTCAGCCTGTCCTCAACTCTCCTTCCTCCACCACCTCAGCGTCCTCAACTCTCCTTCCTCCACCACCACCTCAGCCTGTCCTGAACTCTCCTTCCTCCTCCACCACTCAGCCTGTCCTGAACTCTCCTCCTCCTCCACTACCTCAGCCTGTCCTCAAACTCTCCTTCCTCCTCCACTACTCAGCTGTCCTGAACTACTCCTTCCTCCACCACCTCAGCCTGTCCTGAACTCTCCTTCATCACCCACCACTCAGCCTGTCCTGAACATTCCTTCCACCACCACCTCAGCCTGTCCTGAACTTCCTTCCTCACCACCACCTCAGCCTGTCCTGAACTCTCCTTCTCCACCACCACCTCAGCCTGTCCTGAACTTCTTCCTCCACCACCACTCAGCCTGTCCTGAACTCTCCTTCCTCCACCACCTCAGCCTGTCCTGAACTCTCCTTCTCCACCACCTCAGCCTGTCCTGAACTCTCCTTCCTCCACCACCTCAGCCTGTCCTGAACTCTCCTTCCACCACCACCACCTCAGCCTGTCCTGAACTCTCCTTCCACCACCACCACCTCAGCCTGTCCTGAATCTCCTTCCTCCACCACCTCAGCCTGTCCTGAACTCTCCTTCTCCACCACCACCTCAGCCTGTCCCTGAAACTCTCCTTCTCCACCACCTCAGCCTGTCCTGAACTCTCCTTCCACCACCACCTCAGCCTTTCTGAATCTCCTTCCTCCACCACCTCAGCCTGTCCTGAACTCTCCTTCCTCCACCACCACCTCAGCCTGTCCTGAACTCTCCTTCCTCCCACCACCTCAGCCTGTCCTGAACTCTCCTTCCACCACCACTCAGCCTTTCCTGAACTCTCCTTCCTCCACCACCTCAGCCTGTCCTGAACTCTCCTTCCACCACCACCTCAGCCTGTCCTCAACTCTCCTTCACCTCACCACCTCAGCCTGTCCTGAACTCTCCTTCCTCCACCACCACCTCAGCCTGTCCTGAACTCTCCTTCCTCCACCACCTCAGCCTGTCCTGAACTCTCCTTCCTCCACCACCTCAGCCTGTCTGAACTCTCCTTCCTCCACCACCTCAGCCTGTCCTCAACTCCCTTCCTCCACCACCTCAGCCTGTCCTCAACTCTCCTTCCTCCACCACCTCAGCCTGTCCTGAACTCTCCTTCCTCCACCACCTCAGCCTGTCCTGAACTCTCCTTCCTCCTCCACCACCTCAGCCTGTCCTGAAACTCTCCTTCCTCCACCACCTCAGCCTGTCCTGAACTTCTCTTCCTCCACCACCACCTCAGCTGTCCTCAACTCTCCTTCCTCCACCACCTCAGCCTGTCCTGAACTCTCCTTCCTCCTCCACACCTCAGCCTGTCCTGAACTCTCCTTCCTCCTCCACCACCTCAGCCTGTCCTGAACTCTCCTTCCTCCACCACCTCAGCCTGTCCTGAAACTCTCCTTCCTCCATCACCACCTCAGCCTGTCCTCAACTCTCCTTCCTCCACCGCCACCTCAGCCTGTCCCGAACTCTCCTTCCTCCTCCACCACCTCAGCCTGTCCTGAACTCTCCTTCCTCCTCCACCACCTCAGCTGTCCTGAACTCTCCTTCCTCCACCACCACTCAGCCTGTCCCGAACTCTCCTTCCTCCTCCACACCTCAGCCTGTCCTGAACTCCTCTTCCTCCTCCACCACCTCAGCCTGTCCTGAACTCTCCTTCCTCCACCACCACCTCTAGCCTGTCATGAACTTCCTTCCTCCTCCACCACCTCAGCCTGTCCTGAACTCTCCTTCCTCCACCACTCAGCCTGTCCTGAACATTCCTTCCTCCACCACCTCAGCTGTCCTCAACTCTCCTTCCTCCACTACCTCAGCCTGTCCTGAACTCTCCTTCCTCCACCACCTCAGCCTGTCCCGAACTCTCCTTCCTCCTCCACCACCTCAGCCTGTCCTGAACTCTCCTTCCTCCACCACCTCAGCCTGTCCTGAACATTCCTTCCTCCACCACCTCAGCCTGTCCTGAACATTCCTTCCACCACCACTCAGCCTGTCCTGAACTCTCTTCCTCCACCACCACCTCAGCCTGTCCTGAACTCTCCTTCCTCCTCCACCACCTCAGCCTGTCCTGAACTCTCCTTCCTCCACCACCTCAGCCTGTCCTGAAATCTCTTCCTCCACCACCTCAGCCTGTCCTGAACTCTCCTTCCTCCACCACCTCAGCCTGTCCTGAATCTCCTTCCTCCTCCACCACCTCAGCCTGTCCTGAACTCTCCTTCCTCCACCACCTCAGCCTGTCCTCAACTCTCCTTCCTCCACCACCACCTCAGCCTGTCCTCATCTCTCCTTCCTCCCCACCACCTCAGCCTGTCCTGAACTCTCCTTCCTCCTCCACTACCTCAGCCTGTCCTGAACTCTCCTTCCTCCTCCACCACCTCAGCCTGTCCTGAACTCTCCTTCCTCCACCACCTCAGCCTGTCCTGAACTCTCCTTCCTCCTCCACCACCTCAGCCTGTCCTGAACTCTCTTCCTCCACACCACCTCAGCCGTCTGAACTCTCCTTCCTCCACCACCACCTCAGCCTGTCCTGAACTCTCCTTCCTCCTCCACCACCTCAGCCTGTCCTGAACTCTCCTTCCTCCACCCACCACCTCAGCCTGTGCCTGAACTCTCCTGTTCTCCACCACCTCAGCCTGTCCTGAACTCTCCTTCCTCCACCACCTCAGCCTGTCCTCAACCTCCTTCCTCCTCCCACCTCAGCCTGTCCTCAACTCTCCTTCCTCCATCCACCACCTCAGCCTGTCCTGAACTCTCCTTCCTCCATCACCACCTCAGCCTGTCCTGAAACTCTCCTCTCCACCACCTCAGCCTGTCCTGAACTCTCTTCCTCCACCACCACCTCAGCCTGTCCTGAACTTCCTTCCTCCTCACTACCTCAGCTGTCCTCAACTCTCTTCCTCCATCACCACCTCAAGCCTGTCCTGAACTCTCCTTCCTCCACCACCTCAGCCTGTCCTGAACTCTCCTTCCTCCACACCTCAGCCTGTCCTGAACTCTCCTTCCTCCACCACCTCAGCCTGTCCTGAACTCTCCTTCCTCCACCACCTCAGCCTGTCCTGAACTCTCCTTCCTCCACCACCTCAGCCTGTCCTGAACTCTCCTTCCTCCACCACCTCAGCCTGTCTCAACTCTCTTCCTCCACCACCTCAGCCTGTCCTCAACTTCCTTCCTCCACCACCACCTCAGCCTGTCCTGAACTCTCCTTCCTCCTCCACCACCTCAGCCTGTCCTGAACTCTCCTTCCTCCTCCACTACCTCAGCCTGTCCTCAACTCTCCTTCCTCCTCCACTACCTCAGCCTGTCCTGAACTCTCCTTCCTCCACCACCTCAGCCTGTCCTGAACTTCTCCTTCCATCACCACCACCTCAGCCTGTCCTGAACATTCCTTCCACCACCACCTCAGCTGTCCTGAACTCTCCTTCCTCCCACCACCCTCAGCCTGTCCTGAACTCTCCTTCCTCCACCACCACCTCAGCCTGTCCTGAACTCTCCTTCCTCCCCACCTCAGCCTGTCCTGAACTCTCTTCCTCCACCACCTCAGCCTGTCCTGAACTCTCCTTCCTCCACCACCTCAGCCTGTCCTGAAACATTCTTTCCTCCACCACTCAGCCTTTCCCGAACTCTCCTTCCTCCACCACACCTCAGCCTTTCCTGAACTTTTTCAGGTACCCCTTTCGTCTTGGGGTGGTCAGAGAGGGTTTTGGGGTTGTCAAAGAGGGTTTGTGGGGTTGTCAGAGAGGATTTTGGGGTGGTCAGAGAGGGTTTTCGAGTCGTTAAATCCGACCCCACTGTGGTTGGTTTGAACTCACCACGGGCCACTCAGTTTTTGTAGCTATTGTTGAAGTTGTTGTTAACGTTGTTGTTGCTGTTGCTGTTGCTGTTTTGTACACAGTATGAATAGTAACGTCCTCCGGCGGTCATCCCACTGCAGTTTTTAGTCTCTTCATGCTGAACAAAAAAAACCAGGTGAGGTCCTTAGAGATCCCCGTCAAGGAGCAAGCCGCATCTGGAGCAAAATTTTCCATTCGTGTTCACGAACAGGATACTGAGCAACCAAGGGAGACACAATAACTGAATCGAGTCCAGCGCTTACGGTCCTGAAATACACTGAAATAGCCGATCTATCCCTTGGACGCAAGACTGGCTGTGCTCCAGAACAGGGAGAAATTTGTTTTTCACGTGCACGCTTGAAAAAGATCAGCTACACCAGTTCTGCAGAAGGAAATTCTGCTTTCAACGACGATTACAAAAACCGTTTTGTTCACATTGCCTGATCTATTTTCGTACTGAGGTTAAAAAAACAAACGGATAGATTAATTAAACCGGATGAAAACTAACAACCACTACGTCTCATGATCTGGACGGAGATGAGGACGCAAGTTTCTCGTTGCCAAGAGCTTCTGATTTACGTAAGGCACGCCCAGCTGTGGGTTTTACGCCGGGGCAACCGTAAGGGGTCTCCTTTCCCTGCAGCGGTTGGTTGGAAGGCAGCGAGGTAAATGACGAACATTGTTACAACGGCCGACACTGACAATTCAACATGGCGTTCGAAAAAAGGCTTTCTCTTGTGTGTGTGTGTGTGTGTGTGTGTGTGTGTGTGTGTGTGTGTGTGTGTGTGTGTGTGTGTGTGTGTGTCTGTGTTTGTGCGCGTGCATGCACGAACACAGACAGACAGACGTATACTGAGAGAGAGAGAGAGAGAGAGAGGGAGAAGAGAGGAGAGAGAGAGAGGAGAGAGGGGAGAGAGAGAGAGAGAGAGAGAGAGGGGAGGGAGAGAGAGAGAGAGAGAGAGAGAGAGAGAGAGAGAGAGAGTGTGTGTGTGTGTGTGTGTGTGGTGTGTGTGTGTGTGTGTGTGTGTGTGTGTGTGTGTGTGTAAGAGAGAGAGAGAGAGAGAGAGAGAGAGGAGAAGAGAGAGGAGAGAGAGAGAGAGAGAGAGAGAGGGGAGAGAGAGCAAACAGTGTTAATTTCTGGCAGCTCATTCCGTGGTCTGTGGCACTGCCATGTGAGGAATGTTATGACCCGGATACC
>CM031616.1:37145947-37148447 GCA_018398815.1 Conus ventricosus | reverse complement strand
TCTTTCTGTTGAAAATTCAGTAACTGAAGAAATACTGATTGATTCCAGTAAAGATTTTCCTAAGAGGTCTAAAACACATCTTACATTCAACCAATTAGAAACTACACATCTGACTTTATGTCACATTGCAATATTGATATTACTGCTATACCAGAATTTCCTGCAGTACCTCCAATGCCTCCTTGGGAGCACCGAAATGCTTCTTTTGATTACAAATATACTTTGTTAAAGAAAAGTGATAATATAAATATTTTAACAACTGAAGTTCGTGAACATTTAGAAAACAGCTATCCAAATCATTTAAAAGTGTTTACAGATGGGTCGGTAATGGAATCCTCTGACAGTGGTTCAGGCTTTATAATACCAACCTTAAATGTCAGGAAATCATATTATGTAGGAAAGGGGTTTTCAATCTATACCCCAGAATTATATGCAATATTGAAGGCTTTGACTTACATATATGATACATCAATTGCTTTCTATCAGATTTTACTTTGTGTTTGATTCCAAATCCGTTTTAAAAAGTCACTAGAGCATTGGACTGCAAAGCTAGAAAAGATTTGCTTTTTGAAATAAAACATCTACTGCATTGTTTCATTACACTAGGCATAAGAATAGATTTTTGTTGGGTCCCATCTCACTGTGGTATAAAGTGGAATGAAATAGCAGACAGTCTTGCAAAAGAAGGAGCAAACAGAAAGACGGAAAATTTACTAAACAATCCCTTAGATCTATCCTCTTGTGAATTGATCCAAATTATGGAAAAATGTATGCATAAGCAGAATTCTAGTCAAAAAATGGCTGCTTTACCGTCGTGCCCAAGGCACATTGTTAGATTAATTCATAAATTAAGGCTGAATACTTGGAACACTAAATATTCTCATGGTATTTCTTGTGTATGCAGAGAAAAAAATTTCTGTGCATCATCTTTGTTTGAATGCTCAGTGTTGACCCCACTCTATGAGGAGAAAGGTATTCAGATGAATAACTTTAAAAATGTTAATACTGTCTTATATGGTTCATATGTTGCTGAAATTGCCATGGTTATTTCGCAGTCACAGGTTGCAAAATTTTTATGAAGATCAAAAATTTTGTGTACCGCTAGGGTATTTCACTCATGTCAATATGCATATATCAGATGTGGGTTTGAAAGTACTAATGTGGGAGATAAGTTAAGTGTGGAGGTGTGTGCGCGCGTGTGTGTGTGCGTGTGGGTTTTTTTATTTTTTTATTTTTATTTTTTATAAAAGGTCTAATATCATTTTGGCGATGAAAAGACATTAATAAACCACTGAACTGAACTGAACTGAAGATTTCTTTTCATCTTATCCTGGTTTGGGACAATGCGGTTAACAGGTTTTCAACAGGCTGTTCATGTCTTTGAATGAAGTAGTAAACAACAAAAGGATATATGTATGTATGCATGATTATATATATATATATATATATATATATATATATATATATATATATTATATATATATATGTGTGTGTGTGTGTGTGTGTGTGTGTGTGTGTGTGTGTGTGTGGCTCTGTGTGTGTGTGTGTGTGTGTGTGTGTGTGTGTGTGTGTGTGTGTGTGTGTGTGGCTGTGTGTGTGTGTGTGTGTGAGTGTGTGTGTGTGGCTGTGTGTGTGTGTGTGTGTGATGTGTGTGTGTGTGTGTGTGTGTGTGTGTGTGTGTGTGAGTGTGTGTGTGTGTGTGCAAACAAACAAACAAACAAAAAACAAAACAAATAGGAAGCAGACAAAAGACGGAAAGTTGAAAACAAAGTATTGGAGAAAAACTGATTAATTCAGCCACCTTTCCTTGCAAAGCACTATAACAGTCGTTCGGGGTGTGTGTGTGTGTGTGTGTGTGTGTGTGTGTGTGTGTGTGTGTGTGTGTGTGTGTGTGTGTGTGTGCGTGTGCGTGCGTGCGTGCGTGCGTGCGTGCGCGCGTGCGAGCGTGCATGCGTGCGTGCGAGCGTACGAGCGTGTGTGGTGTGTGTGTGTGTGTGTGTGTGTGTGTGTGTGTGTTGTGTGTGTGTGTGTTGTGTGTATGTGTGTGTGTGTGTGCGTGCGTGCGTGGGGTGCGTGCGTGCGTGCGTGTGTGCGTGTGTGCGTGTGTGTGTGTGTGTGTGTCCAAGAGTTCACTGTTGGTTTTCAGTGAACAGAAAGGAAATCCTTGGCGCTGTCAGTCTCTCTTTCCCAGTGGTGGTAGGAGGGGGGGGGGGGGGGGGGGCACCACTAAAGTTACGAACACGTTTACTAACAAAACCCCCCTACTAGCCTTCACGAAACGCGTTTTTCATGCTACAAACTTTACGAACAAGTTCTTCTAAGATCTAAGATCGTGTCATAGTCTGGCCCTGACAGCTGGCAGGGGCTCCAGCGCACGCTTGCAATTTTACCCATTTGTAATTCCCCCCAACGCCGACGTGAGATCTTCAAAGTACAACGTTTCAACTTCAGCACGCGCGCGGACACGAGGCAATTGGGGGGGGGGGGGGGGGGGCGGGGG
>CM031616.1:37122038-37129538 GCA_018398815.1 Conus ventricosus | reverse complement strand
CTGTACAATTTACTGCAGACATTACACAAAGAAATACCTCTATAGTTATTTGGTCATTTGCATCTCCTTTTTTATACAATGGAATAACAATGGATTCTGACCAAGACCTAGGATATATCCCTTGATCAAACAAGGAATTAAAGAATGTAACCAAAAAATCTAGAAATAAGTTTGATTCGCAAGCAGTTTTTAATATTTCACCTATAATTTCGTCTGGGCCAGCAGCTTTCCGATGTTTTAAACTTTCTGAGAACTACTAAAACTTCTTCTTTAGAAATGGGACGGTTTAGATTGTCATCACCATATTCAGAGTCATTTACGTAAATTTCATTAACCAAGCCATCACTAGAGTCAGCGCTTCCTTCGAGCAAATCCCTAAAATGATGAAACCATGTTTCAAGACTTATATCATTTAAGGGTTGACTTCTTTTTCCTGAAATTTTGTGAACACAATCCCAAAAACCCTTCTGACTGTTTACAGATTGGAGTAGTTCTGTCAACAAAGCATCGTTATATTGTTTTTCCTTTCTCTTTAACAGATGTTTATATTCTCGCCTTGCTTTGCAGTAAGACTCACGAGACGGCTGGGATAAAGAGCGTCGAAATCTATTTAATAAGTTACGAGCATTTCTTTTACTAACTAGGCATTCCTATCATACCAGTCATCTTCTTTTGGATATTTCCCACACTAATCTCTTTCTTCATACATTCTGCGGCCTCTTTCACACAACAATTGAAAACGTTTAGTGCTTCCTCGATGTTAGTATCAACCAACCTTACAGCTTCTTGCATACGCACTTGCATTTCGTTAGAAAGAATCAAATTTTTAAACAAATCAACATGATCTTCATTCCATACAAATTTTTCAACTGTAAAGCGCCTGTGGTTAATTTGAGAAGCGTCGTAGTTCTGACACAGGCTAGTGATATTAAATTCTAAAGGCATGTGGTCTGATTCAATTTTTCTCAGACACATACAACTCGCAACTACCTAAAATAATGGAGAACAAATCAAAAGACATCAAAAAATAATCATTCACACTGCTACCGCTGTCAGATATGTATGTGTAGCGACCTTCAAGATCGCCCTTACACACACCATTTAGAATGCACAGTTTTAAAGCAGTACACATATTAAGCAGTAATTTTCCATAATTATTCAAAACAGAATCCTCAGAACTTCGAAAAGGCAGTGGTCCACTTTTATACTGATCATCATATTCAGACTCATTTTCCTCAAAAACACAAGAAAAATTCGACACTCTGCTATTCAAGTCACCACCCACTATTAAAAAAAACGTCATCTTTAAACAAAAGTAAACAATCACACAAAAATTCTTCCAGCAAAGAGACTCCATTTTCCCTGTCAAAATACGAATAATACGGCGAGCCTTCCGGGGGAATATACGCACACACATACATGACATGTTTTATTGTGCCGAACAAGGACTTATCAATGATAAAAGCAAGGAATAAATCCGATACTACATCGACTACTTTCAAAAAAGGACAGAGTTCATTTTTCACGAGGCATACCAGTCCACCGGAACGCCTGCCACGTGCAGTGAACTTTAATGCTGGCTTACAGTAGACCGTGTAGCCAGAGAACACAGGCGATTGAAAAACTTCAACAAAACGTTTCGACAAAACATACAAAGTCAAAACCAGAAACATAAGAAATAAAATCGTTACTACACATTTTGGTAAGCAATCCGTTAATATTCCAATGAAGAAACGAAAATTTTCTTACTTTATTACAAACATCAGAATTATACGATTTTTCATTTTCAATGGATATGGTCATAAATTGTACATCTGTGGATGACACATCAACATCTGTGTTATTTGCACACCCAGCTAGCAGTGGTATTTCTGAGTTCTCCTCACAACACACAATCTGACGGTCAATTTCACGTGGCTGAGATTTACAGCACGCGGTGGACACAACCGGTGTTGGCTTGCTGGTAGTTCCCTTTACAAACACGGACACATCACTAGGCACATTTGTGGACCGGCCGAGTCCCTATCTTATTTCCACCAGTCTGTCTTCCGCGCCCAACGTGTACCGCTTGCCGTCGATCAGGAGGTAATTGAAAATTAAACTAGCACGTTTACCGTCACTTCTTGCTTTTTTCAGGTGCGGAGTCAACTTCTTCCTAAGGTCACGCACTCTGGTGGAGAAATCCTCGCCAATGAAAACGTCACTTCCTTTCAGTTTGCGTTTCGCTTTAAGAACGTTAATTTTTTGTTTGTAGAATACGCATCGCGCAATCATGGGAGAATCCGGCTGGTTGCTCAGTCTGTGGACCCTATCAAACTGAACCTCTTCAGACAATTCTAATTTATCTGTGATCAAGTCCCTAAGCACATTTTCACAGTCCGCAGAGGTCTCATTTTCTGCCCGAGGCAATCCATAGAAGATGAGATTGTTTCTTTTGGATCTCCCTTCGAGGTCGTCAGTCTTCTTTTCTAGATCTTCCATTTTCCTTGTAAGGTCCTGGTTTTCCTTCCGCAGATTGCTGACTTCCTCCCGTAACCCCCGCAGCTCCCCCTGCATGGCAGCATAGTCCTCCCGTAGGGCGTGCATGTCCTGCTTCACGTCGTCAAGCTTCCCGTCAAATTTTCTCTCCATGGAGTTCAGCTTGCTCATGACGTCGTGAAGCGACAAGTCTCTCCCTGGTTGGTTGGATGCCCCGTCGTGGGATGACCAGGCCTCTCCAGGCTAGGTCGGCTGGTCAGTCGGGTCTGCCTCGTCTGCGATGAGTTGGGTCCGGGGTTGCTCTCAACATCACCGCACTGGAGAAGTAAACTCCCCCAGAACAAGTAGGAGAGGAGCAAGCCTAACATTGCACCGTCTGCTCCGCACCTCAACCGAAGCATGGCGACGCGCATTTCAAGTTTCCGCCTTGCTCGTTTTGCCATAAATGACTGAAACACAGGCAGAAAACAACCGCATGTCGGCCTGAAATCGGTGGCACCGAAGGCATTGTCCTTTACAATGTCACTTGACAAATCTGGTGACTTAAGTCGTTCTTGATTCCACAGAATACGCTGTTAAATCACAGAGAGGTGGAAGTGCGACTTCACATACAGAAACACCAGCTCACGCCCCCCAGAGAGAGAGAGAGAGAAGAGAGAGAGAGAGAGAGAGATGGAAATGGAAAATGGCTAATTCGGTTGAGGCTACAGCTCCAGCCGAAAGGGGAATCCAAACACAACGGCACATCGACAACGAACAAAATAAAGATTCGTCAACATCATGTCAGTTCCAACTATAGAGGACAACAAGCATATGATTCAATATTTGAATTCACATTCTTTGAATTAACTGCTATCGCACGCCTTTCAAACGCTTTACAAAGATACATGCATACATTCTTCAGTACACAGCTGTTACGGTAGCCATCAGTAAGGCCACAAAGAACAGACACGGATTTACATACAAATTCCCGTGGAACGTATTCTTGCCGAAGGTCACAGAGACCAGGACAGCAAAACAATACGCACGTCATCTTCTTTCGCATCTTTGCACTAAGGGCATATCACAGAATTAGTTAATACCTTACTATGTTGGTCCCGATGTGTTGCAATGTCTGTTACTCCGAATCTGAATTTGTTTGATAACATTTGATACGTCAGTCAACATCAGTTACAAGATACCTTTCACAGCTCCTAGATGATTTGAATCTTCTATACACAGAATATCGGTTACTTTCTTCGACAGGTGCATTCGTGGTTTTTGTTTTGTTTTTTTAATATTTGTTTTTAACCTTAATAGAAATTGCCGCAAAAGACTTAGTCTGACATCGTGTGTTACTAGGAGATGTACACAAAGACATACGCATGTACTTTCTAATAAGTATCACGCAAACACTTCGCCTTTTTAATACTTTTTACAACTAAAACAATCTTAGTCTTAGCCACGGTTTCGAACAATTCTGGGTGCCGAGAATGTACGTGAACAACGACAGATCTTTAATGTACCAGTGTGGCATCAGCTCTTCCTTAACGTGTCTTCAACCCGAACAACAACATCTGAAGTAGACTTCATTGTCCGTTGAATTTCGACCTAGCTGGACATTTCAACTGGCAAGTGTAAATCTAGTTGCAAAGCGAGACGACTGCAGGCGGAAATCTAAACAAATCTTAAATAAATGTTCGCGAACCGCCCAGAGAACGTGGACAAACGAGTCACAAGACAAAACACAAACGCGTTTCGACCTCTTAGGTCTTCTTCAGGTGAGACATAAACGAATAAAACAACGAAATATTTACTTAGCTTTGATCGCTTCAGATCGTTTTCTAAGTGAATTTTCGTTGTTTTATTCGTTTATGTCTCACCTGAAGAAGACCTAAGAGGTCGAAACGCGTTGTGTTTTGTCTTGTGACTCGTTTGTCCACGTTCTCTGGACGGTTCGCAAACATTTATGTAAGATTTGGCAAGTGTAAATCGTTCTTTAGTGACGATAATGAAAATTAAGAGAGAGAGAGAGAGAGAGAGAGAGAGAGAGAGAGAGAGAGAGAGAGAGAGAGAGAGAGTGAGTGACAGAGGAGAGAGAGAGAGAGTGACAGAGAGAGAGAGAGAGAGAGAGAGATCTTGCCCCTGCCTTCCCCCCCCCCCCCCCTCCACCCCCTTCCCAGCCTCCACCATCCTCAATCCCATCTCCACTCCATATGTTGGCCTTCATCCATTTGAACGTGTCATGACAAACCGACAAAAAATGCCAGATTAGCTTTTCCTCTCTCACCTCCGCACTCGAAGGTGAAGAATAGCCCGCCTACTCTCAGAACTGTCGGCATGACTAAGTGTGAACTGATCACCTGACCTAATTTCGGTTTGCCCCGAATCCATAATCGGCTGTACACAAGTACCCCAATATAACTCACATTGTTTTCGTCAGCTTACTAGAACAGACAAAGCTTGCACGTACACTTCTTTCTCTCGCTGTCTGTGTGTCTGTCTGTCTGTCTGTCTGTCTGTCTCTCTCTAAGCTTGCAACTATACTTCTCTCTCTCTCTCTCTCTCTCTCTCTCTCTCTCTCTCTCTCTCTCTCTCTCTCTCTTTCTCTCTCTTCTCTCTCTCTCCTTTGCCAGAGCAACTATGGAGACTTTCCTGATTATTCGTCGTCATCTTTGACAGCAACAAGACATGATATGACAAGACATGACGGAAACAAGACATGACGAGACAAGCCATGGCGGAACAGGACACGACGGACACAGGATGACAAGACAAAACTTGACGGAAACAAGACGAGACAGGAAACGGCAAAACATGACACGATTCGACGGAAACACGGCATGACAATACAAGATATGAGGAAAACAAGACATGACAAGACTTGACGGAAACAAGACATGACGAGACAAGACATGACAGAGACAAGAAACTAGAAGACGGCATGGAAACAAAACATGACGAGACAAGACATGACGGAAATAAGACATGACGAGACAAGACATGACGGAAACAAGACATGACAGAGACACGACATAATGGGAAAACAAGACATGACAGAGACAAGACACGACAGAGGCAAGAAACTAGAAGACAGCCTGGAAACAAAACATGACGAGACATGACGGAAACAAAAACACGACTAGACAAGACATGACGGGCAAACAAGACACAAGGGAAACGAGACATGACGAAACATGACGGAAACAAAAACACGACTAGACAAGACATGACGGGGGAAACAAGCACACACCAATACGAGACACGATGGGAAACAAGAAACGACGGGAAACAAGACAAGACGAGACACGACGGAAACAAGACACGACAAGACGAGACAGGACGAGAAAAAGACACGACAAGACGAGACTGGACGGGAAACAAGACACGACAAAACGAGACTGGACGGAAAGGAGGCGTGACCCTCACGGCTGACGACCATCGAGCGTCGCTAGCAAACAGCCCACTCCCATTTCCCTATCAGCCAAAAGATGCAGTGCTGCTCAATGTGGTCTTCATGTTGTATTTCAGCGCTTCGTTCGTTTCCTCCGGGGAGGCGGCAATTCAAGATCTGCCTTCTTTGGATCTGTGCTGCTGCTGCTGCTGCTGCTGCTGTGCGAAACAGGCTGGTGGAAAACAAGTAAGCCCCCGCTCGTTTTCATCAGTGGGTCAGATGTGATTGTACTGTGCGGATGCATTCACCGAGAAAAGTCTGAATTTCTCCTCCCCTTCCATCTGGCGACAATCAGTCAGGTCATTAGAGACGCGCAGACGGACATAAAGGAGAGCTAAACTGTACCTGTACTCGAACTCTTTTTTCTTATCTTTCCGTTTCGGGTCATTCCTGATCGTGGATATTTGACTTTCCAGGGTCTTGATTTATTTTAGCGGCAGCTGTCTCCCTTTCTGCCATGAATGATGCGAAACAAACGACAGAATTACGACTTCTTCACGACAGACGTAGAATCGATTTATTCCTTCCTTTTTTTTTCCACCGCTGACTTGATTTTTGGTGAAAAGTCTCTTCATAGAGTCTCTGATTAGGCGAAACCGAACGTCAGCGTCATAAAATGGCGACGCAACAGGTGCACGAGAAGAAGAAAAAAAACACACAAGCAGAATGGGAAGCAGCAGTAGCAGCAATAGCAGCAGCAGCAGCAGCAGGAGTAGTAGTAGTAGTAGTAGCAGTAGTAGTAGTAGTGGTAGTAGTAGTTGTAGAAAACAAAAAAGAAGAGGAAAAAAGGAGCAGAAAAGGTATGGGATGAAGAAAACGACGGAGGAGGAAGAAGATATGAAAAAAGGAGGAGACGGAGAACAAAGAGATAAGGAGAAAAATGAGAAGAAACAGTTGATAATGTAATAGAAGAGGAGGAGGAGGAGGAGGAGGAGGAGGAGGAGAAGGAAGAGGAGGGAGAACCTAAAGAATATTTTGAGTGAAACAACCTTATTAATATTAACACTGAGTGAAACAACCGTATTAATATTAACACACTCCTCTCTCTCTCTCTCTCTCTCTCTCACACACACACACACACACACACACCACACACACACACACACACACAGAGAGAAAGAGCACATTTCTACGATTCAAAAAGATCCTCTGTATACAGAAGTTTCATACTGATGTAACGAATGGGACATGGGTGGCGAGGTGGAGTGGGTGTGTGTGGAATGTAAATCGTCCTAGCATCAACCGAAGGCCCTTACCTGAAGCAGTCACAGGCCCTGTCCTGTCCACTTGTGGCAAGCCCCTCACACAACAGCCACAGCAACGGCAGCAATAGCAGTAGTAGCAGTTCACTGTTTATATCCAGGACCAAGGCATGTCCAGCGTTTTCGAAATTTTTTTTTTTACTTTTTTTTCTCTCAATAAAAAAATCTGTTGCTGAGGGGCTGGCCACGCCACTTCACCAAAGCCACACCAGACAAGACCACAGGCTGGCCCGCACAGGTAGGTAGTAGACACCCGCTGCCTTGCTCGCCCGCCAAGTGGAAAGGCAGATTGGTAGGCAAGGTAGGTAGGTAGGTAGGTAGGCAGGC
>CM031616.1:37104538-37114538 GCA_018398815.1 Conus ventricosus | reverse complement strand
TTTCACAAAGATCTGCCAAGTACTTTCTGAGATATTTCATGGAGAAGAAAAACCGTTACAGGCTGTAACGGCCTGTAACTAAAACATCGGGCATCATCCGTGACCCATAATGAAAATACAAATTTTCAGAAAGATCGGCCGAGTGCTTTCTGAGATATTCTATAAAGAAGAAAAAGCGTTACAGCCGTTACTATGACTATAACGGTAAACTAAAACATCAGGCATTATTCGTGATGCATAATGAACATACCTACAAATTTTCAGAAAGATCGTCCAAGTACTTTTTAAGATATTCTATAAAGAAGAAAAACCGTTACAGACGACGTGTACATGCCGTTAGTAACGGTCTGTAACGGTAAACGAAAACATCGGGCATCATCCGTGACCATAATAAACATACCAACAAATTTTCAGAAAGATCGGCCAAGTACCTTTTG
Organism: Conus ventricosus; assembly: GCA_018398815.1. NCBI lineage: Eukaryota > Metazoa > Mollusca > Gastropoda > Neogastropoda > Conidae > Conus > Conus ventricosus. The sequence goes on along the minus strand of CM031616.1, from coordinate 37,114,101 downwards.
AGATATTCTATAAAGAAGAAAAATCATTACAGTCCGTTACAGCCGTTAGTTACGGCTATAACGGTAAACTAAAACATCGGGCATTATCCGTGACCCACAGTGAACATACCTACAAATTTTCAGAAAGATCGGCCAAGTACTTTTTCAGATATTCTATAAAGAAGAAAACCGTTACAGACAGACTGTGGGAAGCAGTGCGTCAGTGTACTCAACGAGGATTATTGTTATATAAGATGTGATTTATGGAAGAATTGGGCTTCATTCTTGTTTTTCATCGTGTTAACCTCCTCTGTTCTATGCTTTGTATACTTAAAATGTTTTTTCAATCGCCATGGATAGTCTAACTATTGCGTCCTTAAATTGCCAAGGTCTAGGAGACCTACATAAACGAAGGGATATCTTTCACTATTTAAAACAGCAAAATTACTCAGTTTACTGTCTACAGGACACCCACTTTACCAATAAACTTGAGAAATACGTAACTGCAGAATGGGGCTATAAATGCTTATTTGCCTCATATCGGTCAAACTCCAGAGGTGTAGCTGTATTGTTTTCAAATAATTTTGAATTTAAAATAACAAATGTCCAACGAGATAAAAACGGCAACTTCATAAATGTAGCATTTAGTGCATTTGAAAAAGACTTTCTCCTGGTTAATGTGTATGGGCCTAATAAAGATGATCCACTATTTTACAGCACGCGTAAGGAAAACATAAGGAGTTATGATACCAATTATATTATTTGTGTGGGTGATTGGAACATCGCAATGGATCCCCATCTTGACTGTTACAATTATGTACACGATAATAATCGGAAAGCAAGAGAAGAACTCATAAACATGACAGAAGAAATTGGGAAGAGAATCCGGAATGTAAAGATATACCTGGCGTAAACGAACTCCACTTAAGCAAAGTCGATTAGACTTCTTTTTACTATCTGAGTATCTTATTTCTTATTTCTTATTATGAAAATTCTGATATTGAACCAGTGTTATCGATCTGACCATTCAATGGTTACATTATGTTTGAAATTCGGTAAAGTGAAAAATCTAAAGGATTCTGGAAATTTAATGTATCTCTACTAAAGGATAAACAATGTAGATGAAATTAATGAGTTTATTCTAAATGTGATAAAAGAACACGTAGTTGATCAATCGGCCATACAAGATCAATCGGTATTGTCTGAGTTAATAAAATCTGGACTCAAATTCAAATTAAAAGACAAAGTCTTCCTAGATTTCCTATTAATGAAAATAAGAGGTAAATCAATAGCCTACGCTACAATGAAAAAGAAAAAAACATCAGAAAAAGAAATCGAAATCACCAAAAATATAAAGAATCTTGAGAGGATAGAAAATAAAGGGGAAGCTGAAATAAGAATGATTGAGAAAAAAATCAAGAAATAAGAGCGATCAGGGAACAGAAAATGGAAGGTGTACTGTTACGGTCAAAGGCGAGGTGGATCGCAGATGGTGAAAAAATCTCGAAATACTTTTGTAACCTGGAAAAAGAAATTATATTAGTAAACAAATGACCAGACTAGTGACCAAAGATGAGATAGTAAATAAAAGAGCAGAAAGATTTTTTAAACGAAGTTAAAACTTTCTACGAAAACTTATACAAGAAAAAAGTAATCTGAAAAATGCGAAATAAAAAAACTTGTTAAAACAATTCCAAAATTATCTGAAGATGATGAACAAATGCTGGAAGGAGAAATCACTTTAGAAGAAGCAAGTGTAGCTTTAAAAAATATGAAACATGGCAAAAGCCCAGTACAGATGGGTTCTGTGCCGAATTTTTTAAGTTCTTTTGGAAAATACTTGGCCCACATGTGGTAAGATCTATAAATGAATCGTATAGAGATGGATAATTTTCGGCAAACGCAAAAAGAGGGACTGATTATTTCTATACCAAAAGGTCATAAACCCAAAGAATTTGTAAAAAAACTGGCGTCCTATTTCCCTCCTAAATGTAGTTTACAAGATAGCTTCCTCGTGTATTTCTAAGAGAATCAGAAATGTTTTACCTTCTATCATCAGTGAAGACCAAACAGGTTTCGTGGCTAACAGATATATGGGTGACAATATTAGACTGATTTATGATTTGATTAATTACTTAAATGCAAGAAATCTCCCTGGTCTGTTGATATCTATAGATTTTGAAAAAGCCTTCGACTCCCTTAACTGGGATTTTATGTTTAATGTGCTAAGGGCTTTTGGTTTTGGTAACAGTATATGCCACTGGATAGAAACTTGCTATAAAGATATTAAATCAACAGTCACTGTAAAATGGCCAGACCGCACAATGGTTAAAATAGAAGGGGGTGTAGACAGGGAGACCCTATATCTCCTTACCTATTCATAATATGTGCAGAAATTCTAGCGATAATGATAAAGGAAGACAAGAGCATAAAAGGTATAAAAATAAACGATATAGAACACAAATAGTTCAGTTCGCTGATGACACTCAGCTAGTAAACATTGGTGATAAAACTTCATTTGAACGATCTATAAATGTCCTTACCACGTTTGGCAGAATTTCAGGCCTACTCTTGAACAATGAAAAAACGCAATCAATATGGTAGGGTGTTATAAAAACTCGAAAAAAAGATACTGTCCTCATTTGAAAATGATATGGAATCCTTCTAAATTCAAAATACTGGGTGTTTGGTTCACCCAAGACCTAAAAGAATGTGAAAACTTAAATTATAATGATAAATTTTCGGAAGTTAAAACATTATTCAAAATTTGGTCTCAGAGAAGTATAACGCCACTTGGAAGAGTTGCTGTTCTCAAGTCCCTTATTCTATCAAAACTTATAACCCTCTGGATTTTGCTACCTAACCCCCCTGACCTGTTAATTCAAAAACTTCAAAAGATGTGTTTCAGCTTCGTTTGGAATGGCAAACAAGATAGAATAAGTAGGAAAACAGCAGTGAAGACTGTAAAGCAAGGTGGTTTAAAACATACCTGACATAAAAAAAATACATTAATGCTTTGAAACTTCCGTGGATAAAGAAACTTAAAACCACAAGTCATAAATGGAAGAACATCGTTTTAAAAAATATACCCTTTCAGTGATAGAATCGAAAATTATGGACCAGGTACGGTTCTGGATACACAAGTATAAATTTGTTTTTGGAAAGACACGTTACAGCCTATCGGGAATTTGGTCTATGTGTGACACCTGAGACATTAAATGAACTACTTGTAGAACCCGTTTTTTACAATGATATGATAAAGTAGGAATGCGGTAATCAAGCAAAATAAATTAATGAGAAAGGAATATTCGCAATAAAACACTTTCTGAAACAAAATGGACGATTTATGAGCTTTAGAGAATTTAGCATTAATGTGACTACGCCATAGATTTTATCTCATACAATGGATGGATTCATTCAATGAAACAATTCATAAGGAAAACGGGTGTCATAATAGATAATAACACAGACATAAATCATAACACACCGAAGGCTTTAAATATTATTATGAAAGAAAATAAAGGAGCCAAACGGTTCTATGAAATTTTCATTCGAGATGAGCGCAAGCCAAATTGCTGCTCCAAATGGCTAAACAAACTGAATTCTGAAATCCACTGGAATAAAGTATTTACTCATGCCCACAAAATCAAAGATATAAAATTAAATGGCTACAAATTCGAATCATACAAGAATTATTGGTACGAAATTGTCTTAAATGCTATGGGCTTAACAAAACACGACAAGTTGTACTTTCTGTAACGAAGAGAGAGATTCGATCCAACACTTTTTATGGACCGGATATGTAACCACGCTCAAACGTTTTTGGAAAGAAGTTGAAAAGATTTTAATGAATGCCGAAACACAACTAACATCAAAATCACACGAGATATCGTTATTTTTGGAATAGATCAACGTGTGAAAACAGAGACAGTTTTTGATTTCATTATTATGCTAGCTAAATTCATATATATAAGTGCAAAATCGAAACACGTAGACCAGATGCTTCAATTTTTCAAAGCCAATTGAGCAATAGCTATAAAATCGAATTGTTTAATGCTAAAGTCAGCAACAATCTAAACCATTTTCATGCTGCATGGAACAACTATAGGTCAATGATTCTTTAAGAAAACACTTCTTTAAGAACGTTATCTAATACACATTTCCATATGCCCAGTCACCGTACTTCCACGACCTCCTGAAATGGAGAGAGTGAGGAAGGAGAGGAGAAAGCAATAAGTTGTTAAATCTCGCAAAAGATGACGTACACTCTTTTTTTTTTTTCCTTTCCCACTGGTTTTTTTTTCTTTTTTTTTCTGTCGTCTGAACTTATGCACGGTCTATGTATATCTTGTTTGTTTGTTTTTTTTGTTCCTTCTTTGAAAAAACCTTTGGACATATGCCATTCACTGTTTATAGAACTTGCAGAAAATGATGCTAATGTACATATGATTTGGCGCACTGATCCTCTTTATGCGCATATGTAATCCTATATTGTTGATTAAAAACGTGAAAACCGGAAAAAAAAACCCGTTACAGACTGTTACAGCCGTTAGTAACGGCTATAATAGGGTAAACTAAAACATCGGGCATCATCCGTGACTCATAATGAACATACCTGCTAATTTTCACAAGATCGGCCAGTACTTTCTGAGATATTCCATAAAGAAGAAAAGGCGTTACAGGCCGTTACAGTCGTTAGTAACGGCTGTAACGGTGAACTAAAACATTGGGCATCATCCGTGACCCTACAATGAACATACCTACAAATTTTTAGAAAGATCGGCCAAGTACTTTTTGAGATATTCTATAAAGAAGAAAAACCGTTACAAGGCTGTACAGCCGTTAGTAACGGCTGTAACGGGGGTAAACTAAAACATCGGGCATCATCCGTGACCCATAATGAACATACCTGCTAATTTTCACAAAGATCAGCAAGTACTTAACGGCTGTAACGGTAAACTAAAACATCGGGCATCATCCTGCCCATAGTGAACATACTACAATTTTCAGAAAGATCGGCCCAGTAGTTTTGTCTGGAGCGAGTGGAACACATTTGACCACGGACACACAGACAGACAGACACACACACACACACACACACACACACACACACACACACACACACACAGCATTTCTTCGTTCCCATACTAAAGTACTCCCTGTTCTTTAAGAACTGGGAGTACAAAAATGACGAAGAAATAACAAATGAAATTACAAAGAAAAAAAAACTGCTTTGATGATTTCGGCTGATGATTACAAAAGTCTTCGAGTACATTCTCTAAGGCAGTTTGAAGAAGAAATGGCACAGAAAAGAGATAGAAAGGAATAAGAACAAGATGCGAAGCAATATAAACGTACTCCCAGTTTTCCAAACCGCTCATAAATCCGCCAAGTGCTTTGTGAGGTAAGAAATAAGAAAGATAGAGGCAAATAACGGTTTTAACGGTTATGTAACCGATGTACACTTTTGAAACTGGTAATTTAGTCCTCACTGGGCTAAAGCTGTGTACAGACCAAATTTCATCCAAATCGGACAATATGTCAAGAATAACGTTTTTTTAACGGTCAGATTTTGAAACACTACATGGAAGTGCCATTTGTGTGTGATAAAACCTTTCTATATACAAAATTCATTAAAACCCACCAATATATAAAAAAAAAGAACGGCAAAATAACGGTTTAACGGTTATATAACCGATATACACTTTTGAAACCGGTATTTTAGTTCTCAAATGGGCTAAAGCCTGTGTACATATCAAATTTCATCCAAATCGGACAATATGTCCAGAATAACGGTTTTTAACGGTCAAATTTTTAAACACTATATAGAAATGCCATTTGTGTGTGATAACCTTTCTATATACCAAATTTCATTAAAATCCACCTATATATAAAAAAAAAAACGGCAGAATAACGTTTTTTAACGGTTGTTTAATCCATTTTCAGCATTACATCACTTACATATGGACAGAGGCTCTGATTTGTCACAAGATCATCCAAACCGCTTATAAATTGGCCAAGTTCTTTCTGAGATATTCCATAAAGAAGAAAAACCATACCAGGCCGTCACAGCCGTTAGTAACGGCTATAGCGGTAAAGTAAAACATCGGGCATCATCCGTGGCCCAAAATGAACATACCTACAAATTTTCAGAAAGATCGGCCCAGCAGTTTTGTCTGGAGCGAGTGGAACACATTTTGACCACGGACACAGACAGACAGACAGACAACACACATACAGCATTTCTTCGTTGCCATTCTAAAGTACTCCCTGCTCTATAAGAACTGGGAGTACAAAAAGAAAAAGATGCGAAGCATATAAACGTACTCCCAGTTTTCCAAACCGCTTATAAATCAGCCAAGTGCTTTATGAGATAAGAAATAAAGGTGAAATAACGGTTTTAACGGTTATTTAACCGATGTACACTTTTGAAACTGGTATTTTAGTCCTCACTGGGCTAAAGCCTGTGTACATACCAAATTTCATCCAAATCGGACAATATGTCAAGAATAACGTTTTTTAACGGTCAGATTATTGAAACACTACATGGAAGTGCCATTTGTGTGTGATAACCTTTCTATATACAAAATTTCATTAAAACCCACCAATATATAAAAAAATAACGCAAAATAACGGTTTAACGGTTATATAACCGATATACACTTTTGAAACCGGTATTTTAGTTCTCACTGGGCTAAAGCCTGTGTACATATCAAATTTCATCCAATCGGACAATATGTCAAGAATAACGGTTTTTAACGGTCAAATTTTTAAACACTGTATAGAAGTGCCATTTGTGTGTGATAACCTTTCTATATACCAAATTTCATTAAAATCCACCGATATATATAAAAAATAACGGCAGAATAACGGTTTTTTTAACGGTTGTTAAATCCATTTTCAGCATTACATCACTTACATATGGACAGAGGCTCCGATTTGTCACAAGATCATCCAAACCGCTTATAAATTGGCCAAGTTCTTTCTGAGATATTCCATAAAGAAGAAAAACCATACCAGGCCGTCACAGCCGTTAGTAACGGCTATAGCGGTAAAGTAAAACATCGGGCATCATCTGTGGCCCAAAATGAACATACCTACAAATTTTCAGAAAGATCGGCCCAGCAGTTTTGTCTGGAGCGAGTGGAACACATTTTGACCACGGACACACAGACAGACAGACAGACAGACACACATACAGCATTTCTTCGTTCCCATTCTAAGTACTCCCTGCTCTATAAGAACTGGGAGTACAAAAAGAAAAAGATGCGAAGCATATAAACGTACTCCCAGTTTTCCAAACCGCTTATAAATCAGCCAAGTGCTTTATGAGATAAGAAATAAAGGCGAAATAACGGTTTTAACGGTTATTTAACCGATGTACACTTTTGAAATGGTATTTTAGTCCTCACTGGGCTAAAGCCTGTGTACATACCAAATTTCATCCAAATCGGACAATATGTCAAGAATAACGGTTTTTAACGGTCAGATTTTGAAACACTGCATGGAAGTGCCATTTGTGTGTGATGACCTTTCTATATACAAAATTGCATTAAAATCCACCAATATACAAAAAAAAACCCGGCAAAATAACGTTTTAACGGTTATATAACCAATATACACTTTTGAAACCGGTATTTTAGACCTCACTGGGCTAAAGCCTGTGTACATACCAAATTTCATCCAAATCGGACAATATGTCAAGAATAACGGTTTTTAACGGTCAGATTTTGAAACACTGCATGGAAGTGCCATTTGTGTGTGATAACCTTCCATATACAAAATTGCATTAAAACCCCACCAATATATAAAAAATAACGGCAAAATAACGGTTTAACGGTTATATAACCGATATGCACTTTTGAAACCGGTATTTTAGTCCTCATTGGGTTAAAGCCTGTGTAGATATCAAATTTCATCCAAATTGGACAATATGTCAAGAATAACGGTTTTAACGGTCAAATTTTGGAACACTATATAGAAGTGCCATTTGTGTGTGATAACCTTTCTATATACCAAATTTCATTAAAATCGACCTATATATAAGAAATAACGGCAGAATGACGGTTTTTAACGGTTGTTTAATCCATTTTCAGCATTACATCACTTGCATATGGACAGAGGATCCGATTTGTCACAAGATCATCCATACCGCTTAGAAATTGGCCAAGTCCTTTCTGAGATATTCCCTAAAGAAGAAAAACCCTTACAAGCCGTTACAACCGTTAGTAAGGCTATAACGGGGAAAACTAAAACATCAGGCATCATCCGTGACCCATAATGAACATACCTGCTAATTTTCATAAAGGTCGGCCAAGTACTTTCTGAGATATTCCATAAAGAAGAAAAACCGTTACAGGCCGTTACAGCCGTTAGTAACGGTTATAACGGTAAACTAAAACATTGGGCATTATTTGTGACCCATAATGAACATACCTACAAATTTTCAGAAAGATCGGCAAGTACTTTCTGAGATTCCATAAAGAAGAAAAAGCGTTACAGGCCGTTACAGCCGTTAGTTACGGCTATAACGGTAAACTAAAACGTCGGGCATCATCCTTGATCCATAATGAACACACCTACAAATTTTCAGAAAGATCGGCCCAGTAGTTTTGTCTGGAGCGAGTGGAACACATTTTTGACCACGGACACACACACACACACACACACACACACACACACACACACACACACACACACACACACACACACACACACACAGACAGCATTTCTTCGTTCCCATTCTAAAGTACTCCCTGTTCTTTAAGAACTGGGAGTACAAAAATGTATGTTCCCATTCTAAAGTACTCCCTGTTCTTTAAGAACTGGGAGTACAAAAATGTATATACTGATAAGAAACGAATGAAATATCAGATTCAATAACTGGACAGGGAAAATAAAATAGTAATCATAACAATACATGGGTTCATTTTAAAACATTAGGAAAACAATGTTCTGTACCATCTTTTTTTCCTCGACATCAAAGATATATTTGCCATCAGTTTTTATTGCAATGAATAAAACGACTATATTCTGTAATGTATTAGGACTGAAGTTGTTGCTGTTGTTGTTGCTAAAGGAGTACAAATTGTTGTAAGTTCGTCAATGGAAGAGCTTTGTTCTCCCAACACAAGCCAGAGTTGAGGGTTTCACTTATTCCATCCAAACATCAACACGTATCCAGATAGGTTATGCCCCCCCTCCCCCCTCCTTCTTCTCCAAGTCCTCTCTCTCCTCGTCCCAACCCATGGTACAAACTGTGTCTCCCTCCTGGCAGGCCTGTGCTCGTAATTTCCCCTTTTTTGCAACTCTCTTGAATTGACTTCTCTCACCCGCCGCCCCCCTCCCGCTCCCCCCCCCCTCTCTCTCTCTCTCTCTCTCTCTCTCTCTCTCTCCCCCTCTCTCTCTCTCTCCTTTGCTGTGGCCCATTGCTTTTCTCCCTTTGTGGCTCATTCACTTGTGTTTGTTCTGGATTCTTTACAGTTCTCAAGCCGCAGCGGGTACAAGTAGAAGGTTTAATTAAGTTCCTGTAACCTATAGGAAGTAGGGACACTGAACTGCCAGGGCTCTGCATGACGAAGGCG
>CM031616.1:37087495-37089995 GCA_018398815.1 Conus ventricosus | reverse complement strand
TTGAAATGTATTTAGGTAAATCATTAGTTAAAATATTAAAGAGAAGACGGGCGATGACAGAGCCTTGAGGGATACCCATATCTAGTAATCTTTTGGATGAATAAGTATTACCAATTCTTGTCTGAATACTTCTCTTGGTCAGGAATGTTTTAACAAATTTATAAATATGACCAGAGACACCTATAGTTTTTAATTTATATAAAAGCCTATCATGCCAAACTTGATCAAATGCCTTGTTGATATCGAAAAAGGTGGCGAGAACGTTTTGTCTTGTGTGTGTGTGTGTGTGTGTGTGTGTGTGTGTGTGTGTGTGTGTGTGTGTGTGTGTGTGTGTGTTCTTTTTTCACTATTACAGTATGTACACCCTAACGACGGCATCAAAGCCGAAAATTTAGGATATTCTAAACTTGTTTGTTTTGTCCTGAGTAAATCTTACTTTACGGTGAAACTTAATGAGGTGACACCCCCCCCCCCCCCCCCCCCCCCCCCCCCCCCCCCCCCTATGGCTGACAAAGCTACTTTGTTATTGTGATTATAAACATTTTCTTCCCGTACCCTAGACTTGCTTTCGTGTACAGACTGAGCAAAGCCAAGCGCTGGTTAGTAACGCAATTTCCTTTTATTACATAAGTCGATGAAATCCTTACGACAGAGCGAAACGCACTCTGCCTAACTTTGTGTAGATAAACCAGTTTGTGGGAAAGGCTGTTTCAAATGGAATTGGTACCATGCCATTTTTGTACTTCGTTCGATTGACTTGAGGGCTCATCTGGCGTTTGACCAATACTATCGTTCTCTTTTAAGTATTTATTGAATTGCTTAAAGGAAAGATGTGTGTGTATGCGTGTGTGCGTGTGCGCGTGCATGTGCGTGCGTATGTGTGTGTGTGTGTGTGGTGTGTGGGGGGGGGGGGGTGATAAGCACATTTTCCGTCGTTTTTTGGAACCGTTTCGGGAGCTAAGCAGTTCTGAACTGCGATGGTAATGTCCACGATTTATCATATTTAGGCACCGTTTTCTGAATTTCAAAAGTGATGTGTTTTTAGCATGACAGATGTGTGTATGAGTTGTGAGGTACGAGACTGGCGAACGGAAGGGTGATGGTAAATATTTAATTATTGTTGTGCTGCAAACTTGTCTCTTGGTGGTCTCGTGTCCTACATCGTGTGGAAAGCGACTTTGCCCTGACATCTTTGGTCTGCGCTCGTTTGCCTTGCCCAACACGCGCACACACATTCACATGTTTGTGACAGTCAGTCAGCCTGTCTGTCTCTCTCTCTCTCTCTCTGTGTCTTAAACACGCACACACACGCACGCGCGCATGCACGCACGCATGCACGCACGCACACGCACACGCACACACACATACACATTTTCAGGCACGCGCGCGCCCCACACACCAATCATCCTCACACACACACAACACACACACCCACACACACACACACACACACACACACACACACACACACACACACACATCGAAACATGCTACACCATGGCCAATTCGTAGGCTTAACAATCTGTTTCTTCCAATCTCAAAATGCAGTAAACTTCTGTCGAGTCGTGCGCTGTGTATACTTGACTCGCTGCCATTTTTAAGGTTTGTTTAGAAACTTTAGATTCTACTCTTCCGACGGTTATCATGTGAAGCTTTAAAACGTTTGCCGGTTCCGCAGTACATATATTATTTCTTCCTTAGCTGTCGCTTGGTTTTTTTTTTGTTTTTTTTTTTTTCAAACGTTGTACTTGTTGCCTTTGGATACCGTGTATTTAACAGTAATGAAATACCATAGAACAGATAGTCTACATTTTAGAATCTCGCATACTAAACGCGCGCGCGCGCACACACACACACACACATACACGCACGCACGCGCGCGTGCAACACACCACACACAACACACACACACACACACACACACACACACACACACACACACTCACACAACACCATGATATGATGCTAAGGCGATAATAATAAGTTTTATTTGTGGCATAAAAAAAAAAAAGTTCCCTTTGGGGGGAGCTTCCATTTTGCGCGTGAACTGAGAATGCTACTCAACATTCGTGTAATATGTATTAGGTAGCAAGGCTTGTTCGGTTGCCTTCTTCTTCTGCGTACGCAGGCTGATACTCCTGCAGACACTCCCTATATGGACAGGCAAGTATTAATCCCATCTACCATACAAAGGGAGTGGAGTTTTGTGTGCATGACCGTTTTCTATCCCGCCGTTAAGGCAACCATACTCCATCTTCGGGGTAGGTGCATGCTATGTGTAACGTGTCATCCATACCAACGGCCAAACTGGCCTTCTCTTCCGAAAGTTGGTGATGGGATTTTACGTGTGTGCAAGAGGTTATGTGTGCGTTCACACACGGAACCTCGGTTTATAGTCTCATTCGAAGGACTGTATGGGAAATGGAGTCAGAACAAGGACTGTATGGGAAATGGAGTCAGAACTAATGTTAATTCCGAGGGAAAAATCCCCCTGTACCGA
>CM031616.1:37082495-37084995 GCA_018398815.1 Conus ventricosus | reverse complement strand
TCCTTCAGATGTTACCTATTTGCTTCTTAGCAATTATCACTATAAATTCTCAGAAGTGGATTGCACAAGAAATAATGAAGGCAAGATTTTTATTAGGCATTGTCATACTAACAAAAGAAAGTCTTGTTTTACCTTCAGAATTGCTAAATATTGGAATGCACTGCCTACTAACACCAAATATGCACCTGATATCAACAGCTTTAAAAAAAACTCCTAGATGAAGACCCTAAATTGAAAGATGCTTTCTTTAGTGTGGATTGAATATAATGTTATTTATGACAGGCATGCAACCAGACCGAACTTAAATTGAAAAATAATGAGGGGACGCAAATAGGCCGTAAGGCCTAAGGCTAAAAAAAGCCGGTCCCTATTACTACTACTACTATTACTACTATAATCGTTAAATGATTGAGACGCACTTCCATTACTCTTTCAACGAAAAGAAGAGTTGCTGGGAAGCTACCATATTTTTTTCATTGTCAACAACAAATAAATTGAATAATCAGATCTGATTTGGTGGAAGCTGACAATTTGTCGAGCAAAGTCGCTCCCACAATGACGACTGAATTAGCCGGTGAGCCGACTGAACTGCAGGGAGAAAGGGAGGTAATTTAGTTCTTGTCTACTTACAAGCCAATCTAAATTCAAGTCAGTCACACATCTCGGTGTATCTCTGCTGTTATCCAAAGTGCCTCCTTTGCTTTGGTGCCATCAACCACCGTATTTTCCCGTCTTTGGTGCAACCACACACTCTAAGTCCCTTGTTTTGAGGTCATCATCCACTTTGCATGGGATCTAAAAGAAAGAAGTCAGCATAAAATAGTTGTGCCGCAATAAGCTCCCCTATGTGCTCAAAATCACTAAACAAACAACAGTTGAGTGGGTCTTAGCCAAATTGAACAGGGTTATTTTAGAACACAAAACACAAACAAAAAGTAAGTTTCCTCCTATAGGGAAGACATGCACACAATTTAAACAGATGCGACTTGCCAAAACATTCATCAAGAGCAGATGCGGATAGAAACGTGCAAGGAAAGTGCTCTGTAAAAAGAATGTGAACAGAAGTTTGTTCTAAGCGAAGGCTCGGCACACAGCAACAACCGAAATAAAATGCACAAACACAAATCACCATTATTTTATTTGGGTGCGAGGGACTGAAGCGACCAGACCGGAAAATAAGTCAGCATCACATCCCTTTCGTCACAGAACGTTTCACGCTTGACTCGATTGCTTAAATATCTTCAGTGTCACTACATTGCTTTTGTGAAGACCTCATCTCCCAAATCGCAGAGCGGAAATCGCGGATGGTAAAGGTTATTATTCTGATGATGATGATGATGATGATATCGACTTGTCCAGCCAGCTGGAGGAAACGTTATTTTGGCAGTTCATATGGATGACACTTTACACACAGCATTTACTCCGCGCGAAAAATCGAGAGAATTAAGCAGGAAATGAGTGATGTTGACTGAATGACACAGGAAACTAGTGAGAGTAGTGCCAGGAGGCAGCTGATCAGGCAACTCTACCCAGGTAGGCAGCCCGTTGTGTAAACGAAAAGTGTGGACTGTGCAGCGCTTAGAAAATGGTCCCTAACCGAGGATAGGCTGACGCTATACGATGGTTCTTAATGATAATAACGATGACGTTTATAGTAGTTACAATGATAATAACAATAGATTGATAATGGATAGACAGACAAACAGAGAGTCAGACAGACAGACAGACAGACAGATAAATAGTAGATAGATAGATAGATAGATAGATAGATAGATAGATAGACAGACCGATAGATAAATACATAGACAGACAGACAGACAGACAGACAGATAGATAGATAGATAGATAGATAGATAGATAGATAGATAGACAGATAGATAGATAGATAGGTAGATAGATAGATAGACAGATCGATAGATAGATTAGACAGACAGAAAGGCATATAACAGGAATAACAGGACTAAACCACACATACAAAGGGAAAACAGGGCCTTTTCGCACCGCCAGTCTTGAGCAGCCATCTAGAGTCTCCTCAAAACAAGTAATCCCATAAAAAAGAACAAATAAGGAAATCCACATATTAACCATACCCACAACCTCACACATAGATTAATATATTCTTTTTTTCCACGACTGATCATAAGCCCAGGCAAACTGCGAACAGAATCAGACTTTGTTTGAAAACAGACAGTGAAAATTCCAATGGGACAATTTTTGACACCAGTGAAACACCGTACCTGAAACCTGCTATACAAGTGGTTTACAACATCTGCAAAGATGAGGTAAGGCTGTACACAGTGGCCTGAATGATGTTTACTAACACATTCGGGAAATCTGTCTTGGTTCCTTCGGGTTCTTTAGTTCTTTCGCTAATGTCTGGTTCAGCTCACCCACGTGAGTGCATGTGAGATGTGTACAGGCTGGTCTGAGTACACCCCCCTCCTCAGCCCTCCCCCCCCCCCCCCCTCTGTCTCAATACTCTCTTTTCCCCCCTCTCGCT
>CM031616.1:37042495-37072495 GCA_018398815.1 Conus ventricosus | reverse complement strand
TCCAACTGCTTTCAAGTTATTTAGCGGACGGAAGACAGGCAGGCTGCGACAGACAGACCTGGCCTCATCTTACATTGGCTCTCTGGTAACCCCCGAGGTTGCGGTTATTGAGGTCTCACTGATGACTTCCAGACATTGTCAAGACATTTTCTTTCCAGACAATCTCTTTGACCCTCTGAGAGCCGGTGGAGAACCTGGTGTTGTCGTTCCACCTCTTCTTCTGTCTGCCTCATCACCTGTTGCTGTTGGCTGTGGCCCTCTGACAGCTAGTGAAGGACAGGCCGGTCCACTGTCTAATGCTGTCCTTCCACTCCTCCATCTGTCTGCCTCTTCATCTGTTGCTGTTCTCCGTGGCCTTCTGAGAGGTGGCAAAGATCAGGCCTGTTCACTGCTTGATGAAATCTTCTCGCCTCTCCTCCTGTCCGTCGTCCTGCTAGCTCTGCGCCTTGCAGGGTGGGTATTTTTGTCTGGAAAGGTACCGGTGTGACTTCATCTTTCTCCTCTTCGCGACAACGCTGGTACAATGTTTCATCTAACTCTGCTGAAGACTTTCTCATTTGTACCAGATGCTCCAGATCTTGCGGTGAGCTGGTGTCGGGGGGCTTCAACAGTACGAACTTGGTGTGGCTGTGTACGGAGTGGTGGGAGTGAAAGGTGTGGAAGTGATGACACGGCTGGGGCATGGATGACAGCAACATAAAACATCTTGCGGTAACATTTTACGAAATCTACTGTGACTTTTAAATGCATGCAGAAATGTGGATGCCACCAGTAAAAGCATGAACGTGGATTCCGGCGTGAAGACGATGTGTTTGTTGTTAGTGCTGCTATCGTCTGTGCTATTCTGGACTGGGTTTCTAGTTTGGGTGCTTCATCTGTGACGATATCATCCAGGTACTTGGAGTTCCTCATCTAACTCGTCCTCCACTCCATTTCTTTTTCAATGCCAAAGTGCTAGTTCTGATTTTGTTTTTCTATTTGTTCTTTCTTTCTGTCTTTTTTTTCGGCACGTTACCTCAACGCGTACCTGAGCTGGTCTGTCGGGCACTTCAACAAGATTGTCCACGGTTCTTTCTCATTACCTAGGCCATCAGTTTCTTTGGTAAATCGTCGGTGACATTCATTCAACAGGATCAGGACTATTTCAGGTTCAGGCTCTCTTTAGAACCAGCCCTCTCTGACTACTCGTTTGAAATATGATTTTTGACAGAGATTTTCCAGACCTTGTTGAAACATCTCATCTCCACGAAAGACGGAAAACAGTACTCTCCTCCCAATGGTTCGATCGCCTGGGCGTACAGGATAAATGGACGGCGGTGAATATTCGCTAACTACTGTGGCTACTTCCTCTCGTGTGAAGGAAGCACAAATCGTCCTTGCGTAGGACCTCGAGCATACAGTTGGGGGTCAACCGAAAGATGAAAGACGCTGATGATGATTTACAGATCGCAAGGAAGTTTAGTCTACCGAAATTGGGGAATTACGTAGCCTCATACACACACACACACACACACACACACACACACACACACACACACACACACACACACACACACACACACACACACACCACCCGAGATGAAAAGAAAGTTCGAAATCATCAAGTCTCTGATTCAGATTTTCTTCTGTTAACAGCTCACATGTCCTTCAAGACAAGCAAGATACATATTGTCTTTAGGGCTGTAGGTCAGAAAACAGATCGTTTCCTACAGGGTGTGCCGTTATTTTATTTTCCATTCACTCTAAATAGTAACGTCGCTCTGATTGGTATCCACTCTCTAAGCAACAAACGAGCACACGTTTTTGAACACTGGGGGACAACACAAAGTCAAGCTGTCACACATGGCAAGGCTTGTGAGAGGGAGAGCCAAAGACAACCTACAGAGAACAGTACTATTTCCAATGCACTTGGACATGGTACAAACGAACAGAAATGAATGACGAAACAAACAAACAAACAAGCAAACAAAGCTGAGCGTTACCTAATGAGGTCAAATTTTGTTTCCGACTTCCAGTCCTCAGAGTCAACATTGATGTCGCTTGCTTCGAAGATTAAGTAGTATGTAACTGGAAAGAACATGACTCAGACACTGATCGTTTACACTTTCCTTTGCACACCTGCCTTTTTTATTCATAGTATACTAGTATATTGTCGTGTCAGGGGATTTGCCGATGTCTGGCAACTTTCTGGCTACTGCAGACGACCTGGTGCGTCATTCACTGTTACCTACACGAGGAAGTCTGCCATCATTTGTTGTTGAGGGATTTTTTTTTTCTGGCTCAACCTTTTTTTTGTCAAATCTGCCACACCTGCATAAATCGCTTCCGTCTGCTCCTGAGCTATTTGTCTGTTCCTGAAGTTTGTTGATCCAACTGCTCCATAAATCCGGGCCGCGCGGCATTTCACTGAGCCGGCTTCGAAGATGGAAAGCAAAGATGACTATGGCATCAGGGAGTGGTGGCAGGGGGGTGGGGGAGGGGGGAGGACCCGGCTTTATCTCCTAGAGAAATAATAAAGAAAAGATCATGGGACCACTGGTTTTGTCTCTGGAGCCAGCAAAACAGCACAAATAGTCCCTTAAACTGACGCCCTAGAAAATAACAAGAAGAAGTTAAGTCTGAAATTAATAAGACAGATGGTAGATGAAAAGTGGTATATTCAGTCTCAACTAATCAGAACGTGCACGAAGAATGAAATGCATTTAATTAAATAATTTCAGGAATATTGCTGGGGGCGAAATCAAGAAAATTAGCTTTAGTATGAACAGTATCAACGCATCAGGTTTGATGACATTCATCATGACATTCATGATGTCCATGGCCCTGACCGCAAGACATGTCAAAATTGATTCCATATATATTACAAAAGACTTTGTTCCTAGCATGTTAAAAATGGCTTAAAATCGACTTTCCCCTCAAATTTTTAGATCAAACAAAGTGATCATCTCTCAGAAACTAAAAAAAAAAAAAATCACATCCCGTGGAAAATCTGTGAGAAAGGTCTTGATAAAATCTGCTGTGAAGTGTTAGCTGTACGTAATAAATCCCAACACTCAAGAAGGAACAGGGTTCTAATTACACGGCATGTACCATGTAGCCTCCTCACCTTTTCAAAGTGTGTTTAAAAGGAGGCGTGGTGTGTGTGTGTGTGGTGTATACTGGCACAAGATTTGTTTCTTCCTGTCGACATGCAGAAAACTTGTTTCTGCATGTGTACTAGCACAAAATTGTCTCTTCTCCGTGGCGAGAGCGGGGTGGGGGAAGAGGAGAGTGGAGGAATCCTCTAAGATCTGGTAAAGTCTGATACCCATCTGAGTGCTCCATTCCTCTCGCCAGACGTTGCTGGCGTCACTATGAGCTTTGAGTTTCAAATGTGTGTAGGGGGATAGATGGTCTGCACCATTCTCTACCAGTGTCATTTTTGGCAAAATGAATGATGACCAGGGAGCGAAATGATCGGGAACTCAGGAGAGGGACAGTGTTACAGCCATCAGATTTCAGACGGGTATCCAGTTTTTAAAAGCTCGCCGAGGAGATCAGCATGGTTAAGGGTACAGCCAGTAATGGCTTCCAGAGCTGAAAGGGATTCTGAGGAGATGAAAAAGTCCTTATGCTCAGGCTGATATAAACCATCCCGAGGTTCATGCCAGGTTCGGCGCTGTGAGTTCAGCTGTGTAGATGGAGCTGTCAGTCAGGATGTGTCAGAGAGGTGTGTGTTACCCATCCATGCGTTTACCTGTGAAGTCATGAATGCTTCCTTCTGGCTCACCTCACAGCTCTGCTGGTGTCTCTTCTCTTTCAGTACAACTATGGACGTCCTTCGAGTGCATGCCTGGCAGTGGGGTATGTTACTCCCCCTGCATTGATTTACAACATGTGTCATAAAAAGGTGCGACTGCTCTGTAGTTGTTGCAAATTCTTATCCTTTGGTTGGAAGTGCACGGGAATAGT
The DNA here is from genome assembly GCA_018398815.1 of Conus ventricosus. NCBI lineage: Eukaryota > Metazoa > Mollusca > Gastropoda > Neogastropoda > Conidae > Conus > Conus ventricosus. The sequence continues at coordinate 37,068,544 of CM031616.1, read as the reverse complement.
GTTAGTAATCGTACGATATGTGTACTGTAAGCTTATATAACCATGAAAAAAAGAAGGAAGAACAAATCTGACCGAGCCTTAATTTATAAGTCCAATATGACCTTCCTCGCTGCCCTAATGTGGCCCACGTGGTTGGCTCGACTATAAATATCATGACTTGGCTAAGCCCAGACCCCCCAAAACTGATGACTCACAAACTCACCAACAACCCGCCAAAAGGAAGATTCAACCAACGACCTCTATCCGATACAGACTGAACTGACCGGGTTTTTCGAGACCGGCGAAGCGCGTAGGGATAGATGACGCCGTAGAAGCGAATCGCTGCGCAAAGAAATCGCCTTTTGGCGGGGGTCCTCTCACTGCTCATTGCCAAGCAAACACACATTCACAGATCACAAAGGCTCTGGCAACCGTACATGTGTTGTGCGCAGCATGCCGTCTTCAGGAATGAACTAGAGAGAAAGGAGTCGTTGTGGTGGAGGTGGGGGGGTGCAGGGAGGGTTTTGGGGGGGGGGGGAGGTTAGTCTTGTCATCAAGTCATATCGGATTAGGGATTTGCTGACGAAGCAGCAGGGAAGTGTAAAAACATGATTAAAAAAAATGTCGGTGGTTTGGGGAGTGTCGGAGGGGGTGGTGAGGTGAGGTGAATGTACTGCGCACCCCCCCCCCCCCCCCCCCTAAACCGCCACGACAACCCATACACAGTCTCACGTGTTGCAATCATACGTCATCCCCGCATGCATAATCGGTTATACAGACACATGCACGCACGCTCGCCTTTGAGGTCACTCACAATCACATACAAATACCTGTGCATTCGCGCGTGCCGCAACGCCACACACAATCACACACACACACACACACACACAACACACACACACCCCACACACACACTACACACACACACACACCACACTGCACTACACTACACCACACCCCATAACACTACACCACACACACACACACACACACACACACACACACACACACACACACACCCACACACACACTGTTAAAGTGGATAGACCTTAAATTAAAGAACCCCACACCCACACACACACACACAGACATCACACACACACTACACTCCAATACTCTACACTAACACACACACACACACACCACACACACACACACACACACACACACACACACGGCACCGCACGCAACGCAGCACACTCGCATGCACGTGCGCATAGCGCACACATACACCGCAGCACGCACCACGTACGCGCGCGCGCCGCGCACAACACACAACACCCACACACCCACACACACACACCACGCACGCACGTCACGCACGACGCACGCGCACACATACACGCAGCACGCACGCACGCACGCACCAACGTAGGCAGTGCGTGCGCGCGCGCGTGCCGCGCACACACACACACACACACACCACGCACACAACACACACACACACTACACACACACACACACACACACACACACACACACACACGCGCCGGCGCGCGCACGCACGCACGCCGCACGTACCACGCGCACACATACACGCAGCACGCACAACACACACACACACACACACACACACACACAACACAAGGGGTGCAACACACACACACACACACACACACACACAGTGAAGTGATGTCATGCTGTTTATATCCCAGCCGACCGCCAGTGGCAGGCCACTTCAGGGCTGCACGATGCAGTAACTCAGACTGTGTAGAAATCAGAATGGCCAAACGTCTCACACCCATGTCATGTGCCCCTTTTCAATGCCTTAAAGTAAGACTACATCAGCTGTAAACAAGTCGGTCATGGTCTTCATGCAATCGACAGCGAGCTTCTTTGCTACTATCATATTCACCATATCATTCAATAACTGTTTAAACGCCTGGGGCGAAGACTATACTGGTCTATGCATACTGGGTCGCACTTTGAACCTCCCACCTTTTAAAAAAGGTGAGAATGGTGTAAGTGGATATAACTCAGTCTACCCTACACAACACACATTATTCTATTTCGGGTTTCCACGGGCAAACAATAATAATTTAAAAAAAATTGAAGGAATTTCTTTTTCCAGCTTGACGGTTGACTGAAGACAAACAAAAAAGGGATGTCTTGAACAATCTCTTTGCTTTCAAGGGACAAAATTGGAACGAATTATTATTTAAATCTTTGTCGTTTCCCGAGCCAAATACAAGGGAATTTTGTTGAAGAAAAAAAAATAAAAGTCTCACAAATTTGAAAGTATTTTTCGTCAGTTTCGATACAGATTCCGGCTTACAAGGTTTCGATACATTAGTTTGCAAAATTTGCATTTGAGATCTGTGAAGGAAAGGGAGACAGTTTCTTGGACTGTAGTTTGTAGGCATACCTAGTATATGCCTCGAAACGGCAAGATGATTTCCGAGAGAGAGAGAGAGGAGAGAAGAGAGAGAGAGAGAAGAGAGAGAGAGAGAGAGCAGAGGAGAGAGAGAGAACGCCAAAAATATTAATGTAGCAGTCTGACAAAATTTTGTTTTCTTTATTTTTACTTTTCAATGCAATTGCAACAACGTAATAACAATTATTACACTTAACTTCATCAATACATGACAACGTAAAATTCGTACATTTGATTTTCGCCTCAAACGACTGCTTTTTTTTTTTTTTTTTTAAAGAAACTAACCGATCGGTAACAATGAACCTGCTCTGAAATACTGGGATTTAAGTCGGAAATTCGTGAGAGGATATGTACGTATTCCTGATAACAAGACTTGCTTTTACATTTTTTTCTGGACCACACTGGTAATCAAAAACTTTGCGCCGAGGTTTAAAACTCCGTAAGAAGCTCATGATAAAGACGTTTTAGTTGGTCGTTGTCGTTGTTGTTGTTGTTGTTGTTGTTGTTTGTTTGTTTCGTTCTTCACCAACAGCTATAAGACAACCGCAATTTTTGATTAGTGGTGCTGCCTAACAAACACCCTCCTTCCCTCCCCCCATGCCCCCAATTAACCATCGGTTTAAATTCTTCAAGTCCATGAACAGAAGACCAATGTTATTTGAACTGCTAGTTGGATAGGTGTTTTTGTGCAACCTGTCTGTCCAGCACACACGAAAGAAGGTAAACAACAGTAACCATTCAACTGAACAAACATCCCAAAGTTGAGATACGAATTGCAGTGGCGGGGCTAATCAGCTGGTTGTCCAGCAGTTTCCGCCCATCGTCGGTTACAAACATTTTTCTAAAATTTTCTATCTCAGAACGTTTTGTGCAGAATTAGGCCCAGTTTCAGTTGCTCTTGTTCATTCTCTACAGTTCATTTTACGCCAGCTTCATCCAAAAAGGAAACCGTGTCTTTTAAGTGACTGTTGCTGGCCTGAGGCTAAAAAAAATCTTAGGAAACTGCTGATATGAAAATAAATGGTTTTCATTCAGCGTTTGCAAGTGCTCCCAAGTACTGATGAACTCTCTAACGATGAAGAATCTGCTGCGCATCCCACACCTCACACACACCACACCACACACACACACACACACACACACACACACACACACACACACTCCACACAAAAATAACATTGTCACTCCTTTTTTTAATAGATAATTCGCGAACATTGTAACTTTTGTACATTTTTTTTTGTAAAATAACTCATGAAAAATGTAACAATGATACAATAAAAGGGATATTACACTCGTATGTTGTGAAGTTGTTACGTTTTCTATGGACCATGTTGTATGTTACAATGTATGTGTATTAAAGCAGAATAAAATACCACACGTATTGATTCCACCAGCATCTCTCTCACTCTCCCTCTCGCTCTCTCTCCTCAGGCAGCAGGAAGTGTCCCATCATTAAACTCTGTGTCTCTGTCCTCTCTCTCTCTCTCTCTCTCTCTCTCCCCTTCCTTCTCTCTCACTCTCTCTCACTATCTTCTCTCTCTCTCTCTCTCCTCAACACTATCAAACCAGTCTGACTAGATAAAGTTGTTTGTGCGTGACGAGAATGTGCAGAACTTATTTTGGGTTTCTCACTCACCAGACTTTTGTGAACCTCACTTAAATCTTTCGAAATTCAAGACGTGTGATCCCTAACCAAAGTCCACACCGATGTTTAATAATCCCACAGCCATCACACAGTCGGACACAGACAACAGTCAACCTGAAAGAGAGATGAGAGAAGAGAGAGAGAGAGAGAGAGAGAAGAGAGAGAAGAGAGAGAGAGAGAGAGAAGAGAAGAGAGAGAAGAGTATACGTGTCATAGAAATGAACAAGAAGACGCGTGAGTGAGACCTGTACTTGAAAAATAATGGAACAACGCAAAGCAATTACATATAAATTCCTTGTGTGTGTGTGTGTGTTGTGTGTGTGTGTGTGTGTGTGTTGGGTTGTGGTGGTGTGTGGTGAGAAGAGAGGGAGTGGGAAGACAGAGAAGAGAGAGAGAGAGAGAGAGAGAGGAGAGAGAGAGAGAGAATGTGCACACAAAGCAGTTGACAAAATGAATGCATTTCTCTCTTCTCTCTCTCTCTCTCTCTCTCTCTCTCTCTCTCTCTCTCTGTGGGTGTGTGTGTGTGTGTGTGTGTGTGTGTGTGTGTGTGTGGTGTGTGCGTGCGTGCGTTGCGTGCGTGGCGTGCGGTGCGTGCGTGCGTGCGTGCGTGCGTGTGTGTGTGTGTGTGTGTGTGAGAGAGAGAGAGATAAGAGAGAGAGAGAGAATGGCTTCAACATTCTTATTTTTTTCCTTTTTTTTGGTATCCCCCCAGCTTACCACTATTGTAAAAGTACCATAAACAAGACACCCCTGTTTACACAAGCTCTTTCACAGCTCAAGCGCACACCATGCTGACAAAAGTGTTGCGGCTCGTGCAATTTACAAAATACTCGTCATAGTCCCTGCACGTCACCTGAACATATTCACTATGTTCGTCACGTGCAGTCCCACGAGAGAATGTAAATATCTTCGTTCAAGAACACTACTATCTTATTTTGCACGAAAACCCCCCCTTATCAAATCTAACAGCGTCCTTCTCATGTCAGTTTTAGAGCCAAAATTAACACCTTTTCACAAACAAAATTAACACACAAAAACCTCTAATATTGACAGAAATTAGTAAACATTAAAAAATGGGGTTTTCGGTCGCTAGATAAGATAAGGGTGATCGTTGAACAACATATTGAACATCTCTCCAAAACATAAAATTATAGAAGGCGCTGTCAATTGTCCCACTGTGAACAGCAACAATCTCAAAAAAGGGTGGAACTGATCAAGCTGCCAGCAGTTCACTCAACCGCGCCACTCTACGCCTTGGCTTAAGGCTGTGTCAGAAACCATTTGACATAGCCAGAAACCACCAAGGCACATCACAAAGTTGTTATATGCTCTTGCATAGTTATTGGGGATTGTCTTCAGTCGTGACAAGCTCCTAGCCAACATGATCAAGTCTCCCAAATCCCCCGAAGTCGGAGTGTGGCTGCCCATGTGGCGGGGTAATCAAAAAACGGTCACAACCAACGTAATGTTCTCATCCCCCAGCTGTGCATTGTGCATAGTGTTCAATGCTTCGGCTGTTCGGCTGATCCCATGGAGTCTTTTAGCCAGGTACGACAACAACAACAACAACTCACCGCCACACGCAGTTGCCAGCCCACCCGCAGCTTGTGTAATGACTCTGAAAGGAACAACTTGCATTCAATGACACTATAAGCAGAACCCCCCCCCCCCCCCCCTCCTCCTCCACCGCAAATCGATAAATTGTCAGTACAGGTCCCCCCGGAACAGCGGTGTTGCAATCGACACAAGCCGTGGTATTAATCACCTTCGGGGGGCGCCGCACATTCAACCAAATCGACAGGGGTATGACATCATTTTTTTTCCAACGGGCAGTTATTCTAGAACATTCGATGGTATGACGCATAACACAGTTCTGTAATAATGCCTTGCCTTTCTATTTGGGGGCGTTTGTTCCTGTGCGGGTTAGTGTGCTTTTTCTGTGAAGAGAAGTGTTTGCCTGTAAAAGATTTTGTTTAAACGAAAAATATTTAGGGTGCAAGATAGTATTTCTAGAATTAGAGAGAGAACTTTGTTAGAAAATCATAAAATTGCGCATCCAGAACTTTTAAATATTCACAACAGCCATCACACATTTAATTCAATCTTCTCCGACTAGGGAAGGCCCAGATGTCGGTGGGAACAATGAACAATCTTTAACTATTAAAGAAATCTTAGCTACCACAAACGATTTTGTTCAAAGTGTTAACTCAAATGAAAGCAGAAGGACCGTCTCAGGAAACGGAAAACTACCTAAATTTTCCCACTATTCCAAAAAGAAAACTGACCATCGTTGTAGGGGGAGGGACCTAAGCGAAGAAACGAAAAGACGAGGTCATCAAAGAACTTCACCTGTACTTACAATCAAAAAGAGCTGATGTGAGTAACGAAAGTGAGAAAGAAGTCTTAGTTTTTGCTCCAGAAGAAATAGTGGCTTCAGAGATTGCTATTAAAAGCTAAGGAAGGTATAGGAAATTCAAAGGCAGGAGGCAACTAGCATGTGTTTTAATCTACAATAGTCAGCTTTTACATGTCACTTTTTTGACATCTTTGAAGAGAGAAGAAAAGGGAAAGCACAAGGAAAAATGGATGAGGGGCTGAGAGAACATATGGAATCTCTCCTTCATACTCTCGCAAACTAGGGAGATAGCCTCTTTGTTGAAACCATATTTCAAAGGTTTTCTAACCGAGTTGGAACTATCTTTCTTTGAAATTCTACTCAATGAGAAAAGAATTAAAGGCAATGCGTTTTGAGTAGTGAGGAGATAAGAAACTATGGGCTACCCAAACAACCATGGTATTGATCCACATTCCTCCCAAGACCAACCAAGCCGTCTACACTAAAGAGACGCCACGCTCCAGCCATGTCGGTCAAAGGTCATGATAGAAACCTCCCAGCTCGCACCGCCGTCTGAATCATCGATCGGTCGGTCGGTGGTTTGATGTGGGGCTTTTCCACAGTGAGTTTACTAACCAAGCGCGCTACCAACGCTCCAGCCATGTCGTCAAGGTTATAAGGGAGGGGAAAAACCCTTTCCATGGCTCCAATCCTGGTCGGTCAAAGTGTTACCTGCTGACACTTCGATCTATGACTTGTATATAATGAACTGACTTTTTTTTTTTGGCTTGTTTTGGCTTCGCTGTTTGCTGCTGTGGTTACCTGCTTCATCTTCATCCCTTCGGCCGTTTATGCTGCTTTTAAGGCTGTCTCAGACGGCCGCCGAGAGAGAACTTTGAAGAGATCTTTTGATTATTGAATCAGGACTCTAATAAGTGCTTTGGCGGGCCCGTCTCGAATTTACGTCGTTCAAGTGCGACCACAAAAAGCCCCTTTCAAATTCCCCTGCAAGCACCTCCCTATCTACTGTGTGTGTGTTTGTTTGTTTTGGTGTTTTGCGTCATGTGTGTTTGAAATGAAGAGAGGGAGAGAGTGGAGAACATACAGACAGACAAAGAAGTACACAGTCTGATCGAGAACAGAGATGTGGGAGTGAATAGGAAGAGATGTGGGAGTGAATGATGAGAGAGAAAACTGATCAATTACTTTTTTTATTTATTTTAGATTTTAAAATGGCTGCCGAACTGCAGTGAATCTGAGTTAAAGATTGTAATGAACATTTAGACGAAACAATGAAATTATTAAACATTGAATTAAGTGAATATAGGGTTTGAGAATGATATAGACAATAAATTAAAGATCATAGGGAACTATTAACGAAGGCAATCAAAGTGATAAACATTGACTGTAGTGAATCAGATAAAGCTAAAATATGGGCGGTGTTATTGCAGGTTAACGTGTCCTTGAAGTGTTGCGACACTTGGGTGAAGAAATAAAAAGCCGCGCTATTACTTTCTTTTATTTACATTTATTTTTTTTTGATTTACTAAATATTGTTGTTTTAAAACATGAACGACCACAAGTAAATTCGAGGATAAAAAACTATATACGATGAAGAAATATTTGATATTGAAAAAAACACAATTAAGCAATACGTTTAGTGAGGTGACATGAACATCATTAACCCCACAAGTGTTCATGAAAGCGTAAGCACCATGCTATCTCTAAAATCCCAGAGCTCTTCAGATGAGCCACAGTAAAAGGCTGTTGACCGTTCTGATTGATTAAATAAACGCCTGATGAAATAGTAACAGGAAGTCTGGGTTTCAACTACCACAGAAAGAATACTCAGCTATCACGACTTTAACTCTGACTGGCTACAAACATGCTTACACAGTTAACCATGCAATGAGGAGGCAAAGTTAAGGGGTCTGGCTGGTCTAAGGGAAGGTCCCCCTTGAAATCAAATTGAGACACACAAAGTTTTATCCTAAAAGTTGGCAATTCTTACCTTCCTCATCCAAAAGAGTTAGAGTTAAAACGGCAGTCTTAAAAAACATACTAATTCTGACAACAGGTGTTTTATGTGGGTGTGTTTTAGCGCATTTACATCCTGTTAAAATCATGCAAACAGAGTTTTCCAGTATGAAGCATACAAACAAGAGCTGAACTTTTGATAACCATAACCTTCCCAGTAGTATAAACAGTATATCTCAGTTTAAGAGCTAAACAAACAATTCACTGTAAACGTATTCAACAGGGTCTGTAAAAGACAATCTAGCGCCTATAAGGATTTCTCCTCTCCCAACGCTCCCCACTTTAGGCGAACCAACTTGACACACTGTAGACTTGATCCTGTTTGCAGACAGCTAAAGAGTCAATATGTATTTAATCAGCACAATAAGCAGACTTATGTTTTTACATCAAAGATCATGCTAACACAAGAGCTTTTGTAGAAGGTTTTTGGCTAGAATCCCTACTATAAAGCAGCTGCCAGTCATAAACTCATTGTAAAAGTTTTGTAGACTGTGAAAACCAAACTCCTCACCCCTAAATCGGAGTCTAAAGTTAGTTTTAAAAAGATATACACAAAATGCGATGAGTCCTACGAGGTGTATGCTGACTTTGAATCGCCTTACCGCAGTACTATGGCCCACAACAGCAAGAACAAAAAACAACCTTATTCACCCACCATCAATCTGTCGTATGGCGTTTATTGTTGTTAGTCATACGGCCATCCACACAACACCTGAGATTTACAGAGGAGCCCCAACGCAGCTAGTAATTTTTAGAGCAGATGAAACAACTTCGCAATCAGTTATCCAACCACTATATCTTTCAGACATGTTTATGACTCCTGAAGACCAAAACCATGACTCATCTACACACTGCTGGTATGTAACAGAGCAGTATTGTGAACAGTAAGAGACCATGATCACATTACTGGAAAGTTTCAGAGGCCGCACACAACAATTGTATCTTCATCTAAGGTTGACCTAAGACATGGAAACTGCCCATCATCTTTCATACTTACGAGGCTACGAGTCTCATTTTACTCATGCAAGCAGTGAGTCTGATATAAGAGGGTTACCTGCATTGCACAATCATCAGAAAAGTACATGACTTTTACTCTTGACTGTTTTTATCCTTTTATACTCAGCTCAACATCGATGGGGAGTTTAGATAAGTTACAGGGTCGCTACAAAGACTTTCCAATCACCTAAACAAGATTTTAATCCCATCTTAGTGCGCAAAGGAGTTTATCCTTATGAATACAAGAACTCGTGGATAGGTTTTGATGAAGACTCGCGTCCACCTAAAGGCGCTTTCTTTTCTGTCTTAGAGGTAAACATAACTGAAGCTGAATATGAATACCCAAAACCGGACAGAATTACACTGTCAAACAATGGGCGATTCTCATGAACAATATTTATTGGCGACGTGTTTTATTGGCGGACGTCTTTCAGACCTACAGATCTACATGCATGAAACATTACTGTCTAGACTCTGCACATTACATCTCTCCCCAGCCTTTCTTGGGAAGCATGTTTTTAAGTCTACAAACAATCCAGATTGAACTTAATAACAATCTACCCACACTTCAATGATTGAAGATGGCTGAGGGGAGGTATTAGCATGGCCTCGCATCCTTACTGCAAAGCCAACAACAAGTATTAGACGACTTGACTGTCACGGTCAAAAATAAACACAACCAGAAGTCGTGGGGGTCCTGTCACCAGCCAAGTGGGTATGGACATAACCCTACGCAAATACACTGGGCGTCAGGCAACAGCCCCACGTGTCGGTCCACCATTAAGCATAGCTGAGAGGCCCACTGAGACGGTCTGGTCCACCCAGACAGACTAAGTAGCTGACATCGACCCTCGATGTCTGGTCAAACCAGTCTCGACCCGCCGGATCAGACTCATCCGGCCAATTTAGGGCACGGCGAGAGGCAAATCCTAATCTTCCTCGTAGACAGTCGAGTGGCAGGACCGACAGTCCTCGATAAGGTCGGGTCAGACGTCTTTTGGCGCTACCCAGACTCATACAGCCAATTTACTACCAATGCCCACCATTAGGTCGACGACCCGAAAGGGAGAGGGAGAAGGTAGTAGTGGTGGGGGGTGAAATCAAGCTAATCAAGTAAATGACCAATTGACCACCACAGAGAGTAAGGCGTGTAGGCGTGACCTTCATGTGTTGGAATATCCAATGGAATTAGAGGGAGAAAATTCGGTACGAGGCATAAAAATACTGACCACTGTTACTCGCCCTTGGACAGATGATTTCAAGATAATAGGGATGCGGGAGTGGAGAAGGAAACGAGAGGAAGAACGAACAGGAGAGAGAGATGAAGGAGCTCTGTATAGTCCTCTGCAGGAGAGAAAAGGCAGAGAATGAAGAGAGAGAGGAGAACGAACAGAGAGCAGCGCGAGGAAAGTTCTAGGTCTGCTTGAGAATAGAAGCAGAGAATGAAGGGAGAGAGAAGAAAAACCAAGTTGAGAGATTAGGCAGGAGATAGTCTGCTGAGGAAGGACTAAAGAGAGATGTGGAGAGAGAATGCAACTAATGAAAGAGAAAAAGAAAGAAAAGAAAGGAAAAGAAAGCAACCATGTCCATTTGAAAGAGCAACGAGAAGAGAGAGAGAGAGTGAAATGCGTTAATGCAGGAAGGAAGAAAGGAGAACAGATCGATGTTGATAGTCTCTGTTCCATCTTCACCGGGTTCGACCTCAATTGTCCAGAGCACTTTCATTCGCAGTTCCAACCTGACCAACCCCACGTCTAACCTGAACCAGTGCCAGCAATTCCCAAGCTTGACCGTGCCAGCAGACTAAACACAAGACCAGTGCCACATTGTGTCGCTTGTGAAAGTGACAGTGAAAAGAAGGAAAAAAAAGAAAAGAAAAGACAGTGATTTCGTAATATTAGGAGATCACCTGCCAGGTAAAGTAGAAATCTGTTTATACCCGGGTTAGTTAAGATGTTTTAAGATAAATGATTTTGTGAAGGTTTCAGAAAGAGAGAAGTGTTTTATTTTGTTGTTGATTCCATATGCATTGATTTTCTTCTATGTATCATGTGTAGTAAGTTATAGACTTTATTAGTGGGTTTGATGTACGAATGCATGATATATGAATGAATCGTAAGCACTGTAGTGTTGTTGGGCTGTGCGCTAGTCCTTCCTCCATCAACATCCCCGAGGTTGACAATTATATTGGCGAGCCTGCCAGGATATTCTGGCCCATTTATTATCATTGATCAACTTCTCAAGAGGAAGCTGGTGGGATTCAAGTGTTGTAATCCTAAGACAAGGGTAGTCTTACTGTATTGTTCCCACCCAAGATAGTAAAATACCTAGGCTTGGCATTGCTTCCAAGATAGTTAATACTACTAGGCTTGGCATTTCACCCCAGAGTACTTATTTCGTCGCACAGATTCCTATAATATGCTCTCATAGTTGGTTCAAGGCGCTGGGGCGTCTTATAAAAACTAACTACGTTGTCCCAAGCTAATATTATCCGTCAATAGGTTTGTGCTAATTACGTCACTCGTGTCGTAACCCCCAGTTTTGGCTGTCTAGTAGTAAAATCTTGTCAAAAAAAAAAAACACAAACAAAAGAATAGAATGTCGGAAGAAACGAACACCCCTATTGAACAACTTGTGAGCGTCGCTCGTGACTTATGGCTACTCAGGAATGAGGTTGCGTGCATTCGTTGAAAACCAACAAATATGGAAAAGATGAACGCGCGGAAAAGACCCGTGTCGCATTGGAAATAGCAGAGCAGGAAAAGGCTAAAGAAGACAGGAAAACAGAAAATTAAGGATTCATGCTAATGATAACAGGCAACGCAGGAAACAGAAAGAATGAAGCAGGAAACAGAAAGAATAAGGGAACGCCGCAGAAACAGAAAGATTACAGGTTCAATTAGAGTAGAGAAAGTGAGAATACAAAGGGAGAACCACCGAGATGGAAGGTTCAGTTTTCCAGTGACTCTGTGCGCAGTTATACGCTCCCCACCCAAGTAGCCAAAATTCTCTGAAGAACCATCGATGATGCAGACATCAGTCGTTTCGAAACGTTTGCGACCAGTCAGGTTGGCCATCAAAGAGTGGCAAGTCATGTTTGTCAGGCGTTACTGACGGTAAGGCATTACAAATTTTCACTGCGTTACCAGCAAACAACAGTCTGGATTTCGGCGCTGTGAAGGAATCTTGATGAAAGGATTTGACCTTCACTGAGGAGGGTTCAGGAAGAAATTTCGTTCACTAAATTACAAGCAGGTGAACGTACACTACTCAGGTGGTGCACGTTTAGGATCACTATTTTGAGAAAGTGTTAGAGTTGAGTGTACCAAAAAGAGTTTCGCTGATTGAAGAAGCTGGTTATGAAGAAACAATTTGTCATGGTTGCGGCCCTGGAGTAACTATACATTTGAAAGAGAGACGCCAGAGACCAGCAGGAGATTGTTTGAAGTCGCAGAGGTGTATAGAGAGGCCCACGTTATGGCACTAAGGTCAGGAAAACAGGTGCTAGCACAGGTGAGAAGAGTGCAAGGAGACTAGGAGAGTTTCTCAAAGGCCTGCAAACTCCATCTGGTGGGGCAGAAGGAGCAAAGGACATTAGGTGGTTTCATTTGTCACAAGAAGGCCAGTGCAGGGATTGTCGCATAGGTTCCAGAAGCAGCAGCCTTGCAAGAGGTGATAAGTCGTCAAGGGGAAACGACCTGCCGTTGGAACCAAAGGGATTCAGTCGGAAGAGGGTGGAGGTGCAGGCCTATGGCTACACTGGACAGCAGTCCTGTCAGGATGGGAGGCACTAGGCTGATGTTTCGTAACCATGGAAGAAGGGTGATTGGGCCAGCAGAGGGTGAAAGGTGTTTACCGAGACACGGTGTGTTCCATCGTGGTGTAGTTAGAACAAACGCTGGTCGAGAAAGGGGACTTTGGACAGGCAAATCCAGACCTGTACTCTAATCGATGGCAACCTGTGAGGGAGTTTCCAGTTGCTAAGATAGAAAGTACGTACCCCTTACTTCTCATGCGATTTGTCTGCGTTGGTGATGGCGAAACCCCTTCATGATTTGATCATTGGAAATATTCCAGGTGCAAGATCCAGGGGATTCCTGAGTTGTTGACTGCTACAGGGGCAGCAGTCAAACACGGACACGGAAAGAGAAAATGTTGAAAAACCGTTAATCTTTCCAGCAATGAGCCAGGCATAATGTGTTGCCATGATATTAAGGCAGCACAAGAACAAGACCCTTCGCTCGTGAAGAGACTTGGGATTGGCTAAGGTGGAGAAAACAGGAGGTTAGAGGAGGTGAACAGAATTTCTTGAGAAAGGCGGCTGTTGTAACGAGGTGTTCACCAAGGGGAAACAGGTAAGAAGTGACCACTCACGTTAGTACCACAGGTATCGTTGACACCTGTCATTCCAGTGTGTTCACGAGTCGCTCATGGCGGGATCATCTCGGTACCAGCAAAACAGCTGACCGAATCTTTGATGACTTTCATTGCCAGGAGCAATGGCAGACATAAAGCGTTTCTGCATGTCATGTGACGTGTGTCAAAGGTCACCACAAGAGGGGTAAAGAGGAAGGCGCCTTTTAAAACAGCCCCCTTTAATTTGACACACCATTAGGAGGTGGCTGTTGATCTGATTGGCCCAATCTCGCCCTGTTTCCAAAGGTGGGCACAGGTATGAGACATGAAAGGTTGCAAGGGAAAGTTTGAGGAGGCTAGGGTCTTTCAGAAGAAGCAATATGACAGGAAGGTGGGGAAAGCAATCCCTCAAGGTGGGAGATCAAGTCCTGGTACTGTTTCCACGGATCACAACAAGCTGTGATGCATTGAAAGGACCCTTCACCATCACTGAAAAGGTCGGTCGGGATTACCGAATTAAATGTGAATGGGAAACTAAAACTTTCCATGCGAATTTTTCTCCGCAAATATATTCAGCGTGAGACTCAGCACATAGGCGCCAGCAGCAATCATTGATGAGGTGAAAGAGACCCAGCAAAGAAGGGGAGATTTGGTTGCCTAAGTTTCCAGAAGAGTCATACAGGGATGTGTCACTGTAAAGAAGGGCTAGACAGTAGGAGACAGGAGAAGTTAGGGGCTCCTAGAACAGTATAGGGCGTCCCTGACTGATAAACCAGGCAGGAAAAACTCTAGAGACATGTAGGGTGGAGTTAACATCGCAAAAACCCCACATGTGAAAGCCTACCCGATCCCATATGCCACAAGCAAATGATCGAGGAGGAGGTAGAAAGATGTTTGGACCTTGGGGTGATTGAACCGTCCAAATCATCGTATAGTGCACCCTTTGTCTTAGTGAGGAAAAAGTCAGGTGAGCATCGATTCTGTGTTGACTATAGACGTCCCGAACAGTGTCACCAAGGGCGATGCAGAGTCTTTACCAAAACATGGAGGACCTGTTCGCTCAGATCGCCACAAGCAAGACCAGTATTTCACCGGATAGATCTGAGCAGGGTTACTGGCAATACCCTTTGGGAGTGGACTCAAAGGAATTCCAGCATTCTCCACTCCTATGGGCTTACCAGTGGCAAATACTTCCTTTTGGGATGGTCAACGCACCTGCAGTTTTTCTCTCGGATGATGAGGAAGTTATTGAGGGGTTTGGGGAAGGCGTTGTGAATTTCATGGATACATTCTGATAGCATCCGAGACATGGGAGGAGCATATGAGGCAGCTGGAGCAGTTTTAGAGAGGTTGAGACAAGCCAATCCACAGCCAGACCAACAAATTTGCCGGGTTGGTTTTCCAAGCCTGGAGTTCCTAGGTTTTGTTGTCGGAGGCGAACACAAAGCAGCCAGAAAGGGGAAAGGTGGAAAGATGAGGAATTCAGAGGGGACCAAAGACCAAAACAGAAGTCAGGAGTCTGCTAGGTTTTATTGGGTTCTATAGGGATTTGTTCCAAATTGCGCAGCAATCACGAGTCCTCTCAGTGATTTGGTCAAGGCAGGGGAAAACCGCAGTGGTCGAGTGGTCAGACGCTGCAGAGCAAGCATGCAGACAGTGTTGGAAAACTAGGGTTCCCGTCCCATCTTGAAGCTACCAGATATGTCCAAACCATTTTTGTTGCGGACAGATGCATAGGCGAGTGGGATAGGTGCAGTATTGTTGCAGGAGCATGAAGAGGTCGAGTTTCCTGCTGAGAGTATGCGAGCCAGGAAGTTGACAACGGTGAAGAGGGTCGCAACGGTAGAGAAGGAGTGTTTAGCTGTCGTGTGGGCCGTGCAGAAATTCCACAAATACTTGTATGGGGAAAGAGTTCGTGATAGAGACTGTCAACAACCACTCCAAATTCCTGCAGGAGGCGCAGTTGAAAAAACAGCTGGGAGTGCTGCGTGGGCAATGGCCATTGCAGTCCCTTACAGGTACCGAGTGCAGTACATTCCGGGTCGACAGAATGTCGGAGCTGACAATGTTAAGTCGCGTAGTTAGCAACAGCAACTCAGAGGGAAGTCCAGTCATATCCGGGTGCTTTGTTGATAATATGTGTGATTACAGTTATGTTGATTGGGATATGGGTTCAATCCCCAGTTGCTATGGTTCATTTTTTTTTGTGTGAGATCTTGTCATATTTTCTTTGTGAGACGTGTTCATGTGAATGTCGATATGCTTGGAGCATACAGTCGCTTGGGTAGTGATGCATTATTTGCAATAAGTGAGGATGGAGGTTCCTAAGTGTGTGTCATTGGATCGTGATCATATTATATTGTGCTTTTCATAGAAATTGTGAAAGAGAATGATGGTGGCAAATCCGCAGGTGGGGAATGGCTTAAGTGCGACAGTGGTTGTTATAAAATGAGTGAATAACGCTAGTGCGACGTCAATGATAATCTTGGTGTGGAGTGGTATTCACTAATGAGATATTTTATAAGTTATAAACGTTGGTTGTAATGTATTTTTCAAACTTTGCACGTGTAGCTGTTGTGTCAGCAAATTCGGTTGTGGTCCTTTTGTACCGTTGTTTTGAGACAATCGGTGCATAGTCTTTTGCCAAGGGGAAATTGTCACGGTCAAAAATAAACAAACCAGAGTCGTGGTCCGTCGCCAGCCAAGTGGGTTGGATAAGCCCCTAACGCAAAATACCTGGGCGTCAGGCAGACTGACCACGTGTCGGGTCCAGCCAATTAAGCATAGCTGAGAGGCCCCACGGAGACGGTCGGTCCCACCCAGGCAGGGGACTAATGTAGGGACCGACGCTCGATGTCTGGTCAAAACCAGTCTCGAGCGGATCAGATATCGCCAAATTTGCACGGCGAGAGGCTTAATCTAATCTTCCTCGTAGCAGTCTGAAGTGCTGACGACAGGTCTCGATAGGTCTGGTCAGACCGTCTTGGCTTCGGGGCCTACAAGACTCATACAGCAATTTATCGGACAATGCCCCCATTAGGTCGACGACGCGGGAAATGGGAGAGGGAGAAGAAGGTAGTAGGTGGGTGGGGGTGAATCAAGCTAATCAATTAAATGGACCAATTGACCACCACAGAGAGTAAAGGGTGTAGGCCGTGACTGTCATGATTTGAATATCCAATGGAATTAGAGGGAGATAATCTTTGGTATCGAGGCAGTAAAAATACTGACAATGGTTACTCGCCCTTGGACAGATGGTTTCAAGATTTAAGATAGGGATGCGGAGGATGGGAGAAGAAGGGAGAACGAGAGAAAGAACGAACAGGAGGAGAGATGGGAGAGGCTCTGGGTATTGTCTCTGCAGGAGAGAAAAGCCAGAGAGCTGAGAGATGAAGAGAGGGAGTAGAAACTGAACAGAGAGACAGAGAGAGGTAGAGGTTCTACGGTTTGCTTGAGAGAGAGCAGAGAGTGAAGGAGGAGAGAAGAGAACCAAGTTGAGAGATTAGCAGGAGATAGTCTGCAGAGGAAAAGGATAAAGAGAGGATGTGGAGAGGAGAGTTTGCTAACTATTGAAGAGATTAAAAGAAAGAAAAGAAAAGGAAAAGAAAAGCAACCATGTCAATTTGATAGAGGAACAGACTAGGAGAGAGAGAGAGAGTGAAATGCGTTAATGCAGGAAGGAAGAAAGGAGAACAGATCGATGTTGATTGTCACTGTTCCATTTAACCGGGGTGGACCTCATACTTGGCCGAGCCACTTTCTCGGCAGTCACCTGACCAACGCCAGCGGTCTAACCTGTCCTGTGCAGCAGTCCGCTGACCGGTGCCTGCTGTCTAACCAAGACCTGTTGCCAGCTGTTGTGTCGTGCTTGTGGAAGTGCCAGGTGTGTAAAGAAGGAAAAAAAGAAAAGATAAAAAGACAGTGATCGTGTTAGTTTAGATCTACATGGCCAGGTTAAAGTAGAAATCTGATTATACACGGGGTTTTTAGTTAATGTATGTTTAGATAAATGATTTTGTGAAGTTCAGGAAGAGAGAAAGTTTTATTTTGTTTGGATTCCTTATGCATTGATGTTCGTTCTATGATCATGTGTAGTAAGTTATAGACTTTAATAGTGGTATGTTGTGACGAATGCATTATATATGAATGAGATCGTAGCGAGCTGTGGTGTGTTTGGGCTGTGCGCTTAGGCCTTCCTCCATCAAACATCACGAGGTTGTCAATGACCCAAAAACCTAACCATCCAACTATCATAAATGTACTTAGACGCTATACAATCTGTATGGATGGGCCATGTC
This sequence comes from Conus ventricosus, assembly GCA_018398815.1. NCBI lineage: Eukaryota > Metazoa > Mollusca > Gastropoda > Neogastropoda > Conidae > Conus > Conus ventricosus. The sequence continues at coordinate 37,050,524 of CM031616.1, read as the reverse complement.
TCAACCGCTCACACTGAGAAACTTTAAATGTATGATTAAAGGGCCCCTCACGATGTTAACACTGTGTTAGGTATGTTGTCACAGCTTACGCTTGATAATACCAGGCAGGGATAATCGTGGTAGTGACTTAGAATATTTCTAAAGAATTACACGATCTACCACAATGATTACCCTAGCGCAGAAAAGACTAAAAGCTTAAAGATGCCCCCACAGAACCTCCTAAACTGTGCCTAATCTTGCGCCACAAAAATAAGTATGTTTGTCATTACGACTGTTACAGTTTTACTAAGACACGGACTTAAACTTACTGCTGTTCATAGAATCATTGCTTTTGACCAAGAGCTTTATGAGGCCATACATCAAGAAGAATACTGATCTTAAGAACCCAAGCCACTGATGCTTCAGAAAAAGAACTTCTTTAAACTGATGAACAACCAGCTGTTTGTAAGACGATGGAAACTCCACACAAGCGTAAAGAGTTAAAATTAGTTACAAAAAGATAACCAAGCAATTAAGTTTGCCTCTAAACCTAACTATCAAGACTTTAGATGATTTAACGACAGCTTGGTTGCATATGAGAAGGAAATGGGATGTTAAGTGGGACAAGCCGGTGTTTATGGCTTTACTGTGTTTGAGCTGTCAAAGTGATTGATTTAAATTTCTGTACGACTATTTAACCGCTGTACCCAGAAGCAAGAGTTCCTTACACAGACACTGATAGTTTTATTCTAGACGTTCCCACTGGAAGTCTTTATAAGGATTTTTTAGTAACTGAGGTAGGAAAGGAATGATGGATGGTACGTACGACAACATGCGATATCCAAAAAGGACAGTCTCCTTTACATTCAACTGTAAACAGGAAAGTAATTGGGAAGATGAAGGATGAAAACTTAATGGTGACAGTTATAAAAGAATATGTTGGTTTGCGTGTCATGGATGTATAGCGTTGTAGCCAGACTTCTGTAAGCAGAAGGCTAAGGGCATAAGTAAGATGTTGTCAAAAAAAATATAACTCACGACAAACACAAGCAAGCTCTCTTGAAAACAAAAGATTTTATAACACAAATGTTAATTGCGCTCTACTCTTCATCAAGTAAACATCAACTGCTGTTAACCAAGAAATCACTAGTCTCTAACAATAACAGGGAGAACTTATGTCAGTTCCTGAGTATTCATTGCTGTAGGGCATTGGAGAACTTTAAAAGATTTAACTTGGACTGACTTGGCTTGTACTAACTTAAGAACCTAACTAGAACTTATTTAAAAACTAAAACTAGTACTTATTTAAGTAAGAACCTAAATAGTACTTTATATAACTTATAATTTACTTACACTTAACTGTAATTTACTTGCACTTAACTTAAAAGTACTTTCTATAACTTAACTTACTTGTACTTATCTAGTTCTTAAATTGTTACTTTATCTCGTTCATTAAAAAAACTATTCCATAGAAAATGGATCTACTTCAAGGAGGTTGAACTTTTTTTGCAGAAGCTGGTTTCTTTCTTTTACTGTGGGGGTTGCAGCTTTGTTGTTAGGTTATGGTGTTAGGTATTTGTATGCTAAAAACCACCCCCTGCAACAAACAGCAGCAAATAACTATAATAATAAAACATCTTTTCATTTTGTTTGTGATTGTCGTTGTTGTTAATGTGTTGTTGTTGGCGGCGATGTCTGTATTACTATCTAATAATTTTTGTTTTGCGGATTGTTTGATTTTTCTCAGTTGTCCATTCAGCCAGTTTACGCCCGCCTCAAACACTGTCCAGGATTTTTAGTTTTAGTAACTTTACTCACTTGCGGTACATTCACTTGCTCCTGCGGAGGAGACCCCCCCCCCCCCCCCCCGCGTTATGCGGAGGGTTCTGCAGGCTCTGTCTGCGATGTTTCTTCTCCTGATCGCTCTTTTTTTTATTGCGATCTAAATTTTATTATGATCAATAATTAATTATGATTAAAAGTATTTAATCCCTGAGAATGGGCATACATCGTCCCAAAATCTGTAGTACATGTCACATGCAAGAGTTTCTAGGGACTTGTTTAAAACCGGCTTTGTGATAAGTCATATTTTAAATCTTCTTCTGTATCAACTGGCGCCATCTTACTACTAACTTAGCATAAGACTAAGCATTGTCTGCCCCCTGATCTAACATTTTTGACCCTTGCTGTGCTTCGTACCAGCGTAGACTTTTCCAATGTCTGATGTGGACAGTCTGCTGAATCTGTTCTATACTTAGTTCAACACCTAAATACGTGTCTAGTTTTTCCACACGCAGCCAGAGAGTATAATCTTCTTTATGGCAGTGGGCGCTGAGTAGTCTGCCTGCCTCCTCACACTTTAATAGTCGTCACAATCCATTTTTAAAAGGCAATAAAAATTATATATACTTTTAAAACCATGAGGTTTTAACGATGGTTAATTATGCAGTGCCTATCGCTGGCGTTTAGCTATTCAAACCTTGCATAATGTTTGTTAGGAAAAAACTGGCCTACATGGAAGATAGAAGATTCGCCAAACTAGTTGCAACTTTTATTTTAGCTTTAACAAACAAAAGATTATTGGATTAAAAAGCACATAGACAGCCTTTCGTATTATGATTATTTTTATTTATTTTTTTGTTAATAAAAAGATGAGTGAAAAAAAGATTATCAATACGTTTACCACTCTGCTGTGATTAGCGGTTTAGTATAGGCATATGTGTGTAGCAAAAAAAACATGTTTAAAATGAAGCGGGGATTTAGGAAGGTTAGACATTGGGATATTGTTAAGGTTATGTTGTAATTATGCAGGGATTGCGTCAAAAAGACTTTCTTATTACGCAAGGGATTATCCCAGAAAATTTTAGTACATGAAAGATTAATCTAGAAAATATGATTTATAAAAAGATGGCGGAGTAGTGAAGTGGTAGAGGAGGGAGCTATTGTTATTGCCTTGGCATCTCTGGAAGCAATTATATGTATAGTAAATTGCGGTCGATGAAGAGAGAGAACGTCATAACATCAATGGATAAGATTAGCCAGTCCCCCCCCCCCCACCCCCCCCCCCCCCCCCCCCCCCCCCCCCCCCCCCCCCCCCCCCCCCCAAGAGATGCTTACGAGTGAAAAGACGAATTGCTCACTTGACTTTATTAATAAAAGGTTAAGGGAACAGGGGCATGCTGAGCACACATTATACAGAGTTGATGAGGCATGAATGAGTTATTACTTAGGTCAGGAAAGAACGTTTCTAACATATCGCCGCCGCCAGAAACTGTCTGACTTTTATGGAACCCATCCAGCAGAAACAGATAATCAGCAGAAATTGGTTTTATTGTGGGCGCTATGGGAGCAACTATATTTCTTGCACAAACAATCTAAAAATACAAATTAAAAATACAATTAAATACAGTCCTCTTATGGACAATACGATGCAACAAATCTATTATTCTCCTAAAGGTTATTGGAAGGAAACACTCTATTGAAAAATGAGTAATGCTGCTAGAGTGTCTGAAATCAGATGCGAAAGAACTGGTTTCAAACAGGCAATTTGGCAAATTATCTGCCGCCCCAAAAAGACTAATAAGGCTGATTTGTTAACTCAGTTCCAAATGACACCCACAAATGGACCTTGCTGTATCTTCCACCATGATAAAGTTAGAAGAAAAAAAGTTTAGTATGCTTTGACAGTTTGTAGGACATGGCTTCAGATACAAGACGCTGAACTTTACGGATATAAAGCTCAACTGCTGTGGCTGTGGCTTTAACAACATAATATACATGCGAAGGGCCCATTAAAGTATCATAGGATGATCCGGTTGATGATGGAAAAGAGTTTAAAGGTTCTGTAAACCAGCTGTTTTTAAAACATCATGTTACAGTTAAGAGGAGGGATCCAGGCAACCATCGATCACAAGCCCTAGTAGAAAACTTCTAATAAGAATCTAGCTGAACGCCTGTTTACCTATTCAATTATCACAGAGAAATTATGATAAGAACCGCAAACAGTATGGGTTAGGAGATTGAGCAGTTCTTACGTGTCATGAACAATGAAGAATTTAAAGCAACAGGGTATGAAAACAGTGTAAAACGCAATCAAATTAAAAAAAAATTAGCATTACTGATGATGTGCCAGGGGACTCAAAAACTTTTGCCGTTTGGACTATAAGTAAGATTACTTGTATGTCCTGGAGAGGCCAGAGGGCGATGTAAAACATTTAAAAAATTTTTAGAATAAGAGCCACTGACCCTGTTATGGAGCGTAGACGTGTATGAAGTTGAAAGGAATTATGAAAAAACAGACCCTCCCGTGTATTATTGAAGAGAGACTCTCTCTTCTAGCGGTGCTATACGTCTAAAGGCCCGCCCCTAAAGATGTTTGTTCGTGAAGAGCTGCAGTTGTCCCGCCCATACACAGTGAGTTAACAAAAAAAATTAGTGTTTATTTTTTTGCCTAAACTTTTTTTTTTTTACCATATTTTGGTTTTAACTGAATCATGTGTTTGTTTTTCATATGTTCTGTTTAAATGCATCAGTGTCTACCTCTGTCGTGAAGTAAAGTCTTTCTCCACTCCTTTTGAAGTCAATTTTCTGTCGTCTGTATTCTTCACCATCAGCCATAATGGCTTTCTGAAATTCTTCGTTCCGTATGTTTTCTTCTGTAATGATTTGCCTTATCTTAATCTTAATGAACAAAAGTTTTTGCTGATGCTAGGGCAACAATTGCAGTGTGTGCTTTTGTAATTTAGGAGTTATATTTTTAAAACAGAACTTACAACATAGACACGGCACTTAACCTAACCCGAGACCTCCTTAATGCTAAAGTGGCTGGCGCTCCAAACCCCGGTGGCTAAAAGGCAACGCTAGGGACCCGCACTTACGCTAGCTAACAGCCGATGAAGACAAGTAATTACATAAGAAAGAGTATTTAAAGCTTTAGCATATTTCTTTCTAGTAATCCTATACTATGCAAGTCGCTTTCTATTTCCTTTTTGATGATTTCAGTTATTTTTTTTACTTTAATCTAAAAACTGTTGAACATGCATTTTTTATATAAGATTATTTTATTAATTAATTTTGTACATTCTTATTATTATTCCTTCTGTTGTATTCATTAACAGAGTAAAACGCAATAAAATCAAAACATACTTAATTAAATTAAGTGAGAGTACTGTTAGTGTGTCTTTGTCACTACAGAAACTTGTCAGACGATACATGGGTGTTTATTTCATACTCGTTTTTTGTAATTGCAATAACGAGCTTAAGAGGGGCATCTAAGTTTCAGCCTTATTTGATTTATACCTTCTAATTATCGTATTGTTCTGGGCAAACTAGTATCTCCCTCCCTCGGAGTAATAATAAGCGTAAATTCATCGTCATTTGCTAGGTAGTGGACTGTAGCGTTGGGGTAAAATTCTAGCCGACGGTGCCACTCCCACTTCAGCTAAGGAACTTCTTTCTCTGTAGCATATATTCAGAACCCCGTTAGTTATTTCAATATGTTTTGTCTGTTGGGATTCCGGGAACTAGCGCTAACAAGATAGGGGCCCTGAATTTAAGGCTTTCTAAAATTGGTTTTCTTATATATTATATGTGGGGCTTCGTAGTTCAAACTTTTGATGCCAAGCATTTCAGGAAGCAACGACCAAGAATTCTCTCTTTTATGAAGTTTGTATTGTGTTTTCCAAAGTCGTTTGCCCTTAAATTTCTTATCTCTTCTAGGGTAGGATATTGCTGTCGTTTTTTGTCTTCAATTTCTGTTCGTTTGTAAACCCCATCATCTGTGTATTCAAATCCATAAACATTTCCTGGCACTCCTATTAGATCAAACTCGTTGTGTCTGCTAGGTCTTTTAACTCTACTGCAACGCATTTAGGAGCTAGCTCCGCTTTTGATTCTGGCCCCCGAGACATTCTTTTTATAATATAAAATTATAATAAACAATTGTTATAAGCAATCAATAATAAACAATTACAATAAACAAACGTATTGAACTGGGGGGTCAGTCCGTAAGCATAGCTTAGCGTGCTTAGATTTTTCTAACTGCTTCTTTATTTTTTTTAGCTCATCTTTGTCCCTTATTATATAATTTTCACTTAAACATTCTTCAAAACTATCTTTGTCCTTAGTGTAAAATAATACAACCGATTTTAACTGCGATCAAAGTCTTTTAAGACAGCATTATATTTTTGAGTTAAGAGCCACACAGAAACTAAGGCGTGGCGACCACTAAAGGCTAGCTTTGACAGAGCTTTTCTTTTTTTTAACAATGTCTCGTTCAGCTGAACAGTCATCAATAATAAACAGTGTTTCAGTTCCCTCAAATAGTCTATAGTAATGTTCTAAACAGTCGCTCAGTTTGTCGCTAGGATCAACTAAAAATATATTTCGTCTGTCCAAATAAACTTCCTTTCTTTGTAAGACTTGTTGTGCTTAATGGTTGTGCAGAATATAACAATGTGCTCGTAATGAAACCTGTATATTGTTTGTAACAAATCAAGTACGAAGACAGTTTTCCCACACCCAGTAATCCCGCAGATAAGAGAACAGTGCGGATCTTTAGGCAGAAACTTCAAACTATCCATCTGTTTTTATTAGAATATTTCTTCTGCATTTTAATAAGCCCGTCTTTTAGCCTGTTTTCTTCAATGTTTAACTGAGCATCACAAACCATAAAAATGCATTTTTATTGGGCCGTTTCCGTCTGCTTTCTTGTGAATATTTATTTTTATACCATCTTGCCCTATCCTTTCTCCACTTCCAAACAATCTGTTGTCAAATGTGGATCTAAAATCCAGCCCACAGCCCATATTTGAGGTTATTAAGTAGGGCTTCGGTCTTACATCAAAAAGGCGAAGTTATTTACTTACACGAGCAACTGCAGGATCCTCTTTGCCTACCTCCAGCAAACAACTTTCTTATTTCATCGAGTGTTGGTGAGGTAAAAAAGTCCGCGCCCCGAATACAACTGATTCAGACTTTGCCATTTATTGCACAGGTCAACCTACTCATATTTGGATTATCAAAACACTTCTTGTTTCTCTCTGGAAAAGGATTGTTCCCTTCAGTAAACAAAAACAAAATTCCTTTTAAAGACTTTAAAGACGATTTAGAATGCATGTTCCAAAGAGTGTCTCGCTTGTTTCTATTTTCTGTAATGCGTGTATAACGTCAACATAATAACATAACCGTTTACATTATACTGGGTTAAGGATTGTTCTGGCCAGTCAGGGTAAGTAACAACATCAAACCAAGAGAAATGTCACTAACTGTGTATTTAGATTCAGAATCTTCAGACAGAACGAACAAACCACTAGGATTAAATGTCAGTGCAAAAGTAAGTTTTTTCCTTTTAGCGCGCCTTGGTAATATGGCATATGCGTCTTTAACGCTCACAATCTAGAGGGAAGCAGAATCTGTTGCCAAAATGCTTCTGCTACTGCCTCATCTTAACATCATTCTTTGCATCACTCGCTTTAAGAAGCTGTGCTTGAGGCCGTTTGGCTTTGTATTCCCTGATATACATTCTCTTTCGCTGTCGGGGGGGGGGTTTTTAGGCAGCCATAGATCAAATAAGGCAAAAATGTCCTGCCGCGCTTAGTACAAAGACTTCACCTGCCCTCCAGTTTTGATTGCTATATGTTTAACGATAGCCCTGCCTAAATTAGCAACAACAGTAGCCATAAGGATCTGCCGATGTAATATCTATTTTGAATGATATTTAGCAGTGCCCTGGCATTATAACATCGTCAGCGCCAAATCTGGGACTTGACTATTAAATTCTTGTCCCCTGGCTTCAACTGTTATGGGTATTTACACTAATTACAGTCTGCCTACACCGTTTACGCCAATGAGGTTCCTTCTCTTTTACTGTATGGATCGAGGTCACAACCGAATGAGTTCATTTTTTATAAAACAAAAAGATAAAATAAAAATATGGATGAAGATTTTGAACGCGTTTGAACCTATTGAAGAAAAAAGATGAAACAGAAACTGGGTCCTTTCATTGCAAGAAGAACTGTGGAAGGAGCAGCAGCAGCCAAGGAGTAGGGTT
>CM031616.1:37034252-37041495 GCA_018398815.1 Conus ventricosus | reverse complement strand
CAAGTCTTAGTTTGTCTTGTCAAACAAACAGTAACCTTGTCAATGATACATGGTGTTTATTTTGTCTCCGTTTTTAGTATTTGCAATAAACGAGCTTAGAGGGCATCCAAGTTTTTCAGCCTTTATTTGTATACCTCTAGATAACGTATGTTCTGGCAAACGAGTATCGCCCTCTCCTCGGAGTAATAAATAAGCAAAAATCCATCGTCCATTTGCCTAGGTAGTGGCAGTAGCTTTGGATTAAAATCTAAGCCGACAGTGTCATCCCCCACTTCAGCTAAGATCTTTTCTCTGTAGCATATATTTAGAACCCTGCCTAGTTATTTCAATCTGTTTTGTTTCTTTGTGTTCCGGGACTAGAAGCTAACAAGAAATAGGCCCTTTTCATTTAAAAGCTTTTCCTAAAATTGTTTTCCTTATCATATATACATTAGGGCTTCGTAGTTCAAACTTAAATTCCAAGCAATTTCATGAGCAACGCCCAAGCATTTCTCTCTCTTTTTAATGAAGTTTTGTATTCATTTTTGCCAAAATCGTTTGCCCTTAAATTCTATCCTCTTCTGTCTAGGGTAGGAAATAACTGCTGTGGCTGGTCGTTTTTTTTGTCTTTTCAATTTCTGTTCGTTTTGTTTAGTCCCAACAATGCGCGGTTGCCCTTATATCCATAAACATTTCCTGGCACTGGGGGGGCCGTAGTTAGAGTGCGCGAGGGGCGGCTGACCGTTGGGAGGGGGTGGAAACGGACGGGTGGGGGACGGGTGAGCGGTGAGTGTTGGGGGCGGTCTTTGGGCGGCTGTGGTTTAGTTTGTTGTTTCGGGCGTAGGATGAGGTGAGACTGAGTGTCTTTTGCGGATAGTCTAGTTTTACAGTGGACAGGGCTCAGATACTAGCTAGCATGCTTTATGATGGAGTAGAGCTAGAACATATAGCCTGTGCTTTTTTGCGAGCGACATCTGAGTTCAGACCGCAGCATGTTGCTCTTGACGGTTTTTTCGAATAAAAAATTAAATAACAAATTGTTATAAGCAATCCATAAAGAAACATTCTACAATAAACAAACGTATTGAACTGGGGGGTCAGTCCGTAACAGAGCTTAGCGATGCTAGATTTTTCGAACTGCGCTTTTATTATTTTAACTCATCTTGTTCCCTATTATATAGTTTTCACTTAAACATGCCTTCAAAGCTATCTTTGTCCTTAGTGGTAAGAATACAAACCGAATTTAACTGCGATCTAAAAGTCTATAAGACTACATTGTATTTTTGATTAAGACCACACAGAACGAAGCGTGACGGCCGCTAAAGGCTACTTTGACAGAGCTTTTCTTTTTTTAACAATGTCTTCGTTCAGCTGAACAGTCATCAATAAATAAACAGTGGTTTCAGTTCCCTCAAAAAGCTATGTAATGTTCTAAACAGTCGCTCCAGTTGTCGCTAGGATCAACTAAAAATATATTCTCGTCTGTCCCAAATAAACTTCCTTTCTTTGTAAGACATTGTTGTGCTTAATTGTTGTGCAGAATATAACATGTGTTTGTAATGAAACCTTATATTGTTGTGTAACAAATCAAGTACGAAGACAGATTTCCCACACCCAGTATACCGCAGATTAAGGAGAACAGTGCGGGATCTTAAGGAAGAAACTTCACAAACGATCCATCTGTTTTATAGAATATTTCTTCTACATTTTAATAAGCCACGTCTTTTAGCTGTTCTTCAATGTTTTAACTGAGCATCACAAACCAGAAAAACATGCATTTGTAATTGGGTGTTTCCATCTGCTTTTCTTGCGATATTATTTTATACATCTTGTCCTACCCTTTCTCTTTCCACTTCCAACAATCTGTTGTCAAATGTGGATCTAAAATCTAACACAGCCCATATTTGGTTATTAAGTAGCTTCGAGTCTTACATCATAAAGGCGAATTTTTTACATACAGATCAACTGCAGGATCCCTTTGCCTACCTCCAGTGAACAACTTTCTTATTTCCATCAAAGTGTTGTGAGGTAAAAGTCCGCGACCTGAATACCACTGATCAGACTTTGCCCATTTATTACACATCAACCTTCTCAATTTTTGGATTATAAAACGCTTCTGATTCTCTCTGAAAAAGGAGTTGTTCCTTCAGTAAACAAGAACAAAATTCCTTTAAAGACTTCAGAGACTGATTTAGATGTATGTTCCAGAGAGTGTCTCGCTTGTTTCTATTTTCTGTAATGGAGTGTATAACGTTTTCATAATAAATAACCGTTTTACTTTTATACTGGGTTAAGATTGTTCTGGCCAGTCCCAGGGTTAGTAACAACATCAAACTCAAGAGAGATGTCACTAACCGCGTATTTAGCTTCAGGGTCTTCAGACAGAACGACAGAACCGCTAGGATTAAATGTCAGTCCATAAGTAAGTTTTTCTTTTAGTGCGCCTTGGTAATATGGCATATGCGTCTTTAAACAGTTCAAAATCTAGAGGGATGCAGAATCTGTTGCCAAATGCTTCTGCTACTGCCTCATCTTTAACATCATTCTTTGCATCCCGCTTTAAGCCTGTGCTTAGGACCGTTTGGGCTTTGTATTCCCTGATAAACTTTCTCTTTCTTTCTTTTTTAGGCAGCCAAAGATCAGAATAAAGGGCAAAAATGTCTGCCTCGTTTGTACAAAGCCCTTCACTGCCCCCAGTTTTTTTCCCCTTATTTTTTAAGGGAAAGCCCGGCCCAAAAAAGCAAAACCAGTAGCTTTAGGATCTGCCCCGATGTAATATTTTTATTTGAATGATAGTTTTGCGGGCCCGGAAATTAAATCGCAGCCCAAAAAATGGGGAACTTGACTATTAAAGTTTGTCCGGGCTGAACTTTTGGGAAAAAGGAAAATTTCCCACAAAAATTACAGTCTCCCTTTAATCCCTTTTCACCCCAAAGGGGTTTTCCTTTCTCGTTTCAGTATGGATCGAGGTCAAAACCCGTATGATTCATTTTTATAAAACAAAAAAGAATATAAAAAAAAAAATAGGGCCCTGAAGTTTTTGACCCTTTGACCCTTTTTTTTGGTGAAGAAGATGAAACAAACGGGTCCCCAAATTGCAAAAGACCTTGAAGGAGCAGCAGCGGGGTCAAGAGTGGGGTTAAAAGGCCAAATACAATTTGCAGATAGAAATGAATCATTAATATCAAAAGGGGCGAGGAAAGAAACCCCGGGAGCACTTAAGGGTTTTTTCCCTAAATTTTTTCAACAATAAAAAAAAACCATTTTATGAAAAAACCCAAAAAAAAAGGAAAGAGTGACGGTTTTACTCCAAAACCAGACCCAACCCAGTTTTTAAGCAGGCCCCCAAATTTTAGAGACCCCCCCCTTGTTTTTGCCCAAAAGGGCCCAATTTAAAAAACCTTTAAATTGACGTTTTTAAGGCCGGGGCCTTTTTTTCCCTTTTACAGAACGGGAAAAAGATTTTCCCAAAACACAACCTAAAAAAAAAAACCATACCCCCTTCAAAAAAATTAAACCCGAACAGCAGATAAACCTAAAGCAAAAAAAGAAAACGGTTTTAAATGATGAGACACATTTAAAAAAAATTGAAAAACCCCCCATTACCAATCCCGTTAAAATCCGGGGGTTTTAAATGGGGTTTTTAACGGACAAAAAGGGGGTAAATTAACAAACAATTTAGCAAAACTTGGTACTAGATAGAGAAAATAGAAGAAAAAAAAAATAACCCCCGCTGATGCAAAATGATAAAAAATTTGGGAAACGAGAAGAAAAGGCTGAAAAACAAACAAAAATACAGGATTTAAAGTTTCAAAGGGGGGCCAGGGTTTGAAGTGTTTTTCTACTAACAGAGCGCAGCTACCCCCCCCAAACAACGAATAAGAGAAAAATATAAAAAAGAATACTTTAATGAAAAAAAAAAAACGCTAGCCGAAAAAAATAAGGACCTTTCAGGAACCGGGATTTTCAATATTTTGCATAATTTAACCCGGGTTTGGGGTTTTTCTATCTCTGCACCCGGTTTTTTTGCTTTTAAACCCGGGAGTGCGCCAACCGGGCCATAACCCTCCAACACCTCAGCCCGGGAAAAGTTGGATTAAAAACAATTGCAAATCTAGCAAACCTAAATTTAAAAAAGTTGCAGCCAAAGGGGCTTTTATGCTCTCCGGGAAAATAGGCAGTGGTTTTTTTGTTGGGTTTTTTTCTACTATAGGAAAATTTCTGGTTAAAATGGCTGACCATCTGGGGACCCTTAGATTTCAGCCCGCTGGATTAATTTTTTTTGAAAAAAAAGTATGGCAAACCAGTAAAAGTTAAAAAACCAAAAAGGGCTTTTTTTTCCCTAGGGGTGGCTGTCAGTGGGGAGGGGGAGATTTAACAGGTTTGGGGTGGGTTTTTGGACTGCTTTTCCCGGTTTTGGGGGGCCCTTTTAACCCGGAAACGCTTTCCCCCAGGTTAGGGAAATTTTTTTTAAAAAAGGAGGGCCGGGCCCTTTTGTTTAAAACCTTGATTTTGCCCCAAGTTTTGATCGTCTCCAGCTATAAGGGTTTTTTATTGGGAAAAAAACTGAACATGCCAATCTGTAGCCCAATTTTAGAGGGCAGCCTGTAAATCCAGGCCCCACAACAAATTTAAAACCCTTTTACCTTTCATGGCAAAACGTCCCCGATACCTTTGAAAACGGGCCCTGCAAAAACAACCCAGAAATTAATTTGCATCTTCCCAAAAATTGGCCCAAAATTTGGGTTTTTTTTGGGATCAAAGCCCGGAATTTATCAAAAATGCAACTTTTTTCTGTGCCCTTTTTGCTCCTAATAGACCCCCAAAACCCTATTCCGTAAAGGAGTCTTAAGTCTTTGCACTCCTGGCATTGTTAAAGGGCCCTTTTCTTTCGTCTAAAAAAAATGTGCCCAAGCCTTTTTGATGTTTTTTTTTCAAAGGGGGCCTAAACCCAAATTGTTTTTTTTGGTTTTAAAAGAGGGGTGGCCAGGGCCCTAGTCCAAAAATTTTACTCTCTTTTTGCGCCCCACAAATACAAAAGCCCCACCCCCCTGGGGGTTCGGTTCCAAAATTTTTTCTAAAATCCCGGTTTAAGGATTTAAGTTTTTAAAAACGTTTTCAAATTCTTTTATATGCATTTTAATTCCCCTTGGGCTGTTAAAAGGATTAAAAGGGCCCGTCCCTTAGGGAAGGGGTACTTGTAGTTCCTTAGTAAATTTGTCGTACTGGAAATAAACATTAAAGTTATATACCCGACCTTTTTCAAAAATTAGGATGGTTTTTTTAAAAGGGTTTTTCCCTATGAAACACCGCAGCCAGTTTTGCGGGAGTAAATGCAAAATTTAACCCGATTCCCGGGAAAACCATAGGGGGGGATTTCCCAACTAATGGGAAATCATCCCCTCCTTTTTTTGGGGGATTTAAAAAATCAAATTTTGTGGGTTTTTCAAGTCTGGGCTTGGAACCAAAAGATTTCCAATTTCTGCAATGGGTTTGAAAAGCCTTTAAGCCAAAGATTTGGGGTTTTTAAACGCTCCTACATTTTAAGCGGGACTTTCGCTATATTTAAAAAATTTCCCCTTTTTAAAAAAGTTTTTTAAAAAAATTTATAAAAAAGTACATCTATATAACCCAAACAAAACAAACGTGTGTTTTAAATTAACCAAAATTTTCCAAAAAATTTTCGCGGGAGTTGGGATTGCCCTTAAAAAAAATTGGCTTTAAAGTTATGTGGGGTTTTAAAATATTGAAGGAGCTCCAAATAAAATGGGTCCCAATTAAATTAAATAACGATTTTGGGAATCAAATAACCATGGGCAAAATTTCCGAAGGTTACTACAACTTTTGTTTCTTTAAAAGAAAGTACTTTGCAATTTTTTCAAATTGGGTTTAAAAATTTAAAGAAGCAAACCTCAAATTACTATACTTTTCCACTAAAAGAAAGAAAAGAAATATACTTTTTTCCCCAAAAGGGCTAGCCCAACATCTTAGGTTTTCACACCTGACAGAGCCCTTTTAAAAATTTAAATACAAGAAAAATGGTTTTTCAAAATTTTAAGGTAATAAACCTTCTAATTTTCCCCTGAACCCAAGGTTTTTTTGTTCATTTAAAAACAAAAAAATTAAAAAAAAAGATTTCTAATTTTGTTTGATGGCAAACCAAAAAACATTTTTTAAATTTTGCCACCGACTAGGGCGGGGTTTTTTTTGAATTTTCGATTAATCTCAGTTGGAAACAACCGTTAATTTAAAGAAAAAATTAAAGGGCCAAAAAAACCCTTGGATTCAAAAATAACCCAACCCCAAAATGAAAGCCGATTGTTTTTTCGATTTAGTAATGGGTTTTAAAATAAAAAACGTGCTGTAAGCCAAAAATTTTTTAATTTTTAAGGGAGAGAAAGTAAAAATTTTCGTTCACGATCACCCCATCCTTTAACTAGCCGGAAAACCCCCTTTTTTTTGAAATAATTTTTGTCCCCAAAAATTTAAAATTTTTTTTTTGTTTTAAATTTTTTTTTGTGAAAAGGTTTTAATTTTTGGGTAAAACCCGACAAAGAAGGGCGTGGGCCCTTTGATGTAAAAGGGGGGGTTTTTCGTGCAAAATAAGATAGGGGGGTCTGAACGAAGATATATACATTCTCCCACGTAAACCAAAAGCCGCTCCCTCACTCAAAAACGCTTTTTTGGTTTATTTTGGGTGAAAAGGGTGACTTTTCTGAAGAGAAATACTGCATGAAAACCTCCCAATTTAACGCTACCAAAAGCAGCGCTTTAAAGGGAAAAAGGGGGGGGGGGGGGGGGGGGGGTTGTCGGGGAAACAAAGACCTCTGGTTTTCTTTGCTTTTGTTTCCCGTCCCCTCCCCCTGTTTTCCCCGAACCCAAATCCTCTTTTGGGGAAAGGGAGTGGGTCTTGGTAAGGCTGTTTACAAGCCAGCCAGTCAAAACAAAAGCATGTTTTTTTTTGTAAAGTACTGGAGCGAAAGTTGTCTTGCCAAAATTTAAAAATTTAAAAGATAACAGTTTGTCCCCGCATTTTTTTTTTTTCCCCCTAACCCGGAATAAAGGGCCATTCAACCCCTGAAAACCGCTCAAGATATCCCCTTTTAGGCTCCCGAAAACCCGAAAACTGAACTTTTGAAATCAATCAAGCGTAGACAAAATGCCCAAGTCTCGATCTTAGAGTCAACCCCAAGTGCTATAAGGACTTTTGTTGCAATTCTTTTTCTTTGGTTTTCAAACAAATTAAGTATATTCTGATGAAAAC
>CM031616.1:37019252-37029252 GCA_018398815.1 Conus ventricosus | reverse complement strand
TTTATCAAGACGTGTTTGTGTTGCTTGCTGCATTTACTTTCTGAACGTTGAAAGCGTCAAGCTTGGATTTATCTTCTTCTTTTTTCTGTCCCAACCCCTGCGCCACCTCAAGAGGCAGTGCACCCACACCGTTCATTCTGACTCCCGTCCACAGCCACAGCCCAGTCGGCCCCGCCGTTCATTCTGACTCCCGTCCACAGCCACAGCCCGGTCGGCCCGCCGTTCATTCTGACTCGCCGTCCACAGCCACAGCCCGGTCGGCCCCGCCGTTCATTCTGACTCCCGTCCACAGCCACAGCCCGGTCGGCCCGCCGCAGCTCCGGCACCGGCAATCCACATAGAGCAGTCAATGTCAAGCCGTCAAGAGGCAACCCACCGGAGGAGACACTGCACTGCTGCCGAGTCACTTCGGTGGTGGGTCAGTGGTGCCTGTTCTGATCTAACATAATGCGCAGGACACAACCTACGAAGCCCCTACTGACGACAATAATTGCTTAGTCGCGGAAGCGGCGTCAGTGAGCTCTCCGTCCGAAGGGCGCCACCACGTCCGTCCAACGACAGCCCCCATGGACTCTCCGGTGACCCCGACGGAACTAAACCAAGGCCACAGACGTTGAGAGGACATCGAAACTGAGGTCACCATGAGAGCAGGGCATGAAGGGCTACAGAATTTGATACTTTTTTTTAATGCTGATCGATGACAATGAGATGATTAAGATGATGCTACGGATTTCCATTTCGGTCTGAGGGCTACATGACAGGGCTGTCCTGGCGTCAAACGGGCCCGAGAGATACAGGCACCTGTAGTGTTGGTCAGGAAATTTGAGCAACACTCTCAGAAAACGCACCATTAAGTGGATGAAACTCGACTGTGTGGTCCCAGTCTTCCCAACTGAGTCCGCAGCAAACTCAACTCTGGGTAAGAGCGGTCGGGGCAGAAAAACCCACATGACTCTGATGGGATTCGAACCCACGACCTCCCAGCCGGGAGTCCGCGACGCTAGCCACTTCGCCACAGCGGTTGGTCAGATTTTATCATATTCTGTCAGCAATCCTCAGGTATAGAGACCCCCTATTCAAAACCCCAGTAGGTAATTTCCCTCCGAAAGACAGCTTCTTTCCATCAAACATTATGGCAGAAAACAGTTGATACGGGCCCGACTAGTGTATTTGTTTGGCGTTGTAAAACACTTAGTGCGTTTTCGATCAAAACTGAGTCTGACTTTTGCCCAAAGAAAACACGGCAGAGCAAAACAATGTTTGGGAAAGGGGGGTTTGTTTCGAAAGTGGGGGCCCCTTAAACTTCCTCTCTCTCTCTCTATCTTTTTCTCTCTCTCTCTTCTCTCTTCTCTTCTCTCTCTCTCTCTCTCTCTCTGGTGTCAGTGTGATAGACATGGCAGTGACTTGTTTGTTCATATAGGTTTGGTCATAGAAAAAAAAGCCAAATGTTTCTTTTTTCTTCCCTTAAGAGGGAGAGAGAGACAGAGACAGAGAGAGAGGGGAGAGAAGAGACAGGAAGAGAGAAGAGAGAGAGAGAGGACAGACAGACAGACAGACAGACAGACAGAGACAGACACAGACACAGAGACAGACAGACAGACAGGTGGAAAACAGACAGACAGCAGACCACACACACACCACACAACACCCCACACACCACACACACACCCACAACACACACCACACACTCACCACACACACACACACACAGAAGACTTACGTGGTGTGTGTGTGTGTGTGTGTGTGTGTGTGTGTGTGTGTGTGTGTGTGTGTTTGTGTGTGTGTGTGGTGGTGTGTTGTGTGTGTGTGTGTGTGTGCGTGCTGCGTGAGTGTGTGTGTGTGTATGCGTGTGTGTGTGTGTGTGTGTGTGTGTGTGTGTGTGTGTGTGTGTGTGTGTGTGTGTGTGTGTGTGTCTGTGTCTGTGTGTGTGTACCAGTATGTGATGTGTGTCTGTGTCTGTCTGTGTGTCTGTATGTCTGTGTGTGAGAGAGACAAAGAGAGATAGAGACCGAGAGACAGACAGACAGACAGACGTAGAGAGAAGGAGGGAGAGACAGAGATGATAACAGAAATTCTTTACAAGAATAGAAAGCGAATGACTTTGATGAAAACTAAACCCCTCTTCAAAAAACAAAACAAAACAAACAAACAAAAAAACAAACAAAAAAAACCAAAAAAGCCCTACCACACTTTCGACGAAACTCCACCAAAGTGCATTTTACAGAAAATTCATGTCAGTGACAAACTGACTGACCGCGAGTCCAGACCAGCGAAGCGCATATGGGGCAACGCCAAATGGAAACGAATCGGTTGTTGCGCAAAGAAATCGCTTTTGGCGGGGGTCTCTCTCACTGCTTCCGTTGCCAGAGCAAACACGACATTCACAGATCACAGAAAGGGATCTGGTAACGGTACATTGTTGTGTGCAGCATGCAGTTTTCTGGGATGAACAGACAGAAAGGAGACCGTGTAGGGTGAGTGGGCAAGTTGCTACAGGTAGGGGGATGGCTGGGGAGGGGGGGGGGGTGTTTGAGGCGCGGATGGGGGGGGGGGGCAGAGGGGGAATGAATCTTGTCTTCAAAGACACTGGATTAGGCACTGCGATGGAAGCAGGCTTAGAAGTGTAAAAGATAATCAGAAATGGGGGTAGTTGTGGAGTGGGCGGGGGGGAGGGGGGGGGGGATAAAATACCTCCATGCTCCTAACATTTTACACCTCCATGCAGACACTATTACAGTCTTGTGCTCAATAATTCATCATATCCACTGGCATAATACAATTATTCACAGGCACTTTCACTTGAGGTAACTCACATCATGTACACGCTCCCACACTTTCACAGACCCCTTGGAAACACTCACAGAGAGAGAGAGAGAGAGAGAGAGAGAGAGAGGAGAGAGAGAGAGAGAGAAGAGAGAGAGAGACAGAGAGACAGAGACAGAGACAGGGAAAGAAGAAGAAGAAAAAAAGAAGAAAGAAGAAGAAGAAGAAGAAGAAGAAGAAGAAGAAATGTCATTTGCAGCACTGTCGACCACTGGAGCCAGTTCTACGCTGCGAGTCAGTTAAAATCACAACCGTACACAAATTAAGGTGTCAAATTCAAACTCCCCATCGTCCTGAAACTAAAAGACTGATCTGAAAAAAAAAATTCCTATCTACCATGCTTTAATAATTCAAATGAAAAAAAAATTTAAAGCACGTCTGATGGAACAACTCAAAACAAGGCCTTTTTCAATAGCAAAAGATGTTTGGTGTTAATATATTGTTTTCATACTGGCACTCAGTAAATAAATGTTTAATGCTGAACAGTTTATCACATGGTATTCATGTATGCAGACTCCTCCATTCTTTAAAATGTAAGATTGTGTAATGCAGGGGTGACCAGTATGAAGTCTGCATAATACAGTCTGCTCTGTACGTCTTCAAAGACAAATTGGAAAGAAAATCTTAAAAACAAAATTCTTTATGGTTTTCAAAGACAACTTTGAAGACTGTCTTTAAAAAATCGGGTCTACCTAGAAAAATTGAAGAATATCTTCAGAAAAACAAAACAAAACAGAAATCCACCGACAAACTTGATGAAAATCTTTCTAAATTCCTCATGGTTTTCAAAGACTAATACGAAGAAATTAAAAAGAAAACCCTCTGGCTCTACCCTTTCCAAAGACAAATATGAGAAAATTTCTTCAAGTCTGAATGAATTTCGAAGTGTTTGTTGTCAGTTTAGATGTTGGATTTCTTTCACCAGAGGTATTTAACATTTGTCCTTGGACTTGTTGACGTTTGTGAAAGAAATGAACAGTTTTTAGACTGTTGTGATACAGACATAATGTGAGACTGCCTCGAATGCCAAAATGAAGAGAGAGAGAGAGAGAGAGAGAGAGAGAGAGAGAGAGAGAGAGAGAGAGAGAGAGAGAGAGAAGAGAGAAGAGAGAGAGAGAGAGAGAGAGAGAGAGCAAGCAATGATACAACGTGAAATGTAACAATGTGGACAGTCTGGCGAAAACTTTCTTTTTTTCATTTTCTGTGCAGAATGCACAAAATTATGACAATTGTTGTGGATATACAAACAATATAATAATTTTTACATATTGTCCAGACGTCTGTGTTGTATTGATCGATAACTACTGAATACAATAGAAAACTGTGATTTAGATTTGTGGAAAGTCGACGGATAAGAAGTTATAATTAAAACAATCTAATTAAATTCTTATGCAGCTATTGCTTATACAGTGAACAACATTAATCCGTATACCTTACTGTCCACATGGATAACGAAACCTTGCTGCCACATATTGCAAGTCTAGGATTTCTTTGGCAAGTTCATCTTTTGATTTTTTTTTTCCATTTGTTTGTCTAGGCAGCACGAATAACTCCCCCCCCCCCCCCCCCCCCCCCCCCCCCCCCAACCTCACACACTATTTTTTTTGTTCTGCAGGTCCATGACACAGACTGAAGAACAACGTTATTACACCTGCTGAAGTGTACAGGTCCTCGTTTCTGTACAGTAAAAGAAGGAAGAACAATTTCCTGGAGAATTATAATAATAATGTATGGATTTTATATGGCACAATTCTTGGGATCAACTCATTGCGCTCAACACACACTCAAACACTTGCACTGACATGTGTTCACACACACACACACACACACACACACACACGCGCGCGCGCGCGCGGCGCGCGTGAGCGCGCGCGACGCACACACGCACGCACGCACGCACGCACGCACGCACGCACGCACCTACCAACACAGGAGCACTTATCAAGTTCATCGGTTCAAGCGTAAACAATACAGTTTTGCATGCAGTACATAAAAAGTCAGGTCAGAATAATAGACACAGCATTTAGATATTATGGTTGAAGAAGGCTTTCCTAAAGAAGTATGTTTTTTTTATTTTGTTTTGTTTTTTGGGGGGGATTTTTTTGCTGTCCCAACCTCTGCGTCACCTCAGAGGCAGTGCACGCACGCCGCTCATTCCGACACCCCGTCCACAGGCCACAGCCCGGCCGGCCCCGCCGCAGCCCGGCACCGACAATCCACAGGGGGCAGTCAATGTCAAGTCGCCAAGAGGCAACCCACCGGAGGAGACACTGCACTGCTGCCGAGTCACTTCGGTGGTGTTCAGTGGCGCCTGTTCTGATCTAACATACGCGGACAAACCACCTACTAGCCCCTACTGACGACAATAATTGCTTAGTCGCGGAGCCGGCGTGAGTGAGCTCTCCCTCCAGAGGGCGCCACCACGTCCGTCCAACGACAGCCCCATGGACTCGCCGATACCGGTGACCCCGATGGAACCAAACCAAGACCACAGACGTGGAGAGGACATCAAAACTGAGATCACCATGAGAGCAGGGCATGAAGGGCCACAGAATTTGAGACATTTTTTTTTAAAGCTGATCGATGAGAATGAGGATGATTAAGATGATGCTACGGATTCCATTTCGGTCTGAGACTACATGACAAAGCTGTACTCTACGCTTCCTTTCATAATATATCCCGGCGTCAACCAGGCCCGAGAGATACAGATACCTGCAGTGTTGGTCAGGGAATTTGAGCAACACTCTCAGAAACGCATCCATTAAGTGGATGAAACTGGACTGTGTGGTCCCAGTCTTCCCAACTGAGTCCGCAGCAAACTCAACTCTGGGTAGGAGCCGGTCGGGGCAGAAAAAACCCACATGACTCTGATGGGATTCGAACCCACGACCTCCCAGCCGGGAGTCCGCGACGCTAACCACTTCGCCACGGCGGCTGGTTAGAAGTATGTTTTTAACTCTGACTTGAATTTAGATAATGTGGGCAGATCACGTAAGCTGTCAGGAAAGAGAATTCCAAAGAGTGAGCGCACTAAAGCTAAATGCTCTCTCATCGACTGTCTTTAACGAGCGCCTAGGAATTTTCAGAAGTTTTTGAGAAGATGAGCGAAGAGACCGAAAAGTTTGATAGATGGACAGAGAAACAGAAAGATACTGTGGGAGTGTCCCATCAAAGTAACACTCAACTGACCATGCCCTCAAGTGGTATGACGGTTGCTACTGTGACCAGACTTACGTAGCCAGTCTGTCCTGCTAGCGTCCCACCATCGTCTGTTCACAAACAGTTTCGGAGGCTTTCGATCTCCAATGTGTGTGTGTGGGTTTTTTTTTTTATTTTTTATAGAATTGATTAGGTTAATTTTCCCACTCCTGCTCCTTGCAGAAAAGGTAAACATGTCTTTATAGTTGACTGTGCAATGGCTTATTGCTAGAACATTAAGCAAACGATCGATCAGTGTAATCGTGAGTTCAACATTGTGCTGCTTCAGTTCATTTTATTCTTTGACTTGCACGAACGATTGTCCATTTAACTGCCCTTTAATCATGCAGATAATTATTTGTGCAGAAACCTGAGACAGGATTGTGAGGTGAAATGGATCTGAAATGAGACTTCGCTTAGATTTTCTTTCTCGCATTGAAAGAGATTCATCTGCTCTCTCTCTCTCTCTCTCTCTCTCTCTCTCTCTCTCTCTCTCTCTCTCTCTCCTCTCTCTCTCTCTCTCTCTCTCTCCTCATACATACATACACACACATATATGTTTATATATATATATGTATATATATATATATATGTTATATTAAAAGCAAGTTAAAATCAAGCTGCTAAGAACATGATGTTTTTAGCAGCTTGATTTTAACTTGCTTTTGATATAACAAATGTCGCTCCCACTGTGGTTGAGCACTGTTTTTAAGATTGCGCTGATCCTCAGTACCATTCTCTCTCTCTCTCTCTCTCTCTCTCTCTCTCTCTTCTCTCTCTCTCTCTCTCTCTCTCTCTCTCTCTCTCTGTCCCCTCATAACCCAGTCTCTGTTTTCTGCACAAACGATTATCTGCATGATTAAATGGCACGTTTTGTACATGTCCTGGGGGGGGGGGGGGGGGGACCCACAAACAAAAGGCATAAACTGACACCTTGTACGATAAAATAATTGAGCATGAAGAGCAATTACAAGTGAATACATGGTGAGAAAGAGAGACAGAGAGACAGAGTGACAGAGACAGAGAGAGAGAGAGAGAGAGAGAGAGAGAGAGAGAGAATAATGTGCAAATCTATATACAAACGAATGCAGTGTGTGTGTGTGTGGGGTGTGTGTGTGTGTGTGTGTGTGTGTGGTGTGTGTGTGTGTGTGTGTGTGTTGTTGTTGTTGTTGTTGTTGTTGTTGTTGTTGTTGTTTTTGTGCATGTATTTGTAGAAGAGAGAGAGAGAGAGAGAGAGAGAGAGAGAGAGAGAGAGAGAGAGAGAGAGAGAGAGAGAGAAACAAACGCTTTGTCTCTTTCCTTTTTTTTCTTTTTTTTTTCTTTTTTGTATCTGCATCTCTCCATTATGAGTATAAAAAAAACCATCAAACGAGAAAGTCCTGTATTCACAAATTCCTGTAGTTGGCTTCGCATTGGAACTGCTCGTCAGGTCCCTTGCATGTTCTCCCGGAACAACAGTGTTCACGTGCTCGTCACGTGCAATTTGCACTGGGGTTTTTTTTTTCCTACATGCATTCTACGTACTCATCACTCATGGTGGGTTTGTTTTCTAACTTGTTTGTTTTCTTTCTTTTACTTTTAATGCTGCTCACAACCAGTTTCAGCTTCAGTTTCATCAAGGAGGCGTCACTGCGTGCGGACTAGTCCATATACGCTACACCACATTGCTAAGTTTTGAGACCACACTACACATGATTTTTAAGCTGATGGATCAATGATTTAACAACTAAGATGAGAGAATTAAAGAAGAGGGTGTCGTGGCTACGACTTAGCAGATGTCTGATCTACGCATTAGCCCAATGTGTGCTCAAAACAAGAATGGAACAGTAAATAGAGTTGAAAATATTTGTGACTTACACACAAACTGCTTTTCAGTTCACAGGAACGAACCAAGCGAAGACTGCTCATGTGTTATGGGATGTCTGTCACTGTCTCGGTGGGGACTGCCACACCTTCAGTGCTGGGGGGGGGGGGGGGGGGGGGGGGGGGGGAGGGGGGAGGGGGGGAGGGAAGGAAGAGGGGGGAGAAGGGGGGAGTGTCAAGAAGCAAAGACCAGTGTGCTGTTTTTGCTTTCATTTCGTCATCTCTCTCTCTCTCTCTCTCTCTCTCTCTCTCTCTCTCTCATTTCGTCATCTCTCTCTCTCTCTCTCTCTCTCTCTCTCTCTCATTTCGTCACTCTCTCTCTCTCTCTCTCATTTCGTCACATCTCTCTCTCTCTCTCCTCTCTCTCTCTCTTCTCTCTCTCTCTCTCATTTCGTCTCTGTGTGTGTGTGTGTGTGAAGGCAGTGGACTGATAAGGCCTTAAACAGCCAACCAGTCAAACAGCAGGGGAAAGCACTAGAGAACTGATAAATGCCAATCCTAGGCCAGCTGCTCCTAAACCAGTTTCGGAGCAGCTGACCCTAGGAATTGGCATTTATCAGTTCTCTCATACTCAGTGGACTTGATTTCAGTTTTTGCTTAATCCTATGTTTTTCCTGATCATTTTCAATAAAAAAAAAAATGCAAAACTCTTCGCATCTAGCCACATAGATGGGGTCTAACTTGAGACCCTATGGCGCCCTAGGGCCCAAGCCAGATCAGAGGATCACAGATAATGTGGCCAGATGCGAAGAGTTTTGGGAATATGCCTCTAATAGTGGTATTCTACACTTGGTTGTCTACTTTCAGTTTGTCTAATTTGGGGCAATTCTCTCACCATTTTCAGTGGCCCTTCCTAGGCACACACATTGTGGTTTGCGGGCGTTTATAGCCACGCAGTGACCCAGACTCACATTGTGGTTTGCGGGCGTTTATAGCCGCGCCAGTGACCTAGACGAAACACGAACATGGGAAGGGTCACTATAGGGCAGAGAAGAGGGCCAAGTTAAGACTTTCCTAACCACACAAACAAGCACAAAACCACCGCAGGCATATTCCCAACTTTACACTTTTTGGATTAATATATAATACTGTACAAACTGAAAGCTTTTATAATTTATGGTGTTTATGCATAATTGGGGGTGTTATTAAAATTGTTTTTTATTCAAGCAGAATAGTTTAAAGGTTTAAACAACAACTGTGCTTTAAAGTACTTTTTAGTAGCTACTTTGTACAATATTTATATTAAAAACTTTAGCAAATTAAACACAAAAACACAACTTTTAATAATCAATTCTCTCTCACTGATCTATAAATAGATAATTTATTCAGGGGAGGTAATTTTATATTTTTTTGCATAATTAAAGGGAGATAAATCACTTTAAAAAAAAATTAAAAAAAAATAAAAAAATAAAAAAAAAAAAAAAATATAAATAAAAATAAATATAAAAAAAATAAAAAAAATAAAAAATAAAAATAAAAAAAATTAAAAAATTAAAAAAAAAATTTTAAAAAATAATTTTTTTTTTTTTTAAAGTCGCCTTAAGCCACCTCAAGTTCTTAGTTAAGTTTTTAATCAAGTCACTTCTAAGTTCTTACTCAAGTTGTTCACAAGTCATCCTCAAGTCACTTCTAAGTTCTTACTTAAAGTCATCCTCAAGTTGTCCTCAAGTCATCCTCAAGTCATCCTTAAGTTACCCAAGTCACTTCTAAGTTTCTACTTAAGTCACTTCTAAGTTCTTACTCAAGTCATCCTCAGTCATCCTCAAGTCATCCTCAAGTCATCCTCAAGTCATCCTCTAAGTACAACCAAGTTCTTATTTAAGTTATCTTATAATTATCAAAAAACAAGACAATCTATGTTTTTATCTTAAATAGTAAATGTCTATATAGTACACACACGCCTCAAAAACGCGTCATCGTTGAGGATGTCTTGCTCAGCGTCCTCTGCGCGAAATCGGTCAGCATAGATCTTAATGAAGTTCTTACATCCTAAGCAACCGCATTGATTACAATTCTGGTCTATGGAATGTCTTTTATAACTCCATGTCTTTATTTATTGACACCACATTTTATAATACGCCATGTTCTATTTTTATTAAAAAAATTTAAATTAGTT
>CM031616.1:37001628-37019152 GCA_018398815.1 Conus ventricosus | reverse complement strand
GATCCACCCCTGAACTCAATTATGAATGTAGTTGAACAAGGGAGAGTAACTCAGTTTTGTTACATAAGTAAATCACCACCGATTTGTGTCAGTTGTCCCCCTGTATATAACATGCACATCCTCAAACAGAAAGAGTTACTGCGAAACACGAAAAATCAGCAGTGCACTGGCCACACTCCACAACTAGGATTTGCATTAAAACAATACATAATTAATGTTGGCGTTTGAGGCCTATCATAAATTTGAGCTAGCATTTAATGTTAAACTGATAATTGTTCAAAAGAACAACTCCATGCTAATTATTCCCCTTGTTTGGGGGATCTTCACAAACGAAATCACAGTCTTCAGATACATGACATTCCCTTTAGTTGACGTCACATTTCAGGCCTTTGCACTCGCTTGTGACCCTCTCTTTGCGCCAGCTCCAAGAGCCCAAAATAATCCCATTCCTTTGATTTTAATCTGTCTGCTTGGACCACCCAACTATACCATGATGGCCATATCAAAGAAAACGAGGAGAATCAACTATCAGGCACAATAAAAATTCTCAAAACAGTCCAATTGCGCGCAGTCTATAAATACTTGACTCCTTAAGCAAGGCCTTGGCGCATTAATTTTTTGTGTGCAGCCACTTCCAATACCTACGATGTTCAGGGATGACTACCACTTGTTGACCAGCAGAGAAGAGCTGATGATGCATGGTGTTCTGAATCAGCCGACGCATTAAGTTGTTTTCCCTTAAAAGATGCTCTCTTTCCTGGTTTCTTTTTTTTTGCTTCTTCTTTTTGCTGTCCCATCTTCTGTGCCACCTCAGTGCATTGCATCCACGCTGCTTATTCCGACACCCTGTCCACAGCCACAGCCCGGTCAGTCCCACTGCAGCCAGGCATCCGCAACCCACATGGAGCAGTCAATGTCAGTTGTCAAGAGGCAACCCACCAGAGGAAACACTGCCCTTATGGACTCGCCAATACCGGTGACCCCGACAGAACTAAACCAAAGCCACAGACATGGAGAGGACATAGAAACTGAGGTCATCACGAGAGCAGGGCATGAAGGGCAACAGAATTTGAGACCTTTCTTTTATGCTGATTAATGAGAATGAG
This sequence comes from Conus ventricosus, assembly GCA_018398815.1. NCBI lineage: Eukaryota > Metazoa > Mollusca > Gastropoda > Neogastropoda > Conidae > Conus > Conus ventricosus. The sequence continues at coordinate 37,018,046 of CM031616.1, read as the reverse complement.
GATGATTAAGATGATGCTAACGGATTTCCATTTCGGTCTGAGACTGCATGACAGGGCTCTACTACTACACTTTCCTTTCATATCATATCCTGACGTAAAACCAGGCCCGAAAGATACAGACACCTGCATGTGCTGGTCAGGTGATTTGAACAACACTCTCAGAAACGCATCCATTAAGTGTGACGAAACTCGACTGTGTGGTCCCAATCTTCCAAACTGAGCCCTCAGCAAACTCAACTCTGGGTAGGAGCCGGTTGGAGTAGAACAATCCACATGACTCTGATGGGATTCGAACCCAATGACCTCCCAGCCGGTAGTCCGTGACGCTAACCACTTCGCCACGGTGGCTGGTAGATGTTCTCTTTTCTTTTGGGGTCAGAGGTTATGTGTTACCAGCATGAAGATAAGAAACAAACTGTTGAAAACTCCATCATTAAAGGGATAGGAACAATCAGCTGAACCTACTTCATGTGTTTGTTTTGGCTCTTCATATTTTTTGTCCCCTTAACTTCTTGGGTTTCGTCGCCAAAAATTCATGTGCAACATTCAAACCGACACAAACACATGAACTAGGTTAAGCCGACAACTTCCTCTCCCTTTAATGATGGAGTTTTCAACGAATTGTTCTCATCTTTAGGCTGGTAACACATAACCTTTCACTGGAAAAGAAGGAAAAAAAAACATCTTTTAAGCGAAAACAATCAAATGCGTTGGCCAACATCGGCCGATTCAGAACACAAGCATCAGCCACAACTGACCGAACTGTCACATATACCACACACAGAGACCAGTGATCTTTCCCAACCTCCCTTGCCAACGGGAAAAGTATATGCTCCTGAGATGCCCCCTTCCCCCGCCCTTCTTCCCTCCCTCCTCCATGAACCAAAAGTGTGGCTAGGAACACTCTGCTGACGACTGAGGTATGTCTGCTGTTTATTCATCAATTGAACTGGACTGATCGTCTGGCCTGCAAACGCCATGAATAAAGAAAAAAAGGCTTCAGTAACAATTGCTTCACTTTACAAGAACCCACCAACATACTTGGAGCTCACTCACATGAGAGCGAAAGAGAGACAGATCGCAAGAAAGAGACTCAGAGAGAGAAAAAGAGAGAGAGAGACTCTAAGAAAGAGACTCAGAGAGACAGAGAGAGACTCTGAGAAAGAGACTCAGAGAGAGAGACAGAGAGAGAGAGAGATGGAGAGAGAGAGAGGATGGAGAGAGAGAGAGAGAGAGAGAGAGAGAGAGAGAGAGAGAGAGAGAGAGAGAGAGAGAGAGAGAGAACGGTTCACTTTTTCTCTCTCTTCTAACCAAAAGAAGAAAGGAGGTGCAGGTGGGGGGGGGGGGGGGGGGGTGGGGGGGGGGGGGGGGGGGGGGGGGGGGGGGGGGGGGGGGGGGGGGGGGGGGGCACAACTCTCTCAAGAGGGTAGTCAGATTAGCAGAAATGATTAAATGAGACATTTCTGACATGCTTTGTTGACAAACTTTACGGACCAAAATAAGCAATCTTGTCATCATGATGGGGTGAGGGAAGAAGGGACAAAGGGGGAAGGGACGGAGGTGGAACAGTCGCTGGGGATGGTGGGATTCCGTGGAAGAAAGTGCCTCTGTTCAAAGATGGCTGTCATTTGGGTGCAGCAACTGTTTCTTGTAAACAGAAGATGATAATTGTACAGTGGGTCGAGTTGGGATAGTTCAAAATATACAAATGCTCAAATGCAGAGAGAGAGAGAGAGAGAGAGAGAGAGGGGGGGGGGGGGGGGGGGGGGGGGGGGGAGAAAGAGAGAGAAAGGTGAGAGAGACAGAGAGACAGAGAGAGACAGAGTGAGAAAGTGAGTGAGACAGACAGACAGACAGAGAGACACAGACAGAATATGCACAACAACATTTTCTGTACAAAAGACCGATATAATTTTCTACACAGTCACATGAATGATCAAGCAGTTGATCACCGAATGCACAATACACAACGCAATGATTAAAAGTCAATTATGAATTAATGCCAAGTATAAACTTTCAGTCTTAGAGCAGCCAATGTTGAAACCCAAGCATCAACTACTAATGAATATCCCATAGTTTTAACGTCTCATGATGATGAGCAGCTAGAGAATAAACCTGAGAATGACATGATTAAACATGAGAATGACATAATGATAAATCACACCAATAACAATCACGTAAATAATCTCCAACGTGTATGAATTATGAAACCAATCAAGAATGTAATTATATTAACGGTGCTTAGCTAGGAAAAAAAAATATTGACAAGACTTTATTGATCGGTTTTTTGTTTGTTTGTTAGTTTTGTTTTTTAATAAAGAAGATTAAGTGGATTTTAAATGGAAAAAAATCTGAATCAGAGACTACTTTGTTTCAAGTTCCTATCTGACTTTCATCTTGGTCGCGGTTATCTCTTTCTATATGAACTATTTGTGTAAGGCTTAACAATTCGCCAATTTCTCTCAACTTTCTTATGATTGACTTTACTCAAACTGGCTGTTAGTTCTTGGATTTCTCACTGAATAGATTAAGCAGAATTCCTACCCTTTACCCAAGCATGTTTAGTATACTGTCATCCACAAACAATGGCAGACCTTACAAATAGTGCTTGCTGCATACTCATTCATTCATAACTGCATCACCTTAGCATGACTGTTAAAACTCATTAGTCTTTCCGATGAACGTCTGTTATGTGGAGCTTCAACTGTTAGCATCATCAAGAAAGCACCCTGTACACGCTGACTAGTTAATAACACAATGCTGCACCATGCCCGGGAGCCATGAGGCCGCATATGGAGCCGGTCATTACGAACGAAAGGGGGGGGGGGGGGGGGGGGACATGAGTGAGGAATCATTCATCTCCCCCCTCCCCCTTCATGTCTGTATTGCTGCCAGACAAATGCACACTCTTATAATACAAGCAGACGGTGAAATGTTACTGATTTTGTTTGTTTGTTTGTTTTTCCAATAATCTGTGCTTCTGTGACAGCAAGGTAGATTTTCTGTACCTGTCAACTGTGCCCTCACATTGTGCCAACAATCTACCCTCCCCCCCCCCCCCCCCCCCCCCACCCCTTCAAACAAACACCAAAACTCACAACTGAATCTGATCATGTTTCATACTTACTCACTGCAGAGACAGAGAAAGACAGAGAGAGACACAGAGAGAGACAGAGAAAGACAGAGGAGACACCAGAGAGAGACAGAGAAAGACAGAGAGAGACAGAGAGAGACAGAGAGAGACAGAGAAGGACAGAGAGAGACAGAGAGAGAGACAGAGAGAGACAGAGAGAGACAAAAGAAAGAAGAGAGAGACAGAGAAAGACAGAGAGAGACAGAGAGAGACAGAGAGAGACAGAGAGAGACAGAGAGAGAGTCACCTCACTTTGCAACTTACTAAGTTAGTTTTTGATCCAAGCTAATGGGAAAACGAACTTATTTTCTTTATTACAGAGACACAAACAACAATGTCCTACATTTTGAAGTTGGGAAGTCAAAAATCACATGCCTTTCTTTCTTCTCTCTTCCCCCCCCCCCCCCCCCCCCCCCCCCCCCCCCCCCCCCCCCACCCCCCCCCCCCCCCCCGGGCCCGATTTATGACAGCGTTGTAGCATTAGATAAAAGCATAGTGAGGGGCAAAGGTCATGTTGTAACCTTTCTGTTGATATATAACAACAGGTTATTACTGTTTTATTAGAAGGCATACAATAAATCAAAAAATAAACAAACAAAAACAAAAAACAAAGCCTTGCACTGAGAAGGGAGAGAATTCCTTGCACACCGTCCACCTTTGGGGAAGAGCAAATTACCAGCTTGCACAATATTAACAACACATAGCAGAAGAACTGTCAAAGACAGGTTAGTTACTTGACTTTGACAACTGCTTTTTTTCTGTGGCTTTTGATGACTGCTTTTTTCTGTGGCTTTTGATGACTGCTTTTTTCTGTGGCTTTGACGATCGCTTTTTCTTCCCTTTTTATGCTTTAAAACACTTTTCCAAAGTGCAGTTCAGGATGCTCCATTCTCATTGTTACGTGTTTTGGAATAGGGGCAGACAGTAAGATGGAGGGGATGGCAGGGAGTCTGAAAAAGCGTAGCACACATCACACTGCCAAACAACACCTGTTTGCTGCCAAAAATGTACTGATTTAGCAGTCAGTGATATGCTCATAACGATTAATCCTAAACCAACCATAGACATTTTGCACAATAACTTGTCACCCAATGATCAACACAAAATGATGAAGACCAATTGATGATATCACTGATTATCAAACGATGATTATCATTACAACCCTGTGATGAACTCTTTCGTTATCACTGATTATCACGCACTGGTCATCAGCTAGGATGTACACCCACCAGCTTGCTGATATACACCCATTGATAACACTTTCACAAATCAAAACTCACAAAGATGGTGCCTTACAATCAACATTTGGGCATTTGTAAATGCTATGAATACCAACACCTAAAAATGTTCCCCTGCATCTTACGAGCTTCTTCACTGACAATTAACACTTAATCATTTGCAAAGTTATGAATACTATCCCCTGAAAATGTTCCCCTGCATCTTACCAGCTACTTCAATGACAATTAACACTTAAGTCATTTGTAAATGTTACGCATATTATCACCCGAAAATTTTCTCCTGCATCTTAGAAAGTCCTTCAATGGCATCACTCTCACACTACTCATTCTGGCTCCCAGTGTATGGCAACACTCTGGTTTGCTCCACCAAAGCCCTGTCAATGACAGCCCACGGGTAGCAGTCAGTATCATGTCATCATGAGACCACTCAAAAGAGGAAACACTGCGCTGCTGCCGAGTCACTGCACTGGTGTTACGAGGCGCCTGTTCTGATCCAACAGGTACAAGAAACACCACATAGTAGACCCCCTACTGACAAAAAAAACTGTCTGCTAGTTGTAGAGCCAGAGTGAGTGAGCATCCGTCCTCTGGAGGGTGTCACCACGTCTGTCTCTCTTTGAACTTGTCCCCAAAACTGACGACCTTGACACAAATGCACAAAGGTCATAATGTGGAGAGGACACTTGGGCTGAGGTCAACGTGAGAAGAGGATATGAAGGGCCACAGAATTTGACATTTTTTTTTTTTTTTTTTGCTGATCCATGAGGATGAGGATGATGAAGATGATGCCATGGAGTTCCATTGTGGTCAGAGACTGCTTGACAGCACTGTGTTCTTATTTTTCAGACTAAACCCTGGTATCATTCAGGCCCAGAAGATACAGACACATGCAGTGTTGGTCAGGAAATCTGGGCAAACCCCCCCAATTCAGTGGATGAAAGTCAACTGTACGGTTTCAGTCTTCCCTTTTCAGTCTGTGGTTAAACTCTGCCCTTTGTAGGAGGAATTGGGGCTGAAAATCCCTCAAGTAAACGCTCTGATGAAATCGAACCCACAATCTCCAAGCCCACTATCCGCAACGCTAACCATGGTGCCAAGGCAGCTGGTGAAAAAAAAAAAAAAAAAAAAAAGAAAAGTGACCATGACAGGAGTAAGCCAAATGACAATTTGGCTGGCTGACTGCACATTTGCAACAATGACGAACATGGTGGTTGTTACCACCACAAGAACCACACACACACAAATTAATTATCACCATCACCATCAACATCACAACAACAACATCACAACAACAAAACGATTAAATAAATGATTTATCCACAACTGCAATTAAAAAAATAAAATATCACAAAATGACAATAATGAGTAACACAAACAACATTCACAATGAAAATCTTGCACAATAATTCATTACATATTGGCACCCTTGTCTTAAAGTCTACTTTAGAGGTTTTCGATAATTGGTCACTTATGCAGAAATATGAAATGTTGATAAATTGGTAAAATAAACATCCGATTCGCTCCCGATCACACGAAATCGATCCCGCGAAAGTGGGCATTTTCACCTGTAATCAAGAAAACGGAGGTAATCAACTAAATCTTGGCATGGCTTAACTGCTCTTGGATGCGACGTCACATGATGGTCAGCGACGGCGACAGAAAGTGATTCTGATGGTTCTTGCACATCTCTCTCGGTGTATAATTTATCATGAAAGCGGTGACTATGATTGCGACAGCCAATGTGTCTCGGGGGATGTTTTTGCAAGGCCTGTTCCTTATCAGTTTGAACGCTAAGTTCTTTTTAACCACACGTCAGTTCGGTTCCTGCTGGACGCCCGAACACAGCATTCCGAAGGCGTACGGACTTTACCGAAGTCTCGAGGGAGGCTACCGACTGACTTCTTGATGCGATCACGCATGGACGGCGAGCGGAGATTCTCCTTCCTCAACCTTAATGTGTCATTCAATTTAACAGTCCATAGATAAGAACGAATAAACGTGCGACTATCGTACTCATCTGTACGAGCTTACCATTTCCGCCTTCAAGTATACGCCACAATGCAGACGAAGTTTTTGATCCACTCGCACGGGCTCGGCAATTGTCGAATAGCTCGTTTCCGCGGTCCAGCTGGAACTGATGGGTGAAAAGAACTTTAGCTGCCCGCATGGTTGCACGAACCGAATCCACTTCTTTCGAGTATCTGGATCAGATGGAAATGTGTGCAAAGAATATCCGTCTCCTGATGAGCTGCTTTCACTGGCCTACAGCACAATACTGCCACCCCCTCGTGACTTTTTAGGCTGTAGGATCGCAACTCGTGTTGATTTCACTTGGCGTTGGCTTGTTGTGTAGGTCGCGGCTGACGGCCAGTCCATCAAGTGACGTCACGGTTTCGGTCTACCGCGCGGGGGTTTGAACAGGTGTGCAAAAGTCATTTTTTATCTATTAAATTCTTCCGGCGATTTAAAAAAAAAAAAATGAATACCATACTGAAAGTTATATGACATGTAGACCATTTTATAACAAATATCGAAAATCTCTAAAGCAGACCTTTAAGAGTTGCGATTGTGCTTGCAAGTATAAGCACACAATAAATCATCAAATGACAGAGATAGAGTACAAGAGTGGAACAGACTGAAAAAGTGAGAGATCCATGAAGTTCAACAGAGGATGAAAGGACGATGATAAATATGCATCTATGTACAGGTGTGTTTGGAGACAGGCAGAGAGACAGAGACAGAGAAATGAGAGAGAGAGAGAGAGAGAGAGAGAAGAGAGAGAGAGAGAGAGAGAGAGAGAGAAAAGAAACTCATGACTTAATGTGAGGCCTCCAGCCTATCCACATGAGACACGTAACATGAAATTGTTTATGCTATTGAAAATGAATGATTTACATAGAAAAATTTTCAAAAAGAAGATGCTCATTTGACGATAACAAAATTAACAAACTTAGGTTTATAACATTTCATTACAACTGTTTCCTCTCTAAAACGTAAAGCGTAATGTAACAAACATAGCAACATCTCTCATTATGACAGCATTTCTCGTTTTGTAATAGTTTCTTCAACTGGACAGGAAATCTATCTTTATAGTGTTTATGAATATATTTTTCTCGCAATCTTTTGTAACTTGGACATTTTAGAAGAAAATATATTTTGGTTTCTTCTTCACTGCAAAAAGGGCAGGTGGTTATTGCTGTAGTATCACATACTTTTTATTTGTTCGAAGCTCATTTACACCTAATCTGACTTGCTAATGTAATACCCTTGTGAATTTTGTAATTGTGATATGATACAAGTATTTCTCAGGTTGATGCAGTGATTAGGATCGAGACGGTATAACGATCACTACCTTCTAATTCACTGTGCCAGTCCTGTTTGAAACAGTCTACCATTCTCTGTCTAAACACTGATAAGAATGCCTTTTTCATCTCCCATTCCTCCATTTATCTGCACTTCTGAAAATCCGTAGCAGTCAAAACAATGTTTTGTGTCTACAGCCCGGTTGGGGATTTACTAACTTCTTTCAATTCTTTTTCATATGCTTGTTTCGGTATTCAGTTTGGCGTCAAAGAAAGAGAGAGAGAGAGAAAGAGAGGGGAGGGAGGGAGGGGGAGAGGAGAAGAGAGAGAGAGAGAGAAAGAGCACAATCAGTTCAAACAATCTATCTCTAAAAATTCATTTAACACATTGCAGATAAAATGCCACAATATGGCCAATATTTATCCCTCCCATCCCCAGAATCAGAATACATGTGCATGATTTAAACGGTAGACATGTTCTGAACAGAGACAAGCACATATGGAAACTCCCATACACACACATTTCAGTAAGCCCAGCAGACATAGTCAACACGGCAACAACCTCAATTCATTGCCATGAACACATGACCACGAAGAGACTTCAGCATGGGAACTAACTGACCAAAGAACAAGGACCAAACTCTTGCCGTGTTTGGTATCATTTGGTACGATCATTCTGTTATACCTTCTTTTGGAAGGGGGATGAGAACTATCTATCAGCAGGAACACGTACACTTTTCATGTGCAGTTTACACACACACACACACACACAACACACTCACACACATTCATGGTTCATCAACATGGTACAACACAGCGCAGTGGACACTCATTTTTCACAAATCACTGTCATCAAATACTCCACACACTCGGGCACTATCATTCTCTTTCATTCTCTCTCCCCCCCCCCCCCCCCCCCCCCCCCCCCCCCACCCCTCCCCAATTGTCCATCTCTGCCCAACTCTTTCTCCATGCAGTCAAGTCTCACGATTTCCAAAAATTGGGATTCTGCTGCAAGCGTCTTTGGAAATTCTCAAACCACTTCTGCAAAGTGCTGAGAGGCACGAAGGTCTCTGAGGGGTTAGGAACCATTTCCGCCTGTCTCACAGCGAAAGACGACGCATAGTTAAAGAAGTTCTCCAGCATTTTGGAGGAGAATTCCATGAAGGGGGCGACGGAGGTCTCGCTGCTGTTGGTGATCGGTGTCTGCTGAGCCAGCTGAGCCAGCGGCTCAACGGAGATTCCGATCTGGGCCAGATGCGACTGCTGCTGAGCGAGACTCCCAAACTGTACGGCTGAGTCACCTCCCCCTGAGAAAAAATGACAGCAGATATTTCATAAGCTGTGAGCCATCACAACAAAGAGAACAGTGACAGTAGGATATTGCAAAACCTGTGAGCCATCACAACAAAGAGAACAGTGACAGTAGGATATTGCAAAACCTGTGAGCCATCACAACAAAGAGAACAGTGACAGTCAGTAGCATATTTCATAACCTGTGAGCCATCACAACAAAAGGTATGGTAAACGTGGAATATGGTAATGGATGAACACAGTAAATATGGTAATGGATGAACACAGTAAATATGGTAATGAATGAACACAGTAATTATGGTAATGAATGAACACAGTAAACAGGGTCATGGATAACACAGTAAATATGGTAATGGATGAACACAGTAAACATGGTCATGGATAAACACAGTAAAAAGACACAGTACATCCTATGTGAAATGGGCCACTGGGGGACCTGCAATGTCCTGTGTATTATGAAATGGGCCACTGGGGGACCTGCAATGTTCTGTGTATTATGAAATGGGCCACTGGGGGACCTGCAATGTCCTGTGTATTATGAAATGGGCCACTGGGGACCTGCAATGTCCTGTGTATTATGAAATGGGCCACTGGGGACCTGCAATGTCCTGTGTATTATGAAATGGGCCACTGGGGGACCTGCAATGTCCTGTGTATTATGAAATGGGCCACTGGGGGACCTGTAATGTTCTGACTGTGTATTATGAAATGGGCCACTGGGGACCTGCAATGTCCTGTGTATTATGAAATGGGCCACTGGGGGACCTGCAATGTCCTGTGTATTATGAAATGGGCCACTGGGGGACCTGCAATGTTCTGACTGTGTATTATGAAATGGGCCACTGGGGGACCTGCAATGTCCTGTGTATTATGAAATGGGCCACTGGGGAACCTGCAATGTTCTGACTGTGTATAATGAAATGGGCCGCCGGGGACCTGCAATGTCCTGACAGTGTAGTAAGAGGGGTGTCTAGTGAAGGTTGATGTACCTTTCGTCTTTCAGGGTCACACTCTGTGTTGTCAACTGATATCCATTATCACAAAAAAATTGTGTGGTTTTTTTTTTCTTTTAAAGAAAAGTTACTTTCCTGAACCGCTTGTAGTAATAATAATACCTACATACCTAATCCACTGGCTCAAGGTGAAAAGTGTATGCAAAACAAAACAAAAAACCCCAATCCTTTGACATTAAGTATTATATGTGTACAGAACACTTCAAATATGAGATGAGGGGGATTGGAGTTTGGAGGCAGTGGGGAAGCCCCCGTGTTTCATATGGTCCCCACTGAGAAAACAAAAACAAAAATAATTCATAATTGTAAAAGGGTCTGGAAGGCACACTTCCCAATACCACTGAAAACTTGCTTTCAAAATGATGCAAACTAATGCAAATTTTAAGCACCGAATGGTGTATCGTCCACTTTTCAGACCACCACAACCAACATTGTTTGTTTGCTTAGATTTTGTCAATCTCTTTCACTTCTGCAGCAATTTGCTGTTGAAGACATCAGTGCATAACATTACCATGCCTTCAGTATACAGAGCAAATGGCAACTGCCTGCTCCTGCAAAAAATATTCCACGAAATTTTGTGATGCTGGTATCACCTACACACGGATCAAAAGCATAACCAGTGTTCCATATGTTCCAGCACCAACTTTTTCTCTTGTAAAGTTGTTTTTTTTGCTAAAATATTCCCTTAACGGATTTTCATTTTCATGTTTCACTGAAATCTGGGGATTCCGGGGCAAGTGAGAGACCCGGATTCCTCACGTAGCCCAGATTCCCCTCCCTCCCTCCCCTACCACTTTCTGAACCTGTTTTTTTTTTTTTAAATTTTAATTTTGTTTGTTTTCTGTTTAAACGCAAGAAATCAAAACTGGCAAAAAACAAAAAAACAAAGCAAAACAATTAAGTAAAAAAAAAATATAATAAAATAGTAAAAACAAATGGCTGTCACCCTTTCGGAGCATCTTTTAACAATCAACTATACAATATAAAAAAAAGGAAATTGAACTAGATGTTTAGCAAAAATTGCTTAAAACATAGTTCAGCTCCAACCCCACCTCCCTCTCACCTTTCCTTTTATTCACCTCAGTTTAACAGTGTTCTTATTCCAAAAAGCATACAGCAGTTACACATTTCTCGCATAGTTTTAAGATCAAGAAAGGCTAAGCTTCCTGATTCAGTACATAGACAATATATTTTTTTAAATTTCAAAATGGATGACTGATGGCGGCGAAAGAAGCAAAATTTAGAAAGAGAGTTTGTTAGTTACCGCCAATGACATTGACAAACAAAGCAAAGTGTCTTGTCATGTGCTTTGTTTGTCAATGTCATTGGCGGTAACTAACAAACTCTCTTTCTAAATTTTATTTTCTAAAAATCAAATTTCAATCAGACAAGCTGAGAATTACAGAAGAAGACAGTGCGCAGAGATTTCAATTTAAATAAGGGACACACCTGTAAGACATAAAAATACATATACATAGTATTCATTATAAGTTACAACAATATAAGTGAAAATAGAAGAAGAAGAAAAAAAAAAAATATATATATATATATATAACTGAAAAACAGCTGACTTACTATGCAAATGGTAAACAATTAAATAACCATTCAATCAAATACACAGATATATGAAGACATTTTTTTTTCTCCTGGTCAACTGAGTCACATAAGCAAATGACAGTGGGATTATACTATGATTAGAGCGACTAAATGGCTTATAGATGTCTACTTTGGGCCTAAACAGGTCCACAGGTAAACCACCGAATTTTCGTTTAAAAATTTTTTTTATCAAACCACATATGAATTCAGTGTTTTTTGCTTTAATCAACTGAAAAAAAAAAGCTTTATAAGGAGTCCACTTGGCAACAAAATCATAACATACCATATTTTTGCGAGCTATGTACTCTTCAATATTGTATCTGTATTTTAACTTATTAACAAAAGCTTGTACAGTAGGCATATTTCCCTGATTCAGTGTATACCGAAGACTGCTCATAATTCACACTAACAGTAAACATTTATTAATGATTTAACCTTCATTTCTGGGGAGCAACTATCTGGCTAGATCAATATAAGCCAAAATCACTCAGCATGATGCTACTTACTAATGGCATCATAGAATTTTTTTGTAAAAAGCATGTTATTAATATCACTCTTTTTGTAATGCACAAATTCTTGAAGCAACTCATTCTGTTACTTTCTGTCACAAGCACTTGTGCGCATTATGATGAATGTTTCTTTTTTTAACTAAATGATAAGTTGATGCCATTTTGAATCTTGATGTCCACCTAACCACGTATGGCCCTTTCTCTATTGTCATCATCGAGAGAATACAAATCCAGTCTAAACACACATACACACACACAAACATACAATAGCATAATAAATATATCCAACAATTTATAGAATAACACAAATACTACACACACACACACACACACACACTTAAACACACACACTTACATACACATACACACAAATATTTCCAACAATCTTTTGACAGCTAAACAATTAACATCTATTGGGCAGATAAAGAGAAAACTCACCAGATTTCAAACTAGCAATCTTGAAGATGACGCTGGCTTGTGGTTTGAGATGTGTCCCAACAGCAGCCACACTGGTCCCTCGGGACGAGGCCATGAAAAGTACACTGAAAAATATAACAAAATAAAAAAGAAAATCTAAATGTATCGGCAGAACACATTCAAATTATAAATCAGATCCCAATTAATCCATGCTTCCAGGGCATAAAATGAAAAAACAAACAAACCAATTTTATGGAAACAGAAGGGAACTAAGCAGTAAGAGAAGAAACGTCACTCAACCAAGGACTGTGGGTTTAGGCATACCCTGTTCTTCCTATCTGTCAGTGGTAAAACAGGATCCTGCACGAGATATAATAAGGCTAACCAGTACAAACAGAAAATGGGGAAAAAAAAAGGGGCAATAACTAAATGAAGAAAATACACACATTTAAGAAAATGCATATAGGAACTATGATATGCTCACTCTTACGCCTACATGAAGACATCTGGCAATGTTTACTCTCGTAGTAAACTCACACTCACATACACACAAAGCTTACATGAAGATGTCAAACAAATACATGTACACTTGTGGCAAACTCACAAACACACACACACCACACACACACACACACACACACACACACACACACACACAAAACATCTGAAGCAAGGCAACATCAACAATAATAAACAATCTCAGGGACAGGTACAGAAGGGAGGCAAAGAGAGGAAACAGGGTGTCCCTCACAAAATTCTAAAAACTATTCACTTTGACTGGATAACAAAATTCACAACCACACACGCACAAACACAAAACACTTTTTCTTCTTCTGCGAAGTTATAGGAGAGTGATGAGGGAGTGAGTTGGTGTGTGTGGGGGGGGGGGGGGGGGGGGGGGGGGGGGGGGGGGGGGGGGGGGGAGGGGGGTAGGAGCAGGAAGGTATTGTACAAAAAATCTGCAACAGAGAAGTATCATGAGTAGGAGAAAGTGAAATGCTACACTTGAAGTCAGCTGTAATGAAGCTGAGGAAACTGTTAAAACTGATTTTTGTGTGTGTTAAACTAGCTTTCATCTCATGCATTTCTGTTGTAAGCATTTTAATGCTACCACCAATTCAAAACAAATTAACAGAAAACTTTTGGCACACAAACTGATACCAGTTTCATGATCATGAATTCATGAAGCAGTCTGACATTATTTTGCATTGAAGAAGTATATCTAAACTGATATGATGTCACAAGTGGCCAAACAAGAACCTTCTCTATTTATCTAGTTTGTTAGTATAAAATACAATACATTCTTTCCTTATCATAGCTTTGTGAGTAGAAACTAATTTTATCATCAAAGCTATCCAACACTAATATGATGATTCTGCATGCAAAAATCATGGACATGGATAAAAATATTACAAAATTATGTTGAAATTCTGCTTAAAAGTCAGGAGAAGATGTAAAATAAACCCTTCTTCCAAACATCTCTTTCAACCTATGAGATGTGCACATTATATTACACTGTAACTGCCAGTAAATACATTTAGCTGAAGTAGAACACCTGCAATTTTTTTTCTATCTGACAGGGGAGGGACTGGTTTATGTATGCACTTAAACCTCCAATGCAATATTACAACATTCAATGAGCATTACCCTGTACAGATCCTGAAAAGTTCTTGTCATGGGACCAAAGTGCAGGGAGGGACTTTCATACATGTATCATCAAGGACATGACACTTAGAAAATCTAGATTAAAAAAGAAAATTTTATTACAGAAAAAGCTTATCTTGAAACTTGGTGAAAGTTGAGAATACTGCACGTTTTACTCCTTATGAGGTATGTGAACCAAGTAATGTGTTATATTTAGTCCTCACAAAGTATGCAAAACATGTTTTTAACAAGACTGTACATGTATGCATATGATTGTGTGTGCGTGTGTGTGTACGTGTCTGAATGTCTGAGAGTTCACAATATAGCATCATGATTTTCAATGTTGGTTTCGCTCTTTGTGTGAACAACACCAAACACTACTGGAAACTGTAAGGTACAATTTAGTAATTTCATGCAACAATCATGAGCAGAATCAGAAAAGCATGGTCACTGCAATGTACACACACCTGCACCCCCCAGTCCATCTGGAAACGGCATCTGTCCAGTCATGAAGACAACGACATGGTTAATGTTGTCGGCCTCGGGGATGTTGAACAAGAACTGGTTCTCGCTCACTTGCTGGCACTCTGTCTGCACCTGCACATATAACACAAATTTAAATGTTCCACACCAGATTTGGAAATCAGTAGTTGTGTAATGAAAGGGTGTTGTGCTTTTGTACAAAAATTTGGAATTTGTATCCAATGTGAAGGAACGGTGCATCAGTATTTCATTGAAATGTATCAATGAAATCATTGAATTCAATTACAGTTTGGGAATTATACCATGATTATATTGACATTGCCTTGGAAAAAGAACAAATATAATCTATTCTGAGGTATGACAAAGTTTACGCATACATGGAAATGGAAATTACGTGAGAAAGTGTGTCTTTTCTTAAACACAACTAATCAGCTTGATGCAAGTATGTCTTCTTCATCAATCAGGCAAAAGGAGGAGAGGGTGGGAACAGGGGGTGGGGAGACTACTAATGTTACTGGAGGTTCCTGATGCGATTCCCCCGAACTACCCATACTCTCCTCCCATTCCCTAGCAATCCTAAAAAGAAATACATAAGCTGTACTGAAACTCTCTCGTTTAAGAAAGAAAAAAAAATCAGCAGTGAAAATTTGGTGACTATTGTTTTCCTTTGTATGGGTTGGTTGTGAAATCCTCCTTTCTTAGTTTCTAATTCACGTTCTGGTCAAAAATGGGATCTCTAGCCTCAGAGTGGATAACCGACATCCAAGACTGGATGACTGATTCACCTTTATCTCTTTATCATATAATCACCAGTGTAAAAAAAAAAAAAACTGACAAAACAGCAGCCTCTGAAGGGCAATTTATTTATGTCTGGGCAGCTGTGGGTTCAATTCCCATCTGAGCCATTTATTCGTGGATTTTTCTGCCTTGCCCAGCATCTACCCGGCGCTGAATTTGCTACTGGCTCAGCTGTAATGACCGAAACAATATATCTGAGTGTTATCTATTTTTTCATTAATGAATACATCTCCGAAGGTGTTGCCTGAATTTTCTAATGAAGGTCTGTATGATCTGGGACTAGTTGATGCTGTGAATATATTTTGAAGGCAAGAATAAAGTACAGCCCTACCACGCAGTCTCACTAATCCGTTCTTCTTCTGGTGACCTAACATTCAATTTCCTTTTCATGTCTCTGCCCTTTATAAGATCGAGTTAAGGTTGTTGATACCAGCAAGTTCACAGGATTGTCATCGGACAGATGTTGCGGCATCCTCGAGAGGGAAATGCCCTCTAATGCTAGCTGTGTGATTTAGCTATTATTGTAGTCAGTATGGGGCTGAACAGTAAGAGGTCCCCTACAATTGTTCAATCAGAACAGCCGCCACTGAACACCAACAAAGTGGTTCAGCAGCAGTGCTGTGTCTCCCCTAGTGGGTTGCATGATGACAACTTGACACTGACTCTATCTGCAGACGCTCAGTGCCAGGGCTGTGACAGGACAAAGCCAAGATTTACTGTTCATGGAGAGCTGAGGGGACAAGCAGTTGGAGTGGCACAGAAGATGAGAACCCCCCCCCCTCCCCCCACCCACTCCCCAAAAAAAAAAGACAAAACTGCTGCAAGTGTTCTATATTGCAGGCACAGTGAAACTTTCATGCTAATTCCTAGTCTCAACATAGCCATTACTATGTCAACTTGACTGGAATGGAAATAGATTCAGTATTACATTAACATAGTTGGATCTTGGTAAAAGGGCACATATTAAGCAC
>CM031616.1:36986567-36991345 GCA_018398815.1 Conus ventricosus | reverse complement strand
ATATCATGATGGTTATATAACAGTGATAGCAAATATAACATCATAATAATGATAGATGATGATGATATGAGTATATAGATATAAAAAAATAACAATAATAATGACGATATAATAATAGTGCATTTATCATTATCATAATAATAATAAGTAATGATAATAATAATAATGAATGATGATGATGATGATGATGATGATGATGAAAGAGGTGAAGAAGAAGGATTCTCCGACTCCAAAAGGAGCCTTCTCGTTCCTAAGCAAAGGTTTAGTACTGAAACCATCTGTATAGTGATCTTGTCTTAACATCTTTAAACTTAAATACAGTTTCCATTCCAGATCTCTGAAGTTTGAAATATCAGCATTAATGCTTGTGACATTTTCTTTTCACGTGCATTACACTTTTTCTTTGCTTGTATTTTAATGTGTTCTCTAAATCTCGTTAACTAGCGCATTGTATTTAAATTGTGTGTTAACATAAGTGGTTTATTATCAAGTCATTCAAGTACATAGAATATCTTCATTATGCTGATTTTGCTCATATTATATAAATGCTTTCAAACGTTTTCACCTTCAGCTATGTACTTTATCCTTAAAACCGTATGAAACTGAGAGAAATAGAAATTAAGATGATTTCTTCCGTATATAAACTGGGAAAAATAATGACTGCTAAGTTACGCAATTTTTTGTCATGTAAAACTGCCAAAAATAGTAAATGATATGTTAATTTACTCAAAATTGTATTTTCTCCATATGAAAGATAATGGTATTTATAACTTACTTATAAACTGCTTTTTTAACAAAATAAGGCAACACTCATTTACATGAACCAACTAGATACATATATCATGTACATTTTTTTTTCTAACACTAGACATCACACACTTATTCTAATGCCTTCTCCAGTTTTTTCTTATTTCATCATTATCATCGTGATCACTGTATCATTAACAGTTACTTGCATATAAAAAAAACGTGACAAGAAAGCATTGCATAATGGAAAATTAATGAACATTACATGAATTTAAAAAGACAGTTCTGGCAAAACTATTTCCTCATGATTTCTGTTCAGTGCTGATACATGTTATAAACCTAAGCCCAAATGAACTCTCGTCAAAACGTGAATTTTTCAGTTATTTATACTTAGTAGAATCCAATTTTTTTTTTTAATAAAAAAGGGAGCTGTTTTATGTTCTTACAATCCGTCTGTCTTTCACATTTGCCGCTAAGTTTTCTTTTGTGGTAATCCTATGCGTTTCGTCATGGAGAGCATCACAATCAAGAAAGATCGTTACAAAAACGCATCGTCTTCAACGTATTTTCTAAAGGTGAAAGCAGATCCAGTTAAGCATTTTTTTAAAGAAACTGTCAATTTAGGCGTTGAACTATTCCAATAACTGCAAGTTTTCTTGACCTGGCTTCAAGATTAAACATGTTTACATGATGTTAAACGTTATAATATTGAGTAGCCGACTTGTTCTTTCTTAATATGAACTATGGCATCATGAAAAGAAACATACCTTGTGGCCCTTTCATTTTGTATTTATATCGGATAGAGACACTAAGAAAAAACAAAATGCATGATGGCGACTAAGCAGCATAAGCTACGTAAGAAATGAATAAAAGACATCCAGTTACACTTTCTCATATGTCGTTGAAACATAGCTTAGATCGCTTGTGTGATCCACAAGCACATAATCTCATTGCTACCACACATTCACAAACAATGCAACATTCCCGTGAATTCTGTATGGATTGCTTGACAAGCTAATCGGAAGTAGACAGAATTTTGACAATTTTCTGCAATAAGCTAAATTTGAGCATTCCATTGGAAAAGACATATTAATGTCCAAAGAGGCTGCATTACAAAGTGAGCCACGGTTTAGACCATATGCAATACTGTTGTTTGGCTGGTTCGCGAGAAGACTTAAGATTTAGTATTGGTTCAATACTTCAAATTTCTTTTTCACAGGAGAAAACAAAATCAGGATTATTAATACACTTTTTTTTTTTTTTGCTTCACATAAACGCAGCTGAAGTGAAACTCGTCTTGCAGCGGAAACAACCAGGTTTGTACTGGTGGGTCACGGTCAAGGTCAGGTGAAGGTCGCTGAGGCCTACAGGAAGCGGGAGGTCACCAGGGTCAGCACCATCAGGATCAGAGAAGCAGCGACAGCAGAAGCGCCTGAGGCTGGAGCTGCAGCAGTGACAACATTGAATTGGTTCAATCGTTCGACCCTTCTCACAATGACTCCATGAATAATGGTAGAAAGCATTGAACGCAGTCCAATTTTTGCATCACTGGGATGTATAACGAGCTCCACTCTTCCTTCACTTATTCGGTACTACCAGATCCTGAGATACACTACAAGCTTAAAGATTAAACAGCGCTCTTAGAGAAACCTCCAGAAAACGTGAAATGACTAATATGCTCGAGATGATAACAGAGACTCTTGGAGTCTTCTTTCATTAAATCTTAACAGACCCCAGAGTACACTAAAATGGCTAAGAAAGGCTCATAGGGGAAACCACGACTGAACAAATGCAAGCGTATGGAATCCCCATAAAACCCCAACACCCCCCCTCTCCTCAGCCCGTAGGCCGATGACGGAGCAAATCTCCCCCCCCCCCTCCCCCCCCCCCCCCGTACTGTGTGTCAAGGTAAGGGAAGCAATCAGTGGGATGATTAGGCAACATTTTTAGGGAGTCAGGGTTTTTTTTGCCTGAATCTTCTATCTGTCCGTATATCTGTGTGTGTGTCTATCTATACATCTGTTTATCTGTCTATCTATCTATCTATCTAATTATCTACACACACACAACACCACACAACACACCCACACACACACCACACACACACACACACATCACACACACACACACCACACACACACGCGCGCGCGCGCGCGCGCCACACACTCGCGCGTGCGCACACACGCACGCACGCACGCCACGACCACGCACCACCACACACACACACACACACACACACACACACACACACACATGATTTTAATTTCCAGGGTCTTCAGTCCACACAAAACTTAAGAAACTCCCTACAGAAATTGAGGAAAAGAAAAAAAAATCCCTTTGAAACCTTTTGTATATGTGAATAGCAAGGTGATTTATGATATTTTCATTTGAAGGTGACGAAGTAGATGAGCTTGAGCAATCTGACTTCGCAAGTCTCGGGTCTATGTTACCCCGGATCTCTGTCACCTCTGGTCTATATTCCCCTGTGGTGTGTATTTCCTACTGGTCTACGTCCCTTCAGATATTTTTCCCCTCCGGTTATATTTCCCCGTGGCGTGTGTTTATTATGGGTCTTCGTCCGTGCCTCCATCTGTGTTTACTATAGGTCTACATTAGTCGCTCCAGAAATCTGTGTATTTCGTGTAGGTTTACGTTCGTCCCTCTAGTTTTCTGTTTCCTCTGGACTATATCTCCACGTTGTGTGTTTTTCCTGTGTGTCTATACTCGTCCTTCCAGGTCTATTTTTCCTAAGGCCAGCACACTCTTCTCTTCCCGGGTCTATATTTTGCCAAGTCTATCTTTTAACACCTTCCCACTCTCTCTCTCTCTCTCTCTCTCTCTCTCTCTCTCTCTTGCCCCCACCCCCCCCCCCCCCCCTTGCTCCCATCCCTCTCATCCTCAGGTCTGTTTCTCCATCCCTCCCACACTCAGGTCTGCCTCCCAAGTCGAGACCCCCTCCTCCCCCGTTCCCCCCTCACACACACACACACACACACACACACACACACACACACACACACACACACACACACACACACTTTCTCCGGGTAATCCCCCACGCGCACTTTCAACCTATGTTCAACCATGTGTATCCTTCTTCCATGGATTTTCTCCCTGCAGGTCTATGATCCGAGGTTCCCCATTCTATAAATTATCTCATTGTGTCATTGTGTGCTTGTGAGTTCGAAACCCTCCTCATCTTCGCTTGACTGATGACATAACAGAGAGAGAGAGAGCATACAATGAATTCTGAATGAAATGTTCTATTGAAAATTGTCCTTAAAAATGGAAAGACTTGAGAAAAAGAAGAATGATGAATCCGATCCTCGAGTATTGAATGTCCAGACAGAGAGAGGAGCAAACGTAAAACAAACAAACAAGCAAACTGTCTCGGTAGTATTTGCAACCTTCAATAACAGACTTGCGTTGGGTGTGTTCATGCGCATGTCTGCATCTGCGCTCACTTACCGCATTTTTTCTGGTTGTTAGCAGCCGGCTGGCAGTTCTTAGACTGACATTCAGCGTCTGACGTGCAGATGTCGCCCTCTTTTAGATCTTTCTTTGGCGCCGGCTCTGAAACATTACAGTGTTCAACAAATGGACCGTCTAGATCTTAAACCTTTCATTAAAAAGTAAAACTAACCAAGGCAAAAGAAAAAACATGAACTACAAAGAAACGTAGACCAACAATGAGCGACTTGTCATAACTGTTGTTCCTAAGGTCCTCCCAATGATCCAACGGATACAAGGTACATTGAATGTAAATTTTGTAGTGGCTTGACCGAATCAATGCCACTTTTCTCACACTTATATCATGCAGAATTTCATATTTGGCTTCCAGACCATCGCGAGTTGTTCAGTGACTTAGGACTGATGACAGGAAGTCTGCCTGTTGATAGGAGAAGAGCGAGTGACACTTGTGGACACTGTACCCGATACAGAAATGTTGGATACCATTGGTCTACGTCCCTTCAGATATTTTTTTCCTCCGGTTATATTTCCCCGTGGCATATGTTTATTACAGGTCTTCG
>CM031616.1:36964067-36981567 GCA_018398815.1 Conus ventricosus | reverse complement strand
CTTTCTCTGATTGAAATATGAAGCTAACTAATGAGTCAAAATCGCTTTAACGTTGCCCCACAGCGCCATCTGTCCCATGAAAACGCCGAGGTCACTCTTGTTGAATGTCAGCTCAAACTCAGATTACCTCCCCGCAGATTTTCGGACATTGTCTGATGAGATTTGCTATTGTGCTCAAACGAAAATAAAAACATTCGGAAGGATTACTAGTCGTGCACAAATCACCGCCCATGAGAAGGAATAAAAGTCACAGAGACTGAGATGGGTCACGGGCTGTAAAACCAGTGTTTCGCATCATTTGAATACATTGATTTGTCTGTCTGTTTTTCTGTCTGTTTGTCTGTCTGCAGCCAAAACAGTGCGGATGGGAACAATGTTTTTGACTTGGTTCGTTCGTCTGTCAAAATTTCCACAGGAAAAAAATACGTAACACGTCACAAGATGGCTGAAACCTTCGGAATCTACACGGACAAAAATGCCGAAAGAAAACGTACTTTCCTTCACTTTTCTGGTTGGCAGGGATTTGCACCATATGGCTGATGTCTGCATTCATCTCTCTACAGTGATGTTTTGATTCTTTACGTTGTTTCTCTGTTTCTTTCTCTTTTCTAATCTCATCAACTGAACTAGCAGATAAATTCAAGTTACCAGCCAATGTTGTCTTTGTTGCCGCTAGTCCGATATGGAGTAGGCCCAGTGCTTACAGGAAATAGCAGACAGACATTAAACGCGCGCGCGCGCTCGTGTGTGTATGTGTGTGTGTGTGTGTGTGTGTGCGTATTTAAGATGACACTAGGCTTGCCGTTTGGAAACGAAGCACCGCACAGAAAAATGTTTATACCAAACACAACTTTAAAGTTTACCTGATTAGAATTGCAGAAAATAAAGTTGACGTCATGACGCAACTCGGAGTATGACGTAATTACAACTGTGTTTCAAACAGCTGAGCCTGAAAAAAATGGACGTCACCAATGAGCAATTTCGTTTCTACACTTTCACAAGGCTACAACTTGGTGACGATTGTAGGAGGATACACGCAGATTTGCAAGCTGTTTACGGAACGGATTGTGTGTCTTACCGCACAGTTTGCAGATGGGTCAAACAATTAAGAGCAGGTAGGGCGCCATCTGATTGGGGTAATCGTGCAGAGCGAGCTTTACCAGCTCGGAACGAACAAAACATTGCATTTGTGAAAAGACTGATAGAGGAGGATCCACATTCGACTGTGCGGGAATTAAGCGAGGCATGTGAGCTTTCAATTGGCACCATTAACAACATTCTGCACAAAGACCTTCACATGAGAAAACTGGCTGCAAGATGGGTGCCACATCTCTTAAGCGATGATCAGAAGCAGCAGCGGGTGGCATGTTCACGCAAACTGCTCGACGAGTTTGAGCCCAATGGGCCAAAACGACTGTGTGACTTAGTGACGGGAGACGAGAGTTGGCTGACATTCTACGGCATCCCCAACAAACGCTGCAACCGCATGTGGGTTGGCCCTGACGGAGACCGACCAGTTGTTCTTCGCCCAGGATTCCAGAGTCGCAAGCGAATGTTTTCTATTTTTTTCAACACGCAAGGCCTTGTGGCAATTGACATTTTGCCTGAGAAATCAACAATCACTGCCTCCTACTATACCCAAGTTGTGCTCCCAAAAGTTGTAGGAAAAATCCATGAGCAGCGCCCAACCGTCAGCACCCAGAGGACCCTTCTTCTGCATGACAATGCCAGTGTCCATAAGGCGAAGGTCACCACGACCTTCCTGAGCGAGCAAGGAATCCAAGTTTTGGACCACCCACCCTACAGCCCCGACTTGGCCCCATGCGACTTCTGGCTGTTCCCTGCTCTGAAGGAAAAGCTCGCTGGGCGTAAGTTTGACCGGGTACAAGACCTCGCCAAAGCCGTAAGATCAGAGTTGTCCGGTCTGCCTAAAACCGACTACCAGAGGGCGCTTGAGAATTGGCGTAGGAGGCTTGAAATTTGCATTCGAGCCAACGGAGAATACTTCGAGGGGATGTAAAAGTTTCAAGTTGCTGAGATGAGAGGTACGTTTTTTAAGGGGGTGGTGACATCTTAAATTGAACAACCCGCTAGTGAGAGAGAGAGAGAGAGAGAGAGAGAGAGAGAGAGAGAGAGAGAGAGAGAGAGAGAGAGAGAGAGAGAGAGAGAGAGGAGAGAGGGGGGGGGGAGGGAGGAGGAGGGAGGGAGAAAAGACAGACAGACAGATAGACAGACAGACAGACAGACACACACACACACACACACACACACACACACACCACACACACACACACACACACACACACACAGAAATTCCGAATTTGAATCCTACTCAAGTGTCAAGACAGCGTTACTGGCTCTAATTACCATCATGTTTGGCGACCCATGTTCCTAACCACCTGCATATTTACCTGCAGTTGCTGCTGCTGCTGCTGCACCCAGCAGGTGCAACACCAGCGTGGAAACAAAGACGAAGGAAATGAGCAGCCTCATGATGGAAGTGTCTGAGAACGGTTCGACTGACGCTGTCTCCCAACACTGTGCAGCTGGCGGCAACTTCTCACAAAGACACTGCACCGACGACGAGACGGGAAGCCAGGGGAACCTCTAATTTATCCTCTTGCGCATAGCGACCGCCAGTGTTTTGTTTACGTGACTGTCACCTTGAATATCCAGTTTTCCTCCCGACAGCAAAGCACCCCACGAGATAAGGTTTGAACAAGCTGATAAAAGGCGTCCAAACACCAAACAAAAAACCCCGGTTTTTATTTTTAAAAAAAAAAGGGAAAAAAAGGGGGAAATTGAAAAGAAAAGTTTTTAACCAGGGTCTGGATTAAAAACAAACATGCAAAAAAGGCCCCTTTAAAGCATCATTTCCACTTCTTGTTTTTTTTTTTGGGGGGGGGGGGGGGGGGGGGGAGTTTTCCTTTTTGGGAAAAAAGTTTTTCCTGCGAAAGGCCTTTTTTTTAAAATGAAGCTCGCGTGGGGAGCACTTTTTGAAAAACCCCTTCAACAAATAAAATTTTAGATAAGAAAATGTGTGTCTGCAGTTTTTAAAGGGCGGGAGGAGAACGCTTTTTTCCCCAATCCTGGTCATTTGGGCCCCTCCACCAATTTTTGGGCGAAAGGGGCCTAAAAGCCCCCCTTTTCCCGGGGGGTTCTCTGAAAAATAAGATTTCAAAAACCCAAAAAAATAACGATTTTTACAAACAAACTTTTCTGGGGCGGGGGTTATCCGTTTTCAATACTAATTTACTAAACCCTTTTCAGATTTCAGTTTTTCCCAAACCCTGTTTTTTTTCCTGATCATTTTCAATAACATCTTTTTCCGCGCAAATTTTTCCCAAATGAGTCTCTTTCTTTCATGTGAAAAAAACCACTACGTCTTTAACTTTTTTCTCTAAAGCCCTTTTTAAAACCGGTAAAAAATTCGGGCAAAAAAATCCCAACTTACCCCACCCTTTTTTCCCGCTGAAAGCCACCCTTTAAAAAGGGGTTTTTCTTTTTTAAACAAAACTTTTTCTGCCGAACAGTCATCTATAATAAAGAGTGTCTGCGTTCCTTCAAACATTTTAAATAAAAGTATTCTAAACACTCACCAGTTTAGTGTTTGGTTTAACAAAAATAAAAGTAATTGTCTGCCCTATAAACCTTCTATCATGATATGCTTTTTTCCCTTTTTAAGGGTGTTGGAAGAAAATCAAAATTTGATCAAAATTATGCGAAAAAACTGTTTGTAATAAGTCGGGGACAAATATTTTTTTCCACAACCATTTTCCCCCACAAATCTTGAAAAAATGGGGGTTTTAAATCATAAAGTTTAACTGCTCCATAGTTTTATAACAGTTTAAAATTTAACCCAGTTATTTTTTTTATCATACTCTCCGTAAAAACTTTTTTCGTATAATAAAAACCCTATGGGGCCCAAAAATGTGTAAGTTTAAATTTCCAAAATCTTCCCTTGTAAGTTTGTTTCTATTTAATCAACTTTTGATTTTGTTGCTTTTTTTTTATGATCTTAAAAACCTCCCCCATTGTAAAAAAGGCCGAGGGTAACGTTAAGGGTTTAAGTTTTTAAGTTTTGCCAAAATTAAAATTTCCTTTTTTATAAGGCCCGTCAAAACGCCCAAAACCCCACCCCTCCCCACATCTTTAAAGACAGAAATTTCAAATATCATTGTAAAACGTGTTTTCCAAATTTTTGGGCTTGGAAAGAACTGTAATTTTGTAAAAGTTTTTTTTAAAAACTGTTTTTTTTTTTCTGTGGAGGATTTACTTTTTTTTTTCCCCTACAGCTTTTATTTCAATTTCTTTTGGGACTATTGTCGGGGCATAAGACTTAAAAGAAAAGGGGCCCCGGGGTTGAATGCTTTTCTGAAATTTTTTTTGACGGCTAAAAATGTAAATGGGTTATGAATTCAAATTTTAGCCCCAAATTCAAATTTTTTTAAAAGGGGCCCAAATTTGAGGCCCGGGTTTTTTCGAACTATTTTATATTCATACTGGCCAACATTATTTGCCTTTTAGATTGCCCCAGTTTTTCCCCTAGTTTAAAAAAAGGGTTTTGCTGTCCCCAAATTTTTTGCGTTTATAATCACCATTTTTAAAGGGGTACTCAAAACCATCCCAAAGCGCCTATCTCCCCGGGTTCTGTTAAAAGTCCGCAAAATCGCAAGGTCTTTAAATTTTTTAAGGTTATCCCCCCTTACGGCCCTAAGGAAAACTCCGATTCTTCTGGCCCCGCGCATTTTTTTTTTAGTACGTATTATTTTTTTTCCAAAAAAAAATTTTGGCGGGTTTCACTTTTTCACAACTTTCCCCCCGTTTGCCCTTTAAATTTTTATTTTAAAATTTGAACCCGACCCCCCCCACAAATAATTTTTTTTAAACTGTAAATTGGGGAAATTTTGGTATAATTTTATAATCGAAAATTTTGCAGCTTTCCCTGCCGGAAGGGGGCTTTTTTTAAAACCAGTTGGCCCCCTTTTTCCCCCCATAAAAAATTTTTTCATCGGGTTGCTCGTATCCAAATGAACATAGAGTAAAAAAAGGAAGCAAGTTCCGAGGGGGGAATTTTCTCCCTCATAAGAAAGTTTTGTTTGACGAAACCCTTTTAAAACTATGAAGGGACCGATTGGCATTTTAAAAAAAGCCTAACTTTTGGGTACCTCTTTATCAAAAAAATTCCCTACTTCTTCTTTTTTCGGGTTTTTTAAAGGGTTAAACATTGTTTTAGTTTCGCATTTTTAAGTTTGGAACAATGTCGAAGTTATTTCTTGCTTTTTTTTAGCAGAAAAAACCCTTTAAAAACCCATCAGGTAGGGTTTAATGGCAAACAAATTTTGGGCCCAATTATTAACTTTTTTAATCAAATTTTTCTCCTTGGCTTTGCTTTATTAAACAAAAGGGACTTTGTAAAAATTTTTCGGGGGACGCAAAACCGTTTGGTTCCCCCGGCATTCGTTTTTAAATTTGCTTTTTTCAAAAAACAAAAAGGGCGGTCTTGAGTTGTTATTTTTTAAAAAATTTTTTTTTAAAAAAAATTTAAAAATGAGTGAAAATTCAAATTTACTAGGGAAAATATTTCTGGGGGGCCCGCATACAATCTTAAAAAATAACAACTGGAAAACCCTCGAATTTCTGTGACCCAGACGGACACCTTTCATAAAAAGGTGTATCCATTAAGCAGATATCTTAACCCCCCCTTTTAAAAAAAAAAGACTACATCGCAAAAGTGGGGTTCCCGCATCCGATGCATTTTTTATCACCCCCCATTTAAAATTTTTGCTGTGTTTTTTTGCATAAAATGGGTGTGGAGTGTCGTATGCAATCATTTAAAAATTCACCCCTAACCCTTTTGGGTTTGGGTCGTGTATAGATTTCATTTTATTACCCCTCGGGACTTAATTTGACTGCCTGAAAGCGCCATTACCAAAAGCCCAAACCCGGGTTTAATCCCTTTCAGCAACAAAAGACAAAAGGGCCCTTTTGAAAGAATCTTAACAAAATTTCAATATTAACACCAAGACAGACTTTAGAAAAATTTGGACTTAATAAAGGTTAAGGCACCCTTATTTTTGGGGCCCGGGGCACAAAAAGTATAACAATGACTGGAAACCTCCTTACACATCTTCTCTTCGGGAAACAGGGGGTTTCACCTGGGGGCCCAAAAGAGCAAGAGCATAAAACAGCGGGAAAAAACATTTATTTTAGACACTTTAAGGGCCAAAATTTAAAGCGGGAATAGAACAAAATAAACGACTCTTTTCCCTTTCTTACTTTTTGGTGGGGGGCTAGGCCCCAAGCACAAACAAGATCGAAAAAAACAGATCCTTCTACGGGGTTTGACGCACAAAAAACAGTATTTGGGGAAAAAATTTTAGAGGAAACCCCCTTTAAAATTTCTACAGGTTTTTCCCTTTCAATTTTAAAAAGGGCCCAAAAATTTTTTAAAAACCAATTCGAAAAGGATCAAAAGTAGACTTTGCTTTTTGGAAAATTTTTTAAATACATGTGCCTTCTGCCCCTCAGGCCCCCAAGATAGGAACAATAATAAACTACAATAATGAAACCCTTTGGGTGGCGGGCCCAATGAACAAAATTTTTGGGGAAAAAACACTAAATTTAAACCATAATATTGAAAGGGCATTTAAAAAAACAAGATGACCCCCCAAGAATAAGTACCCAACCCCCCCGGGGCCCAAACCCCGGAAGACCTTTTGAAGACGTGGCTTTGTTGGGCGAGGGGGAAACCATAAATATGAAAAAGACAGCGCTTTTTCTAAAATTTAAACCCGGGCCTAGGTTTAAATTGGGGCCTTTATCTTACTAAAAATTAACCCAACTATTAAAGAATTAAATTCCATAAGGGCTCGGGCCAAAACCCTATTTATTTTTGTTTGCATTTAAGACAAAAGCCAGCTAAAAAATACCCCCTAATATCCCCTTTAAAGGGGTCTATAGCTTTACCGGCTAATTTTTTAATAAACCCCCGAAGAGGGCCCAATTTGTTTTTTTCCCCATGATTTATCGGGGGGTGATGGGGGGCGTTTGGGGTGGAGGCACTGGGTTTTGGGACCACTCCCCGCCTGAAATACCAACACCATTTGTACTTATTGAAATCCAAAGGCCCGTTAAAAACGCGGGCAAAATTGTGCCCTCCTTGCTCCCCAAAACAGGTTTTATTCTTTTGCGTTTTTTGTGTCTTCATAAAAAATTTTTTGGGAATAGTTTCTTTTTTCTGCTCACTTGAGTTCGAAATTTTTTCTCGGTTTAGAGAAAAAACATTCTAGTCTTCCCTGATTTTTTCTTGTTCAATCTTTTAGTCTTTTTTTTATTCTTTCTTTAAATTATGCCCTAAGTTGGCTTCATCCCCCCTCAACGAGTTTTTTTTTTTTCTAAATTTTTATTTCATCTAGTTCACCTAGTTTTGCAAAATTTTGTTTTTTATAATTCGCCTCGGGTTGCTTTAAAGCATGATCAGGGCCGTTAGTTCTCGCAGGGTAGCGGGTTGGGGGGGATAGTCCCTTTTTTAAAGCTGTTTCTTCCCAAAAAACTGGCTTCTGCTTTTTTACTTTAATTTTTTCACCCTTTATTGAAATTTAAATTTTTTAAAATTTCCCCCTTTTGCTTTGGTTTTTCTTTGGGGGTTTTGCAGTTGTTTTGAAGTTTTGCAAATGCATCCCTTTTCTAATTTTGGTTTTTGCAAGCCAAAGGGGATTTTGTACGCTCGCAGGGAAATCTATGTCTAAACGAACCCCGGCTAAAAAAATTTTATGGGGGCCCTTTTTTTGTTTTTAACTGAACAAGTTGTTTCCCTTTATCGTTTTTCACAAACAAATGGTCAACTTTTAATTTTTAAAACAACGGGGGTAAAAAAATTGGGGGGGGTTCTTTTACCTAAACTTTGGTTTCAATGAACTGGGCCTTACTTTTTGTTAATTTTCCGGGGCCCCAAATTGGGGCGCCGAGCGGGGCTGAAAAAGGGGTTTTATTTCACTCATGTGTCTCCAGGATAAAAAAAACCCTAATCTTCATCTTCAATGGGCCCGCCATGTTTCTTTTATTAAGTTTTTTAAAATTTTTTTTTTAAAAAAAAAAGCCACAAGCATATGGCTGATTTTTGACCCCCATAGAAGACTGGGAAAAAGCCCCTTTGGGCCCTGAAGGGGAAAAAAACAGAAATTTTTACTGTTTCCAAAAAATTTCCCTCTACTTTTTGATGGGGGATCAAATTCTTACTGTCAAAATTTTCCCGACCCAGGGGGCGGATAAAATGATTGTGCCGGTCTGCGCGCTTACTTTTTAAAATTTGACCTTTCTTCAACAACAGGGCCCCCCGAAAAAAATTGTCCCCGAATCTAGGGCGGGCAAAATCGTTAAGAAAATTTTTTAAAAACTTGAGGGGCAAAGAAAATTTTTTTTTACCCCAAAAGCAGAATAATTTTTTAAAAAATTCTGATTTTATGGCTAAAAGGGGAAAAAAAAAGGGATGATCTCTTGGTTTCAAAAGGAATCGAAAATGAAGAAAACACTAAAATTAGAATAGGCGCCGCCCGTCGCCGCAGAAGCTAAAAGCAGCCAAAAGGTGAGCGTAAATTTTGCGTATGGGAAAACGTTTTTCCCTTTTTTTAGATTTTGAGTTGTTTAAAAAGCGCATTCGCCATACTTTCAAAGGGGCATTAAAAAACAGATTGTCATATGAACTAACTTTTAATGAAACAAAAGTGTTACAGAAACATCAGACAAACCCAAGCCCAAAAAACAGCATTTCTGAAACTGTTAAGTTTGACCCTTGTTTGCAAAACCCCAATTTAGCAAGGCTGAATTTAGCAAACCCAAATCAGTTAAAAATTTCAAATATTACGAAAGAAGGGTTCATTTATACAACATATCCCGAAGCAGGGCGGGGCGCTAAAATGGAATTTTTGTTTTATGTTTGCCCGCAAGATCGCTTAAAGGTTTTTTTTTGCTGTGCGGGAAAATGAAGAACCGTTCAAAAAAGGGGAAATGAAAAGTTTTTTTTAAACCTAAAATAAAGAAAGTTTCAATTTTTTCGATTGAGGGGGAGCCTAACCAAAAAAATTTCGCTGCGGGCTTAAAACCCTTTTCGTTTTGATTTAAAAAGAAAAAAATGTTTGGAAGGGGGGAGGTGTAGAAATCCAACAGTAGACCTTTTGTCTAAAATCTGCAACCCCCCCCAATGTTAGACTTGATGATTATTTAAAAAACAAAAACGGTTTATTTGGGTTGACCCAAAGGTAAAAAGAGGATAAACAGTTGCCCGGAAGCGGGGGAACTGTGAGGACGTAATAAACCCTTTAAATTTATTTAAAAAAGAAGAACCCCAAAAAAAACCGCTTTAAAAATACATTTTTTTTTTAATTTTTTGATGCGCAGCGGGAAAATTGAAAAAACAGATTA
The DNA here is from genome assembly GCA_018398815.1 of Conus ventricosus. Classification (NCBI taxonomy): domain Eukaryota; kingdom Metazoa; phylum Mollusca; class Gastropoda; order Neogastropoda; family Conidae; genus Conus; species Conus ventricosus. The sequence goes on along the minus strand of CM031616.1, from coordinate 36,972,144 downwards.
AAAAAATATACAATAAATAAATTATTTTTATTTTTTTAAAAAAAACATTTTCGTTTTAAGTTTATCCAAATTGCCTACAGCGCCGCCAAAAGAAAAAAATAAAGAAACCCCAAAAAAAAAAACCTTTTAAATTTAAAAAACATTACGCAAATGCAGCAAGTACTAGGCAAACCTTTCAAAATACAGCAAAACCAAAAAGAAAGGAATTTTTGTGCCTTTTTAAAGCTGTTCATATGTTTTAAAACTGGGACCCCTCAACTTTAAGTGCTGATTTGGCAGGAACAAGTGAAGGGCCCTTAGGAACGGGGATAGGCGCCCCCGCAGCTTTTCCTCTAGGAGGTTTTTCTTTAGCTCTCGGTCTGGGGTTAAATTTGCTGTAAGTGCCTTTCTGGCAAAAAATTTAAAAAAAAATTTAAAATCCCAAAAACACCAAACTATGGTTCAAACAATAACAGCTAAAAATTACTCGTTCAAAAGACAAAAATAAAGCGCTTTTGACCCCCAAAACATGATGAAGAAAATTTAAAACGTTTACAGGCCTTTTTTATGATACAAAAAACAAAAGTTTTTATCTTCAAAAAAGGCGAGGACAACCCCCTTTTTTTTAACAGCCCGACGCCCAGCCAAAATAAAAAAGGAAAAACTTAAAAAAAAAGTAAACGAAAAATTAAAATCCCGTTCAAAAGCTCACATTAACAAACCAAAAAAGGGGTTTTTTAAACCCCTTTGTTTATGAGTCCAAGCCCCAAAAAAACCGTTGATATTGATTCTGATTAATTATTTTTTTAATTTTAAAAAAATATTTTGTTAGAAAAGAAAAAAAAGCAAGGATAAGAATTGAAAGGGCCGGGGCGAAATTTTTGAAGGAATGCTTGAGATGAGCGGTTTCAAGAGCCCCTGAATGAATTGAAATTTTGAATCCCTTGACCCCAAAAAACGTGCGGGCAAGCGTTTTTAATGCCCATTTCCAAATTCCAAGTAAAAATAACAATAGGGCCCGCCCGTTAAAGTAAAAGTTAGTGTTTTTAAACGGGCTATTAAAAAATAAATGAAGAAAATTTTAGAAGTCCCGGGGGGGTCCGACTAAACAACAGATATTCTTTCTCCCCTAAAAAAAGACTTAACACCCGGGTTTGGGGAGAGAACGCTTGCACAGTTTGAGGCCCGCGGTGAAAAAAACCAAAAAAGAGAGGTCTGGTTGGTCAGGGGCGAAGTTTAGAGATCGAATTAAAACTGGGTAAGTATGCGCCGGGTTGTAGGCAAGGTTACAATTTCCCCTACCTCCAGCATTACGCAAAAAGAGCAGTTTCTAAACCTAAAGAAATTTAGACAAAAAAATGTTTCAGTGGTGTGTTTTTTCGCAAGCTGCATTTTATCCCCCAAAAAAAAAGCGGGGGAGAGTGTCTAACTTTTTTTCCCTTTCAAACAATGATCTTAACTTTTTGTGGGAAAATCCTTTTCCCGGTTTGCGTGGATTCCATTGACGGTTTTGAAGGGAAAAAACAAACCAATAATGTTAATTATAAATGGGATGAGGAAAAAAATCTACTGCCCATTAAAGTGCTAAGAACACCCAAAAAATTGGGGAACCAGACAAAAATCCCTTTTTACTTACTACTGGGTGTTTTTTACCAGCAGGGTACCGCCCCTTTCACATTGATTTCGAAAAATGAGTAAACTAATGCAGCCTAACTTTAAAGATGGACCAAAAAAAAAGAATTCTGTAGAAAATTTTTTAACAAAATTTTCCCTTTTGTTAAAGCGGGGAGTGAAAATAAAAAACACGAAATTTTGGGGCCCGTTGACCCGAATACAGAACTAATTCGCCCCCCCCCCGGATCTAAGTTTGTTTTAAAAGGGGAACGGGGAAACGGTTAAAAATTCCCCCCTATGTTTTTACGCAGACTTTTTAATCACTCATTGTTCCTAAAGAAGGGCCCAGCGCCACAAAAATTCGAAAAAAAAAGTTTTTAATGAGTAATCATCAGATTTGTTCAATTTTCCTTCCCTTATTTGTCATTTTGGGTGGCGTTCATTTCAAAGCCATTTTTAATTAAAAGGGGCCCAATGCTTTCAGAATAAATTCTTAAAACCCCCAAACCGCAAGTGCGTTTAAAGACTGTTCTAATAACTGAATTTATTGAAATCATGAAGAAAGCCTGAAGCCCAAAAAATGAACCGAGAGCAGCCCCCTCACTGTTGGATTTGTGGTTTAAGGTCTCTTTTACAGACGCAGGAAAACCAAAAGTAAGAGCCATGATAAAATTAGCGGGAAAATTTTAGAGGGGCAGGCCCCAGTAAATGCAAAACTTCAACTAAAGTTTGATTAAGACATGGAAGCGGGCCCTCTTTTTTTTTTTTAAAAAGGAGGTTTTGACTCTCATCTTATTTAAAAGGGAAAACATGGACGATGCCTTCAGGGGTCATGCTTGCACAGTCCTCAGAAAAGTACATGTGCTTTAATTTAAAAAACTGTCTTTTTATGAAATCTATGCAACACAAAGAGGGTTCATTAGAGCACTGGCATTCCTTAAAATCCTGCCCCAAAAACGGAAAAAATATTTTTTTACTCAAATTTTGTTAGAAAGGGCGTTTACCCTTTTGAGTACATGAACAGTTGGGAAAAAAAGTTTGATGAAGACACACTTCCTCCTAAAGGCGCGTTCTTTTCTAGTCTCAGAGGAAAGGACTCAGGGGATTCTGATTACCAGCATGCTCAAGATGCGTGGCAGAAGTTAGATTGTAAAACGAGGGGAGATTTATCAATGACTCCTACTTAATGGCAGATAATGTTTGTTGGCGACGTCTTTGAAAATTATAGGAAGACCTGCATGAAACATTACAGCCTGGATCCCGCGCATTACATTCTGCGCCCGGGATGAGCGGGATGCTTTCTTAAAGTTTACTGGGTACAGATTGATTTACTGTCGGATTTCCCAAATGATTCAGATGATTGGAAAACGGATTGCGCGGAGGAATTAGTATGGCGTCGCATCATTACTGTAAAGCAAAAACCCAAATACTTGGACGACTATGATCCGAGTAAAAAGTCTAACTATCTTATGTATTTAGATGCAAAACAATCTGTATGGATGGGCAATGGCGAAATCCTTCCATTACGTAACTTTAAAATATACACAGGCGGTGATCCGAAAAATTTTCAAAAGGCATAAAGGGGTTGGGCAGTTTAACGCCTGATCAACAGCGTGGTTTCATTCTAGAAGTTGACTTAGAATATCCTCAGGAACTCCATGACCTGCATAATATATCCATTAGCAGCAGAAAGTCTAAAGATGGATCCAAAGAACCACCTAAACTTGTGCCTAATCTTCGAGGCAAAAAAAAATTATGTCTGTCATTACAGACTTTGCAATTTTATTTAAGACATGGGGTGAAGTTGACAGCAGTTCATCGTATAATTGCTTTTGATCAAGAACAGTTCATGAAACCATACATCATAAGAACACTGATCTCAGAACTAAATCCACAGATGCTTCAGAAAAAGACTTTTTCAAGTTTATGAACAACAGCTGTTTCGGGAAACTATGGAGAATCCGCACAAGCGCAAAGATGTCAGATTAGTCACCAGAGAGACGAAGCAATTAAGCTGACTTCTAAACCTAATTATCAGGACTTTAGAAGATTTCATGATCAGCTTTTTGGCATAATGATGAAAAAAAAGAAAAATCAAAAAGGACAAACCTTGTATTTTTGGGTTTACTGTTTTTAGAATTATCAAAGCTTTGATGTTAGAGTTTCTTTTTGACTACCCTTTAAACCCTCGTATCCTGAGTCCAGAGTACTTTACACAGATACAGACAGTTTTGTTTTTAGATATCCCTACGGGAAAACATCTATAAAGACATGGAATTAGAAGTAGCTAAAGGCATGCAGGATGGGATGACACGTCCGATTATCCTAAAGATTCGCCTTTGCATTCAATTACTAATTAAGAAGGTTTTAGGAAAGATGAAAGGGTGAATTATCTGGAAAGGTGATCAAGGAGTTTGTTGGTTTAAGGTAAAAAAAAGTACAGTATTTCGACCAGGAGAAAATCATTAAGAAAGCCAAAAGGGGAAAATCTCGCAGCGTTGTGCAGTCAAAAATATCAAAAATGACAACTCAAAAAAGCATTTTTTAGAAATAAGACTTTTTTCATGAAAAACTTTTAAAACTGGATCTAATCTTCATGAAAATAAACAAAAACAGTTTTTAACAAAGAAGTTCTTTAGATAGAAAAAAACACAAACGAGTATTTTTTTAATTCCGGGGTTTTTCATATGCAATGGGGCCCCTGGGGGGAACCCCCTTTAAACGGGGGGGTTTATTTTTTCATCAACTTTTTTTAAAAGATCGATCATAGTTTTCTTTCCCAATTCTTTTAAAAATTCTTTTCTCGGGTTTTGTTTGATGCTTTTCAAAAAAATTTTTTTTTTTTTTAAAGTATTTTTTTTCCCCAATTTGGGGGGTTTAATTTTTGTGGGTGACCTGGATGATTTAGCTTGCATTGATTAATCCCCGAAAAGGTTTCCTTAATAGCATTACACGCATGAAATGACCCCTTTTCCCATTTTCAAGGTCTTTCCCTTTTCCCTTTCTTTTTTGGGTTCTGCATTTCCTTCTGAGTTCCATTTTAAACTAAAATAAATTTCCCGTAAATTAAATTAAAGGGGAAAACAGTGTCGGGTGGGATTATCTGAGTTCTTCTTTCCCCAAAAAGTTCTTGAGAGGGGGTTTGGGTTTTGTTTTTTGTCGTTTCTCGAAAATTAATCAGGGGCGGTTTTCATTTTTCCCTTTCTTTTTATTTCTTTTGGTTTAAATTTACTCCAAATTGGATGGGTTTTTCCCCTGATGCGAGTGCCCCCTTTTCTGTTCCCCCGGGGAAATAAAGGACCTTATTTTAAAACCCAAAATGGTAATAGTTTGCTGGATAAAAGGCTCTCCTTCAGCAACATTTATTTTTTTTCTTTTGTTTTGTTGTCGGGTTTTTTAGCCCTTTAAAATTTTCTTCATTTTTTCATTGCGCAAAAAAATGAGGGCAGTCTTCTGACCCATTCTGGGTGGGGAAAATTGTAAAATCAGCTCTCTGGATATGGTGGGAAAAAAAAAAGTCTTTCGTTTAAACTGTTTTTTAAAAGTTTTAACTAAAGCCTGTGTTTCTGTAAACTTTTTGGGAATCCCTTTTTTTAATGGAAAACTCTTGTTTCAAAAATTTAATTGATTCACTTCCCCTTTTAAATTTTTTTCCCAATCATCAACTTGAATCTTTCGAGGGATATTTAAAAGGGGCCCTCGTTGGTACTTTTCTTTTTTTATAGAAAACAGCACAGCAGAACCCATCTTTTGTGTTAAGGGTTTTCCGCATTTTGTATCTTGAAGCTATGTAAATTGACTTTTGAGGGTATTTAAAACCTTTTTCTTAATTTTCCGGGGGGGTTTAAATATAAAAGGGCCTTTGAGGGGTTTGTCGTTGGGTTATTGTTTTTCAAAAAGTGTGGTCTCTGATTCTTTTGGGTGCAGGTAAAAAAATTTTTGGCCAAAAGGGGCTTGTTTAGTTTAACCATTTTTTTGTGTTTTTTTCACTGACTCCCCCCGGGTTGGGTTAGTTTTTAATTGCTGTGATCCCCTTCCAATACCCTTTTGGGGGAATAATAGTTTTTTTTCCCATTTTTTACCAGCCAATTTTATGCCCCAACAAAATACAAAACCGGTCATACCAAAGACAAAAAACCCCAATTTTCTTGCATCTTTTGTTTTTCTGATGGATGATTAAAAGTCGCTATTTTGGTGGGGGCAATGTCTGGGATTGGTTTGCCTGTTACAAGATAATATTTTTTTATTGTTGATCAACATTTTTAAATGTTTTAAGCTGCTTTGCCCCTGTTTTTAGTGTGTTATTTAAAAAATCTTAAAAGCTCAATTCTCTGCTTTTTTTTAGCGGGGTCTTGGGCTTCGGTAGTTGCTCCAAAGCTTTGGTTTTGTCTTTTTCTCTGCCTTCATCTCGCAGTTTTTCTAAAATTTTGGTAAATTTTTCCACTAAAAGCGGAGCGCATTAAAAAACGCGCCCCCTTCATCATTACGAGGGGAAGCCCTTTTTTTTTAAATGTTTTTTTTTTTTACTTTTTTTACTGTCTGGAATTATTCCTTGCTTTACTAGAAATCTTTCGTGGGGAAACGAAGGGTGCAATAATAGCAATCGCTTTGTGGAAACCCCCAAAATCTTTTTTTTTCCAAGATTGCTGGTTTAATTTTAACAAGCTTTTACCAAAGGGTTTTAGTATTTCCTTACTTAGGGCCTCCCAAAAACAGCAGAATGGGAACCAAAAGGTTTGGGAACAGGGTTTTTTTGGTGCTCTTTTAAAAAAAAAAATTTAATTTTAATAAAAAAAAAACATTTAACAGCGAAAGATCTTCTACAGCTACAGGGCGGCCTAAACCTTCTGAACTTATGAAAAGACCCAAATTTATGCCAAAACTATTATGCCAAAAAAGGGAGGCTGTATTCTTTGGCAGATTTTGGGAAAACAAAAAAGTTCCTGGAATGGGAAATTTAGCCTTTGAAAAAGATTCAACAGGTCTTCCCCAAGACATTATAAAGTTTCATAAAAGGTAGAAGTGCCCGCTGGGGTTTGAATGGTGAAAAGTGTGGGGCAAACGGTTTTAGTTTGTACATAAAATAGTCGGGGGATTTGTCCCTTGATTCTGAAAAAAGGGGTCTTAGTATGATTTAAGCAAGATCCCGTTTTTAAAAAAGGTCTTTTGAGTTTCTTGGGTGTGATTTATATTACAGATTTGGAAAAATTGTTATCGCCCCTAATATGGGATTATTTAAATTTTAAATTTTTAGATTTTTTTTCCCTTCAAAAAAGGGAAAAGGGGTGGGGAAAACAGCAGAAAACAGAAACACTGAATTTGGGGGGAAAATAAACCCCCAAACCCCCCGGAAAAAACAGCAGAAAAACCTGAAAACGGTGGGGGACCATTAAAAATCCTGGGGTGGGTTTAAGCGGAAAAAAAAATTTGCAAAAGTGGGAAAAAGACAAAAAAAATTTTAAATTTTCAGAATATGTTTTTCATGAAAACATAAAAACCGCCCAAAGCCAGAAAAAGTTGATTCAATGCCCGCTTTTAAAAAAAAAAATTTTGATTTAAGGCCTAAGCACCAAAATCTTTTGGTATATTTAAAATTTAAAAAATGTTGCCTTTTTTTTGGGGGCCCCTTTCTGCTGGTTTGGGGGGGGTTATTTCGGTTATAAAATATATAAAAAATGGCAACAAAAAAAAAAGAAGTTTAAAAAAACCTGAAAAACCCAAAAACAGAAAAAAAAAACCTTTCACGCCAAAAAAACCCCCAACAACAAAAAATCATTTTGATCCATTTTTAATGCAATAATATTTTAAGAAAATTAATTTTTAAATTTTTTTTTTTTAAAAAAAAGATCATGGCGTATTTTTTAAAATGATTTTAAAAATTCCCAATTTAAAAAAAGGGCTTTGGGGTCTATAAAAGGGAAATTTTTTTAGGCCAGAATTGAATTTAATGCGGTTTTCTTGGGGTGTAAGAAAATTCATTAAAATCTATGCTTTAAACCAAACTCACGCCAAGGGGGTTAAGCAAGAAACCTCACGATGGCGTTTTTTTTTAGGCGTTGGGGTTTTTACTATATTTGACATCTTTCTATTTAAGATAAAAAAATAGATTGTATTTTTTTGTTTAAATTTTAAGTAACCCTTTAATAAGAAAATTAGTTGTACTTAAAGGATGGGGTTAAGGATGACTTAATCAAGAAATTATTAAGAACTTTAGGGAATTTTAAATTTAAAAAATTAATTAAGAAAATTGGGAAATAACTTAAATTTAAAAAATTAATTAAGTTCTTAATTTTTTTTTTAAATTAAGAAAATTGGGGTTTACTTTTAATTTAAAAAATTAATTAAAAAACTTGGGGGACTTGGGGGGTGGGTGTGTGTGTGGTGTTTCACAGAGCTTTATTTTTTTTTTCATTGTAACAACCCCCTTTTTGTTTCAAGAGCAGTGCTTGCGGTTTTTTTGTTTCATTTGGGTCTTTTGTTGCAA
>CM031616.1:36949067-36959067 GCA_018398815.1 Conus ventricosus | reverse complement strand
GATAGATAAAAATCAAAACTGTACTTCATCACATTTTGCGTCCATAATGTTGCCAAAACAATAAATCTCACTCTGTTGAGACCCCGTTTAAAAATCAGTATTGGGTAATACATCCTCAAGATTACGAGAAAATGAGATTACATGCACTGACAGCAGCGGTGGGCCTTCATTCATATAAGATTCTTGATTTGCGTGTGAGATGGATAATCCCACATGGGATTAGGAGAGAACTGCAGGTCAGCATCGTTATCTTTTGTTACGTGATGGCAATCGTTCTAAATCTTCCATCATCCTCTTCCATCCATTACTCTTTCTGTGCCAGCTGGATTCACCATGGTAGCACAGTCACGACTGTCCTGGGCATCCGATCACTTCTATCGGACATGTAGCGAATGCCGCTTCCTGCCTTTTTAGCTATTTTATTAAACATCTGCTGCGGAGAAAGGAGAGTTCGTCAGTATTTTGACAACACAGAACGATCAACGGGACACAGACGGTGAGTTCGCTTTGCGAAACCACCATTTCATGTTAATTCTTCATGACTTCTGCATCGCAATGTATCGTGCCAGGGGATTGGCTGAGTCAAAAGTCACTGGCCAATCGGCATGGAGCACACAGATGTTGTTGTTGTTTTTTTAGTTTTGGCCACTTGATGACAAAATGGCAGACGAAGTGGATTCTCATTGATTGATGGACACGTGGTTTTTCCGGAGGCAGTGAAAAAAATTGTCCAGAGGAACTGCGCCTTGGGCAGGTCAGAAAAAAAGAATATTCTACTCTTGAAGACGGTGGGAATTAAAAAAAAAAAAAAAAAAAAAAAGAAAGAAAGAAAAAGACGTACATACAGCGAGCGAGACAGTTCAAAGCAATGCTTTCCACCGAACAGCTTTTTGCCAATGGCGGGCCCTGTCCCTGACATGTTTCACATAGTCTGTCGTCATCTGCTATCTAGGTCACATAAACCACGCGTATTTCATCTGACGCTTCCATATTTGTTTTCTCCACTTTGAATAATAAAATATTATTAATAACGTAACAGCTATGAAGCGCCTTACCAAAGGTTCTAGGCGCTGACAATCCGCGTTATGAGCACGCAACAGGCTGCCTACCTGAGTAGCGCAAAGGGCTGCCTGCCGGCACTTCATTCAGTCGTTTTCCTTGTCACCCAGTCAATCTCATTCATTCAGTTTCCTTACTTCCTTCATTCTTTCCATTCTCACGCAGGGTGCATGCTATGTGTAACGTGCCATCCATCCAACAGCCAAACTGGCCTTCTCTTCCGAAAGATGGTGATTGGATTTTACGTGTGCGCAAGATAGTTATGCGTGCATTCACACACGGAACCTCGGTTTATAGTCTCATTCGAAGGACTGTATGGGAAATGGAGCAAGAGCCAAATAATGTTAACTCCGAGGGAAAAATCCCCATATACCGAAGTAGCCCGGCGGAGAATTCGAACCCGCAACCCCAGTATCACCAAGATTACGAGTTCCGCGCTCTACCAACTGAGCTATTCCGATCCCTAGCTATTATGACCCTGTCACGTAAATTTATATGATCAAAATCACAAAGTCAGATCAATGACTGCCGGTATATGTGTTAATTGCTATTCACAAACCAATTTGGGGTGTGCTTAATTTTCTGTGTTCATGTTGACTCACTTCACCGTCAAAAACAACAACAACAGCAACAACAACAACAACAACAACACAAACGACAACAACCTACTTTGCTTCATTTGGCCAGATATATTTATACATAACCGAGTTTCTTTCTACAGGTTGTTTAGTAACATATTCATTTATGCCAGGCCCTCTGGTAAAAACTACATCAACGCTCTCGGCTAGATAAAAGTGGAAGTTAGCGTTTGCTATAGCATCTGCATTATCTATCATTTGACATCCCTTATCAGTATATAAACCAATACTTGAAACTGATTAAATCTTTAAGGCGATATCAATCTCGTGATGCGTACATTTTTGTAGAAAGTCACGACACGCAGATTGAAATTCGTTTCTGCGACATTTCCATGCAGCTGATATTTGGAAATGTTTTGGTTTGTTTGTTTTCAAATGTTCATCATAATGCTAAATGGCTAGTGATGATAACTATTAAAGTAAAGCCTATGTTGAAGATCACACACACACACACACACACACACGCGCGCGCGCGCGCGAGCGCGCGCGCGCACTCACGCACGCACACGCACGCACACATGCACGCACGCATGCACGCACGCATGCTCACGCGCGCTCGCACGCACACAGACACGCACGCACGCACGCATGTATGTACGCTCGCGTGCACACACACACACACACACACAACACACACACGCACACACACACACACACACACACGCGCGCGCGCGCGCGCGCTTTCAAAGTTACCTTTTGTTTAATATGTAGTCCTGTTAGATATTTACTATAATGTTATACGTAGTAATTATTCCATATTTTGCGTGCACTTCCACACACCTATGCTTCACACACATACTCATACACACACACGCTCTCTCTCTCTCTCTCTCTCCCTCTCTCTCTCTCTCTCTCTCTCCTCTCTCTCTCTCTCTCTCTCTCTCTCTCTCTCTCTTTCGTCTAATATCACACAATTTTGTGAAAAGACGTAAAATGAAAGTACTGGTACACACACACACACACACACACACACACTCACGATACACACACACGCATACACACACACACGCACGCACACACACACACACACACACACCACACACACACACACACACACACACACACACACACACACACACACACAGAGCAGGTTATCATGCATTTGGGTCTTTGTGCCGTCTTGTGCTTTTAGTGGCTTGATAACTAGAAGACAGAAAGAATGAAAGCAAGGAAGAAAGGAAAAGAAAGAGAATAAGAGAATGTCTGGAAGAAATAAAGTATAGAGAAAAAAAATAGAAAGGAACCTAAAATGAAAGGAAAAAGGATGGGAAGGAAGGAAGGAAGATATGAAGAAAGAAACGGGAAAAGGCAGGAGGAGGAAAACAGGAGAGAAAGAAAGAAGACAGAAAGATTTGAAAGCAAAGGAAGGAAGGAAGGAAGGAAGGAAGGAAGGGAGGAAGGAAGGAAGGTTGAAATAGAGAAAAGAATCAAGCAAGGAAGGAAGAAAGAAGAAAGAAAGTACAAAAGGAGAAAGAAAGATAAAAGGAAAAAATGAAGGGAGGTTTGCAGGAAGGAAGGAAGGAAAAAAAAAAGATATTTGTGAAAGAAAGAAGAAAGGAGATAAAAAGAAAAGGCGGATGGAAGGGGGGAAAAAGGAACATATGAGAAAGGAAAAGAAAAAAGAAAGAAAGGTGAAAGGAGAAAGGAACAAACAAATAGAAAGTAAGAAAGCGACAGAGGGGAGAGCAAGCAAGGAAGATAGAAAGAAGAAAAGAAAGAAGAAAGAAGGAAGGGAAACAATGGAAGGAAAGAAAGAATGGTGGAAGGAAGGAAAGAAGAAAGAAAGAGAGGAGAAAGTGAAACACAAAAGGATTTGGGAGGATGAGAGACAAAAGAAGAAGACGAAGAAGAAGAAGAAGGAGAAGAAGAAGAAGAAGAAGAAGAAGAGAGGAGGAGGAGGAGGAGGAGGAGGAGAGGAGGAGAGGAGAGAGGAGAGAAGAAGAAGAAGAAAGAAGGAGAAGGAAAGGAGGAAGGCAGGAAGGAAGGAAGGAAGGAACAAGGTGACAATGATTATGGGATGAAAAAGGAAGAAAGGAATACAAAGAAGAAAAGACAGGACTGGAGCATTTTGGAACGAAGGGGGAAATGAACAAAAGGAAAAGATAGAATGAAGGTCGGAAGAAAGAAAGGAAAAGGGACAAAGAAATTAAAAGAGGAAATAAGGACGGAGGGATGGAAGAAGACACGATAAAAAAAATGATGCATGAACCACGCAAAAAGAAAAAAAGAAATGATGAAAGATAAAATAGACTGACGAAAAAAAAGGGCAGAAAAATGAATGAAGAGGAGAAAGGCAGGGAAAAAAGGAAGGAATGAAGAAAGAAGAAAGAAAGAAGAAAGAAAGAAAAGAAGAGAGAAGTGAGCGAACACGGGCATTCTCTCTCTGTGTCTGTTTCTCTCTGTCCTTCGCTCTGTCTCTCTGTCTCTCTGTCTCTCTGTCTGTCTGTCTGTCTGTCTGTCTGTCTGTCTGTCGTCTGTCTCTCTCTCTCTCTCTCTCTCTCTCTCTCTCTCTCTCTCTCTCTCTCACACACACACACACCCCCAAACACACACACACACATAAGCACGCGCGCGCCCCGAGCGCACACGCGCACCCCACACACACACACACACACACACACACACACACACACACACACACACACACACACACACACACACAGAGCTATTCGAGACAATAGTTGAAAAATGTTATGATTTACGTGATTTGTTATACACTGACGATCCCAATGTTATACGTTTACTCGCAAAGTATGTCGCAGAAGCTGTTAGCTCTAGGAAAAAGAAATGCTTGACCTCACTGACTTTTGTAATAGTGTCTGATTCTGATAGTTTGATATCACTTTTTCGTTTTTATCTTTTCCCTTCTCTTCTTCTTCTTCTTCTTTTTGTTCTGTCCCCCCCCCCCCTCTCTCTCCTCTGCCTCTGTGTGTGTGTGTGTGTGTGTGTGTGTGTGTGTGGTGTGTGTGTGTGTGTGTGGTTGTGTGGTGTGTGTGTGTGTGTGTGTGCATGCTTGCGTGCGTGTGTACGTGCGCGCGCGCGTCTGTGTGTATAAAGTGTTCTCTTTCCATTCCTTTACTTCTACTATGTATTTGATTTGTTATCAAGACGAATCCCTTTTTGGTTTTTCTATTTCTTTATTTCGAAATGCTTTGATTGTTTACATTTACCGAGCTATTCAGTTTGCCCGTTTCATTCCAGATTTTTTTTCCTTCTTTCCTAGCGCTGCAAAAATGATCTTGTTCCCCCTTGAAACAAAGACTGTAACGGTCAATGTCAATAAAAATATGTCTGAAGCGTCTGAAGCCTCTCTCTCTCTCTCTCTCTCTCTCTCTCTCTCTCTCTCTCTGAATGCAAGAAAGAGCATTCCAATATGGCGGACGCATTATTTCCTCCCTTGGCTTACGGGGAGACTATAGGCCAATCTATGTGGGTCAGTGGGATACAGCCACGCGTCGGACCAGACATGGACTCCATCTTTGTCTACAAGGCCACAAACGAAGGGGAAAAGAAACCGCTTCCGATATTCCCCCCCCCCCCCCCCCCCCCCCCCCCCCCCCACCCCCCCCCCCCCCCCCCCCCCCCCCCCCCCCCCCCCCCCCCCCCCTTGCTGAGAAGGTTCTTTTCTTTCAAACAAAACGTTTTACAATCACCATGACATGTACAGAATCATTACATCACACGCAGTACAAGTCACGATCAATTGAGAAAGGAAATAAAAGAGCGACAAATAACATAGTATTCACTGTATGTTGTACATAAATAGCGCTATTAGAATGAATACAGCACCGTTGATGTAAGAAAGCAAATTAATAAAATAAGGTAAACAGACAAACGAACAAATCTTCGGTCAAAAAACAACTGTGACCAACCCAACTCAGGACATTTTTCTCTATGAAACCCTACCCCCTCATCACCCTCCCCTATCCACCCACCCACCCACACTCCTCTCCATATTGTCTCACCCTCTAGTTCACCCCCCCCCCCCCTCCCTTCCATCACATACACTCACACACACGCGCACACACTCCCGCTCCCGATATTTGTTTCTTCCCGCATGAGTCGGAACAGAAGGATATCTGCATACGACACAGAAACAAAACTGCTATGTTTCCTTGACTGCAGTTAGGCGAGCCACCAGCAATTAATTGTAGCCACATGCTTCACAATTCAGAACCGGCCAGAAAGCAAACCAAATTCCAATGAGAGTGTATCATGGACGCCACAGAATTTAAAAGAATAGCACAAAGAACTTTCCCTCCCGAAAATGTCAAACGAAGTAGTTCTAAGATTTTATAGTGTTTTTATTATGTGTGCCTGACGGATGAACAAGAGCATGTACGCTGCTCCTTTTTTTTTTCTTTTTTTTTTCGTGTTTTACAGCTTAAAATAAAAACGGGAAAATGACTGTTACAACGTGTACAGCTCAGTACAAAACTCTGCAAGCTCCAGCTTGCCGTGTCTTTTGTCTTCATGTTTGCAGGTACCAAGCCCTGCCCCCCAACTGTGAACAGGATGGGAAGAAAGACAGAGCAGTGTCTCGTCAGGTGAATTGCCTGGCTTAGTGTCAAACCACTGGGAGGTTAAAGCAAACCCTCTGGTGCCAGGTCAGAAAACACTACAAAAACACGTTGCTTGGTGTGGCTGATGAATATACTCAGTTGAATAAATATGAACATGTCAACAGCATTCTTCACTTACAAGTGAAAAATATGTACCAATACAGAAATTTCATTTCAATATTTCATTAATTAAAACTTGATGCCTCAAAAACTAAATATACAAACGAAACAAAATGTATTTGTGGAGATTGAAGAATACCCAGCAAGATCTGCTCTTTGACTGTTTACCACTTCGAGCTCATTTACCACCATTATCAGGCATGTCTTTGTGTGATATATTTTCAGATTTAAATTTGCCTTCAATGTTGTTGTTTGGTTTTTTTTCTTTAATTTGTAGTCCAAATAAGCATTTACTGTAAGATTATTTGCAGGTATATTGTAGGGATGTTTAGAGGGACATCTATATGCACTTTGATAACCACATTATGCATACGCTTACATAGTCACAGACAGTTATGCACTCTCTCTCTCTCTGTGTCTCTCTGTCTCTGTCTCTGTCTCCTCTCTCTCTCTCTCTCTCTCTCTCTCTCTCTCTCTCTCCCCTCTCTCTCTCTCTCTCTCTTCGTCTAATATCACATATGTGAACAGACGTAAAACTGAAGTACTACTACTCCTGGAAGGTTCTGGGAGAGACACCAGCTAATGACACCATGGCCAGGTAGCTTGCCAGGTGACACTGAGGAGAACTTCGATGTGATCCGCAGGACTGATACCCGCAGAGCCCTTCCACGGCCTGACACACATCCCCAGGACGGCCTGACACACATCCCCAGGACGGCCTGACACACATCCCCAGGACGGCCTGACACACATCCCCAGGACGGCCTGACACACATCCCCAGGACGGCCTGACACACATCCCCAGGACGGCCTGACACACATCCCCAGGACGGCCTGACACACATCCCCAGGACGGCCTGACCAAACCAGCTCCACGACCAAGTGCCATGTCTCAAAATTCATCCCAGCATGTCGACGAAGCACAGGAAATGACCTTTTTTTTTGTTTTGTTTGTTTGTTTCATCGAGTTCCGCGCGTGCCCTATCAATGGCATTACTCCTTTCACGATGGTCAGTCCCGCTCTACAGTATGCAGGCCACACACCACAGTTAGGATTTTGCTCTAAATCACATAATCATAATCCATGTAAGCGTTTTGAGGCCTAGCATAATGGATCAAAAGAAGAACCCCCACTAATCATGTCGTATGTGTTTTGGGGATTTCCGCCGTTGAATCATGAACAATCTTCAAACACATGGTCTTCCCCAAGCTGACGTCATATTTCACGTCTTCTCACTCACCCATGACCCCATCATTGCGCCAGGTGGTTCTTCCCAAATTGTTCCATTCCTTTTATTTTAATCCGTCTGCTCGGAACCACCTGGCATGTACCTCTATGGGCATACGAAAGAAAAGAAGGCAAATCAACTTTCAGACACAATAAAAATTCTCAAAACGATCTAATTTTGCCTGTCTGATACTCAACTACTCAACTACTTAAGCAAGGCCTTGGCGCATTAATGTTTGGTGTGCAGCCACAGCCACAACCGTGTTTGTTCCGTCGAAGCCTTACCACCTGCGGTCAACAGAGAGCTGTCGGTATCAAGTCGTCGTGAGGCAACCCACCAGGGGAAACACTGCACCGCTGCCGGGTGACTTCTGGGGCGTTCAGTGGTGCCTATTCTGAGAGAATAAACGCAGGACAGCAACTGCCTAGCCTATTGCCTAGTCGCGAAGCCAACGTAAGTGAGCTTCCTCACCTATCTCGCACACACACACGCGCGCGCGCGCACACACACATACACACACACACACACACACACACACACACACACACACACACACACACACACACACGCACGCACGCACGCACGCACGCACGCACGCCCGCACGCACGCACACGCACGCACGCACACACACACCACACACCACACACACACACACACACACACACACACACACACACACACACACACACACACACGCACACGCACACTCAAACACACATGCACATACACACACTCAAACTCACACGCACACACACACGCACACACACACACACACACACACACACACACACACACACACACACACACACACACCACGACACACACTCAAACACACACACACACACACACACACACACACACACACACACACACACACACACACACACACACACACACACACACACACACACACATATCATATGCTCATATCAACTACATCGTTACTAAGGCAAGGAAATGTTTAAATCTATTAAAGATTATAAGTAAGCAAGCCTGGGGACAAGATTGCAAAGTTTTGAAACATCTCTCTACATCGCTGATCAGATCAAAATTGTCCTTTGGACAAGAGGTATTTTTTAGCGCCCCTAATTATTTACTTAAGAAACTTCAAAGCATAGATTGCAAAGGTTATAGGCTTGCTCTTGGTGTGCCTTTTCACGCATCAACGCTTGGAACTTATACAGAAATTGGAGAATTGCCTTTGGACGAATACCGAAGTCTTGCATGCGCTAAATACGTTCTTAGAAGTTTGACAAGTAACAACTTTGCATCTGAGGAACTGAAAATTACATCTGAACATTCTTTTCCTAAACGAGCTAAGCAGATACCATCATTGAAACCAATTGCCACTTACGTATCAGATCTACTCAAAATGTCTGATATAAATCCAAGTAATATCGACACAAATCAAGCGGTCTCCCCTTGTCCTGCTTGGGAGATGAATAAAGCGCAGTTTAATATTAATTATATTGACATGAAGAAAAATGAGAATCCAAACATTATGAAAACTGAAGTCCAATTACATTTACAGAGCACTTATCCAAATCACTTTAAGATATATACAAAGGGTTCACTCCTAGAAGATCACCGGGCAGGATCAGCTTTTGTAATACCAGCGTTAAAAAAAGGAAAAGTCATACTACATTGGCAAAAATCGATCCATTTTTACTGCTGAACTTACTGCTATTCTTATGGCTCTTAATAACATAGTTGATTTTCCATTACAGTTTTTTCAAATCTTATTTTGTGTAGATTCTCAATCGGTAGTCTATGCTTTAAGATCATCAGATTACAAGAAAAAGAACAAAATTATGTTAGAAATCAGTCAATTAATTCATATCTTAACTTTAAAAGGGACCAACGTTTCCTTCTGCTGGGTTCCTTCTCATCTTGGATTTTCTTCAAATGAGTGGGCCGATAAAGTAGCAAAAAAGGACGCAAGGCAAGGCAAAGAAT
Organism: Conus ventricosus; assembly: GCA_018398815.1. Taxonomy (NCBI): domain Eukaryota; kingdom Metazoa; phylum Mollusca; class Gastropoda; order Neogastropoda; family Conidae; genus Conus; species Conus ventricosus. The sequence continues at coordinate 36,949,502 of CM031616.1, read as the reverse complement.
CCACTGAAATTCATGTTCCTTTATCCATTCAGGAGGGTTATCACTTGCTGGAACAAGCAGTATGGAGTAGAGTTAAAGGCTTGTCAACCTCGGTGTAATGTCAGTGGAGGAAGGACTAGCGCACAGCCCAAACACACTCACAGCTTGCTTACAATCTCATTCATATATCATGCATTCGTCACATCAAACCACTAGTAAAGTCTATAACTTTACTATACATGATCATAGAAAGAACATCAATGCATATAGAATCAAACAAAATAAAACATTCTCTCTTTCCTTGAACTTCACAAAATCATTTATCTAAAACATCATTAACTAACCCGGGTATAAACAGATTTCTACTTTACCTGGCCAGGTGATCTTAACTATTCACGAATCACTGTCTTTTCTTTTCTTTTCTTTTTCTTTTCACTGTCACTTTCACAACACGAC
>CM031616.1:36909067-36944067 GCA_018398815.1 Conus ventricosus | reverse complement strand
CGACATTAATACCAGTTACGGTGGGAATGAACAATGGTATAGAAGACGACATTACATACCAGTTACCGTGGGAATGAACAATGGTATAGAAGACGACATTACATACCAGTTACTGTGGGAATGAACAATGGTATAGAAGACGACATTACATACCAGTTACTGTGGGAATGAACAATGGTATAGAAGACGACATTACATACCAGTTATTGTGGGAATGAACAATGTGATAGAAAACGACAATACATACCAGTTACTGTGGGAATGAACAATGTGATAGAAAACGACAATATATACCAGTTACTGTGGGAAATGAACAATGTGATAAAAAACGACAAGACATGCCAGTTACTGTGGGAATGAACAATGTCATAGAAGGCGACATTGTATTCCAGTTACTTACTGTGGGAATGAACAATGGTATAGAAGGCGACATTGTATTCCAGTTACTTACTGTGGGTATAAAACAATGTATAGAAGGCGACATACATACAAGTTACGGTGGTAATGAACTATTTCATATGGAGGCTATGATACATGCCATTTCCCAGAAATTAACAATGTGATATGAGGGCGACATTTGATATCAGTTACTCCAGGAACGAACAATGTCCCAATCATACAGATGACAGTTGATGCAGTTACTCCAGGAACGAACGATGTCATTTACAGATGACAGTTGATAGCAGTTACTCCGGAAATGAACGATGTCATATACAGATGACAGTTGGTGTCACTTACTCAGGAATGAACGATGTCATATGCATATAACAGTTGATATCAGTTACTCCAGGAATGAACGATGTCATATACATATAACAGTTGATATCAGTTACTCCAGGAATGAACGATGTCTATACATATAACAGTTGATATCAGTTACTCCAGGAATGAACGATGTCATATACAGATGACAGTTGATATCAGTTACTCCAGGAATGAACGATGTCATATACAGATGACAGTTGATGTCACTTACTTCAGGAATGAACGATGTCATATGCATATAACAGTTGGTGTCACTTACTCCAGGAATGAACGATGTCATATACAGATGACAGTTGATGTCACTTACTCCAGGAATGAACGATGTCATATGCATATAACAGTTGGTGTCACTTACTCCAGGAATGAACGATGTCATATGCATATAACAGTTGGTGTCACTTACTCCAGGAATGAACGATGTCATATACATATGACAGTTGGTGTCACTTACTCCAGAAATGAACGATGTCATATACATATGACAGTTGGTGTCACTTACCCCAGGAATGAACGATGTCATATACATATGACAGTTGGTGTCACTTACTCCAGAAATGAACGATGTCATATACATATGACAGTTGGTGTCACTTACTCCAGAAATGAACGATGTCATATACATATGACAGTTGGTGTCACTTACTCCAGGAATGAACGATGTCATATACATATGACAGTTGGTGTCACTTACTCCAGGAATGAACGATGTCATATACATATGACAGTTGGTGTCACTTACTCCAGGAATGAACGATGTCATATACATATGACAGTTGGTGTCACTTACCCCAGGAATGAACGATGTCATATACATATGACAGTTGGTGTCACTTACTCCAGAAATGAACGATGTCATATACATATGACAGTTGGTGTCACTTACCCCAGGAATGAACGATGTCGTATGAAGGCGACATTTCATGCCAGTTAGTCCAGGAATGAACAATGCCATACAGAGGCCTCATTTTGCGCTGACTGTTCTAATAATGCGCATTATCATACGGAGCTGTCATTTGATGTTGGCTGTTGTAGGAATAAACATGTGATACATTTGATGACAGCTACTCTATTGTGAGTCAGTTTGTTTGTTTGCTCTTGAAAAGTATTCAAATGCTGCTTTGCGAACCCCCGATGATTTAATGTATGGGCAAACAAACAGATTTCTCACATGTGTGAACTCTGTGGTTAACTGCATTCCATGTCGGTGTAAGCTATTATTTATATGTTTAAACATTGGTTTTCTTACATGGACTACAAAATGTTGTATGATCTAGATGCTAGAGAAAAGAACAAGGTATCACATGTGTGTAGTTGTTCATATGGCAAAGGTTTTGGTGATGTGAGGTTAAATCAGTCAATGTGTTGGAAATGAAAATGGCTTTAGAGCAATAATTTGTCAATGTTTGATTGACTGTAAACGGCAAAATCGGAATAAGCAATGTGTTGGAAATGAAAATGGCTTTAGAGCAATAATTTGTCAATGTTTGATTAACTGAAAACGGCAAAATCGGAATAAGCGAATTAGTGCTAAAGAAAGACTTAATTTGTATAGAATTGTTCGTAATACCGATGCTGTTAATCAATCTTTGCAATTAAATATGGATCGAAAAGTGAAATGTATAATAAGTAGGTTTAGACTGGGTACATCTGATTTGAAAATACATCATTTTAAACATAAATATTGTAATGATTCTAAACTGATGTGTCCATTATGTCAAATGTCTAAAGGAGATGAATGTACACTTCATTCTCTTTTGCGAAAGGTGAAAATAAATTAGAGAGAAATTCCTGGAACCTGTTCATTATTGAGAACCTTCTTCATCTAAATTCCAAAAGGTATTTGAAAAAACATTCTGACAGTTAACTTGGACAAACGAATTACAAGACGAAACACGACGCGTTTCGACCTTTTAGGTCTTCTTCAGGCAAAATAAACAACACTCAGGACAACAAAAACGAAGAACGAGCAATCACTTATCTCGTAACACTTGGCGCAAGATGGGGGTTTAATTAAAACATTTCATCCAAAGTCGACAGTCTACGTGGAATGCTCTAGGAATGAGTTCTTCCATATAAATACGAAATTGTATATCAGTCACTCCAGAGATGGCAATGTGTTATGAAATTTGCATTTGATGTCACTCTCTCCAGAAGTGAAGAATGTATGAAGGCTGCATGTTGTATGTCCACAGCTCCAGGTCTGAACAATGCATGAAGATGACGTGTCGTACGTCCGTCACTTCAGGAATGAACATTGTTGTATAGAATTGGTCTGAACAATGCGTGAAAGTGACGTGTCGTAGGTCCGTCACTTCAGGAATGAACATTGTTGAATGGAATTGGTCTGAACAATGCGTGAAGGTGACGTGTCGTACGTCCGTCACTTCAGGAATGAACATTGTTGTATGGAATTGGTCTGAACAATGCGTGAAGGTGACGTGTCGTACGTCCGTCACTTCAGGAATGAACATTGTTGTATGGAATTGGTCTGAACAATGCGTAAAGGTGACGTGTCGTACGTCCGTCACTTCAGGAATGAACATTGTTGTATGGAATTGGTCTGAACAATGCGTGAAGGTGACGTGTCGTACGTCCGTCACTTCAGGAATGAACATTGTTGTATGGAATTGGTCTGAACAATGCGTGAAGGTGACGTGTCGTACGTCCGTCACTTCAGGAATGAACATTGTTGTATGGAATTGGTCTGAACAATGCGTGAAGGTGACGTGTCGTACGTCCGTCACTTCAGGAATGAACATTGTTGTATGGAATTGGTCTGAACAATGCGTGAAGGTGACGTGTCGTACGTCCGTCACTTCAGGAATGAACATTGTTGTATGGAATTGGTCTGAACAATGCGTGAAGGTGACGTGTCGTACGTCCGTCACTTCAGGAATGAACATTGTTGTATGGAATTGGTCTGAACAATGCGTGAAGGTGACGTGTCGTACGTCCGTCACTTCAGGAATGAACATTGTTGTATGAAATTGGTCTGAACAATGCGTGAAGGTGACGTGTCGTACGTCCGTCACTTCAGGAATGAACATTGTTGTATGGAATTGGTCTGAACAATGCGTGAAGGTGACGTGTCGTACGTCCGTCACTTCAGGTGTCACGAGTTTGTCACGAGGCCTACGACGTTCGACCCACCTAGGGTGGCGGAATTACTTATTTGTTTATTGTCGTTGCTGTTGTCGTGTATCCGTCCCTTAGGGTGGCTTGTGGTGCAGTTGCACTTGGTGTGGTTCAGCTCAACTTCGGTCTGCTTTCTCTCTCTCTCTCTCTAATTCCACCGCCCGTGCTATTCATCCTGCAAGTTCACGGGTGGCCGGTACCTTTCTCTCGAACTTTCTGTCTATCGGCCTCTCGCCTGTCTTTTTACCTGTCGCACGTGCTTCGTTTCTTTTAGTTTGAAGTATGCTCACTCTGTGACGCAGCATGGCATGTTGGCCGCCATTGCTGAGGGAGGTTAGCTCTTCACTCGAGCGGAAGATGTCTCTGGGGGCGCCTGCTCCAGTCCTGGTTCTTTACCTTATCGTCGAGAGTACAGTCAGTACTTTCAATTCCTGCAGTCGGCCTGTAGGAGAGGGACATCATTTCTTCTGTTTCCGCATCTTCGTCGCCTCTGTCCTCTCGACTGGACAGAGGGTAGAGAGAGTCCTTTGACCCGCCTCTTCGGGGTCACCCACGGGTAGCTGGTAAGCATCAGTTTCGTGGTCTGTTTGTTTTGATTTGTTGTTGTTAGCCGGCTTAGTCTTCGCTTTTGCGCAATTTTCTTTTGTTTTCGAAATTGTAAGAGAAATATTGTGTGAGACCTTTTCTCTGGTTAATTCCATCTTTAACCTGGCCATTCTAAATTATTTCCAAAATTCTTTCTCCTGTTTATGTATCTGGTGATGCGGTAGTCGGTGGGGAAGGGAGAGAACCTGGTGATTCAGGGTTGGAACTTGCTTGGTCTCGCTCGTCCGCCCCTGTCACATTCGCCGGACTTTTATCCTTCGGCCACCGTCTGTTTGTGTGTGCAAGGAGAACGAGTTTTATGTTCACGAGCGTGCGTACGCATGATTTGTCGTTCGGATGCGTGGTTGGGAAATTTGTGTTATTTTGAAATGTGTTTATAAAATGTGACAATTGTGCCATTGAATTATTATTTGCAAATGTGGTGGCAGTTATTAAGCGATGGTCGCTGTGTTGATTTATTTCCTAAGGAAGGAAAACGTTAAGCGTGAGTGAGAGAAGAGTGAAGATAATTCATATCTGTTTTATAACCTGTTGATTTAATGCAGTCTTTTACCTGCATCGTGTGAGAAGACTTGATTCGATAGATTTCTGTGTGCGTTGAATACACTTCCCCTCGCCCATCATGCGAGTGGCTAAGACTTGACAGCAATGGTCAGTCGGTACTGACGGCAGGGTTCCAGTACCCTTCTTCCTTCCTCCTTCCTTCTTCTTTCCCTCCTCTTCGACTCTCCTCCCAGCTACGTCCTCCCCCCTCCGGGGGCTTCACCTGGAGCACGATCTGGATGGTGCCACGTACTGGTCGAGGCCACGTTCTGGTCGAGACCACGGACGGGATGGTGCCACACGCTGATCGAGGCCACGCCTTGGTCGGGACCGAGGGCTGGTAGAGACGCCCGCCGTCTTGACTGGCCGGCCTGGACCCCCGTCCAGGACCTCCAGTAACAGCTACGTCCCCCCCCCCCCCCCCCCCCCCCCGGGACACGCTCTTTCACTGCCCGCTTGGAAGTCGAGGGTGTCGGCTTTGAGCGACTCCCTGCGAGAACCAAACCCGGCTCGGAGCACCTAGTGCGACAGGGTGCTCCCAGCAGACTCGACAGGGGCAGGGGTGTGCACGCACTCCATGGTGTTAGGAAGGGTCAATGCTAGAAATTTTCCTTATAATTGTGTATTTGTCATATGTGCTGGAATGCTGTAAGTGTGATCATGTGCGTCGTTATGGCGAAATACTTATTTATAATCGTGCATGTTGTGGGTGCGGGAGTGCTTGATTGTGATTGTGCATGTTGTGTGCGTTGGAGTGCTTGATCGTGATTGTGCATGTTGTGTGCGTTGGAGTGCTTGATCGTGATTGTGCATGTTGTGTGCGTTGGAGTGCTTTATTGTGATCGTGCATGGTGCGTGTGTTGGAATGTTTATTTTGCTGGTGTGAATAAATGGGGTGTTGTATCGTAATCTTTATGTGTGGTCTCTTGCGGAGCGTGTGAGGTCAGTCACTCCCTTCACTCCCACCTAGACCGATCCTGTCAGGGCAGACCTCCAGGGGTCGGTCGTGACAATTGTGGGGCTCGTCCGGGATGTGAAGGGCTCTGGCTGTTCTCTCTCTCGTTTCGCAGAGTACCTGTTTAGTTTTGTCTGTTTTGTATATGTTTAGTCAGTTTGTCGTGTTTGTTCGTGGGTGGTTGGCTGGGTGACTCTAGAGTGAAGGGAGTCTTTTGGTGGCCTGAGGGAACATCCGGTGTGACTCGGGAGTCGTGGTGAGACCAAGGGGAGTCGACCGCGTCCAGACCTCCTTCCGCCGGGTACCTCACGCAGGTACGGCCGTAAGTCTTGCCCTTCTGTTGCCGCTCAGTCTTCCATTCTTGTTTTGTATTTAGCCAGTTCTTGTTTTTTTTTTCTCTACCGGGTTGTTGAGTACAGGGGGTTGTATCGGACGCTAGTGTCTTTTTTTTTCCTCTCTCCGGATCCCGTCTGCTAGGTTTTTTTTTGTTTTTTTTTTCCGGCCAGCCCCACCGCACTGTTGCTCGTGCTGTAGAGCGCGGTGTTGCCAGAGTGGGGCAGCCGGACTATAGTTTTTGTTTCGTTTTTTTTTCGGTGAGCCCCACCGCACTGTTGCTCGTGCTGTAGAGCGCGGTGTTGCCAGAGTGGGAGCAGCCGGAACTTGTCCGCACACACGCACACACACACATACACACATATACACATGCCCCTAAAATATTGTTTTTTTTTCTAGTGGAATTGTTTTTCCCTGTATTTGGAAAACTGTAGGATATTGTTGTCATGGCGACGTCCGGCGCTGGTGGTGTGGCGACGCGTGCGTCGAAGAAGAAGGGTATTCAAAATGTTACTGTAGTCCCTACTATTAGTACCAGTACTTCGACTACGGTAACTTCTACCTATTCCAGTGCTGTAGCAGGTAGTCCAGGGAGTACTTTTACTACCTCTTCGCTGGGGGGTCTCCCTGTCGAGACCCCGACCGGCACTTCCGCTCGGAAGCGTCAGAGTATAGCGAAGCAACTGTGGGCTTCTGTTGAGTCGCAGAGACCGAAACCTTCTTCCTCTCCAGGCTTCCCCTCGTAAGGGGCATGCCCCAGAAGACTTTCCTTATGGGAAGGTCGAGACCCAAGGGACGGGTCAGACGGGTCATCCTCCCGTGTCGGGAGTGGCGAACCCGCCCAGGACATCACTTCCGTCCTGATGTTTCTAGAGCGACAGCGACGGGAGGATGAGGCCCTTCGTAGGGAAGAGGCAAGGCTCCGTAGGGAAGAGCGCAGGGAGGAGGCTGCTAGACAGGAGGCCCAGCGTAAGGAAGAGGCTGTCAGGCAGGAAGCCCTCCGTAGGGAAGAGCTAGACAGGATGGAGGCTCTGCGCAGAGAGGAGACTGACAGACAGGAAATTCTGCATAGGGAAGAGGCTATTCTGCGCAGAGAGGAGGCCGCCAGACAGGAGGCTCAGCGTAGGGAAGAGGCTGCCAGGCAGGAAGCTCTCCGTCGGGAAGAGTTGGATCAGCGTAGGGAGGAGATGGAACAACTTCTTTCGCAGGCTCCCGCATCTGTAAGTCAGGGGGTTAATCACCAGGCAGGTGATTAGAGTTAGAGGCCCAAAGTTAAAGCTTCCAGAGTTCAGACCTAGTGAGGACATTGACATGTTCTTAGAGCATTTTGACAAGGTTGCTTGTTCATACCAATTGTCTGAGGAACAAAAGGCTATGCACCTCTTTTCTGGATTATCTGGTGCTGCAAGGGAGTGTGTGTCCACTCTAAATGAAGGCGCGTCTTATGCAGACATGCAGTTGGCTCTGCGTAAGCGTTTCCACCTTACCCCAGAGACGTACAGGAGGAAGTTCAGGTCCATGAAGAAGAATAATGACGAGACCTTCGTGCAGTTTGGTGATTAGGCTGCGCAAGACGCTAGGGTACTGGCGTCAGTTAGCTAAGTTGGAGCTGGAGGATCTGATCCTCATTGAACAGCTCACCAACACTGTGTCCCCAGAGTTGAGGATCCGGATAGGCGAGACGGCACCTCAGGATTTCGCGGCTGCGATTCACACAGCTGAGGTGTTTGCTGAAGCTCGCAGGGCTTATGGGCATCGCCCAGATACGGAGAGGAAAGCCCTCCGCAGGATTTAGTGGCAATAAGGTGCCGACAACTGCTAGCGGGTCGAATAAGGCAGCAGTCCCTCGGGGACCTCAGCACCCCGATTTTGTTTTCTTTGTGGTCGTCCCGGCCACATCAGGAAAGATTGCCCTAGAGCCGCTGGTAGTCATGGGGCTAGTCCTTTCCAGCATCCTCGTGCCTCGGCTAACGTGGGTTCCATCCAAGCTTCTGGTGATTCGGAGTGCCCAGTGTTTCTCTCTGTTGTTGGTTCATCCTTGGCCGACACCATCAGGGATTCGGGAGCATCAACCCTCTTTGTGGATAAGGATTTAGTTTCCCCTAAGGCCCGGCGGGGGCGCCAGTTACGAGGTGTGCGGGTTGGAGGCTGGTTTTACCTCCACCCGTCCTTCAGTACTCGTTTCTATCTCCACCCCCTACTTCTGTGGCGAAGTATGGGCCATCGCGGTGGAGCGACCTCTGTATTCCCTTATCGTAGGGAATACTGTCACCTTTGCTGACGGACCGCAGTCAGTCCGTGTCTACGATCTGCCCGTACAGGCGTGTGTGGGAGTCACCACACGCGCCAAAGCTAAGAAGCAGGAACAGGAATTGCGTCCCGTTCTTCAGCCGATCTCTAACGAGGTTCTGGCAAGGGCCGATCCTGCTAGCATTATCCGTCTTCAGGCCAGGACTTGGATGTCCAACGCCTACGACAACTTGTGGATCGTACCACTCAGTCGGCCCGACACGCCAAGGTGAGCTTTAAGCTCCACAAGGGGATCCTCTTTAGGGTTTTCACTCAGGCAGATCGTGTGGCCAAGCAGCTTGTCATTTCCCCAAAGCTGAGAGAATCTGTTCTCCGGCAGGCCCACGATTCCCCCATGGCAGGTCATATGGGCTCCAAGCGGACTCTCGAGCGAGTAAGACAAGACTTCTTTTGGCCGGGGATGAACTCGCAGGTTGGCAGTACTGCCGCAGTTGCGATGTCTGCCAACGGACAACGCCTAAGGTCGCTTGAAGCGTGTTCCCCTAGGGTCAGTGCCACGGGTTGGGGAGCCATTCAGCAAGGTTGGGGTCGACCTGGTGGGACCCATTAATCCTCCATCCGAATCGCGGTCACCGCTACACTTCGGTAGTGGTAGAATCTGCGAGTCGATACCCAGAGGCTGTCCCGCTTAGGACTATCGATGCCCCTACTGTTGCTGAATCTCTCAGGCAGATTTGGACGCGCACTGGCGTGCCCAAGAAGAAGTACGGCCGGAAGTTTGTACTGGAGAGCGATCATCATCCTCTCCAGTGCCTGGACCGGATCCGGCCAGTCAGTCATCGACTCATGAGTTAGGCAGTGGAACTGCAGAGTCATGCGTTCACTTTCCGTCATATCAAGGGTTCCTGTAATACGGATGCTGACTATCTTAGCCGAGCTCCGTAGTTAGCATATTGGAAAATCAGTCAGAGGGACACCTCCCCTCAACCAGGGTTATATCCCTTTTTGGTCTCTGTATCAGGTGTACTGACAGTTGTCACTTCAGTGAGGTTAACGGTAGTGAATCACCAATGGTTCGGATTGTTACTTTCATGGTTGGAAGGTTTGCTTAGTTGTTTGATAAATGTAGTATTATGTATTTCCCCGTGTGATTCTATCGTGGAATGTTTGTATTGGATTCATCGTACTCTGTCGATCACAGAGAGTTGGGTTCGGTCCCATTGTTGTGAAGTTGCACATGCGACAAGGTTCAAAGGAGCACTGTATCTCAGAGAAACAGATGCGTTTTAGAAGGGGGGTTTGTCACGAGTTTGTCACGAGGCCTACGACGTTCGACCCACCTAGGGTGGCGGAATTACTTATTTGTTTATTGTCGTTGCTGTTGTCGTGTATCCGTCCCTTAGGGTGGCTTGTGGTGCAGTTGCACCTTGGTGTGGTTCAGCTCAACTTCGGTCTGCTTTCTCTCTCTCTCTCTTAATTCCACCGCCCGTGCTATTCATCCTGCAAGTTCACGGGTGGCCGGTACCTTTCTCTCGAACTTTCTGTCTATCGGCCTCTCGCCTGTCTTTTTACCTGTCGCACGTGCTTCGTTTCTTTTAGTTTGAAGTATGCTCACTCTGTGACGCAGCATGGCATGTTGGCCGCCATTGCTGAGGGAGGTTAGTCTTCACTCGAGCGGAAGATGTCTCTGGGGGCGCCTGCTCCAGTCCTGGTTCTTTACCTTATCGTCGAGAGTACAGTCAGTACTTTCAATTCCTGCAGTCGGCCTGTAGGAGAGGGACATCATTTTTTCTGTTTCCGCATCTTCGCCTCTGTCCTCTCGACTGGACAGAGGGTAGAGAGAGTCCTTTGACCCGCCTCTTCGGGGTCACCCACGGGTAGCTGGTAAGCATCAGTTTCGTGGTCTGTTTGTTTTGATTTGTTGTTGTTAGCCGCTTAGTCTTCGCTTTTGCGCAATTTTCTTTTGTTTTCGAAATTGTAAGAGAAATATTGTGTGAGACCTTTTCTCTGGTTAATTCCATCTTTAACCTGGCCATTCTAAATTATTTCCAAAATTCTTTCTCCTGTTTATGTATCTGGTGATGCGGTAGTCGGTGGGGAAGGGAGAGAACCTGGTGATTCAGGGTTGGAACTTGCTTGGTCTCGCTCGTCCGCCCCTGTCACATTCGCCGGACTTTTATCCTTCGGCCACCGTCTGTTTGTGTGTGCAAGGAGAACGAGTTTTATGTTCACGAGCGTGCGTACGCATGATTTGTCGTTCGGATGCGTGGTTGGAAATTTGTGTTATTTTGAAATGTGTTTATAAAATGTGACAATTGTGCCATTGAATTATTATTTGCAAATGTGGTGGCAGTTATTAAGCGATGGTCGCTGTGTTGATTTATTTCCTAAGGAAGGAAAACGTTAAGCGTGAGTGAGAGAAGAGTGAAGATAATTCATATCTGTTTTATAACCTGTTGATTTAATGCAGTCTTTTACCTGCATCGTGTGAGAAGACTTGATTCGATAGATTTTCTGTGTGCGTTGAATACACCTTCCCCTCGCCCATCATGCGAGTGGCTAAGACTTGACAGCAATGGTCAGACGGTACTGACGGCAGGGTTCCAGTACCCTTCTTCCTTCCTCCTTCCTTCTTCTTTCCCTCCTCTTCGACTCTCCTCCCAGCTACGTCTCCCCCCTCCCGGGGGCTTCACCTGGAGCACGATCTGGATGGTGCCACGTACTGGTCGAGGCCACGTTCTGGTCGAGACCACGGACGGGATGGTGCCCACACGCTGATCGAGGCCACGCCTTGGTCGGGACCGAGGGCTGGTAGAGACGCCCGCCGTCTTGACTGGCCGCCTGGACCCCCGTCCAGGACCTCCAGTAACAGCTACGTCCCCCCCCCCCCCCCCCCCCCCCCCCCCCCCCCCCCCCCCCCCGGGACAACGCTCTTCACTGCCCGCTTGGAAGTCGAGGGTGTCGGCTTTGAGCGACTCCCTGCGAGAACCAACCCGGCTCGGAGCACCTAGTGCGACAGGGGTGCTCCAGCAGACTCGACAGGGGCAGGGGTGTGCACGCACTCCATGGTGTTAGGAAGGGTCAATGCTAGAAAATTTCCTTATAATTGGTATTTGTCATATGTGCTGGAATGCTGTAAGTGTGATCATGTGCGTCGTATGGCGAAATACTTATTTATAATCGTGCATGTTGTGGGTGCGGGAGTGCTTGATTGTGATTGTGCATGTTGTGTGCGTTGGAGTGCTTGATCGTGATTGTGCATGTTGTGTGCGTTGGAGTGCTTGATCGTGATTGTGCATGTTGTGTGCGTTGGAGTGCTTTATTGTGATCGTGCATGGTGCGTGTGTTGGAATGTTTATTTTGCTGGTGTGAATAAATGGGGTGTTGTATCGTAATCTTTATTGTGTGGTCTCTTGCGGAGCGTGTGAGGTCAGTCACTCCCTTCACTCCCACCTAGACCGATCCTGTCAGGGCAGACCTCCAGGGGTCGGTCGTGACATCAGGAATGAACATGTTGTATGGAATTGGCATTTCATCTCGGATGCTAATTGAGAGAACAGTATGTGAAAGCGACATCTTGTATGTCGACGGCATCATGAATGAACAATGTCGTTATAGGTGTGGTACAGCACTGTCCGATCGTTCGATCGGCCCCTTTAGGCAGGCAGCGTGGGGTGGTGAGGGTCAAGCACCTTCACGATTGGTCGTGGATATGTCACAACACCATACGCCTGCTGCAAGATAACACCTCGTTTCATTTTTATTTTTCCTTTTTTTTTGTTTTGTTTTGTTTTGTTTTGTTTTGTTTTTTTGCTGTCGGTTTTATTGTCTTTTTTTCTCTCTCTCCATACCAATTTATTTGGATTTGTTTTGACGTTTCTGTCTGGACATGTTTTTGCTTGTAAGTGTGTGTTGTGTGTGTGTGTGTGTGTGTGTGTGTGTGTGTGTGTGGTGTGTGTGTGTGTGTGTGTGTGTGTGTGTGGTGTTGTAAAGATTTGGCATGTGGCTGTAGTCTCTACTGCACTCTGTGTAAGTGCGCTCTTCTTTTCATTGAGTTAATCTAAACATCCACCAGAATTTAGGATGTGAGCATAGAACCCAATGGACATGCGCCCATGGAGGTTCTGTCGTGTCATATGCAGTTGTCCTTATACTGTAATAGGGAGGGAGCATTTATGTCGGCTGCTCCATGAATAAATATGCAACATGGAGACGACGTTTCATGTCGATTGCTCCAGAAATGAACAATGAACGCTTCCGGATACATACAAAATTTTATGTCGGTCGCTCCAGAAATGGCAACGCCTTATAAAATATACGTTTTACGTCAGTTTCTCCAGAAGTAAAGAATTTTTGAAGGCTGCATGCTGTATGTCGACTGCTCCGGGTCTGAACAATGCATGAAGGTCACGTGTTGTTTGTCCGTCCCTTCAGGAATGAACATTGTTGTATGGAACTGGCATTTCACGTCAGATGCTCAAGAAGAGAACAATGTTGAAGGCGCATTGTTACATGTCGACGGCTTCAGGAACGAACAATGTCGTTATAGGTGTGGTACAGCGCTGTCCGATCGTTTGATCGGCCCCTTTAGGCAGGCAGCGTGGGGTGGTGAGGGACAAGCACCTTAACGATTGGTCGTGGATATGTCACAACACCATAAGCCTGCTGTCAGATAACACCTCGTTTCATTTTTATTTTTATTCTATTTGATTTTCTTCCATCATTATTTTTTACTGTCGTGTTTATTATTATTATTATTATTATTTGTTTTTGTCTCCGTGCTAGTTTATTTGGATTTGTTTTGACGTTTCTGTTTGGGTATGTTTTTGCTTTTAAATATGTGTGTGTGTGTGTGTGTGTGTGCGTGTGCGTGTGCGTGTGTGTGTGTGTGTGTGTGTGTGTGTGCGTGTGTGTGTGTGTGTGTGTGTGTGTGTGTGTGTGTGTGTGTGTGTGTGTTTCATAGCATTAATAGCCTGCTGTAAGATAATACCTTGTTTTATTTTTATTTATTTTCTTTTTTTTCCACTATTATTACGTTTTTTCTATGACGGTTGTATTGCCTTTTTTTCCTCTCTTCATACCACTTTATTTTTAAAATGTCATTGCTTTGACGTTTTTGTTTGGATTTTTTTTTCTTTTAAGTGTGTGTGTGTGTGTGGTGTGTGTGTGTGTGTGTGTGTGTGTGTGTGTGTGTGTTTCTGTATTTGTGTGCATGTAAGTGCGCGCACACACACGTGTGTGTGTTGTGTGTGTGTGTGTGTGTGTGTGTGTGTGTGTGTGTGTGTGTGTGTGTGTGTGTGTGTGTGTGTGTGTGTGTGTGTGTGCGGCGTGCGTGCGTGCGTGCGAGTGTGGTAAAGATTTGGACACACCTGTAGTCTCTAATGCACCCCGTTTAAGTGGCCCCTTCCTTTCATGAAAAAAAAAATTCCAAAACATCCACCAGAATTTGGGATGCGAGCATTCAAGCCAAAGGTGCGATCTCGTTATGGCTTCATGTGTCTCAGATTTCTCTTCTTCTTGCAACCCACTGATGCTTTCTTCACTGTTGTTCGGTTGTCGTGCCGCACTAAACGTGGGTGGTAAATGTCATAGAACAACTGCCAGTGACAGCCCTTGTTCTGTCAATGTGCCTCCTCCTCCTCAGTGTCATCATGACTTCCTCTTCTAATCATCTGCAATGGCTGACACACTTCTTCTCTTGTGTTTTCAAACGGTCTGGAACAAGGTTAGTTTCAAAGTGAGCTGACTGCAGGCGGAAACTGACACCAATTTAAAAGAGAAATCATTATCATTCCGCCAGACAAAAGGGAGATACAAATTACAAGACAAAACACGACACTGAATGGTCGTTTTGCACCTGATTTGAGGAGACAAGAGATTGCTCGTTCTGATTTGAGGAGACAAGAGATTGCTCGTTCTTCGTTTTCATCGCCCTTTTTTTCGTAAAGGCGTTTTTTTTTTTTTTAGTTTTTATTTCGAAATTCAGTGAATCCAAACCAGAAATAATGAACACAAATACATGTGCATGATCGATTATATACAACGAAATTATTCACAGTTGTTTGCACCTCAAATGACACACAGTAGAAAGAAACTCGTGGAGAGCGTGGCAGCAGAGGGGTCCTCAGAAGAGAAGCCCCGTCAAGCAAGTGTTTCGGCCCTTATCTCCTGACACTCAAGGGGGGTTGGGCCACACCGGTTCATGACTCCGGATGTCCCTCTGCTGCCCCCTTTTTTTTTCCCCATCTTGGGACGAGCCATGGCTGGGATTCGAACCCATGACCCTCTGGACATGCTCATTTTCTACTCAATGACTCGCGCTTTAACCACTGAGCCACAGGGACACCTGATATTTGTAGGGAAATTAAGCCTTATGAAGTTCACTTTTGTTCCTCCTTGACCAGATCCAGCTTGAACACCTCTCTGCCGCTTCTGCCATTGCTTTCAGGGCTCTGGTTTTTTCCTTCCTGCAACTGAGAGCTGTTTCATGAGGCTGTATGCAGACGTTCTACAAATCCCCTAGCTCCAATTTCTGCAGTGAGGACTTTGACCTGATAGCCTTCTCTCCTCAGGCTGTTTGCCAGATCAGCATACTTTTCAGTCTTGTAGATTTGAGCTGCCTCCATTCTGTTCTCATATGGCACCGTGAGCTCGATCATGATCAGCTGCTTGGTTGACTTAGAGTGGACTACTATGTCTGGTCTCATGCCACTCCTGCTGATGATCTCTGGGTGACTCTTCCATTCTGGGAGGTCTGCAGTGCACTCCCAGTCATCTGCCCCATCCAGCAGACTCTGCCTGCATGTTTCGAGTGGCACTGTTGTTTCTTGGCCATGATTTGCTGCCTCCCGCCGTGAAGAATGTTGCGGGTGCTTTTGGAGTCCTGATTCTCCCTTTTGTGGTGTTGGTACTAGCCCAGACTACTTGTACAATTTCTTTGAGCACTTGGTTGTGCCTCCATGTGTACCGTCCTTGAGCCAGGGCTACTTTACATGAGCTTAGAACATGCTCCACTGTTTGTTTTTCATGGCAGAGGGGGCATGCAGGATCGTCTGTTTTCCCCCCACTTCACCAGGTTTGCATTTGAGGGCAGAAGGTCATATGCAGATCTGAGAATGAAGCTGATCCTGAGAGGGGCCATGTGCAAATGTCATTCCAAGTTAGACTTCTTTGGAGTGCATTCTCCCACGTTGTCCATTGCCCTTGCTGGCTCTGCTGGACTGCTTTTGGAGTCTTTTTTGGTCTTCTTCTTTTCTCATCTCCTGAATCAGCATGTCTCTTTTGGCTTTTCCTTTGGCCTTTGACCACCATTCAGTTTTGGTCACCCCCAGTCCTTGTCTGTTGGTCTGTGTGTGTCCTGTTATTTCTCTGATCTTGAGACTTTCTTTTGCAGTATAATTACGAACAAGATAATGGCTAACGAAACATATTCATATTCGATTTATTACAAAGAAGTGATTGGGACATAATTCATTAACAATTTCATTGTCCTGAATGTTGTTAAATTGCCTGAAGAAGACCAAAGCGGTCGAAACACAGCGCGTTTTATCTTGTAATTTGTTTGTCTCTTTTGTCCCGCAGAATAATAATAATTTTTCTTCTGAATTTATCTTAAACAAACTTAAGCAACAGGTACTGAAATCACCCTGTTGGAAGGGTGGGAGCAGAGAGATAGAGAGGTAGGCAATGATGTGTGTGTGATGTGATGTGGGCTGGTTGTTTTTTTTAATGCCATCAATGTTAAGTTATTTAGGTGTGTTAAAGGTATGTATGAATATATAAAATGTAGCGTAACACGTGGCTCTAAGCTTTCTGATGACATTAGATGCACAGCAAGACTGAGACAGGGAGATGTGTACAGCCCTGTTCTATTGTCTGTCTGTATTGACGAGTTTAGCAGTAGAACCTGCGTGTGACTAGTAACGGAAGACACGGCGCTGTGTTCTCATCCGTTGCACTCGAGTTGTTTATTCTTTTGTTAGCTGATGATGCCGTCCTGGCGCTGCAAATACATCATTGATTCATCACATCATGTCGTCTAATAGCAGACACGCAGGTGCATGTCAAAATAACTGTGTGTATTTTAACTTTGCAGCTATATTGAGATCACGTTGATGTATATTCCTGACAGTCATACAGAAGACCGTGTGTATCTACGCTTTCCGTCTGTAATAAGGACGCACATTTGTGTGTGATTAACAGTCTGAGGACAATGCGCATTTGCATGGGGAGGTAGGGTAGGGTTAGGTCAGACCTTCCTCCCCTACCCCAATCCATCCCCCCACCACCACACCCCACCCCTCAAAAAAGGGAAGAAAGAAAAACTGCCACTGGTGAATGACAGAACTTGTGAGACTGACAGGATGAAAAGAGTGAGAGGTCAAAACACACAGAAACACAAACCGGAAAAGAGAAAACACATACCGGAATAGAGAAATACATACCCGGAACCTCATTCGCAACTGGCCGAGAAATGGCTGTGCCCGTCCAATGACTGACAGCTTCCTGACCCCCTCCCCCTCCCCCCTCCCTCCCCCTCCCTCCCCCTCCCTCTCACACCTGTCAGGAATCTGTCAGTCATCAGGTAGATTCGATCACCAATCAGCATATTGACTCAGCTTTCTGAGGAGGGTGGAGATACACACACTGACAGCCAAGGAACGTCGAAGAAAGAAAGGAAGGAATGTTCGAAGAGTAGATTCAGTCAGTCGATTGGTGGAAAGACGAAGCTGGGGGGAAAGGGGGCGAGGGAGGGGGGGGAGAGAAACTGCAAATAGGCTTTAAAACCATCAAACCTGCGCTCCTCCCCCACCCCCCACCCCTCTAATCCTCCCTTTCTCCAGCGATATGCTGGGTGACCTTTTCCACCTCTTCCCTACCCTAACCCCAACTACCCTCCACTCCTCTCTCTCTCTCTCTCTCTCTCTCTCTCTCTCTCTCTCTCTCTCTCTTGGTTACATTTACTGAGCTATTCAGTTTGCCTATTTCATTCCAGATTTTTTCTTCTTTCCTGGCGCTGCGAATATGATCTTGTTCCCCCTAGACACAAAGGCTGTATAGGTCAATGTAACTTTAAAAAAAAAGTCTGAAGTCTCTCTCTCTCTCTCTCTCTCTCTCTCTCTCTCTCTCTCTCTCTCTTGGAAGAGCTGCCAAAATTATGCAGAAATAGGGAGACTAGGAGAAGTAGGGGTAAGGAATGAAGGTGTGAGGGTGAGAAAGATAGAGATGCACGAAATGCATGACAATCCAGGTGAACACACTCAAGTCTGTGATGGATAGAATCAACCTGCAGGACTGCCAAAATGGCTCTTCACTTTGTACTTTTTGCTACTAAATCATGTCTTTTTGCATTCACATATTTGAGAGAAAAGCGGGAAAAACGAGAGAGTGAGAGCGAGACAGACAGACAATCAGACAACGGATTAAGAAAGACAGACAGACTCAGAAACAAGATGAGAGATCGAGAGATCGAAGAGAGAGAGAGAGGAGAGAGAGAGAGAGAGAGAGAGAGGAGAGAGAGAGAGAGAGAGAGGGTATGCCAATGGTTTATTCAAAATGCCTTGACCACTTCTGAAAGGGACAAAAACACGACAAAAAGAAAGAAAGAAGGGGGGGGGGGGGGGGGGGGGAAGGGGAAGACGATTTAGAGGTGTGAGAGACAAAGACAGAGAGGACAGAAAGAGACAGAGACAGAGAATGAGATAGTGTAAGATTACGATCACTGGATTCTTATTACTCGAAGATGCCTTTTTTTCATTCAGTTTTCTTTATTTCTAATAAATTTTTATCTTTCTGCAGAAATGCATTTGAGAGAGAGAGAGAGAGAGGAGAGAGAGAGAGAGAGAGAGAGAGAGAGAGAGAGAGAGACAACAACCACCACAAACAAATCCTGAAGACCTGGATACTATCTATTCATAATAAACAAATGCAAAACAATATGCATACAAACTTATATCTCTTGCAAAAGTACTTTATTTGCAATTAAGAAGCAACAAAAAAAAGTCTGATTTCACTTGTTTTTGTAGGAGTGATATTTTGCACCCACACAAATCAGCATTGATGATTACTATAACTTCTTTTGTAATCATTATCTTAACTATTCTTGAATAAATGATATGTATTTTCAATATTTTGAAACTTCTCAATAAGCTATACTATCGTATTAAACAAACAAACAAA
Organism: Conus ventricosus; assembly: GCA_018398815.1. Taxonomy (NCBI): domain Eukaryota; kingdom Metazoa; phylum Mollusca; class Gastropoda; order Neogastropoda; family Conidae; genus Conus; species Conus ventricosus. Next base: position 36,925,301 of record CM031616.1, on the reverse strand, counting down.
ACAATAAAAAAATTTAAAAATGCGTCCTTTCAAATCGTCTGACCCAAATCTGCTAATTTTGTTACCCCCATCGCCACCCCCCACCTTCCCTTTTAAACATCCCTGACTGCTTCGCTACATAATACAGAAGCTTCTACATTGCGCACGCAATTGTACTAGGGCGAGGGGGGTAGGGAAGGGAGAGGGGGTTGGGGGCAGGAGGAAGGAAGGGGGCCTGTCTTTAACTAGGGGACTTGAGCGCAAACCAGAACTGAGATAATGTTGCTTCATGTGTCCGTTCATTCTCTACAACTTGCCAGGGGGCCTAATTTTGCTGTGGCTACTTTCATAGTGGATGGTATATATGTATTGTCCTCTACCAGTGTATAACTGAGTTACCAGGTACAGCCAGCTTTTCCGCTCTTCATGGGAATGGGAATGTAAGGAACAATCATTAACTTTCCTAACACTGTTCGTATGCCTCGGTCTCTGTCTCTGTCTCCCTCTCACTCTCTCTCTCTCTCTCTCTTGCCCTCTTGATTTATCTCCACTCTCTCTCTCTCTCTCTCTCTCTCTCTCTCTCTCTCTCTCTCGACTTACCTACACCCCCCCTCTCTCTCTCTTTTTCTCTCTCGATCTCTCTGTCTTTGTTGCCCTACTCCTCTCCCGTGTTCTCTCCATCCCTCGCCTCCCCTCCCCCTGTTCTCTCTCTCTCTCTCTCTCTCTCTCTCTCTCTCTCTCACACACACACACACACACACACACACACACACGCGCACGCACGCACGCACGCACACACTTTTATATCTAATATCACTAATTGTGGAAAGAAATTACATAACACACACACACACACACGCGCGCGCGCGCGCGCGCGCGTGACGGTTTTTTATTGCCCGTGCTGCACGTGACGCGACAGTCCAGCCTGCCGTATGAGCCACCAGTCTGCGCACACGCACCCGGATGTTGGCGCACCCGCTCGCAACTACGTGGACAAGAAGAACGGTCGTCACCACGACACCAGAAATGAAGAAGTTTATTGTCAGTGGTCTTCGCAGAAGTTTCTTACTGTGGCGCCATTGATGTTGGGCATTGTCTACATTTACCCTCGCGTACTTTTCGGAGAAGTAATTTGGTGAAACTTGCATATACTCATGGGTAGTTCTGCACAGCCTGTGTTGAAAGTGATTGACAGTTGCCCATTTCAGTGGTTGACAGTTATGTCATTCTGTCATCGAGATTATCCAGGTTTCTGCATGGATTCTCGACAGGAATGGAAGCAGTGGGTAGGCTATTTATTCGTGTGTGTGTGTGTGTGTGTGTGTGTGTGTGTTGTGTGTGTGCGCGCGCATGCGTGCGTGCGTGCGTGTGTGTGTTTTGTGCGCGCGTGCGTGCGTGTGTGTGTGTGCGTGTGTGTGTGATACGCACGCACATTTGTGTTTGTGGGACAGCGACTGCTCGGAATTTACTTTGCCGATTACAGTACAGGTTTAGTGATCGATTCTTTCCATGGTTTAAGGAAAACTGTTCATTAATCTAATGAAAAATAGTCAATGTTTATAGATAATAAGTGGATTAATAAATTAAAAAATTGATCGATGAGTCGGACAAGTCATTCACCCTTTGATATGATATAAATTCTGCTGGTAGTTTTGTCTTGCAGCGACTTCAAACAGTTCATGTTTTCCTCTTCGGCGAAAAAGTAAAATGATGGCACTTCATTTATAAGCAGCTGCTTGTAATGAACAAAACGGCTAGCAAACTGTGAGATCTCATTTGCCAAGATTTCCGCCCCTTCCCCTCTGTCTGACGTATTTTCTCCAAAGGTAGGAAAATGACATTTTTCCTTATCGAAATAAAATCGGAAATGAAATGAGGTAGGGAACAGTAAACGATAAACAGTAAACAAGTGCCCCTCTCCCTCCCCTCAAGTCCAAATCTTTGCCAGACAGTTCAGTTGTTGGCCTGCGCTTGTTTTTCCCCACTATTAGATTGTTCGTCTATGTTTTTGTCTGACTTTATTCAAGTTTAAAAGGCTGTGCCAGTCTTGAATAAAAGTCACTCTGTGTTAGGTTTCCTTATGGGAGCAAAACATACCCACTTGTTTACTGCTTATCGAAATAGTCCACAGCCATGCTTGTCCTCTCAGGGTGTCTGCATCCATCTTTACATTTTCATAATGTCCTCGCTCGTCTTTCATTTATCAGGAGGTACACACACATCTTTCCTTTCTTATGATATCCAAATTCATCTTCTCTTGATGTCTGTACCCATCTTCCTTTCTCGCAATGTCCACATCCATTTTTGCTTGTCCACACCAATCCTCTGTATGTTACTTTATCTGCCCGAGGCACATTCAGGAGAATTTTTCTTTCCACTCGCTTCGTGTCATCCTTTCCATACTCATAATAACCCCCCCATCTTTCCTTTTCTTTTGTCAGGGTTTCATAATCCTCTTTTTCTTTCTTCCTTATCGATCTTTGGGGTTTTTTTCCCGTGGACTCGTCTGTCTTTTCTTTTTCATGATGTCCTCATCCTTATTTTGTTTAAAATCTCCATGTTGCTGTTGGCTACTGCCTTCCCCATGGTGTTATCAATTATCTTTTTTTCCTGTTGGCAATATCGGGCTGTCCACTGTGTATTCTTGTTTAGATAGTTGTACTGGCCAATTCAAGCCTGTCCACCTTTTTTTCATATAGTTGTTGAGATAGATACACTGACCATTATAGGACTATGGATTTATTATAATTGTTTGGATAGGTACATTCAGGCGCGATGTTCACATGCACCATAACTGACGTAACAGAGAAGACTAACCATTTCAGAGTGTGTGGGGGCGGGGAAGGTGGAGCACGGGAAAGAACACGCATGAAGGGGGGCAGTGGAAAGGACAGTTTTTTATGTCGGTCGGAACTTCAAACTGTGAACGCGGTGCGTCACTCCTGGATCAACCAGGCATCACGTTATTTTCGGCGCAGGATATCCGTTCATATCTGGCATTTTTTTATCTTCGATGTAAGATATTCGTTCAGATCTCGTACCACCGTTATTTTCTGTGTAGATTTCATGCACGGTTTGTACCTTCTCCACGCCCCCCTCCCCTCCACCATCCCAACCCCCTTTAAAATGTGTTACTGTTAAACCATGTAGTTGTTCTTTTCTTCTCATTGGACCATACTGGATTTGCGACATCGGATGGGATGTTGAAGTGCGCATGAAATGCACATATTAATCACACCTAGCAATGATCATGGACTTCAGAGGTTCGTGTGAAACGGTCGTCTTTTTTAGCTCCTTGTTTCATCACATAGCCGCGCCTCATGACGGCCATAACCCTATTTCCTCCTGTCTCCAGTGTCGGTTTTAGAACCGTTTCTCCCCTTCCCTTTTCCCCCTCTCTTTCTTTCTTTCTTTCTTTCTTTCATATCTGTTCTTTCTTTAGCATGTAAACAAGACAAGTCAACAAAATAGATTTTTTCAATGGGTGAAGATCTGGGTGTATTGGTGGACGAAACTCCCGTTTCAAACAACTCTCTTCCCTTGCATTAGTCGCTCCTTCCACGTCGAGCGCTGAAGAATCGGTCCCTTCCGTTCCTGTCTTAATGAAGAAACTGTCTCTACTCTTATGCGCTCTTTTGTCCAATGCGCACCAGATGACGGAAGATCTGTTCTAGTCGTGAGGATCTAGCCTCAATAAAATCCAGAATATTGCTGCGCGACGTGTTTTCGGATCCTCTTAACCATGCTTCTGTTGCCCCTGTCTGTTGTTTCCTTCGCCGGTCGCATGTTGAACAATGGACATTTTCCCATCTCTTCTGTCGTTTAAATCTCTTGAAGACCAGGCTCCAGCGTGTCACTCTGAACCCCTAAGTCCGTCCACGCCTCTTCATCTTCGTTCTGCTGCTGACATCCATATCTACAGACTCTTCTTTTAGGCCAAAACCGTACGGCCAACGTTCTTCTTTCTGACATCCACATGAACAGACGTCCTTCTTTTAGGCCTAAATTCTACGGCCGAAGTTTTCCTTTCATGCTAGGGTCCCTCCAACTGTAACCAGCTCCCTTTCTCTGTTCGCCAAGCAGACCTGATAACAGGTTTTACAGCTTTCTTAAAAATGTTTCTTCGAAGAAGCGTTCTGACCTTACCCATCACCTTTTAATTTAGTTTACTTCTCTGACTGTTGGGCATGGGTGTGTGTGTGTGGTGTGTGCGTGTGTGTGTGTGTGTGTGTGTGTGGTGCGTGTGTGTGTACATTTCAAATGTACATGCTCAGCGCCATTGTTGATCAAATTTTGTTAGATCGTCTTGGCATTACTGTCATGATGTATTGGGCATATAGGGGCATCATCATCATCATCATCGCAGCGCAGCAGCACAGCAGCAGCAAGTAGTAGTAGTAGTAGTAGTAGTAGTAGTAAGAGTTGTAGTAATTACAGCCACCGTTAATTTTCAGTTTTCTCCCATATCACTCAGTGCTGTGTCTCGTGGTGCAATTCGCATATTTTTCCAAACTGATCCTCTTCCCGCTCACCCCCCCCCCCCCTCCCAACCACATCTTTCGCTCACTCCTCCTGCTCCCTTCCTCCTTTTTAATCCAACCGCACTAATTTGGGAAAAAATGTTTAGTCTGCTTCTTTTTTTTTTTCACAAAATGTGAAGCAGGTATGGTGTATGGAATGAGTCATTCTGCAGTGTAAAACAAGCACAACACGAACGCTTTACATTTGACACAGTATTAAGGGCGATTTCACCATTGATTTGAACCGTTTCTGTTCTTTTGAAGAGTTTCAAGTTCGATTCTGACAGGGATTGATTTGGTTTACATGAAAGGAAGGGAGGTCAGTAAAATGAGATTGCGACTATATTCTGCCAGTCATGTACTGTCTTTTCACTGGTGGTTGTTTCGTGCGATCTAAGGCAATGTTTTCTTTATAGTTACAGCTTTGAAAGTTTCACAACGGTTGATAGAAAAGGTCATTTCAAATGAGGTCAGGAGTACTAAATAATCACTACGTTATTGACAAGTTTCCTTCTGATCAAATTGAAATGAAATTTTAAACGAGGTCGGGGAGAGGGGGTGGGGGGTGGGAGGGGGGAGGACTGACCTATATTCTGACAAGATTCGACGTGGTTAATTAATGTTTAACGAAATTTTGATTTAAATGAGTTCAGGGGAATTAAACGGTGATGTGTTCTGATATTTAAAGTGAGTTGTTGAGAATTCCGGCACCTGCGCACGCGTAGCTACAAAATGGAATTCAGATCGGGAGACTTTGGTAAGTGTTAACACTTAGTGTCGTCAAAGAGGAATAAACTCGGAAGAGGGGTCAGCAAATATTAACAACAACAACAACAACAAAAAGCAGTGTGACATGCTCCGTAGTATTAAAAAAAAATGAAAGAAAGGAAAAAGAAGGCACAGAACACCCTACAAATCCTGCTTGCGATGTTAATCAGTTAGCACACGATAAGTGAGTACAGAAAGACGCACACGAACACACTGAACACCTTCCTCAGATAAACAACAGTCATGGACTGATAAGACCACACAAATAGTTACATTTAGTGTCGGGTTAAGCTCAGAAATAGAGAGAAAAGAAATCACCTTCTTCCGCTTCCTCGTTTCCATTTATAGGGCATAGCATCGAATGCCAAAAGGCTGCTGTAACTTTGAAACTCTTAGGCATCTTAAAAGAGTTCTCTCAATAGTAATCGTTTAAATCGGACAGGTAGCTTGTAAGCGCTTACACACACACGCGCGCGCACACACGCACGCACGCACGCACGCACACACGCACGCATGCATACATACAGAGAGAGAGCGCACACATACATACGCACACGTACACCACACACAACACACACACACACGACACACAACACACACACACACACACACACACACACACACACACACACACACACACGTGCGCGCGCACGCACGCACGTACACACGCACGCACGCACGTACACACGCACGCACGCACGCACACGCACGCACACACATATACATATGAATACGCCGAGACAGAAACAGACGGACACACACATACATACACACGCATACACGCACACACGCATACACACACACCGCGCACACACACACACACACACACACAGCACACCACACACGCACCACACACACACACACACACACACACACCACAACACACACACACACAAAAGAGGCAGAGAGACAAAGACAGGCACACAGACAGACAGACAGATGGACATGAGGACAGACTGACAGACAGGTAGCGATGGAAGCACACACACACACACACACGCGCCGCGCACGCACGCACACACACACACACACACACACACACACACACACACACACACACACACACACACACACGAGAAGAGAAGAGAGAGGAGAGAGAGAGAGAGAGAGAGAGAGAGCAAGAGAGTGAGAGAGAGACAGACGGACCGACAGACGGACAGACGGGTTGACGGACGGACAGACAGACAGACGGGGAGAGAGAGAGAGAGAGAGAGAGAGAGAGAGAGAGAGAGAGAGAGAGAGAGAGAGAAGAGATTCTATTTCAGCCCCGTCATGGCCTTTTCCTCACTTATTCTCACGATCCGTCTTCAAACCCGACTTCCTGCCCTTTGAGACAAATTTCGACAATCAACCCCACCTTGGTGGACGTCCACCCGAACCCTCAGCACCGGGATCACCCCCAATGCCATCAAACGGTGGTTCCAAGCACCTTCCCTCCTAAATGTCCCCCCTCTTTCCACTTTAGACTGGGTTCAACAGAGGGTGCCATCTCCTTGGTTCTAGACAAAAGTGATCCTCCTCCCACCAAAGAATGCCCTAGGTCACAGGTGCTTAAAAAAGGGGACCCCAACCTAACGGGGCAAATGGCGCAGTCAGATGGTATCAAATACGCCTAATGACTCGTGAATGCCCTGTTGTGTTGACTAAAACAAAAGTTAATGTGATCATCGAATGAAGGGAGATCATCTGCACAGCTAGCAGGGCCGATGGCGCAGTCAGATGGTATCAAATACGCCTAATGACTCGTGAATGCTCTGTTAGGTGGACTCTAAAAAAGTGATATTATCATCTGATAAAAGGGAGGGGGTATACAGCTATCAGGGCCAATGGCGCAGTCAGACGTATTAAATACGCCTAATGACTCGTGAATGCTCTGTTAGGTGGACTCTAAAAAAGTGATATTATCATCTGATAAAAGGGAGGGGGGTTCACAGCTATCAGGGCCGATGGCGCAGTCAGACGGTATTAAATACGCCTAATGACTCGTGAATGCTCTGTTAGGTGGACTCTAAAAAAGTGATATTATCTGATAAAAGGGAGGGGGGTTCACAGCTATCAGGGCCGATGGCGCAGTCAGACGGTATTAAATACGCCTAATGACTCGTGAATGCTCTGTTAGGTGACTTAAAAAAAGTGATATTATCTGATAAAAGGGAGGGGGTGCACAGCTATCAGGGCCGATGGCGCAGTCAGACGGTATTAAATACGCCTAATGACTCGTGAATGCCCTATCACGTGAATTAGAAAAGTCAATATAATTATCAAATTAAGAAGGGAAAAACGTCCACAGCTAACAAGGCCTATGGCGCAGTCGGACGGTATTAAATACGCCTAATGACTCGTGATTGCCCTGTCACGTGGACTTTAACAAAAATTAATGTTATTTAATTCAGGGGTTAAAAATCCAGCTAACGGGGCCGATGGCGCAGTCAGATGGTATTAAATACGCCTAATGACTCGTGATTGCCCTGTTACGTGGACTTTAACAAAAATTAATGTTATCATTTAATTCATGGGTTAAAAACCAGCTAACGGGGCCGATGGCGCAGTCAGATGGTATTAAATATCGCCTAATGACTCGTGATTGCCCTGTTACGTGGACTTTAACAAAAATTAATGTTATCATTTAATTCAGGGGTTAAAAACCAGCTAACGCGGCCGATGGCGCAGTCAGATGGTATTAAATACGCCTAATGACTCGTGATCGCCCTGTTACGTGGACTTTAACAAAAATTAATGTTATCATTTAATTCATGGGTTAAAAACCAGCTAACGCGGCCGATGGCGCAGTCAGATGGTATTAAATACGCCTAATGACTCGTGATCGCCCTGTTACGTGGACTTTAACAAAAAATAATGTTATCATTTAATTCATGGGTTAAAAACCAGCTAACGGGGCCGATGGCGCAGTCAGATGGTATTAAATACGCCTAATGACTCGTGAATGATCTGTCATGTGAACTAAAAAAGGTAATCATCGAATAAAGGGGGAAAAACCTCCACAGCTAACACAACCAATGGCGCAATCAATTGGTTTTAGATACGCCTAATGACTAGTGAATGCTCTGTTAAGTGGACAAGGTTTAATGTTACCATATCGGAACACTAAAAAAAAGATAGCATGTAACTGCTGGAAGCACGCGTGTGGGTCAGATGTACCTCACCAGCTCAGATCAAGTCACAGACTTCTAGAACCTTGGAGAACTGGCACCCTGTGTTGTTCCCGAGCGGAGGGGGGAAACAAATAGCCCGAAAGGGCGGGTGGGCGGAACCGCCGTTTGATGGTGGGTTGGGTTGGGCGGGGGTGTGATCTTTGGTGCTGGGGTTCGGGGGTTGTCTGTCCAAGGAGGTGGTTGTGTTGTTGGAATCTGTCTCAAAGGGAAGGATGAGGTGTTGAAGGTGATTGGAGAAAACTGTGCGGAAAGTCGATGGTCTGAAAAACAACTGAGATGCATAAGGTTATAACAAGACACACACATGCGCGCGCACACACAAAAACCCCACACACAACCACACACACACACACACCACAACACACACACACACACACACATGCGCGCGCACACAAACACCACACACACACACACACACCACACACACACACACCGCACGTGCGCACACACACACACACACACACACACACAACACACACACACCTGAGTCACTCACACCTCTCTCTCTCTCCACCACTCTGAGTTCACTCACCACCACCACACATACACACCCACACACACACACACACACACACACACACACACACACACACACCACACAACAGCTGAGTCACTCACCTCTCTCTCCTCTCTTCTCTTCACACACACACACACACACACACACACACACACACACACACATACACACACACACACCGAGTATCTCTCTCTCTCTCTCTCTCTCTCTCTCTCTCTCACACACACACACACACACACACACACACACACACACACACACACACACACACACGAGCACACACACACACACACACACACACACACACACACACACACACACTCGCGCACACACACGCACACACACGCACACACTCGCGCACACACACACACTCCACACACTCACACTCACACACACACACACACACACCCACACACAACACCCCCACACACACTCGCACTCGCACACACACACACACAGACCGCGCGTGTACTCCTGCACCGCGGCAATGGCGGTCAGTATCAAATTTGCAAGCGGCTTGCTTGCTGCAAGCGAATTACTAGCATTGTCGATTTTGTTTTCTGCGAAGCGAGGTATTTTTCAAATTTAAGGCGTCATATGTTCTAAATCTACATGGTATAACATTTCTTCCCGATCACTTCGATCTGTCATGTCGAACGTCTTTGGTCTTTGGTCTTCGTCCTAGCTATTATGCTACTAGCGTTTATCGCTCGTTATCTAAGAGCCCACTTCATCCCTTCCGAGTGTCTGTTTCTCCCCCTCCCCCCCCCTCTGCGCTGTTCATGTCTCCTCGTTCACTGATGCACCTCCGCTCTTTTCTTTCTACGAGTGGAACGGAAGCTCACAACATCCTAGAGGAAAGGACATTAGACGTCCCACGACACTCATTCCTGCACCAGCGTACATTCTGCGAACATCCTTAAACAATTTTCCAGTGGTGCCAACATGTGAACACAGTTCTGTAAGGATTTTCGGTAGGACACTTGTCTATATCTGCTTGACCGTCCCTTTAAGGTGTTTGTTTTTCACCTCGGTCATATTGATCATCCTGTGAGCCAATCTGCAGCATACCTCTCACCGGAACTCTTTTTGTACGGTGGAAATCCCATGCCAAAACAAGGGGTGGTGGGGGGGGGGGGAGGAGGGGGGAATAGGGCTCCTTTAGTGTGTTCCAGTCTTTTTTTTCTGCATTTGTGGCCCATTCTTTAATCTGTGGTCTTGAACACTCTGCATACTTTTTCAATTCGCTCCATAGAATTTCAATTTAAAAAAAATTGTGCCCTTGTCTTCTGGAAATCTGATGTTAGTAATCTCTATTTTTGTGTGTGGTGTCACTCTCTTTGACTTTGCTTTCTATTCAAATTTGGGTTTATTGGTTTTCTCTGTGCTGTTGCCAACAACGTTTCTGTATTTGTGGTCTGTTCATCTTCCCGTGGTCTGAAAAGCATTGTCTTCTTTTTTTTCTTTTTGATAAACTTTGTAAGATGCAAGTTCTTTCTTGTAATCTGGTGGCTAGGCTTAGTGAGAGTTTCATCACTGAAACAGGCACTTGCCGTCCATTCTACGGTACTTTTCATTAATTAGGCATTTTGATGTATCTTTGTAGCATTGGAATTATCTCAAAAGAATTTTGTTATCGTCTTCTTAAAGAAAAATCTGAACGAAATGATCAAAATGGTCGGTGCACGTAACATGGCTTAGTTTCATTCAGCTGAAGTACTGCAGCATGGAAATGTAATGAAGAGGTCTACCTGTCAACCGTATGTAAATCTGAGTTTTCCCTTGAAGGAAGAGATTCTTAGTTTTGTTGTTTGTTTGTGTTTTACATGTTTGCTTGCTTGCGTTTTGTTTGCTTGTTTTTTTGGTACGTGTTGACAGCCCAGAAAATGCTCTCGGTGGTCTGCTCGAGCTGTCCTGAAACAGACACTGTCCGTGCCCATCTCCGATGCCGCCATCTCAGTTTTGTTTCTGACAATGCTTTCAGTTTTGGGTAATTCATTTTTCCTCAGACATTCTTCTCTCGGTGATTGTGGAGCTGGTGTGCCAAGACTTTGTTGTTTTTCACAACAGATTTGGACGAGATCAATCTGACAAGACTCTCCTTCGTTTGAATCCAGCCATCCAAAGTCCGATGATGTCTGGAGCTGTTGTTTACCGTTTGAAAAGACGCTTTTCTCCTAAACTAAAATTTATCTCACACACACACACACACACGCACACGCACGCACGCACGCACGCACGCACGCACGCACGCACGCACGCACGCACACCACACACACACACACACACACACACACACACACACACACACACACACACACACGCACACACAGTGTCCCGACCGTTTTCTCCGTTCTACATTCTTCGTGCTATGTTCACTTCTTGCGTGACATTTTTGCGTAGGGTTTAACCTCTGTTTAGTACCTGTACTTTAGGTCAACAAACAGGCTGCCGTGTGAGTGCCCCCTGATTCATCGTCTCCTGTGTGGAAGTAAACAGCATACACGTTTCTTTTACAGTGACCAAGTTTATGCATCAGGCTGAGTTAGCCTTTGTTTCTGAGTTCTCCGGGCTTTGTGCTGTTCACTCTTTCTGAGTGTAACCAAGGTGCAGCTCAATGTTATTTCGTCGCCATGCTGTGAAACACTTTGCTTGTGATGCCACTCATAGCACTTGTGATACCACTCATAGCACTTGTGATACCACTCATAGCATTCGGCAGTTTATAATTGCTGTGATTTCTTTTTGTGATACCGCTGGTAGTATCCAACAATATTTCGTTGCTGAGATTTCTTGCGCATCCGTCAGATGAGTATTTAAGCTGATTCAGTATAGACCTGGTGCAAAGAAGTGACAGGTTCGGTGGGTGTGAGGTCATATTCAGGTTGAGCATCGACACTCGCCAAGGTGGTAGGGTAGACTGGATAACCGCAAAAGGAACACCGGTCAGAGGGGGTGGGGGACGGAGGGGAAGAGAGTGAAGGTGGATGCAGCACTACCCCAGTACCATCCGAATATCAGTACATGAGGCCCCAGGCGTATGTGAACTCGTCTTGCATCAATCTGGGTGCTTTACCCTTAGCTTACTATTTGATGGGATGGGTATGGTATGGGTGGGATGGGGTTACTGAGGCAACTATACTGAATCACGTTAGTATAAGAAACCTTGGCCTTAAAAACAAAAAGTTGATCCATGCGTGTTTTGATTCTCAGTCTGGCGACTCGATAATAACTGGTATTGTTTTATAAATTGTTTATGGTCCAGATAAAATTTACGTATGATCCACAAAAACTCTATCAGTCCAGGTAGATGGCGTTATAGTACTATATAAATATCGCACTTTCCCCACATTCCCACTCACGTAGGATTTTCTGATGCTCATTACAACACTTTTTTTCACTTCCTTTCCTGTGCTTCTCACTTGCATTCTTTCACACCAGGGTATTGTAGTTTTCAGTCCAATATTCTCCCCACTCTCTACTTTTCAAGTTCAGTTCTTGATGTTCTCCAGAGACCTTCACTTTATCGTGTAAACATGTTGTGGACAGGCTGGAAGGGGTTTGGACACACCACCGCCAATTTTCCATCTCCGTCCAGTGGCAATTTCTTGATTTTCCACTGCAGTTGTCTTCTTTTGATATTTCATGGATTTGAACCCGAGGCCCTTCAGTTTCTCCCCCTTTGATTCTTTAGCCCTTCCATTGTTGTACATTATTCATGTTCCATATTCCCCATTCTCGGTCTTTTCAAACTACACCTCCAGCCTTTGAAATCCTGCCCCCCCCCCCCCTCTCATTTTCCCCACTCTTCTCTGCTACAAACAGTTCCTTTTATACACTGCTGCACTATTCTTCTGCATTGCTACAAACTTATGATGATCATTTCCTTTGGCTACCCATTTACTTCTCTTCCGACGGTATTGAACAGTAGGATGGACGTACTATATTCCGTCCAGTTCTCCCCGTCCAATCCCGCCCGTCATTTATCATTCTCCCATCCATCATTCATTTTCTAAAACTCCATTCCTTCTCCAGAGCATCATTCATCAGTTTCAAGTTGTTTTCTCCTCACGTACATGGACGTGTGAAGAAAAGGAGAACGAAGGTCAATGTACGTGAGGAGAAAACATTCATCCTTCTCACGTTCCCCAGTTACTGTTCTGTCTACCTGTTACCATTTTCTTGTTCTCTTTCTTTCATCTTGGTTTTCATTTACTGTTGTCATGCTCCGCTCCCGTCCTTCACTCAGTATTTTTATATTTTCTTCGTCTCATCGTGTCAATCATTCATTATGAAACGCGTTCCCAATTTTCTCATTCTGTGTCATTCTGTGCTGATTGTGCCCATAGTGACTCTGTTGTATCCTGTTTTCATGAAGGCCGTCATTCTGTGCTGACTGTGCCCACAGAGACTCTGTTGTATCCTGTTTTCATGAAGGCCATCATTCTCACGCTCTTCTCTTTCCTTCGCTTTCCTCATCCGTCCTTTGTTCATCAGCGTCTTACCACCATTCCATCTATTATTCGTTGTTTTTTTCCTGCATTCTTCTCTTCCTCTGCAGTCCAGTATTCATCATTCTTACAGCTTCCTCCTGTCCAGCATTCACCGTTCTCGCGTCTCATCTCTCCCCTCAAGTTCCACCAGTCCCACCTTTTTTTTTTTTTTTGCCTTCTCCCCCTGTCCAACATTCCTCATTTTCACGTTTCTCCCCAGTTCAACATTTGTCGTTCTCACCTTTTCCCTGTCCAATATTGATTATTCTCACGTCTCCCCCCCAGTCCCCTTTCCGTCCCCCTTCCTTAAAACACACACACACACACACACACACACACACACACACACACACACACACACACACACACACACACACACACACACACCCTTCCGTCCAATATTCAGCATTCGCATGTTTTACCTTACTCCATCAGTAACCTTTTCGTACAGTCCAATTTTCATCATTCTAGGTTTTCCTGGGTTCAGCTTTATTCCTTGTCACGCCCCCCCCCCCCCCCCCCCCCCCCCCACCCCCCCCCCCACCCCCCACCCACTCCATGCTCAACACTCATCACTCTCGTGCTTTTCCCTATTCAAACATTTATCATTCTGAACCCCACCCCACCCCCACCCCCACCCCCACTTCAACATTCATCGTTCTCACATTTTCCTCTGCATATTCTTGGCAATCCGGTACATATGAATTAGTTCTTAACAATCCGGTTCATACATATATAGTGCACTCATACCATGAAGCTGGCTTACTGCCTTTATCAAAAGAAGGTAAGTTGTCAAAAGCTAATGGTTTTTATTCGAAGTCTTTTTGCTTTGAATTCAGAAAAAAAGTAAAGTATTCTTAGACTTCGTCAACGAGTATCTGAAAAGAGCTAGACACACATTGTCTCTCTCCGGCCGGTTAGAAATTATACAAATGAATTATACACAAATGTAATTTTATTCTTTCATCTGTTTATTTAGGTGCAACGGTGCCCGTCATGCCTCACTGAGAGACCGACCAGTCAAATTTGATAATGATTATATTGTATTGACGACAGGTGAAAACACTTTTATTTTATCATATGAGAAAGATAACGTAAACGCTTTTTTTCTGAGAGTCAAGAACATATCAAAACCATGTATCCAAATTATCAGAAAATGTTAACGGATGGCTCAATACTAGAATCACGCAGACGTTCTGGGTTACCAAAAAATTCATTTAAAAATGTAAGAATAATTTTGTCTCGATATCACTAATGTCGACTTATATTTCCTAGGTTCGTGTGAAGTCATTTGCGCATCAGACTGAAGAACTGTTCACCAGATTACCCGAATTCTGTCGGTTGTGTTCCGAGGCCTTGGGCTCTAGGGATGGTCTTACTGTCCATTCTGCAATGTTGTCAGTCCATTTTATTTCTGTCTTCCCCCTTCGTCTCGCTCCTTCAACAGTTCCCTGGATGGTTTATTGTAGCGGGGCCGTTGAATCTTTGTGACAAAACTGAGGTAGCTTCTTTGCTTTGGTGGTGTCTGGAAATCTTTGTTTGGCCTGATGGGCTGTTTGATGGTCTGGTGTACTTGTTCGATGATATGTCTGACGTACAGTATCTTGCAGTGGCACCTCATGTCTATGGTTGGGTTCTTTCCTCCGGGCACATGTCGCTTATGCATGTAGGGAAATGAAATACACTCGTGCATGCAGGAACCAGAGCTGTGTTTCACTGAGATCTTGTTGTCTTTCCTTGCAGGTTCAGCCTGTACAGAACTAGTGTTTTTGCTGCTATTGAGAGGATATCTGATTTAAATCCCCCACCGCTGAAAATAAATCCCAGATATATGAACTGTTACACAGTTCCTGGCTTTTGTCCATGGTTATAACAGTACCAGAGGTGGTGTTGTGGCTGGCCATTAGTTTGGCCTGCTCGGTGTTGATATCCAGAGTATGTCTCGTAGATGTTTCATCCAGTGTTTTATCAAGCTTAGTGAGTTGTCGTTCAGTGCCTGTCAGGCTGTCGAAGTTATCTCCAAAGTGAAGGTTCGTGTTAGTTATCGTGGTGCTGATTGTGGTAACATGATCTTCAAGCGGATCATTCATGATGCATTCCAGAACTGTGGTGAAAAGTATTGGAGAGAAAAGGATCCCCTGACGAATTCCAACTGACATATGATTCTATTTTCCAGTCGCGCCCTTTGTGAGTAGTGCACTGGTCACTTTGAAGCATCCTTGCTGGATGTTATTGACTTTGTTCCGATATCAAATTTCGTTGTAACGGCCTGTAGCACATCTGGAGTGACTATGTCAAACGCCTTTTTAAAGTCTGTGAAGACACGATAGAACTCCTTCTGTTGTCTGCTGCATGTGTTTTTGGCGAAGAGTTAAAGATTTGTCTTACAGTACTTCAGCCTTTCAAATACAGCGGTGTCTGTAATTGTAATCTGTTCAGAATGATTTTGAACGTCACGTTGCTTACATAGCTGTTCTAATTGATCTTGCGATTGTCCAGGCAGATTGTTGAGGATTTCCTCATTCTGGAAGTGTGACGGTTAGAGGTCGAGTGTCCTCGACGTTAGCCGCCTGCTAGTGTGTCAGATTTTGTTGCAGACAGCAGTCAATATATTAGTCACTGCCTTTCCACATATTCAAGTGTTTCGCAGAGATATTATCAATACTTGCAGTCTTGCCATGTTTCAGCGACTTCACAGCTACAACGACTTCAACAGAATGTTGAAAAGTCATCTCCATTTGATGAATCCTGAACTGTTAGCACATTTGGATCTCTTTTGCTCTG
>CM031616.1:36884067-36904067 GCA_018398815.1 Conus ventricosus | reverse complement strand
GTCACTGTTTCCAAAAAACAACACTGTGTCGGTACAAAGGGAAAAATTCCCTTTGAGCCCACGTCACTGTCCAAACACAAAACTGGGGTCGGAACCCGGGCACTTTTTTTTTGAGCACGTCACTGTCCAAACACAAACCGTGTGGAAAAGGGCCTTTTCGTTTTTGGGGACGTCACTGTCCAAACACAAAAACACTGTGTCGGGACAAGGGGACTTTCGTTTGAGCGACGTACTGTTTAAAAAAACAAAAACTGTGGGCGGGACAGGGCAAAATTTTCGGGTTTTAGCGGGGTTTACGTCCCAAAACACAACACTGTGTCGGGGGACGGGGGACTTTCGTTTGAGCGAGGTTTACTGTCCAAAAAACAAAAACTGTGTCGGTAAAAGGGGACCCTTTTGTTTTTACGACTTTAATGTCCAAAAAAAAACACGTGTCGGTACAGGGCACTTTCGTTTTTAGCGACGTCCCCTGTCCAAAAACAACACTGTTTCGGGCTGGGCATTTTCGTTTTTAGCGACGTCATGTCCAAACAAAAACACGTGTCGGGACGGGCCCCTTTTTGTTTGAGCGACGTCACTGGCCAAACACAACACTGTGTCGGTACAGGGGACTTTCTTTTTGGGACGTCACTGTCCAAACACAAAACTGTGTCGGTACAGGGCAATTTCGTTTGAGCGACTTTACGTCCAAAAACCCAAAACCCGTGCGGTACAGGGCACTTTTTGTTTTAGCGACGTCCTTTACCCCAAAAAACAAAACGGGGGCGGTACAGGGGACCCTTTGTTTTACGCGTTTACTGTCCCAAAAACAACACTGTGTCCGGGACAGGGCACTTTCGTTTTTGAGCGCGTCCCCTGTCCCCCCCCCCCCCCCCCCCCCAAAAAACCAAAAACCCGTGTCCGGGAAAAGGGGACTTTCTTTGGGGCGACCACGCCCAAAAAACAACACTGTGTCGGGACAGGGCACTTTGTTTTAGCGGCCCCTGTCCAAAAACAAACCTGGGGTCGGTTTAAAGGGGACTTTTTTTTTGAGCGACGTCACTGTCCAAACACAACCTGTGTCGGGACAGGGCACTTTCCCTTTGGAAACGGGCGTCACTGTCCAAACAAACACTGGTCGGACAGGGCACTTTCGTTTTTTCGACGTCATGTCCAAACACAACACTGTGTCGGACAGGGCCTTTCGTTTTAAACGACGTCACTGCCAAACAAAACACTGTTCGGTAAAAGGGCAATTTTGTTTGACGACTCACTGTCCAAACCCAAAAAACCCGGGGTTTTTGGTTTTCAGGGGACTTTCGTTTGAGCGCCCCACTGTCCAAAAAAAACACTGTTCGGGACGGGCACTTTCCCTTTGAGCGACGTCACTTTTCCCCAAAAACAACACGGGGTCGGGAAAAAGGGCACTTTCGTTTGAGCGACGTCACTGTCCAAACACAACACTGTTCGTTTAAAAAGGGCACTTTCGTTTGAGCGAATTACTGTCCAAACACAACACTGTGTCGGTACAGGCACTTTTCGTTGGGGCGCGTCACTGGGCCAAAACCCCCAAAAACGTTTCGGTTTGGGGGACTTTTTGTTTGAGCGACGTCACTGTTTCCCAAAAACAACACTGGTCGGGGCAGGGCACTTTGTTTGAGCGACGTCCTGTTTCCCAAAAACAACACTGGTCGGTACAGGGGACTTTCGTTTTTAGGGGACGTCACTGGGCCAAAACCCCAACACTTTTTGTCGGTACAGGGGGAATTTCGTTTGAGCGAAGTTTACTGTCCCAAAAACAACCTGTGTCGGTACAGGGCCCCTTTCGTTTGAGCGACGTCACTGTCCAAACCAACCAAATGTGTCGGTACAGGAAATTTTTGTTTTTACGAGAATGTCCAAAAAACAAAACTGTGTCGGTACGGGCACTTTCGTTTGAGCGACGTCACTGTCCCAAAAACAACACTGTGTCGGTTCAGGGCACTTTTTGTTTGAGGGGGCGTCCTGTCCCAAAAACAACACTGTTTCGGTTTAAGGGGGACCCTTTTCGTTTGGAAACGAAAGTCAAATGTCCAAACAAACACTGTGTCGGTTCAGGGCACTTTTTTTGGTTTTTAGCGACGTCCTGTCCAAAAACCCCCTGTTTCGGTACAGGGGGAAATTTTGTTTTAGCGACGTCACTGTCCAAACACAAAACTTTTCGGTACAGGCACTTTCGTTTTAGCGACGTCCCCGTCCAAACACAACACTTTGTCGGTACAGGGCACTTTCGTTTTACGACGTCACGGTCCAAAACAACACTGTGTCCGGGACAGGGGACTTTCTTTGAGCGACGTCCTGTCCAAACACAACCCCTGTGTCGGTTTCAGGGCACTTTTTGTTTTGGGCGACGCACTGTCCAAAAAACCCAAAACTGTGTCGGTACAGGGCACTTTCGTTTTAGCGAAAGTCACTTTCCCAAACACAACACTGTTGGGCGGTACAGGGGACTTTCGTTTTAGCGACGTCACTGTCCAAACACAACACTGGTCGGAAAGGGGAATTTTGTTTGAGCCGTCCCCTGTCCAAACACAAAAAAAAAAAACTGGGGTCGGTTTCAGGGCACTTTTGTTTTGAGCGACTCCTGTCCAAACCAAAAACTGTGTCGGTTTCAGGGGACTTTCGTTTGAGCGACGCCTGTCCAAAACCCCAAAAAACGTGTCGGTAAAAGGGACTTTTGTTTTAGCGCGGCCCCTGTCCCAAAAACAACCTTTTGTGGTTTAAAAGGGACTTTCGTTTGAGCGGGCGTCACTGTCCAAAACACAACACTGTGTCGGTTTCAAAGGGGACTTTCGTTTGAGCGACGGGCACTGTCCAAAAAAACAACCCTGTTCGGTACAGGGCACTTTTGTTTGGAGCGACGGGCCTGTCCAAACACAACACTGTGTCGGAAAAGGGGACTTTCGTTTGGCGACGTCACTGTCCAAACACAACACTGGTTTTCGGATACAGGGGGACTTTCGTTTGAGCGACTTTACTGTCCAAAACACAACACTTTTGCGGTACGGGCACTTTCGTTTTTAGCGACGTCCCTGTCCCCAAAAACAACCTGTGTCGGGACAGGGCACTTTTTTGTTTTTGGGGACCCTCACTGTCCAAAAACAACACGTGTCGGTACAGGCAAAATTCGTTTTTAGCGACGTCAAATGTCCAAACACAAAAACGTGTCGGTACAGGGGACTTTCGTTTTTAGGACCCTCACTGCCAAACACAAAATGTGTCGGGACAGGGCACCTTTTTGTTTGACGACGTCCCCTGTCCCAAAAACAACACTGTGGCGGTTCCCGGGGGGCTTTTCCCTTTTTTGGGGACGTCAAATGCCCAAAAAAACCCCGTTTCGGTACAGGGCACTTTCGTTTGGGGCGCCCTCACTGTCCAAAAAACCCAAAACACTGGGGTCGGGACAGGGCACTTTCGTTTGAGCGACGTCACTGTCCAAAAACAAACTGTGTCGGTTTCAGGGGGACTTTCGTTTGACGGGCTCACTGTCCAAACACAAACTGGGTCCCGGGACAGGGCACTTTCGTTGAGCGACGTCAGTCCCAAAAAAAAAACACTGGTCGGTACAGGGACTTTCTTTTTTAGCGACGTCACTGTCCAAACACCAAAACGGGGTCGGTACAGGGCAATTTTGTTTTTGGGGACTTTACTGTCCAAACACAACCCCCTGTGTCGGTTTAAGGGGACTTTGTTTGAGCGACGTCACTGGCCAAACACAACACTGGGGTCGGTACAGGGCACTTTCGTTTGAGCGACGTAAATGTCCAAACACCAAAACCGTGTGGTTTCAGGGGGACTTTCGTTTGAGCGCGTCCTTTTCCAAACACAACACTGTGTCGGTACGGGGACTTTCGTTTTGACGACGCACTGTCCCAAAAACAACACTGTGTCGGGACAGGGCCTTTCGTTTTGGGGCGACGTTTACGTCCAAAAAACAACACGTGTCGGTACGGGGCCCTTTTGTTTGAGCGCGTCCCCTGTCCAAAAACAAAACTTTTGCGGTACAGGGCCCCTTTTGTTTGGGGCGACGTCACGTCCAAACACAACACTGTGTCTTCGGGCACTTTCGTTTTTTTGGGGACTTTACTGTCCAAAAAACAACACTGGTCGGTACGGGCACTTTCGTTTGAGCGACGTCCCCTGTCCAAAAAACAACACTGTTTTGGGAAAAGGGGACTTTTTTTGAAACGACGTCATGTCCAAACACAACACTGTGGGCGGTAAGGGCCCTTTCGTTTTTAGCGCGTCACTGTCCCCAAAAAAACCCCTGTTGGTACAGGGCATTTCGTTTTTAGGGGACGTCACTGGTCCAAACACAAAAACTGTGTCGGACAGGGCACTTTCGTTTGAGCGACCCTCCCCTGTCCAAACACAACACTGTGTCGGGACAGGGCACTTTCGTTTGAGCGACGTCACTGTCCCCAAAAACAACACGGGGCCGGGGGACAGGGGACTTTCGTTTTTTGGGGACCGTCACTGTCAAACCAACACTGTTCGGTTTCGGGGACTTTTGTTGAGGAGTCACTGTCCAAAAACAAAAACTGTTTTCGGTACAGGGGGACTTTCGTTTGAGCGAAAGTCCTGTCCAAACACAAACTGTTCGGGGGACAAGGGACTTGATTTGAGCGCGTCACTGTCCAAACAAACACTGTGTCGGTAAGGGGATTTCGTTTGAGCGACGTCACCCGTCCAAAAAACAACACTGGTCGGAAAAGGGGGTTTCGTTTTTAGCGACGGGCACCCCCCCAAAAAACCCAAAAACTGTGTCGGTACAGGGAACTTTCGTTTGAGCACCCCACTGTCCAAAAAACAACACTGTGGGCGGTAAGGGGACTTTCGGTTTTGAGCGACGCCACGTCCAAACACAACACGTGTCCGGGACAGGGAAATTTTGTTTGAGCGACGTCACTTTTCCAAACCAAAAACTGGTCGGTAAAGGGACTTTCGTTTGAGCGACGTCAAATGGGCCAAAAAACAACACCCGTGTCGGTAAAAAGGGGGCTTTTGTTTGAGCGACGTCACTGTCCCCAAAAACAAACACTGTGTCGGTACGGGGACTTTCGTTTTTAGCGACGTCACTGCCAAACACAACCCTGTGTCCGGGACGGGGGACTTTCGTTTTTAGCGGCGGGCACTGTCCAAAACACAACACTGTGCGGTACAGGGGGCCTTTTGTTTGACACTTTACTGCCAAACACAACACTGTGGCGGTACAGGGCACTTTCGTTTGAGCGACGGGCATGCCAAACCCAACCTGTGGGCGGTACAGGGCCCCTTTCGTTTGAGCGACGTCACTGTCCAAAAACAACACTGTGTCCCGGGACAGGCCCTTTGTTTAAGCGACGTCACTGTCCAAACACCAACGTGTCGGTACAGGGGGAAATTTTGTTTTAGCCGTTTAATGTCCCCAAAAACAAAAACTGTGTCGGTACAGGGCACTTTCGTTTTTGGGGACGTCCTGTCCAAAAAAACAACACTGTGTCGGTACAGGGCACTTTCGTTTTGAGCGACGTCACTGTCCAAACACAACACTGTGTCCCGGGACAGGGCAAATTTTGGTTTTGGGGACGTCACTGTCCCCAAAAACAACACTGTGTCGGTTCGGGGGAGGGGAGGGGGTAAAGCCCCACTTCCTAACACAACACTGGGTCGGTACAGGGCACTTTTTTTTGAGCGGGCTCACTGTTTTTAAAAAAACAAAACTGTGGGCGGTTCAGGGCCTTTTTCCCTTTGAGCGACGTTCCCGCCAAAACAACACTGTGTCCCGGGATGGGTCAAATTTCTTTTTAAACGACTTCACTGTCCAAAAACAACAGGGGGTTTTGGGACAGGGGGACTTTTCGTTTGAGCCCACGTCCCCTGGGCCCAAAAACAAACTGGTCGGTACCGGGCACTTTTGTTTTGGGGCGACTCACGTCCAAACACAACACTTGTCGGTACAGGGCACCCTTTTGTTTAGCGACGTCACTGGGCCCAAAAAAACCCTGTGTCGGTACAGGGGGCCCCTTTTGTTTTAGCGAAGGCACTGTCCAAACACCAAAACGGTGTCGGGACAGGGCAATTTCGTTTTACGACGTCCCCGTCCAAACACAAAAACTGTGGGCGGTACAGGGGACTTTCGTTTGAGCGACGGCACTTCCCCAAAAAAAAACCCCTGTGTCGGTTTTCAGGGCACTTTCGTTTGAGCGAAAATCACTGGGGGGAAAACAACCTGTGTCCCGGTTTTCAAAGGGGCCTTTTGTTTTAGCGTCACTGTCCAAAAAAACAACACTGTGGCGGTTCAGGGGACTTTCTTTAGCGACTCACTGTCCCCAAAAAAAACCCTGGTCGGTACAGGGCAAATTTGGGTTTTAGCGACGTCCCCTGTCCAAACCCAACACTGTGTGGTACAGGGCCCAAAAAATTTTTGTTTGACGACGGCATGTCCAAACACAAAAACTGTGTCGGGACAGGGGGACTTTTTGTTTTGAGCGACGTCCCCTGTCCCCAAAAACAACACTGGGTCGGTTACAGGGGACTTTCGTTTTTGCGACGTCACTGTCCAAACACAACACTGTGTCGGTACCCGGGCACTTTGTTTGAGGGACTCACTGGGCCAAACACAAAAACTTTGTCTTTTCAAAGGGGACTTTCGTTTGAGCGAATTCCCCTGTCCAAACAAAACACTGTGGGCGGGACAGGGCCCTTTCGTTTGAAACGAAGTCACTGTCCAAACACAACACGTGTCGGGGCAGGGGATTTTTGTTTGAGCGACGTCCCCTGTCCAAACACAAAAACGGTCGGTAAGGGCACTTTCGTTTGAGCGACGTCCCCTGTCCAAACACAAAACTGGTCGGTACAGGGGAAATTTCGTTTTAGCGCGCACTGTCCAAAAAACAACAAATGGTTCGGAAAGGGCACTTTCGTTTTAGCGACGTCACGCCAAAACAACACTGTGTCGGGACAGGGCCCCTTTCGTTTTTTGGGGACGTCACTGTCCAAACACAAACTGTGTCGGTTACAGGGCACTTTGTTTGACGAAAGCCCCTGTTTTCCCAAAAACAACACTGTGCGGGACAGGGGACTTTCGTTTGAGCGACGTCACGGGCCAAACACAAAAAACTGTTCGGGCAGGGCAAATTTCGTTTTTAGCGACGTCACTGTCCCCCAAAAACAAAAAACTGTGTCCGTTTCAGGGCCTTTCGTTTTTAAGGGGCGTCATGTTCCAAACACAACACGTGTCGGTACAGGGCAACTTCGTTTGAGCGACGTTTAAATTCCAAACACAAAAAAAATGTGTCGGTACAGGGGAAATTTCGTTTTAGCGGGCGTCCTTTCCTCCCCAAAAACAACACTGTGTCGGTTAAGGGAAATTTCGTTTGAGCGACGTCACGTCCAAAAAACAAAAACTGTGTTGGTTTTCAGGGGACTTTTGTTTGAGCGACGTTTACGTCCAAAACAACCGTGTCGGGACCCGGGGGACTTTCTTTGAGGACGTCACTGTTTCCCAAAAAACCAAAAACTTGTCGGTTTCAGGGCACTTTCGTTTTAGCGACGTCACCCGTCCAAAAACAACACTGTGGGCCGGGACAGGGGGACTTTTGTTTTTAGGACGCACTGTCCAAAAAAACAACACTGTGTCGGTTTCAGGGCCCCTTTCGTTTGAGCGGGGGGGGGGGGGGGGGGGGGGGGGGGGTTTAAAATGTCCAAACAAAACACTGGTCCTTTTCGGGGACTTTCGTTTTTTAAACCGGCATGTCCCAAAAACCCAAAACTGTGGGCGGTTTCAGGGCCTTTCGTTTGAGCGACCCTCACTGTCCCAAAAAACAACACTGGGTGGTACAGGGGCCCCTTTGTTTGGGGCGACGTCACTGTCCAAAACAAAAACGTGTCGGTTTCAGGGGGCCCCTTTTGGTTTTTTAGCGACGTCCACTGTTTCCCAAAAAACTAAAACTGGGTCGGGACAGGGCCCAAAAAATTTTTTTGAGCGGCGGGCATGTTTTTTAAAAACAACACTGTGTCCCTACAGGGGGGGCCCCTTTTTGTTTGAGCGGCGTCACTGTCCAAAACAACACTGTGTCGGGACTGGGCAAATTTTCGTTTTGGCGACTCACTGTCCCCCAAACAACACCCCTTTCCCACAAAACTGTTCGGTACGGGCATCTTTTTTTTTTGAGCGCCCTCACTGTCCAAAAACCCCCCACTGTTTTCGGTACAGGGGACTTTCGTTTGAAACGACGTCACTGTCCAAAAAACAACACTGTGTCCGGTACAGGGCAAATTTCGTTTTAGCGCGTCACTGTCCAAAAAACAACACTGTGGTTTGGTACGGGCCCCTTTCGTTTGAGCGACGTCACTGTCCAAAAAACAACACTTTTGTCGGGACAAAGGGGACTTTCGTTTGAGCGAGTCATGTCCAAAAAACAAACACTGTGGCGGAACAGGGGAATTTTGTTTGGGGCGACGTCACTGTCCAAACCCCAAATGTGTCGGTACAGGGCACTTTCGTTTGAGCGAAATTTACCCTTTCCCAAAAAAAACCTTTTGCGGGACGGGCACCTTTTTTGTTTGAGCGGGCCCTCCCCCTGTCCAAACACAACACTGTGTCGGTACGGGCACTTTCGTTGACGACCCTCACTGTCCAAACACAAACCCTGTGTCCCGGGACCGGGGGAAATTTGTTTGAGCGCGTCCCCTGTTCCCCAAAACAACAAAACTTTTTGTCGGTAAAGGGCACCTTTTTTTTGAGGGGACGTCACTGTCCAAAAAACAACACTGTGTTGGGACAGGGCACTTTCGTTTTAGCGACGTCCCCTGTCCCAAAAAACACACCGGTCGGTACAGGGGGGGGGCCCACGTCACTGTCCAAACACAACACTGTGGCGGTTCGGGGAAATTTCGTTTTTAGCGCGTCACGTCCAAAAACAACACTGTTTTCGGGTTTCAGGGCCCCTTTTGGGTTTAAACGGTCCGGCCAAACACAACACTTTTGTCGGTTTCAGGGGAAATTTCGTTTGAGCGCGTCCCCCTGTCCCCAAAAAACAACACGGGGCTACAGGGCACTTTTTGTTTGACGACGTCCTGTCCCAAAAAAAAACACTGTGTTTGGTACAGGGCACTTTGTTTTAGCGACGTCAAATGTCCAAACCCCCAACACTGTGTCGGTCAGGGGAAAAACCCTTTGAGCGGGGTCAGGGGCCAAAAAAACCCCCACTGTGTCGGTACAGGGCAAATTTCGTTTTTAGGGCGACGTTACTGTCCAAAACAACACTGGTCGGTACGGGCACTTTTCGTTTGAAACGACGTCACTGTTTCCAAAAAACCCCAAAACGTGTCCGGGACAGGGCCCCTTTTGTTTGAGCGACGTCCCCTGTCCAAACACAACACTGGTTGGGGTAAGGGCACTTTCGTTTGAGCGACGTCCTGTCCAAAAACAACCTGTGTGGTTTTCCAAAGGGCCCCTTTCGTTTGGGGCAGTCCCTGTCCCAAAAACAACACTGTGTCGGTACAGGGCACTTTCGTTTTAGCGCCCTCACTGTCCAAACACAAAAAGTTTTCGGTTTTCAAGGGGGACTTTTGTTTGGCGAAAGTCACTGTCCAAACACAAAAAACCTTTTGTCCGGGACGGGCACTTTTGTTTGAGCGACGTCCCCTGTCCCCAAAACAAAAACTGGTCGGTACAGGGCACTTTGTTTTAAACGACTTTACTGTCCCAAAAACAACACTGTGCGGGGACAAAGGGGACTTTCGTTTTAGCGGCGTCACTGTCCAAACACAACACTGGTTTGGTTTCAGGGCACTTTCGTTTTGAGCGACCGTCCCCCGTTCCCAAACACAAAACTGTGTCGGTACAGGGCACTTCCCTTTGAGCGAAGTTTACTGTCCAAACCAAAAACACTGTGTCCCGGTTTCAGGGGAATTTCGTTTTTGGGGCGTCACTGTCCAAACACCAAAAAACTGTGTCGGAAAAGGGCACTTTTTGTTTGAGCGACGGTCACTGTCCAAACACAAACTGTTTTCGGGACAGGGCATTTCCCTTTTAAACGGGCGTCACGTCCAAACCCCCAAAAACTGGTCCTTTCAGGGGGCCCTTTTTGTTTGAGCGAAAACCCCTGTCCAAACAAAACACTGTGTCCCGGGAACCCGGGCCCTTCGTTTGAGCGAAGGGCACTGTCCAAAAAACCCAAAAAACACTGTGTCGGGCCGGGCACTTTCGTTTTTGGGGAGCACTGTCCAAAAAACAACACTGTGCGGTACAGGGCACTTTTGTTTTTTGGGGACGTCACTGTCACCCAAAAAAAAAAAACGTGTCGGTACAGGGCACTTTTGTTTTGGGGACGTCACTGTCCAAACACAACCCCTGTGTCGGGCGGGCACTTTTGTTTGAGCGCGTCACTGTCCAAAAACAAAACGTGTCGGTAAGGGCACTTTTGGGGGGAGCGACTTTACTGTCCAAAAAACAACACTGTGTTTGGTACAGGGCACTTTCGTTTTGGGGCGACGTCACTGTCCCCAAAAACAACACTGTGTCGGTACAGGGCCCCTTTCGTTTTGAGGGGACGTACTGTCCAAACACAACACCCGTGTTTGGGAAAAGGGCAAATTTCGTTTTAGCACGTCACTGCCAAAAACAACACTGGTCGGTTTCAGGGCCCTTTTGTTTTTAAAAAGGGGACGTCACGTCCAAACCCCAACCTGTGTCGGGACAGGCACTTTCGTTTTTAGCGACGTCACTGTCCAAAAACAACACTGTGTCGGTAAAGGGCACCCTTTGTTTTTTGCGACGTCACTTTTCCAAACACAACACTGTGTCGGTTTTAAAGGGGACTTTCCCTTTGGCGACGTCACGGGCCAAAAACAAACACTGTGTGGTAAGGGCACTTTCGTTTTAGCGACGTCAAATGTCCAAACACAACACTGTGTCGGTACAGGGCACTTTCGTTTGAGCGAACTTGTTTCCCAAAAACAACACTGGTTTTCGGTAAAGGGGAAATTTCGTTTGGGCGAAGTTTTCCCCGTCCAAACACAACCTTGGGGTCGGTACCGGGCATTTTTGTTTTAGCGACGTCACGTCCAAAAACAACCCGTGTCCGGGACAGGGCACTTTTTGTTTTAGCGACGTCACGCCCAAAAAAACACTGTGTCGGGACAGGGCACTTTCGTTTGACGACGTCACGCCCCAAAAAAAAAACACTGGGTCAGGGACAGGGCACTTTGTTTGGCGACGTCATTTTCCCCAAAACAACACTGTTCGGACAGGGCACTTCGTTTGAGGAAGTCACTGTTTCCCAAAAACAAAAACCCGTGTCGGCAGGGCACTTTTTTTTGAGCGCGTCACTGTTTCCCAAAAACAAACTTTGTCGGTACAGGCAAATTTTTGTTTTAGCGACGTCCCTGTCCAAACACAACACTGTTCGGGACAGGGCCAAATTTGTTTTGAGCGACGTCACTGGGCCAAACACAAACTGTGTCGGTACAGGGGGACTTTCGTTTGAAACGACGCACTGTCCAAAAACAACATTTTGTCGGTACAGGGCACTTTGTTTGAGCGCGGCACTGTCCCAAAACAACCTGTGTGGAAAAGGGCAATTTCGTTTGGGGCACGTCCCTTCCAAACAAAAACACTGTGTCCCGGGACAGGGCCTTTCGTTTGGGGCGACGTCACTGTCCAAACACAACCCCTGTGTCGGTTAAAAGGGGACTTCGTTTGAGCGCGCCTGTCCAAACACAACACTGTGTCGGTACAGGGGACTTTGTTTTGGGGACGTCCCCTGTCCCAAAAACAAAACTGTGTCGGTAAAAGGGGGACTTTTTTTTGAAAACGACGTCACTGTCCCAAAAAACAACAAGTGTCGGTACGGGCACTTTTTTTTTTGACGAAACCCTCACTGGGCCAAACAAAAACACGGGGGTCGGTACAGGGGACTTTTGGGTTTAGCGACGTCCCTGTCCCCAAAAAACAACCAAATGTTCGGTACAGGGCACTTTCGTTTAGCACGTCACTGCCAAACAAAACCTGTGTCCCTTTACAGGGGACTTTCGTTTTGGGGACTCACTTCCAAACACACCCCTGTGTCGGTTTCAGGGCCCCTTTCGTTTTTTAGCGACGTCACTGTCCAAAAAACAACCTGGTCGGTACGGGCACTTTCCCCTTTTAGCGCGTCAAATGTCCAAACACAACACCCGTGTCGGTACAGGGCACTTTCGTTTTTGGGGACGTCACTGTCCAAAAAACCCAAAACTGTTTTCGGTACAGGGGGATTTTTTTTTGAAGGGGACGTAAAGGGCCCAAAAAAAACACTGTGTCGGGACAGGGCACTTTCGTTTTTAGCGAGTTTACGTCCCAAAAACAACACTGTGTCGGTAAGGGCCTTTTTTTTTGAGCACCCTCCAGTTTCCCCCAAAACAACCCCTGTGTCGGTTTCAGGGCACTTTCGTTTTGGGGCGACGTCACGCCAAAAACAAACTGTGTTTGGTACAGGGCCTTTCGTTTGAGCGACTCACTGTCCCAAAAACAACCTTTTGTCGGTACAGGGGGACTTTGTTTTAAACGAAGTCACTGGGGCCCCCCCAAAAACAAAAACTGTGTCGGGACGGGGGACTTTCGTTTGAGGGGGCGTCACTGTCCAAACACAAAAAACCCGTGTCGGTACGGGCACTTTCGTTTGAAACGGGCTTTACGTTTCCAAAACCAAAAAATGTGTCGGTTCGGGCACTTTCGTTTTAGCGACGTCACTGTCCAAAAACAACCCCTGGTCGGTACAGGGCAACTTTCGTTTGAGCGACCCTCACTGTCCAAACACAACATGTGTCGGTTTTCAGGGACTTTCGTTTTAGCGACGTCACGCCAAACACAAACACTGTGTCGGTACAGGGACTTTCGTTTTAGCGAGTCATGTCCAAACACAAAACGGGGTCGGTACAGGGCACTTTTGTTTTACGACGTCACTGTCCAAACACAACACTGGTCGGTACAGGGCACTTTGTATTTACGAAATCACTGCCAAAAACAACCGTGTCCGGGACAAGGCACTTTCCCTTTTTAGGGGACGTCACTGTCCAAACACAACACTGTGGGGGTACAGGGGACTTTCGTTTTTAGCGACTCAAATGTCCAAACACAACACTGGGGTCGGTACAGGGCACTTTCGTTTAGCGACCCTACTGTCCAAACACAACACGGGTTGGTACGGGGAATTTCCCTTTTGGCGACCCTCCTGTCCCCAAAAACAACACTGTGGCGTACGGGGAAATTTCGTTTGAGCGACGTCACTGTCCCCCAAAAACAACACTGTGTCGGGTACAGGGCACTTTTCCCTTGAGCCCACGTCATGTCCAAAAACAACCTGTGTCGGGAAAAGGGCAAATTTCGTTTGAGCACGTCACTGTCCAAACACAAAACTGTGTCGGTTTCAGGGCACTTTCGTTTTGAGCGAAAGTCCTGTCCAAAAAAACAAAACCCGTGTCGGGAAAAGGGGAAAAATTTTGTTTTAGCGGGCGTCACTGTCCAAAAACAAAACCCCTTTTCGGACGGGCACTTTCGTTTGAGCGACTTCCCCGGGCCAAACAAAAACCGTGTCCCGGGACAGGGCACTTTCGTTTGGCGAAAGTCAAATGTCCCAAACCCCAAAACTGTGCGGTTTCAGGGCCTTTGTTTTGAGCGCGTCACTTCCAAACCAAAAACGTGTCGGTACAGGGCACTTTCGTTTGAGCGCCCCTCACTGTCCAAACACAACACTGTGTCGGGCAGGGGACTTTCGTTTGGCACGTCACTGTCCAACACAAAAACCCGTGTCGGTAAGGGCAAATTTTCCCCTTTGGGGGGGGGGAAAGTCAAATGTCCAAACACAACACTGTGTCCCGGGACAAGGGGACTTTCGTTTGAGCGACTCACTGTCCAAACACAACACTGTGTCGGGACAGGGGCCTTTTGTTTGAGCGACGTAAATGCCCAAAAACAACACTGTGTGGGAAGGGGACTTTCGTTTTTAGGGGGACGTCACTGGTTTCCCAAAAACAACACTGTGTCGGGACGGGGGACTTTTGTTTGAAACGGGCGTTTATTCCCAAAAACCCAAAACGGGGTCGGTACAGGGGACTTTCGTTTTAGCGACGTCACTGGCCAAAAACAACAAATGGGGTTTTGGGACAGGGACTTTTCCCTTTGAGCGAGGGCACTGTCCAAACACAACCCCTGTGGGCCGGGTAAGGGCACTTTTGTTTGAGCGACGAAAATGTTTCCCAAAAACAACACGTGGGCGGTTTCAGGGGACTTTCGTTGAACGGGCCACTGCCAAAACACAAAACTGTGTCCGGGACAGGGCCCCTTTTGTTTTTAGCGACGTCACTGTCCCCAAAAAAAACACTGTGTCGGGACAGGGCAATTTCGTTTGAGCGACGTCACTGTCCCAAAAACAACACTGTGTCGGGAAAGGCACTTTACGTTTGAGCGGATCTTTATGGCCAAACAAAAACACTGTTTCGGTAAAAGGGGACTTTGTTTGAAGCGGACGTTTTCCTTTTTTTTTTGGGGCCCCAAACCCTTGTTTTTGGTCGGGCACTTTTCGTTTGGGCGACGTCATTCCCCAAAATTTTTTGGGCGCGTTACAGGCAACTTTCCGGGTTTTTAAATTATTTGTTCCGTCCGGCTTTTTTTTGGGGTGGGTTTTGTTCCAAAATTTTTTTGGTCGGGCGGTTTTTCCCTCAGTCAAACCCTTCCCTTTGGCGGGTTCTGTCATTCGGGTTCCCTAAATTTGTTTTTGGGTTGGGGTTTATTTTTTCAGTCATACATTCTTAAAGGTCTTGGTTTAACATTTATTTTTTTTAAATCGGGGCGTCCGGGCCCTTCGGGGTTTGCAAATTTTTTTTTTTCGGTCGCTCCATCAGTCAATTTATTTTTTCCGGGCGGTCGTTCAGTCAAATTTTCGTTCATCGTTCCCGTTGGTCGGTCATTTTTGGGCAGGGGGTTTTTTTTCTTCAATCGTCAATCGGTCGTTTGGTCAATTTAATTTGGGTTCCTCGGGGGCAGTCGGTCGTTTTTTCATTGCATTGGTTTTAGTGGCTTTTTCATTACTTAGTGGGGTTTTGTCATTTAGTCATTATTTTGGTTTTCCGTCTCTTCAGTTAATTTATTTTTCAAGGGGTGGCTTTCATTTTAGTCAAAAGTATTTGGGAACAGTGGTTTCGGTTTTTCCCTTTTGGTTTAAATTTAGTGGCTTTTTCCCCAGGGTTTTTTCATTCCAACTTTAGTCATTTGGGGGGTTAAACCGGTCGTTTAAAAACAATTAATTTGTTCAGTCGGTCTTCAGCTTGGGTTTTTGGGTTTATTTCATTTATTCCAGTTGGCTTTTAGCATTGCATTCCGTAGGTTTTTTCCAATATTCGTTCAGGGGGGGTCAGTGGCGATCATCTTTTGGGGGTCAGGTTTTCAAATTATGGTGTTCGATGTCTTTTTTGTGGTTTGTATCTTTTAAGTTCTTTTGTCGCTTTTTAACTTTATTATTCAGTGGCGGTTTCCTTCGTTCAATCTCTCGCCTATTATTCAATCGGTCAGTACCCGGGGGGTCAGTGGGTTCTTTTAGTCTTGATTCTTTTTCAGCGGTCTTTCACTGGCTTTTGTTCATTCAGTCATTCAGTGGACTTTCAGTCATTCAGTCTTTCATGGACTTTCATTCAGTCTTCAGTTGGACTTTCAGTCTTTCGTTGGATTTCTTCGCCCATTCAGTGGGACTTTCAGTCATTCGTTGGATTTCAGTCATTCAGTTGGACTTTCAGTCTTTCATTGGACTTTCAGTCATTCGTACGTCAGTTTGTTCATCGGTCGCTCGTTCATCATTCGTTTTTTTTCAGCCGATCGTTAAGCATTAAAACGTTCTCAAACGTTCAGTCTTTCGTTCAAAAAAATTAGTGGGGTCATTCTTCGGTCATGGGTCGTTCAACTTTTCTTTCCCGTCATCGGCGTTCAGTCATTCGAAAAATGCTTTGTTCGTCAGCCCTCAGTAAATCATTTTCGTTCACTGTCAACGGTCGTTCGATCGGCGTCTATCAGTCGCTCAAATCAGCAGCCCTTGGGTCAGTCGTCGTTCATTCATGCGTCAGTCATCATCAGTCGGGTCGTTTGGGCCATTCGTGCAGTCACAGTCGGTCGTTCTTTTTATTTTTTTCGTCAGTGGGGCCATCAGTCTTTTAGTTATTCTTTCGTCCATAGGTCAGGGGTCGTTACTTATTCTTCGTCCATCGGCGTTGGCCCGTTCATTTTACTTTTGTCAGCTGCGTTCTTCCGACGTTTCATTTGTCTTGTCATTTTTTCTGAATTTTTTTTTTTTTTTTTTTTTTTTTTTTTTGCTGTCCCACTTCTGTCCCCACCTCTTGCATTGCACCACCCCTCATCCCACACCCTGTCCACAACCACACCCGGTCGGTCCCGCCGCAGCCAGCCGGCACCGGCAATCCACAGGGAGCATCAATGTCAAGTCAAGAGGAAACCACCGGAGGAGACACTGCCTGCTGCCGAGTCATCTTCGGCGGTGTTCTTTGGCGCTTTTTCTGATCCACATAGCGCAGCCCCCTAAGGCCCCCTACTGACGACAGTAATTGCTATTAGTCGCTGAGTCGGCGTAAGTGAGTCTCTCCCTCCGGAGTGAAGCCACCACGTCCCCGTCCAACTGACAGCCCCTATGTTCGTTTTGAATTCTTTACCATGGGTCGCTCGTTAGACATTTATTTTGTTTAGTGTCGGCTCGTTTAGGACATTTATTCGTTCAGTCGGTCGGTCGTTTAGGCATTCGTTCGTAAAAATTTCGGTCAAGGTCGCGAGTTCCGTCATTCATGATCGTTCAGCTCAGTCGGTTTGTTCAGGACATTCGTCCGTGCATTTCTTCGGTCGGTCACATATTCATCATCCGATTCTCGTTCAGTATCGTCAATCGATCGTTCAGTCATTCGTTCCGTGTAAAACGTTCTGATCGGACGCTCGTTGAATTGATTATTTAGTCGGTCAGTCCTGTCGTTCAGGTCATTGATTTATCCAGTGGTCAATTGATCGATCCGTCATACTATTAGGTTTCGGTCGGTCACGTCGTTCAGTTCATCCATTCTCGATTCGGTTTTCGTCAATACGGTCGATCAGCATTTTAATCGGTTTAGTTTCGGTTGGTCAAGCATTCGTTTCGTCCAGCGGTCACTCGGACATTCAGTCATTGATTCGGTCAGTCGGTCGTTCAGTCCCTCGATTCGGTCAGTCGGTTCATCATTCATTCTTCAACTCGGTCGTAAAGTCCAGTATTCATTCAGTCGGTCAGTCCCGGTCGTACAGTCAAGTAATCATTCAGTCGTCAGTCGGTCGGTCAGCCATTTATTCTTGCATTGGTCAGTCGCGTTTTGTCAGTCGTTCATTCGTCGGTCGTACGTGGATTCATGTCGGTCGTTCATATCCATTGATAGTTCAGTCGGTTGGTCGGTAGTTCATCATTGATAGTTCCAGTCGGTTGAGTCGTAGTTCATCATTTCTTCGTTCAGTCGGTCTTTCAGTCATTCATTCGTTCAGTCGGTCGTTCAGTCATTCATTCGTTCAGTCGGTCGTTCAGTTATTCGGTCATCAGTCGTTTAATCATCGATTGGGTTAGTTGGTCGTTCAGTTAGTCCGCCGTTTCAGTCATTAATTTGGTCGGTCGCTTCGTTCAGTCATGGTTTCGTTCAGGCGGCGGGCTAATGGTGTGGCAAAGACGCAGGACGTTAATGGAAGGAATCTGTGTGTGGTGTGGTGTGTGTGTAAACAATTTCCTCAACAAGATTTCCGTTACGTATGCTATGAAAACCGCTCCGTTGCACCAGCGCGCACGCAAACACACACACACGCACGCACGCACGCACGCACGCACGCACGCACACACACACACACACACACACACACACACCACCCCAACACACACACACACACACAATGCGTGCGCTCTCACATAGTTTCGTTTCAGTTTCAACAGGGAGGTGTCCTACGTGGGACCT
This sequence comes from Conus ventricosus, assembly GCA_018398815.1. Classification (NCBI taxonomy): domain Eukaryota; kingdom Metazoa; phylum Mollusca; class Gastropoda; order Neogastropoda; family Conidae; genus Conus; species Conus ventricosus. Next base: position 36,886,067 of record CM031616.1, on the reverse strand, counting down.
AGTCCGTATACATTACACCACGGTGCTAAGTTTCGAGACCGCACTGCGCACGATTTATAGCCGATGGATAAACGAGTTGATGACCGAGATGAGAGAACTGACAAAGAGGCCCTTGTGACTGATTTGGCAGATGTCTGACGCTCGCCCAGACCATTGCAACTTAACATCGTCTGTGCTATTTTTATCATCGGGTGGGGGGTGTACATACTTTATGTTGCATGGGTGGGGGGGTACAGGCCCATGACTGTGTGTGTGTGTGTGTTGTGTGTGGGGGTGTGTGGTGCGCGAGATCTGGGGGCTTGTTGTGCATGTTCAGCTTGCATGTATGTGCACATGTGTGTACATGTATATAAATATGTATGTGTGCCTGTGTATATGAATGTAAAGCATCTGAAATGAGAGAGAGAGAGAGAGAGAGTGTGTGTGTGTGTGTGTGTGTGTGTGTGGTGTGTGTGTGTGTGTGTGTGTGTGTGTGTATGAGATCTGTGGGCTTGTTTTTGCATGTTCATGCTTCATGTATGTGCATATGTGTGTACATGTAAAATAAATATGTATGTGTCCCTGTGTATATGAATGTAAACGCATCTGTATGAGAGAGAGAGAGAGTGTGTGTGGTGTGATCTGTGGGCTTGTTGTGCATGTTCATGCTTGCATGTATGTGCATATGTGTGTACAGAAATATAAAAAAGTATGTGTGCCTGTGTATATGAATGTAAACGCATCTGTATGAGAGAGAGAGAGAGAGAGAGAGAGAGAGAGAGGGGTGTTTTGTGTGTGTGTATGAGCGTTTGAGTACGTGGGGCAGAAGTGACGGAATGTGTGTGTGATTTGTGGGCGTGTGTGAGCATATGCACGTATCTGCATAATTATGTGTACATGTATTGTGTGTGTGTTTTTGTATGTGTGCGTAACGCATGTGCGTATGTGTATGCGCGTGCGCGTTCATTTGTGTGCGTGTATGTGCGCACGCATGTGGGGGTGGTTTGCGCATGCACGCATGTGCGTGTGTGTGTGTGGGGTGTGTGGGGTGTGTGTGTGTGTGTGTGTGTGTGTGTGACTGCGTGCGCCTTTGAATTGTTAGTGGGAAGTGGATGTTCAAAGATGACTTAAAGAAAAAAACATCAAATACAACATACACGTGTGCTACACCAAATCACGCACATACACACACCGCACACACAGAGATAACAATAAGAACCAACAACCCCCCACCCCCCCCCCACCCCGGTTGTAGATAGGAAATTTTAATCTCTCAGGAACCCCAGTGTGTGTACTGTAGACTTGTGTGTGCGCTGGTGTGCATTCATCAGTGAGGTGATGCAGGCATGTTAATTAGAGAGTCCACGGACGTGAGTTTTGCAAGCCTTTGGGGTGTGTCACATTTCCTGAGCTGATTCTTGTCGTTGCCTTGCCTGCCAGTGTGTCTGCTCTCTCATTTCCTTTGACACTTGAATGTCCCAGGGAGTAAACACCCTGCGAGTGTCTCCAACGGAAGGCTGCATATTAACTCCACTTTTCTCTTTTTGACGCATTCTAGCTCTGTTGACAGGCTGGGGGCCATATGTATCTCGTTTCTCTAATGTATGCCCAGGTCCATGCTTGATGTCAGCATTTGGCTTGTTGAGTTCTATGTGAGGGTCTGTGAGATGGAGCCATGGATGCTTTCAGTTCTATGCATTTTTAGCTTGAACTATAACACTGTATGCACCTAGTCTTTTTGGATAGTTCGGCCACGTGCTTGACTGTGTTCCCAGCCTGACTTCTTTGCGCAGACGTCGTGTGTAACAATCTCTTTTTTTATGTTGAGGTTTCCACTGCATCTGAATTCAAGCTGGTACCTCTGCCTTTCCTGGCTGTGTCTTTCAAGTTCTGATGATTGAGGGGATTGATGGATCTGAGCTTGTAGTCTTGGAGAGATCTGGATACTTTCCCCATTCCTTCGTTTCCTGAAATCTGACAATAACTGGCGCACAAGCTGTATTAACTTTTGCCTGTCCCAC
>CM031616.1:36844114-36876734 GCA_018398815.1 Conus ventricosus | reverse complement strand
GTCTTACTTGTCAGAGAACTAATAAATGTTTATTATAGCTTTTACTGCCCGAACCTAGGTGAGGGCAGTAAAAGCTAGAATGAACATTTATTAGTTCTCTGTATGCCTATGACGTGGTAATCACGGTATTACGATGGAAAGTTTTGGGGTTGTTGTTGTTTTTTTTTTTTTTGCTTTTACATGTACAGTTTAAATGTTTAACATTAAAATTAATGGAACATAGAATTGCAATAAGTCTTTTTTCTCTCTCCCTCCCCAAATCACTCTGCTCACCCCATGCGATGTTTTAAGGTGAGTTTGTTTTACAATCGGTTTTTTTTTTTTTTTTTTTTTTGTACACTATACTTTGCTTCTTTTTTTCTGTTTTCTTTTCTTTCTCTTTTTTTTTTTTCTTATTCCCTCTTTACTTTCAAACTATTGTTTGATTGTTCGTTCGTCCGTTTTTTGTTCTTGTATTGTTTTGCGTGCGTTTGTTCAGTCGGTCGATCGATCTCTCGGTCAGTCATTCATTCGTTCAGTCGGTCAGTTATTCGTTATTGGCGGGTTGTGGAGGACACGAATACAGTGTATAACATTGGTGGTGGTATGGCAATCGCAAACTCAGGACGTGACATGGGTAGGGGGACAGGGGAAAGTAAATGCAAATACTGGACACAACAAGGGGGGGGGGGGGGGGGGGGGGGGAGAGATGGGTGGGTAGGGGGGTGGCGTGGATGCTAGGCGTAATATGCGTGGGGGTGTAGGGTCACAGATGCAGGGTTGTGATGTTGGTGGAATACAGGAAGTGCAGATTTTGGGGCTTCACATGGGTGGGGGGGGGGGGGGGGGGGGGGTAAGGGGCGCTGATTTCAGATCATGACATGGGTTGGGGTATGGGGGGGAGGGGGAGGAGCGTGTAGAATACAGAGCGTGACATGAGTGGGAATATGGGATGCGCTGATTTCCCTGCCTGACCTGAGGGGGTAAAGGAAAGAATGTGTGCGGATTTCAGGACAAATGGGTCAGGGCACGGGGGAGGCGTGGATTTTGGAGCAAGATATAGGTGGGGGTAGGGTAGGAAAGGTGGGACATGGGTGGGCAAACAGGGTGCGCAGATTTCGGGGCTTGACATGAGTAAAGGAACAGGGAGTGAAGGTTGCAGGGCATGACACGGGGAGCGTACAGGGCGCGTCAATGAAAGGTGTGACGTGCGCGAGTGGGCGTGTTGGGACAAAGGTGGCGTGGATGTAGGGCAAGACACACGTGGGTGTATTAAGCCAGAGGGGTGGGGGATGAAGGACATGGCATGGGTGGGGGTATTAGGGCAGATGTGCTGCAGATTCAGGGCGTGGGTGGGGGTATTAGGGCAGATGTGCTGCAGATTCAGGGCGTGGGCGGGGGCGGGGCGTACTTGCGCAGAGGGGGAAAGATAAGGGTCGCGACGTGTGGGCGTATTGGGGCAGAGGGACGGGATGAAGGGCGTTACGTGGGTGTCTTGCTGGGGTGGGGGAAGGAGCGGATGAAAGGCGCGGCATGGGTGTGTTAATTACGTTAAAGGAAGCATGGTTGAAGGACGTGACGTGGGTGTCGGATTGGGGCAGAGGGAGCACGGGTGAAGAGCATGACGTGGGGGGCGTATTGGGGAAGAAGGAGCACGGATGAAGGACGTGACGTGGGTGTCGGATTGGAAGAAGGAGCACGGGTGAAGGACGTGACGTGGGTGTCGGATTGGGGAAGAGGGAGCACGGATGAAGGACGTGACGTGGGTGTCGGATTGGGAAGAAGGAGCACGGGTGAAGGACGTGACGTGGGTGTCGGATTGGGAAGAAGGAGCACGGGTGAAGGACGTGACGTGAGTGTCGGATTGGGGAAGAGGGAGCACGGATGAAGGACGTGACGTGGGTGTCGGATTGGGAAGAAGGAGCACGGGTGAAGGACGTGACGTGGGTGTCGGATTGGGAAGAAGGAGCACGGGTGAAGGACGTGACGTGAGTGTCGGATTGGGGAAGAGGGAGCACGGATGAAGGACGTGACGTGGGTGTCGGTTTGAGGCAAAGAGGAAATGGATGAAAGACAGGACGGGACGTAGGTGTTAGAGGCAGAGGTGCGCGGATGCAAGGCGTTACATGGAGGGCTTATTAGGGCAGAGTGGGCACAGATGAAGGGTGTGACGTGGTAGGGTGCATTAGGGGAAAGGGGAGCGCGGATGAAGGGCGTGACATGCTTGGCATATTGTGACAGAGAGGATAAAGGGCGTGACATGCTTGGCATATTGTGACAGAGGGGATGAAGGGCGTGACATGCTTGGCATATTGTGACAGAGGGGATGAAGGGCGTGACATGCTTGGCATATTGTGACAGAGGGGATGAAGGGCGTGACATGCTTGGCATATTGTGACAGAGCGGATGAAGGGCGTGACATGCTTGGCATATTGTGACAGAGGGGATGAAGGGCGTGACATGCTTGGCATATTGTGACAGAGCGGATGAAGGGGTGACATGCTTGGCATATTGTGACAGAGCGGATGAAGGGCGTGACATGCTTGGCATATTGTGACAGAGCGGATGAAGGGCGTGACATGCTTGGCATATTGTGACAGAGCGGATGAAGGGCGTGACATGCTTGGCATATTGTGACAGAGGGGATGAAGGGCGCGACGTGGGTGAGTGAACTGGAGAGGAAGGGAAGGGATGCAGCGCGTGAAATAAATGGGCATAAAGGGGGAGGGGGTGGGGAGCGTGGATGCATATGAGTTGGCGTAATGGGGAGGATGGAGCGTGTAGGATGGACGGTATGGGGGGAGGGACACAGATGTATGTTACAAGGATGGGCGAATGGAGGGGGGGGGGGGGGTTGGAGAGGAGAGGCGTGGACGCAGGGTGCTACTTGTATGGGCATACATTGGAGGAGGATGGGAAGGAGCGAATGCAGGGTATGACATGTGGGGGTACGGGGGATATGACTGCAGGCTGTGCCATGGGCGCGGCGTAGTGGATGCAAGATATGACTTGGATGGGGAGGGGGGGGGGCAGGGGGAGGGGAGGTGCAAACACAGGGCATGACAGAGTAGGGCGTGTAGATTTCAGACCATGATATAGGTTGGGGTACTGGGAAAGAGGGGGAGGGGAGGGGGTGGTCGCGTCGATTTGATGAAGTACATGGATGGGACCATGGGACGAGGGGGTTTCAGCGCCTGATATGGGTGGGGAAGGGGAAGGATGGGGGAAGCTGTTTTCAGGGCGTGACAGGAGTGGGGAACAATGGAGGAAGCTGTTTTCAGGGCGTGACAGGAGTGGGAAAGGGGAAGGATGGGGGAAGCTGTTTTCAGGGCGTGACATGAGTGGGGTAGCTGTTTTCAGGGCGTGACATGCGTGGGGTAGCTGTTTTCAGGGCGTGACATGAGGGGGGGTATTGGAATGGTGGGGGAAGCTGATACAGGGAGTGACATGAGTGGGGTAGCTGTTTTCAGGGTGTGACATGAGTGGGGTAGCTGTTTTCAGGGCGTGACATGAGTGGGGTAGCTGTTTTCAGGCGTGTGACATGAGTGGGGTAGCTGTTTTCAGGGCGTGACATGCGTGGGGTAGCTGTTTTCAGGGCGTGACATGAGGGGGGGTATTGGAATGGTGGGGGAAGCTGATACAGGGAGTGACATGAGTGGGGTAGCTGTTTTCAGGGTGTGACATGAGTGGGGTAGCTGTTTTCAGGGCGTGACATGAGTGGGGTAGCTGTTTTCAGGGCGTGACATGAGTGGGGTAGCTGTTTTCAGGGCGTGACATGAGTGGGGTAGCTGTTTTCAGGGCGTGACATGAGTGGAGTAGTTGTTTTCAGGGCGTTGGACATGAGTGGGGTAGCTGTTTTCAGGGCGTGACATGAGTGGGGTAGCTGTTTTCAGGGCGTGACACGAATGGGGTAGCTCTTTTCAGGGCGTGACATGCGTGGGGTAGCTGTTTTAAGGGCGTGACATGAGTGGGGTAGCTGTTTTCAGGGCGTGACATGAGTGGGGTAGCGGAATGGTGGGGGAAGCTCTTTTCAGGGCTGACACGAATGGGGAAGCTGTTTTCAGGGCGTGCCACGGATTTAGGTACTGGGGCGCGGATTTCACAGCATGACATGGGGGTATGACAAGGAGGATCCATGACGTGACAAGGGTGGGCGCTCATGGCGTAACAAGGGTGGGCGCTCATGACGTGACAAGGGTGGGCGCTCATGGCGTGACAAGGGTGGGCGCTCATGGCGTGACAAGGGTGGGTGCTCATGGCGTGACAAGGGTGGGCGCTCATGACGTGACAAGGGTGGGCGCTCATGACGTGACAACGGTGGGTGCTCATGGCGTGACAACGGTGGGTGCTCATGGCGTGACAAGGGTGGGCGCTCATGGCGTGACAACGGTGGGCGCTCATGACGTGACAAGGGTGGGCGCTCATGACGTGACAAGGGTGGGCGCTCATGCGTGACAAGGGTGGGCGCTCATGGCGTGACAAGGGTGGGCGCTCATGACGTGACAAGGGTGGGCGCTCATGGCGTGACAAGGGTGGGCGCTCATGACGTGACAAGGGTGGGCGCTCATGGCGTGACAACGGTGGACGCTCATGGCGTGACAAGGGTGGGCGCTCATGACGTGACAAGGGTGGGCGCTCATGACGTGACAAGGGTGGGCGCTCATGACGTGACAAGGGTGGGCGCTCATGGCGTGACAACAGTGGGCGCTCATGACGTGACAAGGGTGGGCGCTCATGACGTGACAAGGGTGGGCGCTCATGGCGTGACAACGGTGGGCGCTCATGGCGTGACAACGGTGGGCGCTCAGGATGCAGATTTCTGAAATTCCATTGCATAATTTTGATGAGTTGTGGTTTTGTTGGGGGTTTTTTTATGCCATTTTCCCCCTTCAGGTCGGATAGCTTATGACTATATCTTACAATCCGTCAAGCATGGGGGGACACGGGAGGCGCGAAATTGACTGTCATCTGGCTTAATGTTCACAAACAGACGATGAACTGCATTTAACATTCGGTCACTGAACATGTAACTCAGGCCAACGCCAATTTCTGCAGTTCCAAGGTAGAACAACCTCGTCGTTTAACTGCAAACATGACAGATATACTTTTTTTTTTTTGAAAGACAGGTAGACTTTCATTAGGCAGATTTCCCGACCGAGTAATTTCCTAACCAGGTTCCTGAGCTAAGAGAGAGAGAGAGAGAGAGAGAGAGAGAGAGAGAGAGAGAGAGAGAGAGAGAGAGAGAGAGAGAGAGAGAGAGAAAGAGAGAGAAGAGAGAGAGAGAGAGAGAGAGAGAGAGAGGAGAAGAGAGAGAGAGAGAGAGTGTCTGTGTGTGTGTGTGTGTGTGTGTGTGTGTGTGTGTGATAATTTCGTCAACAAGATTTCCGTTACATATGCTATGAAAACCGGCTCCGTTGCGCGTGCGCGCGCGCAAACACATGCATGCATGCACGCACGCACACACACACACACACACACACACACACACACACACACATATATATATATATACACACACACACACACACACACACACACACGCTCGCACGCACACATGCGTGCGCTCTCACATAGTTTCACTTTCAACAGGGAGGTGTCACTACGTGCGGACTAGTCCGTATACATTACACCACGGCTGCTAGGTTTCGAGATCGCACTGCGCACGATTTATAGTTGATGGATAAACGAGTTTAATGACTGAGATGAGAGAACTGACAAAGAGCGTCTTGTGACAGTGACTTGGAAGATGTCTGACGCTCGTCAGACCATTGGAACTTAACATCGTCTGTGCTATTTTTATCATCGTGTGTGGAGAGTGTACATGCGTATGTGTATGTGCATGGGTGGATGGGTACAGGCCCATGTGTGTGTGTGTGTGTGTGTGTGTGTGTGTGTGTGGTGTGTGTGTGTGTGTGTGTGTGTGTGTCATTCATTTAACGTCTTTCCACTAATCGTGATATTAGACGATAAAAAAAAAGAAGAAAAAAAAGAAAAAAAAAAAAAAAAAGAAAAAAAAAAGAAAAAAAGAAAAGGAGTGTGTCAGAGAATAAGACTAGTGCATGACTGAAAGTTATAGAGTTCCAAGTATGCATGCATGTATGTGTGAATGTGTGTACACATATGGTGCTTAGGCGGTTATCTAAATATATATCTGATTAAAGAAATACGTATATAACTACACTATTAGAAATAATAAACAAACAAAAAAACAATATATATATATATATATATATTATATATATATATATATATATATATATATATATATATATATATTTTTTATATATTTTTATATATTATATTTTTATAAAAACAAAAAAATTTTCAGGGGAAACCCCCACCTCCCCCACCCCCCCCCCTTTTCCTTTTCCCTTTCCCTCTCTATCCTCTCCCGTCCCTCCCCCCCCCTCCATCATTTTTATATTAAAAAAAAACATTCAGATATGTAGTGCCAATTGGACTGTTATCAAAATTTTAAAAAAAAAAATTTAGGTTAAACTGGTAAATTTGTTTAATGTGTGAGTTATTTTGCAAAAAAAAAACGGGGAAAAAAAAAAAAAAAAAAAGTGTTTCCCAAGTTTTTTAGTGTGTGTTTTGTTTGTGCACGCACACGTTGAGTGCATGGGGTGTGGGGGTGTTTTTAAATACTATGCGAGTGTGTTTGGGGGGTGGGGTGTGTACTTTATGTGTGTGTTTTATAGGGTTTGTTTATTTTGAATAATAATGGAATTCCCAAAGCATTAAATTTTTCAACAACAAAAAAAAATTTTTCAAGGGAAAAGAAAAAAAAATTTAAAAAAACTAATCAAATTTAACAACCTAAAGGCACGAAACCCTTTAACTTTTCTCCGTTTTTTGTCATTTTTTAGTTTGTACATTATTCCATCTTCCCCCCACATTATGCCAGCCCACATACAAAAAAAAAGGAACCAAAAATTATTTCCCCAATGGGTCCCCGTTAAGCATACAAAAAAATCATGTGTTAAAAGCTGGTGATCAAAGAGGGCCCTTTGTGCACATTTTGTCTAAACCACGGGGAAAAATTATTTTTTTCTTTGTTTGATGTAACAATATGTTCAGTGTTATTTTCTTTTTAATAAACACACTATTTTTTTTAACCCTATTTTTTTTTAAAAAAGCATAAAGTTTCCCCCTTTTACATCAAAAAAGTTTATTTTTTTTTAAAAAACTAAAGTTATTTTAAATGGTTTTTTTTAAAAAAAAGTACCCAAAACGTTTTTTTATTGTCATGTTCTAAAAATTCTATCTTTGTTTTTTTTAAAATATGTTTTTTTAAACTAGGTTGCAGGGTCATGTCCGTTTAAGGCTATTTTAAAGATATTGGGAAAACCGGGAGATAGGGTTTTGCCCCACATTTAGCTGCCCTATCTACTTTTTTTCGTTTTTAAATAAAAGGAACATTGTAAAGGGAAAACCCAAACAAAAGGATAACTGGTGCCCCTTCAAAAAAGCATGTGTGTGTTGTTGTGTGTGTGGGGTGTGTGTGTGTGTGGTGTGTGTGTGTGTGTTTGTGTTGTGGGGTGTGCCCCGCCCGGCGCGCGTGTTGTGGTGCATGTGTGGTGTGTTTTTTGTATGTGTGCGTGTGTGTGATCTGTGGGTTTTTTTGGCATGTTCATGTTTGCTGCTTTTTGGCACATTTGTGTCTGTTTAAAATGTAGGGTGGCCGGTGAAAATTGGATGAAAACACATCTGCTGGTGTGTGTTTTTAACGTGTGCAAAAGTGCCTTGAATGTGTGTGTGTTTGTGAAGTGTTGTGTGTGTGTGTGGTGTTGGGGTGTGTGTGTTTTGGGTGTGTGTGGGTGTGTGTTGTGTGGGTGTGTTGTGGGTAAATTTGAGGGTTTGGGGAGATATGCAGGGAAATCTGCATATGTTTGTGAAAATTATTTGTGTGTGTTTTTGGGGTTGGGTCCCTATACGCATGGGGCGTATGTGTATGCGTTTTGAGGGTTCATTTGTGTGGTGTATGTGCGCACGCTTTGGGGGTTGGGTTTGCGCATGCCCGTTGGGCATTTGTGTGGTGTGTGTGTGTGTTTGGGGTGTGTGGGGTGTGGTGTGTGTGTTTTGTGTGTGTGTTGTGTGTGTTTTGGGGGTTTTGAGGGGTGTGTGTGTGTGTGTGTGTGGGGTGTGTGGTGTGTGACTGTGTGGCCTTTGATTGTTAGTGGGAAATAAATTTTCCCAAAATTTTCACGTGAAAACCACGCGCGCGCCCCGCTCACACACATACACAATCCCGCCGCGCACGCGTGCACACACACACACAAAAGGTAAAAAATTTAAGAAACACACAAAACCAAAACCAAAACACACAAAACCACACCCCACACACACACCCCACACAAATTGTAGACAGGATTTTCCCAATCCAAAGGGAAACCCCCAAGTATGTTTCTGTAGACGTGTGTGCGCTGGTATGGATTTATCAGTGGGTGATGCAGGGGGTTTTTTAATTGGGCGAGTCCCCGGACGTGAGTGTGAAGTTTTTGGGGTTTGTCGTGCGTCAAAGGGCTGAGTTTGAAAACCCAAAATTCTTTATCGTTGCCTTGCCTGCCAGGGGTCTGCCTCTCATTTCCTTTGACACTTAAATTGTCCTAGGTTTGAAAATTTCCATGCGGTGTCTCCAGGGGAAAGGTTGCGATTACTTAATTCCATTTTTCTTTTTTTGACGTTTGGTTCTGAAAGTCGTCAGTTTTTTTGGCTTTGTTGAGTTCTAGGCTGGGTCTGGGGTTTTGGGGAGCCTTTGGAGTGTTTGTGTCAATGCTTCTACCTCCACTTTTTGGGACTTGAACCTAAAAAAACTGTATGCACTGTCCCCGGGATCGGGGGGTCCCTAAACAGCCGTCCTTTGGGGTTTGGAGAAATGGTAATTCGGGTAAATAGAGAGGTGTCCCGTGTCCCTATGTGTATTTGGTGTGTGGGGAGGTGGGGTGTAAGTTTGGGGGTTTTTTTGGTTTTAAAGGGGGAAAGGTTAGGCTGGTAGGGGGCTGGGGAAAAAAGGGAATACAATATTCTTGAATTCCAGTCTTAAATTATGGAAGGAGTGGAACGGGGGGTTGGTTTCGTTTCCGACTGTTCCCCTTTTTTACTTTGGTTCTACACCAGGAGAAGGCGGGGCAGGATATCGGCTGGGGGGGTTTGGGTGTTGTCAAGCTGTGGATTTTGTTGTAGAAAATTGTCGTGTTGTTCACGGGAAAAAAAATTTGTCCGTTGGTTTTCCCGGCGTGTCAGCTCTGCGGGGGAAATCCCGCTGCTCGCCCAATCGCTGTTTTTTGTGGTGAGTGGAGTTTGCTTGTTTCCCGGCCGGGCCCCGGAAATGCGTTGGGGGCCTTCACTTGGTCCCGGGTGTTCGTCGGATGGGACGCCCCTTGTGGGTTGCGGCGGGCGCCTTTTAAGTCGAGCTAAATTTGCTTCGAGTCATGTTGGGGGCCAGGTTTGGGGTTTCGGTGTCCCCTTTGGGCCCTGTCCCGGGGTTCTTTTGTGTCTTGTTGGCGCCACTTCCCCAGTTGAAAAACTGGTGTGGGTTGAACGTTTTTGTCTGTCCAGGTTGGTGATTTGTTGGGTTTCTTGGTGGTGTTTTTTCGTCATGTTGTTTGTTTTATGGCGAGTTGTATTTGTAGTTGTTCATGTTAGTTTAGTTGTATTTTTGTTTTTTGCGTATACTGGTTGTCTGGTATGAGGGTCGTTTTTGGTTTTTTGATTGAAATTCTTTTTCAGCCGGTTTGTGTTACCTCGTTTTTTTTTTATATTCTGAAAATTTGTGTAATAGGGGTTCTGATTTCCTTTGGTATGTGACAGTTTGGCAGACAATGTGGGTTCGATATAAAAACCGTTGAGGGGGACGGTGGGGAGATATTGGTCTTTGATATTTCAGGGAAATTTTTGGGGGGGGGCCCGGGTAAAAAAAGGTAATCGAGGTTGCATTTTGTTGATCAGAGTTTGGTCAGGTGCAGATGTGTCTGCGTAAATCGAAAAGGGGGTTGTGCTCAATTTCAGTTTTTTTAAATTTTTAGTGTTCTTTTGAAATTGATTAACGATTGCGGAGTTGACCGCACAGCATTGGAAAGGGTTTAAAACTGTGCAGTGGGGCCCAAGGGGTTTTGGGGTTGGGGTTGGGAAGTGGTTTTTACGGGGTAGGTCTTTTGATATTCAACTTATTTTGGGTTTTCTTTTACTTTCTTTTATGATTTCAGGGTTTCCTCGACGGGGGTGTCGTGCCCCGTCCCGATTGTTTTCTGACGTACGTATTTAGCACAGGACAGTGGTTATATGGTTCGAAGTGGTTTGGGGTTTTTTTTTTTAAAAAGTAAATGACGGGTCGTCCCAAACATGCAGGGTTTGAAACGTGTTTGGGGACAGAATAGGGTCGGAAAAAAGGATTTTCTTGGGGTTGTGGGGAGACAGTCCCATTAGGGAATTTGTAGTCGGAAAAAGAAGGGAAAGGGTTTAAAGTTTAAGGGGGGTTTTGCTCAGCAGTTGATAGGATAAAAAGAAGGAGTGCGGCATGCAATATTGTATGAAGTATGGGTTGTTTTGGGCCAAAAAAAGGTTTAAAAAAGGGGTTTTTATCTGAAAAGAGTTGGCATGGAGTGGGGGGGCTGGATGGAAATTTTGGGGGAAAAAATCATGTTGTTTTTGATATTTGTTTTTAAAAAGGGGAAGTTCCCAAAGGGGGGTTTTAAAAATGTGAAGGTTTTGTGGCTGCGAGCCGATTCTTTTGTATAAATATGCTAAAAATGTGAACCTTTGGGAAATTAATAAGTTTTTTTGTTTTTTTGTTGTTTTTTTGAGTTTTGGGGATTACTACTAAATTATATGTTGGAAACATTTCCTTGTGATTCCCCTTTTCCAAATTTTCTGTTTAGTTTTTCCCAAAGGGGGGGCCCAGGGGAGCCCGGGTTATTGGATTGCTTAGATTGGGGATTTTTTCTCTGAAAATTGTGTGCGAGTCATAATTTTATGAAATAGGTAGATTGGCTCAGAGAAAATATTTTTTTTTAGGTTGCTGAAAAGGGTTTGGCGGGGAAAATGGATGGAAAACCCCCAAAGTAGGGTTATGGGGGGGGTTTTTCAAAATTTTCAAGGGGGCCACTCTTTCCCCGAGTGGGAGGTAGGAAAGGGGATGGAGGGGAAAAGGGTTTTTACCGGGTTTGTTAGGGGCTTTGATGATGGGGGAAAGTAGCAACTTTACAGGGGGGCCCTTTCATTTTGTGTTAGCGGTACCCTTTTCCCTTTCCTAAAGGTGGGGCCAAAATCACCCAGTTACTGCCGCGTGCCGGCGGGGTGTGCGGGGGTTTTCCCCGGGGCCTGCTGCTTTTCCCGGGGGGGGGGAAAAGCCACCCAGGCCGTTTGCCGTCTGGGGAGGAAAAGCTCCCCTTTCCTGTCCCGGGGCTCTCTGGGAGTTCTCCACCCCACCGTTGTTTTCCCTGTTCGGGGGGCCCTTTGACCCCGGACTCTTTCGGGGAAGGGCACCCCCACCGGGACCTTCTCTCCCCTCAGTGCCCGGGGGGGGCCTTCAGGGAGGGGGCCCGTCCTTCGACCCCCGGACTCGCGGAGGGCACTGCCCCGGGCCCTTTCCCCTAAAACCGTTGTGCCCCGGGGGGGGCCCTTCGAGGTGTTGTGCCAGCGTGGGGGAAAGGAGTCGGGTGGGGGGGCCTTCAGAGGTGTTGTCCCCCAAGGGGGGGGAGGAGTCAGATGGGGGGCCTTTTCAGAGGGGGTTGTGCCAGGGGCGGGGGGGGGATTTCGACTGAGGAGCCACGGTCGCCGCCGGTTGGGCAGGGGGTCTTGGGGGAAAGTCGGATGTGGGGGGGCCAAAGGTCAGCACGGAGTGCAGTGGGCCGGGGAGGGTCAGCCTGTGGGGGCCCGGGTTTACAGCCCCGAGGAGGGAGTTTCCCCGGGGCCCGGGATAGGTTGCCCCAGGGGTGTTGTAAAAGGGGGTTGTTAGCGTTAGGTAGTAGAGAGGGGGTTTTTTTATGCCCCCTTTTGGGAGTAGATGGCCAGCACAGTGAGGGTACTTGTCTTTCCCCCTCCGTTGGGGGAGGGAAAGCGACCAGTTCGGTAGGGGCCCCGGGTCAAAAGAGAAGGGTGGGTCCTGGGGGAGAGGGGTGGGGGGGTAGTGTTTAGAAAATTTAGAGCCCCCTTGGGGTTTGCCCTTTGGGCCCCTAGTGTTAGTCCCCACGTGTGCGGGCTATTCGCATCCTAGGTCGCAGTGGTTTACCGCAAGGGTTTGCTTTAGCATAGGTTGGGGGTTCAGGGTCGTAGCAGGGTAGGGGGGTCGGGAAAGAAGGGGAGATAAGGGTTTTTGGGGCGTGGAGGGACGTGGGGGGTTGGCGCCTAGTGTGTGGTGTAAATTTAAAGGGAAGTGGCTTGTTTGGGTAAAAAGCTTTGTTATTTTTGTGTTTTGGTTTGCTCTGTGTGAAATGGTTTTGGGAAAAAGGGTTTGGAAAGGGCCGTCCGGCTTAGCGACCGTGAATTTGGTGGGGGTGCGGGGTATCGATAGGGGGTTTTCGGGGTAGGTGAAAGGTAGCTGAAGGGAGGGGGGGGGGGGTTTTGGGTCCGGGGGTTTACGTCGTGTGGTGGGGGGTTTTGGTGGGAGGCTTTACCGTCCCCTGGGGGGTTTGGTACGTAGTGTCCCTTTTTCACTTCGGGCTTTTTTCCCGGGTGGCTTTGGGGCCCGGGCATTGTTTTGGTGTGAATGGGTTGGCGCTTTCCGATTTGGGGGTGGGGGTTTATGAATGATCAATAAATATTGAGTGGTTTTTGGGAAGTGCAAAGGTGACTCGCGTCAGTGTAGGTGGGGGGTTGCTGGAGGGTCCGATTTTTCGTTGTGTCCCTTTTTTTTTGGTTTTACCCCAGGGGGATTTAGTGGTACCCAGCCGGGACTGTGCACCCCTTGTGTGTTCGGATATCCTGGGGGGGGTTTTAAAAGAGCAGTGTAAGCCGGGTAAAAACCCCCCTTTTTTGTGGGAACTCGAGGGTGCGCAGTGTTTGGCATGGGTTTGTGTGAGTGCCCCTGGATTTGAGGGGTGCAAGTGCACTGATCGGGGTGGTTTGCGGCCTCCCAGAGCAGTGGGGCCCTGTGCTAAAAATTTCCCATTTTTTTAAACTGGTGCGCATGCACAGTGGACGGTGGCCCCCGGGGTGTCACGTGATTCAGTCGGTGGACTAGAAGTGCATTGGAAATTTTTAGGGGTTAGCCCCATGTCGGTTGGGAAAGAGATTTTAAAAGTGGGGGTGGAGTTATGCGGGTTTGCGTGACTATTGGGGGATTTTTGTCCCTTGTGGTTGCTTCGGGGGCAAGTGCGTAGTCGGGGAAACCTCCGTTGCGCTAGATAAACATACTGGTTTTTTGGCAAAGATCGAAGTAGTAGGGGTAACCTATGTCCAAGCACACCCGACCCCTTTCCCCCAGTCCCGGCCCCTGTAGTGTCAGGGATCCACGGCCCCCACGGCAGTTTAACAAACCAAAGGTTTAGTAAACCAGGATGCGGGGGTGGACCCAAAAAACGGGGGGCGGGGGCGTTTGCGAAGTTCCCCAAAGTTGGGAACGGGGGATGGGTTTAGGGGGGAGAGCTCCCCCAAGTTGGGCCCGGGAAACTGGGTGCTTTAATGGGAGGGAAAAAGAGGCAAAGGAAAAAGGCAGAGTTGGGCCCGGGGATGGAGGAGAAAGTGAGGCAGAAGATAAAAAAAAAGGAAGAAAAAAGAGAAAGCTGTAGGCGGGGGTTAGTTAGAGATGAACAGGGGAAGATTAAAAGGGGAAAAAGTGATAGACAGAGGAAGATGGAAGGGGACAAAAACCCTGCTAGGCGAGGGAGTCGAGATGACAGCGTCGAAGATGGAAGAGGAAAAAGCTGCTAGGCAGGGGGAAGTTTGAAGCAGAGGGAAAAAGGAAGGGGAAAGAAAGGTGAAGGCAGAGGGATTAGAGGGTGGGGATAAAGGGGATGAAAAGAGAACGGGCCCTGCAGAGGAAGAAGATGGGGGAAAAAAGGGGCGATAAGAAAATAGAAGTCAAGAAACGGCAAGCTGAGTTAGAGGAAAGAAAAGGGGAGAGCTAAACTTTAAAAAGGGGAGCAGGCCTAAGATGAACCCGCGCACAGAAAAGGGTTTGGGATTGGGGGGAAAGGAAACGAAAGCGGGTCCCCTTGGGCCCGGTTAGGGAAAGAACGACGATTTTTGGGACGTTTTTTCATCCCCCCATTTGGGTTTGTAGCCCAATGTGAAGTGGAGCGGGGACCTCAGGGCCCCAACTTTTCTGATGTTTTCTGCTGAGGGGAAAAAGGTAAAAGGAAGCAGGGGATGGGGTTTAAAAAGTGTGGATGGTTAAGGACTAGAGCAGATAAAGAGCCCCCCTGTTCGGGCCATTTCAGGTAGATGCTGGGGGCCTCCCGGGAAAAGTTCGAAGCATCAAAAAAGGGAAACGCTGCTGAGACTTTCCCCCCAGGTGTGGGAAGGATAAAGCGGGGTTTTCCCCCTCTGGTGTGCGGGGCGGGCAAGGATGAGAGTGTGGCAGAGGATGTTAAGGTTCTGCTTTCCAAGAACATTTTTAACCAGTTTGCGGGTCCCAGAGTTCACGTTTGGGGTGGGAAAGGGACATGCCCGAAAAGGTTGATAAATGGAACAGAAGTACGGGTTTTAGCGGGGCCCAAAAATTGGGGAGGAAGGCAAAAGAAAAGCCCGAAAGAAACGCCCAACCTGGGTAATGGGGCGTGAAAAAAGGCGGGGAGCCACCCTCCCGAGAGGTCCCAAAACAGTGATGGTGCATACAGCAGCAAAAAACCAGGGAGTCAAAAGGGGGCCTAGATCGACCATAGTCTTTTTCAAACTGAAGGAACCCGGGGGCCCAAACATCGTGGGAAATTTCCCCCTGACCCCCATTCCTTTGGGAGCTTTTCCATTGTTGCGACCCCCCCCAAGCCGAGTGGGCCCCGAGTTGTGTCGCCCATGGCTGAGCAGGGGTTTAGGGCCCCTGCGTGCATTGTAGAATTTTAAGGGGAGCCGGGGAAATGGATTGCGAGACACTGGTGCGGATACACCTTTGGGGCCCCGAGTGGTTGGTACCAGCAGAGCGTACACAGGAGGGGAATTTCCCAGTAGGTTGGCTAAATCCAGATGTAGGCTGGGGTTTCCTGGGGGGAAAAACGAGTTAAAAGTCACCATTCATCGCGGGGAAGGGTTGGGGTTTTAGTCATAAATTACCCCTGGCGGGAAAGTCCTGGGGGGAAATTTTCGCAAAGAAATGGGGAGTTTCCCCGGTTGGACACGTGTGCCTGTATACGCAGGACCCGGCGTTGGTGGGGGAGGCAGACAGCCGCAGGAGCCGGGGCAGCAAAAAAACCTTTTACCTTTCCCCGGGGAAAGGAATGATCCTAAATCCCCTTCCCCCCAGCATTTTAATTCAGATGCGGCCCAGGAGGGAAACCCTTGGGGGAAGGCTGGGTGCGTGTGAATCGGGACGCCCCTTCCACACCAATTTTGGGGCGAGTCAAAAGTACGTCGGAAAATCTGGTTTTTTAGGGTTTCAGACGGTTTGGGGCCCCAAGGGCGTAGGGGATTTCAAATCTGCGCCCCAGCTGAACTACGGCCCCGGTGTTAAAGCTTCCCCAAGACGTACCCGGGTTGGTTCACTTAGGTCCCCCCGAACCAAGGAGGGGGTTTGGGTGGCCATTTTTATTGGCCAGGCTTTGCATGTGATTTTGGGTCGGTTGCCAATCTTCGTCCATTTCCCTTTTAAGGGAAAGGAAAATTTTTTTTTAAGGAACCCTGATGGGGCCCAGGAAAAAGGGGTTTTTGGGAAAAAAAGGGGGCCCCCCGGGAGGGGGGTTTTTTAAAAAAATTGGGGGGGTTTTAAAAAAAAAAAACCCCAAAAAATTTTTTGGGAAAGGGGGGAAAAGGGGGGGGGGGAAAAAAGTGGGGAAAAGGGGGGGGGGGTTTTTTTTTTTGGGGGGGGGGGGGGGGGGGGGCCCTTTTGGGGGGGGAAAAGGGGGAGAGAGAGGGAGAAAGGGGGGGGGGGGGGGAGGGGAAAAAAAGGGAAAAAAATTTTTTTTTTAAAAAAAAAAATTTTTTAAAAAAAAATTTTTTTTTAAAAAAAAAAGTTTGGGGGGGTTTGGGGTTTTTGGGGGTTTTTTGGGGGGGGGGGCCCCCAAAAATTTTTTTTTTAAAGGGGGGTTTTTTCCCGGGGGGGGAAAAAGGGGGGGGCCGGGTTTTTTTAAATTTTTTTAAATTTTTTAAAATTTGGGGGTTTTTTAAAAAAAAGGGGGGGGGTTTTTAAAAGGGGGGGGTTTTTGGGGGGGGGGAAAGGGGGTTTGGGGGGTTTTGGGGGGGTTTTTTTTTAAAAAATTTTTTTTTGGGGGGGGGTTTTTTTTTTGGGGGGGAAAAGGCCCCTTGGGGATAAAAAAAAGGGGGGGGGTAAAAAAATTTTGGGGTGGGGGGGGGTTTTTTTTTTTTTTGGGGGGGGGGTTGGTTGGGGGGGTTTAAGGGGAAGGTTTTTTTGGGGGGAAAAAAAAAAAAATTTTTGGGGGGGGGTTTTTTTAAAAATTTTTTTTTTTTTTTTTTTTCCCGGGGGGGGGTTTTTTGGGGGGGGGGTTTTGGGTTTTTTTTTGGGGGGGGAAAAAAATTGTTTTTTTCCCCCTTTTCCGGGGGGTTTTTTGGGGGGGTTTTTTTGGGGGGTTTTTTTTTGGGGGGGGGGGGCCCCCGGGGGGTTGGGGGGGGGGGCCCCGGGGTTTTTTCCCGGGGGCCCCCGTTGTGGGGGGTCCCCCCTTTTAAAAAGGCTTGGGGGTTTGGGCCCGGTTTTTTTGGGGGGGGTTTTTTTCCCCTTTTGGGGCCCTTTTCCCCTTTTTTAAAATTTTAACCCTTTTTTGGGGTTTTTTTTTTGGGCCCGGGGGTTTTTTTTTTTTTGGGGGTTTTTTTTTTTGTTTTTTTGGGGTTTTTTTTTTTTTTTTTTTGGATTTTTTTTTTTTTTCTGGATTTTTTTTGGGGTTTTTTTTAAATTTTTTTTTTTTTTGGGGGTTTTTTTTTTGGGGGTTTTTTTTTTTTTTTCCCCCCCTTTTTTTTAAAATTTCCGGGGGGGGGAAAAAATTTTATTTTTTAATTTGGGGGGGGAAAAAAATTTAAAAGGGGGGGTTTTTTTAAAAAAAGGGGGGGTTTTTTTTTTTGGGGGGGGGAAATTTTTTTTTAAAAAAGGGATTTTAAAATTTTTTAAAAAAGGGGGGGGAAATTTTAAAAAAAAAAAAAGGGGGGGGGGGGGGGAAGGGGGAAAGGGGAAGGGGTTTTCTTTTTTTTTTTTTTTTTTTTTTTCCCCTTTTTTTTTTTTTTGGGGGGTTTTCCCGGGGGGGGCCGGGGGTTTTAAATTTTTTTGGGGGGTTTTAAAAATTTTAAGGGGGTTTTTTTTGGGGGAAAGTTTTTGGAAAATTTTGGGGGGGGAAATTTTTTTTTAAAAGGGGGAAAATTTTTGGGGTGGGAAAAAAATTTTTTTTTTGGGGGGAAAATTGGGGAAAAAAAAAGGGGGGGTTAAAAAAAAGGGGGGTTTTTTTTGGATAAAATTTTTGGGGGGGGTTTAAAAGGGGGGGGGGGGGAAAAAAGGGGGGAAAAAAAATTTTTTTAAAAATTATTTTTGGGGAAAAAAAAGGGAAGGGGGGGGGTTTTTTTTTGGGGGCCAAATTTTTTTTAAAAAAAAATTTTTTTTTTTTTTTTTTTTTTTTTTTTTTTTTTTTTTTTTTTTCTTTTTTTTTTCCCCCCCCTTTTTTTTTTCCCTTTTTTTTTTTTTTTTTTTTTTTTTCCCCCTTTTTTTTTTTTTTTTTTTTTTTTTTTTTTTTTCCTTTTTTTTTCCCTTTTTTTTTTTTTTTTTTTTTTTTATTTTTTTTTAAAATTTTTTTAAAACCCTTTTTTTAAAGGGGGGGTTTTTTTGGGGGGGGGGGGGGGGGGGGAATTTGGGGGGGTTTTTTTTTTTTGGGTTGGGAATTTCCCCAAAAAAAAATTTTTTTTTTGGGGGGGGGTTTGGGAAACCCCAAAAAAAGGGGGGTTTTTGGGTTTTTAAAAGGGGGTTTTTGGTGGGGTTTTCCCCGGGGGGGGAAAAAAATTTCCCCCAGGGGGTTTTTGGGGGGGGGTTTGGGGGTTTCCCCCAGGGGGGTTTTTTTTCCCCCCGGGGGGTTTTCCCCTTTCCCCCCCCTTTCCCCCCCCGGGGGTTTTTTGGGGGGGGGGGGCCGGGCGTTGGGGGGCCCCCCCCCAATTTTTGGGGGTTTGGGGGGGCCCCCCCGGGGGGGCCCCTGGGGGGGGGGGGGGGGGGCCCCCCCCAACCCAATGGGGCCGGGGGGCCCCGGGGGAGGGTTTTTTGGGGGGGGGGGGGAAGGGGCCCCCCGGGGGGTTTTCCCGGGGGGTCCGGCCGGGGGGGGTTTGGGGGGGGGGGGCGGGGAAAAATTTTTTTGGGGGGGTTTTTGGGGGGGGGGGGAGGGGGGAGAAGGGGGGGGGGCCCCCCCGGGGGGGTGGGGGCCCGGTTTTTGGGGGGGTTTTTTTTGGGGGGGCCCCCCGGGGGGGGGGGGGCCCCCTTTTTCCCCCCCAAAAGGTTTTTGGGGGGGGGAGAAGGGGGGTGGGTTTGGGGGAGAAAGGGGGGGTTTTTTCCCCCCTTTTAGTAGTTTCCCCCTTTTTGGGGGGGTTTTTCCCCGGTTGGGGGAAACCCCGGGGGTTTCCCCAAAAGGGGTTTTGGGGGGTTGGGGGGGGTGGGGGAAAAGGGGGTTTGGGGGGGGGGTGGGTTGGGGGGGCCCCTTTTTGGGGTTTTTTAAAAAAAAAGGGGGGTTTTTTGGGGGGGGGGGGGTTTTTTTTTTTTTGGGGGGGGGGGGGGGGGGGCCCAAAATTTTTTTTTTCCCCTTTTTTTTTTAAACCCCCTTTTTTTTGGGGGGGTTTTTCCCTTTTTTTTTGGGGGGGGGGTTTTTTTTGGTTTTTTGGGGGTTTGGCCCTTTTTTTTTTTTCCCGGGGGGTTTTTTTTTTTTCCCCAAACCCCTTTTTTTCCTTTCCCCTTTTTTTTGTTTTCCCCCCCCAAAAAATTTTTTTTTTCCCTTTTTTTCGGATTTCCCCTTTTGGGGGGTTTTTTTTTGGTTTTTTTTTTTTCCCTTTTTTTTTGGAAAAAACCCCCAAAAAAATTTTTTTTTAAAAATTTAAAAAGGGGGGGGTTTTTTTTTTGGGGGGTTTCCCTTTTTTTAAAAGGGTTTTTTCGAGGTTTTTGGGGGGGGGGCCCCGAAATTTTTATAAATTTAAAAAGGGGGGGGAAATGGGGTTTTTTAAAGGAAAAATTTTTGGGGGTTAAATTTTTTTTTTTTCGATTTTTTTAAAAGGGGGGGGCCCTTGTGGGGGTTTTTTTAAAAATTTTTTTAAAAAGGGGGGGGGGTTTTTTTTTCAAAAAAAACCCTTTTTTTTTTCCCCCCCGGGGGGGTTTTTAATTTTTTGGGGTTAAACCGGGAAAATTTTGGGAAAAAATTTTTTTAAAATTTTTTTTTTCCCCCCCCCTTTTTGGGGGTTTTTTTTTTTTTAAAAAATTTTAAAAAAAAATTTAAAAAATTGGGGGAAAATTTAAAAAAAACCCTTTTTTTTTTAAAAAATTTTTTTTTTCCCAAAAAAAATTTTGGGGGCCCTTTTTGGGGGGGGGGAAAGGGGAAAAAAATTTTTTGGTTTAAAAAAAAATTTTTTTGGGGGGTTTTTTTTTTTTAAAGGGGGTTTTTTTCCAAGGGGTTTTTTTTTGGGGGTTTTGGGGCCCCCCTTTTTTTTGGGGGGGGTTTTTTTTTTTTTTTTTAAAAAGGTGGAAAAATTTTTAAAAAAAATTTTTTTTTTGGTTTTTTTTTTTTTTTGGGGGGGGTTTTTTTTTTTTTTTTAAAAAAAATTTTTTTAAAATTTTTTTTTTTTTCCCCGGGTTTAAAAAAAAAAAAACCCCCTTTTTTTTAAAAAATTTTAAAAATTTTTTTTTTTTTTTTAAAAAAATTTTCCCCCCCCGGGGGGGGCCCCCCCCCCAAAAAAAAATTTTCCCTTTTTTTTTCCCCAAAAAAAGGGCCCCTTTTTTTTGGAAATTTTCCCGCCCCCTTTTTCCCCTTTTTTTTTTCTTTTGGGGTTTTTTAAAAGGGGGCCCCCCCCTTTTTTTTCCCCCGGCCCAAAGGGGAAAAGGGGGGGGGGGCTTTTTCCCTTTCCCCCTTTTTTTTTTGGGGGGGGGGAAAAATGGGAAACCCCACCCCAAAAAACCCAAAACCCCCCCCGGTGGGGTTTTTTCCCCCCCCCCTTTTCCCGGGGGGGCCTTTTCCCCTTTTTCCCCCCCCCCCCTTTTCCCCCCCCAAAAAAAAGGTTGGGCCCCCTTTTAAAAGGGGGTTTTTAAAAAACCCCCCCCAAAAAAATTCCCCCTTTTTTTTTCCCCCTTTTTTTTTAAAAATTTTTTTTTGGGGGGGTTTTTGGGGGGGGGAAAAAAAATTTTTTTTTTAAAGGGGGGCCCAAAAAAAATTAATTTTTTCTTTTTTTTTCCCTTTTTTTGGGTTTGGAATTTTTTAAAAAGGGGGCCCCCAAAAAAAAAAGGGGAAAAAAGGGTTTGGGAAAAAAGGGGGGGGTTTTTTAAAAAATTTTTAAAAAATTAAAATTTTAAAAAAATTTTGGGGGGGGACCGGGGGGAAAAAAAGAAAAAACGGGGAAAAAAAAAATTTTTTGGGAATTTCTTTTTTTAAAAGGGGGGGGTTTTTAAAATTTTAAAAACCCTTTTTTTTGGGGGAAAATTTTTTTTGGGGGCCCCAAAATTTTTTGGGGGGAAAAATTTTTTTTTTTGGGGGGGGGGGGGGTTTTGGGGGGGTTTTTCCTTTTTCCGGGGGGGGGTTTTCCCCGTTGGGTTTTTGGGTTTTTTTTTGGGGGGGGGGGGGGGGGTGGGGTTTGTTGGGGCCGGGGGAAACCTTTTTTTTTTTTTGGGCCCCCCCCCTTTTTTTTCCCCCCAAAAAATTTTTTTTTGGGTTTAAAAAAATTTTTTTAAATTTTAAAAAAATTTTCCCCCCCCCAAAGGGGAAAAAAAATTTCCCCAAAAAATTTTTCAGGATTTTTTTCTTTTTTTTGTTTTTAAAAAAAGGGAAGGGGTTAACGGAAAAAGGGGGTTTAAAACCCCCCCCCCGGCCCTTTTTTTTTTTCCCCCTTTTTGGGGGGGTAAACCCCCCGGGGGGGCCTTTCCCCCCCCCGGGGGAAAACCCCTTTTTTTTTTGGGGGGGGGTTTTTTTGGGGGGGAGGCCTCAACGGGGGTTTTTCCCCCAAAAAAGGGGGGGCCCCCTTTTTTTAAATTTTTTTTTTTTGGGGGGGTTTTTTTTTTTAAAACCGGGGTTCCCTTTTTAAAAATTTTTCTTTGGGGGTTTTTTTTTTTTTCCCTTTTTTTTTTTTTACCCCCCAAAATTTTTTTTTTTGGGGGGGGGAAAATTTTTCCTTTTTTTGGGGTTTTTTTTTGGGGGGGAAAGGGGGGGGCCCCCCCCCCCTTTTTTTTAAAAAAGGGGGAAAAAAATGTTTGGGGTTTTGGGGTTTTTGGGGGGTTTTTTGGGTTTTGGGGGGGGGGCCCCCTTTTTTTTTTGGGGGGGAAAACCCCCCCGGGCCCCCCCCGGGGGGGGGTTTTTTTTTGGGGGAATTTTTTGGGGTTTTTTGGGGGTTTTTTTTTTCCCCCGTTCCCCTTTTTCCCCCCAAAAAAAGGGGGGGCCGGGGGGGTTTTTTTGGGGGGGTTTTTGGGGTTTTGGTTTTTTTTTTTAAAAATTTTTTTCCGGGGGGGGGTTTTTTTTTTTTTGGGGGTTTTTTTTTTTTTGGTTTAATTTTTTTTTGGGGTTTTGGGGGTTTTTCCCCCTTTTTTTCCCCCGGGGGGGGTTTTTTTTCCTTTTTGGGGGGGGGCCTTTTTTGGGGGGGGGGTTTTTTTTTGTTAAATTTTTTTCCCCCCCTTTTTTTTGGGGGGGGGCCCCCCCCGGGGGGCCCCCCCCTTTTTTTTTGGGAAAAAAAATTTTTTGGGGGGGTTTTTTTTTATGGCCCCCCCTTTTTTCAACCCCCCCTTTTTTTTTTCCCCCCCCCCCCCCCTTTTTTTTTTTGGCCTTTCCGTTTTTCCCCCCTTTTTTTTTGTTTAAAGGGGGGAAAAAATTTTTTTGGGGGGGAAAAAAAGGGGTTTTTTGGGTTTTTGGGGTTTTTTGGGGGGTTTTTTTTTTTTTGGGGGTTTTGGGGGTAATTTTTTTCCCCCCAAAAAAAGGGGGGCCCCCCCCTTTTTAATTTGGGGGCCTTTTTGGGGGGGGCCCCCGGGCCCCCCCCTTTTGGCCCCTTTCTTCCCCCTTTTCCCCTTTTTTTTCCCCAAAAAAAAGGGGGTTTTAAAAAAGGGGGGGGGTTTTTTCCCCCCAAACCCTTTTTTTTTTCCCAAAATTTTTTTGGGTTTTTGGGGTTTAAAAAAACCCCCAAAAAAAAAATTTTAAAAAAAATTTTTTTTGGGGGAAAAAAAAAAAACCCCCCCCAAGGAAAACCCCCCTTTTTTTTTAAAAAAACCCCTTTTTCCGGGGGGAAAAAAAACCCTTAAAAAGGGGGAAAACCCCCCAAAAAAAAAAGGGGGGAAGGGGGAAAAAAGGTTGGGGGGAAAAAAAAGGTTTTTGCCGGGGGGGAAAAAAACCCCCGGAAAAGGGGGAAAAAGGGGGTTAAAAAAGGGGAAAAAATTTTTTTCCTTGGGGAAAAAGGGGGGAAAAGGGGGGGGAAAAAAAAAGCAAAAAATTAAATTTAAAAAAAAAAAATTGGGGAAAAAAAAAAATTTTAAAAGGGAAAAATTTTAAAAAAATTTTTTAAAAAACCCCTTTGGGAAAAAAAACCCCGGGGGCCCCAAAAAAATGGCCCAAAAGGGGGAAAAAATTTGGGGCCCCCAAACCCTTTAAAAAAATTAAAATGACCCAAACCCCCCGGGGGAAAAAAAGGGGGGGGTTTTTTTTCCCCCCCTTTTTAAAAATTTTTTGGGGGGGGATTAAAGGGAAAAAATTTCCCCCCTTTTGGGGAAAAAAAAAAAAGGGGGGGGGGGGGAAAAAAAAAAAAAAAAATTTAAAAAAAAAGGAAAGCTTTTAAAAAAAAAAAAAAACAAAAAAAAGGGGGGCCCCCCCCAAAAAGGGGAAAAAAAAAAAAAAAAAATTGGGGAAAAAAAAAAAAAGGGGGGAAAAAAACCCCAAAAAAAAAAAAGGGAACCAAAAAGGAAAAAAAAAAAACCCCCCCCTTTTTAAAAAAACCCCCCCCCAAAAAAAAAGGGGGCTTTTTGGGGGGGGGGGTTTTTAAAGGGTGGGGTTTTTGGGGGGGAAAGGGTTTTTTTGGGGGGGGTTTTTTTTTTTGGGGTGGTTTTTTTTTTTGTGTTGTGGGGGGGGTTTGTGTGTTTTTTTTTTTTTGGGGGGGGGGGGGGGGGGGGGGGGGTTTTTTTGGGGGGGGGGTGGGGTGGTTTTGGGGGGGTTTTTGGGGGGGTTTTGTGTGTTTTTTGGGGGGGGGGGGGGTTTTTTTTTTTGGGGGTTTTTTTTTTGGGGGGGGGGGTTAATTTGGGGGGGAATTTTGGGGGGGGGGTTTTTGGGTTTTTTGGGGGGGGGGGTTTTTTTTTTTTTTTTTTTTTTTGGGGGGGGGGGGGGGGGGGGGGGTTGGGGGGGGTGGTTGGGGGTTTTTTTAGGGGGGGGTGTTTTTTTTTTTGGGGGGGGTTTTTTTTTTTTTTTTGGGGGGGGGTTTTTTTTTTTTTTTTTTTTCCCCCCCCCCCAAAAAACCCCCCCCCAAAAAAAAAAAAACCCCCCCCCCCCCCCACCCCCCCCCCCCCCCACGGGCCCCCCCCCCCCACCAAAAACCCCCCCCCCCCACCCCCCACCCCCCCCCCCAAAAAAAACACCCACACAAACCCCCACACACCCAAAACAAACACACCACACACCCCAACGAAAAAGGGGGAAAAACCCCCCCCCCAACCCTTCCCCAAACCCCCCTTTCCCCTCCGGCATGGGTCCCAGGTGTTGTAGAAGGGGTAGCGTTAGGTAGTAGAGTAGGGGTGTTAGTTACTGCCTCCTTTTGGGACGTATGGCCAGCACAGTGTAGGGTACTTGTCGTTGCCTCCGTTAGGGACGCAGCGACCAGTTCGGTAGGGGTCCCGGGTCAAAAGAGAAGGGTGGGTCCTGGGGAGAGGTGTGGGTGGTAGTAGTTTAGAGAATAGAGTCCCTTGGGTTGTCCTTGTCCCTAGTAGTTAGTCACCACGTGTGCGGGCTATCTCTGCGTCCCTAGGTCGCAGTGATATACCGCAACTGGTGCTTTAGCATAGCTTAGGGGTCTCAGGGTCGTAGCAGGGTAGTGTGGGTCAGGGAAGAAGTGAGATAATGGTGTAGGGGCGTGGATGGACGTGAGTGGTGGCGCCATAGTGTGTGTGTGAAATAAAGAAGTGCGCTTGATTGTAAAGCTGTGTTATTGTGCTGTATTGTCTGCTCTAGTGTGTAATAGGTGTGGGAAAGGGTGGTAGGGCCGTCCGGCTTAGCGACCGTGACATGCACCATAGTCTTTTTGGATAGTTCGGCCACGTTGCCTGACTCTGTATCCCCAGCCTGACTTACCTTTGGCGACAGAACCGTCAGTGTATATAACAATCTCTTCTTTTATGTCGAGGTTTTCCACCTGCATCTGAATTTCATCGTTGGTGTAGCCTCTGGCCTTTCCTGACTGTCTCTTGTAAGTTCTGGAGTGAGGACAATTTTGTAGGTGTGTTTGGAGTGATCTGGATACTTTCCTCATTCCTTCGTTTCCACCCTGCCTATGATATTGTCATGAACCCGCCTTTTAGAGCCAAATATGACTTAAAGCCAAATGAGATTCCTCCACTGGGTCTTCGTATTTTGCCCCATTTCGGGGCAGCTGGCATTGACCTTGATGCTGTTGATGATGGTCCATTACAGACTGATTTACCTCCTTGGAAAGTCGCCAATCCAGAGATTAATTTATATTTAACTCAATTTCGAAAGGAGGTCACCTCGAGTGTTGCATATAAACAACTTTATCTTGGGCAATGTGAACTTTATAAAGATTTTATCAAGATTTTTACTGATGGTTCTAAGAAAGGTGAGAGGGCTGCAGCTGCCATTGTGGGTGATAACGATTTTCAGGAGCCTACTTTGTTAAGATTGCGGGATTGGTCATCTGTTTACACTGCTGAACTGAAGGCTTTAAATCTGGCCCTCAGTGCGGTGTCCAGATCAGATCAGAATGATTTCCTTATTTTATCGGATTCATTGTCGGCATTGTCGGCTTTGTCGACAAGAGAAGTATCACATCCAGTATTAGCGGATATTCATGATCTTCATACTCAGCTTGTCTCTTCGGGAAAGCATATAGTTTTCTTATGGGTCCCCAGTCACATGGGAATCTATGGTAACTCAGTGGTGGACAAAGCAGCCAAACAAGCTCTCGGTGCAAGTCTTTCCAGGAGGCCTATGCAGTTTGTTCCTCACTCTGATCTACGTCATAAATCCAGTTTGTATTGTCGTGAACTGTGGCAGAGTGAATGGTGTAATCAAATTCATAATAAATTGTTTAAAATTTGCCCAGATTTAACCAATCCTTTCCCATCGGTGGTACGTAACCGTAAAGAGGAATCGATTTTGTCACGGTTACATATTGGGCACAGCTATATAACGCACAGTTGGATATTCAGAAGGGAAGACCCCCCATGGTGTGTTGCGTGTGACAGCTTGTTCAGTGTTAATCATTTTTTGACAGAATGTGCTGATTTGATGTGTATCAGAGAGAAGTTCTTTTCCACCAGTGATTTATCGGTTCTTTTTCGTGAGATTTCAGTGGATCTTATTTTTCTTTTTTGAAAGAGGTAAACTTATATTATAAAATATAGGGTTTTATTAATGTATACAGGTGTCGAAGGAGTTGAAAAGATAATTGTGCTTTTGTCCTCATAAATTTTAAGTGATGTGTTAATACTAGTGTGAGTATTTGTATCAAGAGACTCAGATATGATAGCTGAGGTCCTGATTTGGCTCCTAGTAGTCCGCTGGACCCTATAAACACTAACTAACTAAACTAAACTATTCCTTCGTTTCCTTGAAATCTGACAATAACTGGCGCACAAGCTGTATTGTCTTTTGTCTGTCCCACCCATGATTTTCCACGTCCCAGACGAGTGCCCTTTGTTTCCTTGCCTGCCGTGTGGGGTCCTTCCAAGTGCTCTAAACTGTGCCTTCACCTGTTCTAGGTTGTACCTGGACCTGCATTGGCGGAAGGTGAAGCAGGTATCGCATAGCTTTGATCAATCTGTTCGCTTCATTTGGAATTCTTTCTAATTTGAAAAGGTTGCTCTTGGACAGTGGTGCAAGCCCTCATCCATAATCAGCCCCACACTGAGTCTAACTGCCTGACACAGTCGGTAGACAGGGCGCTGTTCAGTGCCTTTGCCTGCCACTGCTTTCATGGCTAGCAGGCGCTTTTTCTCAACACGCTTCCTAAATTCAGCACTCTCTCAAAGCCGACACCCAAATCACGTGATGGGCCTACGCTCACAGCTGTACTTAAGCTAACACCAATGCACACTCCCTGGCAGATGTAGCCTAATCCTCTCCTACAGCCTGGCACGTGCTGTTCATCACAAGGCCAGTTCCAGATAGTGCTTGCTTTCAGCAAAGGGGGACGATACTGTTGCATCATTCATTCATTGGTAAAGGGAGGTTGCATTGCTGTGTTAATTACAAAACTCTGACCTTTCTTTCTAAGTATTCTTTCTTTGCAGTGGATTTTGGATTTAGTGCAATAATCATAATACACATGTTTGTGCGTAATTGACAAAAGTGCCGGAAATAAACGTAAAGTGCTCAATTTGGGACTTCTGTGAGGATAAGTCTCTGCTGTGAGCGTAGGCCTATTACAAGCGTAGGTTGTCAGTGGATGCAATTGCTATTCCAATACATGGAACTGGTCAGGGGTAATATTTCAGGATTTGTACCTGAAACTGCTGCGGTGCTAGATAAAGTATTTCAAGGAACTAGAAGTACTACCCACATACCATTAAACCTGGATGATTTCATAATCTTTCAAAAGCGTGGTGAACGAGGACTAGCTATGATAATGAGAAACAACTTGAAAACAAATTGTCCAGGATAAACTTTGAAAAATGGTGTAGCAGCACACGTGAACTTATGGGCTGAAACTGGAAAGACCTGATGGTATTCGGGAAAGCCTTCTACTAGTCTTTAAGCGCCCCGCAAATGATGCTAATCTAGATCTCCGTTGACAGGTTGTCACACGTCCCCGTCTGTCGTCACTCCTCTGTGTGTGTGTGTGTTATGTGTGTGTGTGTGTGTGTGTGTGTGTGTGCGTGCATGCGTGCGTGCGTGCGTGCGTGCGTGCGTGCGTGTGTGTGTGTGCGTACGTGCGTGCGTGCGTGCGAGCGCGCGCGCAGCGTGCGTGCGTTTGTCTGTGCGTACATGTGGACAAACAAAGATTTTATTCAACTTAATTGTAACTATTTTCACACATCCATCAAAGTCACATCTGGTGAAATGTCACTGGACAAAACAATTTGGCATGTATCTCCGTGCATTCGTAATGCAAAATGTTGTTCTTTAAATGCAAAAAGGCTTATCTGCCATGAACGCAATGGCAGCTAAAGGCATTGAACAGCGCCTTCTCTACCGACTGTGTCACGCACTTATACTCTTCTTCTTCTTCCTCCTCGTTCGCTTGCCATTAGATGAGCAGCCCGGTGTCCTCGATGAAGGCTGCGTCCACCGCAGCTCCTCCAGGGTGCCGTACAAACTTGGTTTCCACTGCTGTCGGTGTTGGCCAGTACTTCCTTCTGGATGCTGCATGCGTCATACAGTCTTGAAGGATGTGGTCTGTTGTCATTAGTCCCTCACCACAAGGGCACTCTCCACTCTGTCCAATGCCAAATTTTGTGTGCATGTGGTGGTGCAGCAATTGTGTCTAGTCCTCAGGCGGAAGATCATTGACCTGTTCCCGTCGTCCGCAAATGGTATTTGTCTTCTGGGTTGTGTTTGGGGTGCTGGAGGTGCCACTTTATTCCTTGCTGTGCCTTGATGATTGTCTTGATTTCATCATATGACACCAGGTTGTTGGCCTGCTCCTTCTGTGCACCATCTTTTGCCAGAATATCCGCTTTTTCGTTGCCTCTGATACCACAGTGTGCTGGTACCCATTGTATCACCGCTCTCTCCACTCTGGCACTCAGGGCAACAAGGGCTGAAGTAAGATGGTTCTGTTCTTTGCAGCGGAATTCTTGAGGGCTTGGAGTACGGAAGAGAGCGTCTGAGAACACCACCACTGCCTGTTGTTCTTATGGAGTTCTGCGAGGACTGTTGTGGCTGCCTCACAGAGAGCTTCTCGCTCAGCTCGGAAGTTGGTGGAGTATTTTCTGTTGGGATTGCAATTCTTCATCTCCGTCTTGTATCGGAAGGAGATTCCAGCTCCACCATCCCTCGTTGCTTCTGTGGCGGAGCCATCTGTAAAGACATGGGTCAGTCTTTCTGGGGGTACTGGTTGCAGATGTACTCCATTGCCAGGGCTTTCCTTTGGGTGTCTGACTGTGTTCCTCTCTTCTCCACTCCGGGACGACCGGGAATGCTGGTGACGACTGTTGGGAACACCTGCCTCTTCCAAGATGGGTGGATGACATTTGCCGCGATAGGCTTTGCTTCGTGTTCCATCAAGACTGGAATCTGTCTTTCAAGGCGTCTTGACTGGTGGATGAAGCTGCCTCTTTTCAGCCGGCTCTTGGTGGGTCTGCTCATTCTGTCGTTCATTGGATGGTTTTCAAGGCGTTTGAATTTTGCTGCCTGGATGAGGATCTTTGTGTCCCTTCTGTCCTCCAATGACTGCAGCCCAGTGGTCTCCTCCATCTTCAGAATTGGGGTGGATCTCATGGCGCCAGTTATGACACGCTGAGCTTGGTTCTGTATCTTGTTGAGATGGTCAAGGTTTGACTTTGCAGCTGATGCCCATGCTGATGTCCCGTACTCAACTACAGGTCGGACTCTCCCCGTGTAGAGTCTCTTCAGGATACGTTCGTCAGCCCCCCCAGTCCGTTCCTGCAAGTTTCCTCATGATCGCCAGTCTCAGCTTGGCCCTGCTACAGCATCTGGTGATCTGCTGTTTCCAAGTGAGCCTGCAGTCAAAGGTCACTCCCAGGTAGGTAGGTGTGGGTTCCTCTGCAAGTCTTTGGCTGTTCAGAGTAAGCTTCGCCTCTTGCTTCTTGCTGGATAGGCTGAAGACTGTGTAGGTTGTTTTGCTTGAGTTGACAGAGACAAGCCATTCCTTGGTCCAGTCGCTGATCTTATTGAGCGCAGTTTGGAAGCGTACCTGTGCTGTAGTGGTGTACTCTTCGGAGCACCATAGCACCAGGTCATCTGCGTAGATCGCTCCTCTGACCCCTCTTGGCAGATCTCTGACAATGTCATCTATAAAGATAAGGAACAGCGTTGGCGAAAGGACTCCTCCTTGTGGTACTCCCTGTCTCAGCACCTTCTTCTTGCTCTTTTGGCCCTGAATCTTTACTCGACTTGGCGGTTATGTAGGTACTGGCTGATCCAGGTGTACATCCTCCCAGACAAATCACATCGCCGTAGTTTAAGCCTTATACTCAGTGTGATAGATTATGGATTGGGGCTTACAACACTGTCCAACAGCAACCTTCTCAAATTAGAAAGAATTCAAAATGAAGCATTGAGATTGATCCTGGGAACCACAAAGGACACACCAGTTCAAGCTGTGTGATACCTGCTCGACCTTTCTTCAAAGCAGACACGACACCAGCTGGAACAGGTGAAGGCATATTTCAAAGCCCTTGGAAAACCCCAAGACCCACTTCATGCGGCAGTCAAGGAAACAAAAGGCACTCGGCTAGGACGTGGAAAATCATGGATGGGACAGGCAGAAGACAGTATACAGCTTGTGTGCCAGTTAGCAGAACTCAAAGAAACCAAGGAATGGGAGAAATACCCAGACCACTTGAAGCACCTCTACCAAATTGCCATCGCTCCAGAACTTGGAAGGCATTGTCGAGAATGGCCAGAAGGCAAAACCAACGCAGAAATTCAGATGCTGGTAGAAGACCTTTGCACAAAAAATGATGTTTTAATATACACTGACGGTTCTGTCACCAAAGGTAAGTCAGGCTGAGGATACACAGTGAAGCAAAATGACCGAACCATTCAGGAAGACAATGGTGCGCACAGTTTAACAACTTCAAGTCTAACAATGGACGTAGAAGCAGTGACACAAGCACTCCACTGGCGTACATCCATAAGCCAGTTTCAAACTCAACAAGCTGTGATACTGACTGACTCCATGAACCTACTTCAGAAAGTGAAAAGTGGAATGGGAAGCCCTGCTTGGAATGAACTAATGCGCAGCCTTCCATTGGAGAGACTCATATGGATGTACTGCCCTGGACATGATGGAGTTAAAGGAAACGAGAGAGCAGACACACTGGCTGGAAAGGCAACAACAAGAACTGGATTACTGCTTGGCCGATCTGATGTGATAAGAAATCTGAAGAATCACTTAAGCAAACAAGAGCAAAGCCACTATACCATAGATCATCTTTCAGATCTGAACATCAAGAGAGGAAGTGGCCGCACATCCAGACTTAAGGGAAGAGCAAGAAACATCACCAGCCAAACAAACATTGAAATAATTTCAAGGCCAACATTGCGAAGACTCCTAGAGATTGGGGCAAACTCATACTGGGCCTTTCCAATAACAGACACAAAAGATGCAACACATGTCAACTGAGATAAGACTTTGAATCTCTCAGGGTCCCCAGCGTATACTGTAGACGTGTGTGTTCATCAGTGGGGTGATGCCAGCATGTTAATTAGAGTGTCCATGAACATCGTGAGTGTGCAAAGGTTGGTGTGTATGTGTGTGTGTGTGTGTGTGTGTGTGTGTGTGTATGTGTGTGTGTGTGTGTGCGTGTGTGTGTGCGTGTGTGTGTGTGTGTGTGTGTGTGCGTGCGTGCGTGCGTGCGTGTGTGTGTGTGTGTGTGTGTGTGTGTGTGTGTGTGTCTGTGTGTGTGTCTGTGTGTGTGTGTGTGTTCATCAGTGGAGTAATGCCAGCGTGTTAATTAGAGAGTCTACAGACATGTGTGTAGAAGCGTTGGTGTGTGAGTGTGTGAGAGAGAGAGAGATAGAGTGTGTGTGTGTGTGTGTGAGTGTGTGTGTGTGTGTGTGTGTGTGTGTGTGTGTGTGTGTGCGTGTGTGTGCGTGCACGCGTGTGTGTGTGTGTGCGTGGGATGTGTTTGAGGGGGAGGAGTTGTTGTTCTTATTGTTATGCGTATGCATGTGTGTGCGCGAGAGTGCGCGCGCACTTATATGCTGTAATTGATGGTCTTGTTCTTGTTCCTAAGTCATCTTCTGAACATTCACGCACGCAGTCACAACACGCACACACACACACACACACACACGCACGCACGCACGCACGCACGCACGCACGCACGCACGCACGCACGCACGCACGCACGCACACACACACACACACACACACACACACACACATACACGCACGTGCGCGCACTCACACACACACACACACACACACACACACACACACACCACACACACACACACACACACACACACCACACGCACACACACGCACATACGAACGTGTGTGCGTACATTCGCTCGCTCTTACCCACACACATACACACATGTGTGCATGTGCACTTCCACACTGACACGCGCGCGCGCACACACACGCATACACATGAGCGCACAAATGCACACACACACGCGCGCGCGCATGCGCACACGCCCACATACAAAGACACACACATACACACAGATATGTACATATATAGCCTCTATGCAGATACGTGTGCTCACACAAACCCACAAATCACACACACACAACACACACACACACACACACACACACACACACACACACACACACACACACACACACACACACACGTGTGTGTGTGTGTGTGTGTGTGTGTGTGTGTGTGTGTGTGTACATCCACACACCAAAAAAAAAATGGTAGGTAGGCACTCAAGGTCTGACCAGCGCGTTGGGCTAATGCGTAGGCCAGACATCCGCTGAGTCGTAGCCACGAGACCCTCTTCTTCAATAATTGTCTCATCTTTGTTGTTAATTCATTTATCCATCAGTTTCAAATCAAGCGTAGTGTGGTCTCAAAACTTAGCGGATGTGGTGTAGCGTGTATGGACGAGTCCGCACGCAGTGACGCCTCTTTGATGAAACTGAAACTGAAATCGTAATGCAGTTTCGACATTGGTGGAGAATCGTTAGTCACTCGGAAATTGAGTAACGTTATAAGGTTCCTGTTTCGCTGGCTAGCCGAGTGAGGAATTAAACTGCCTGTACAGCTCAACCGTTGGCTGACTGAGTGAACACTTTTGGTTGATTTAGTTATTGAGGGTGAGTATTGTTTTTGCTGCATTTTCTTAATGTTATCACTTACTCTTGCAACGCCTATAAAACGAAGTTATTCGCGAATAACAAATAAGCGCTAATGGAGGTGGTAGTAGAAATAGCAGGAGCAGCGATAGCAGTAGTATTGCTATTTTGTTGTTGTTCTTGCGATCTATTTCCAGGCAAATAGGCTGATTTCAATCCATGTTCTTCGCCAGAA
>CM031616.1:36819881-36824881 GCA_018398815.1 Conus ventricosus | reverse complement strand
ACGCGAGCATGCAAACACCACACACACACCGCGCGCGCGCGCGCGCGCGCGCGCGCACACACACACGCACGCACGCACGCACGCACGCACACACGCACACACAACCATCCTGCAAGGTCTGCCTTTTTCCTTTTCCACACCTCTTTTGTCATTATCCTGTCCCGACATCCTCCTATATTTACGCTTTTACATCATCTGATATCTCTTGTCAAAAAACGTAACCGTGAAAAAAATCTCTCTCTCTCTCTCTCTCTCTCTCTCTCTCTCTCTCTCTCTCTCTCTCTCTCTCTCTCTCTCTCTCTCTCTCGCACACACACACACACACACGCACACACACACACACACACACACACACACACACACACACACACACACACACACACACACACACACACACCACACACACATGTTTATGCATGCCTATATGGATACAAAAGACAGAGATAGGCGCATATGGAAATTTATTAAAAGAGGTAGACAGGTATGTATGTATGCATGTGTGTATATGTTCATACAAATGCTATATGCGCATGTCATGCTGTGAATGAATCGTAGGTCTGTACATATCCATAAGTTTCCATGAAGTATTTGGCTGACGCTTTTCGCTGTTTTCAGATAAAAATCCACGCGAGACCATACAAAGGGGAGAAAATCGACATCGACGCCATAGTCCTTCGCAGTTCAAAGTGCGTGCAGTCCTCATCTTCAGGTACACTGACCGCATGAGTCACACCCATAACAAAAGTTGTCACAGCAACATCAACACCAACAGCAGCGACCATGCCGGAAACGTCAACGACATCAACAACACGACTAGTGCCAACAAATGCAACACCAGCTGAATCAACAATACCAGCCGCATCAACAACACAGGCAGTGCAAGCAACATCAACGATACGAATAGTGCCAACCTCACCAACAAATGCAATACCAGAGCATCAACAACAACACCAGCAAAGCAATAACACCAGCAGAATCAACAACACAAAGAGTGCCTACTTTACCAATAAATAGAACACCAGTCGAATCAACAACACCAGCCGCATCAACAACACCAGCTGCATGAGCAGCATCAACAGCATCAACATTTCCAGTAGCAGTGGCTGTATTGCCTTCTGCAGCAAGCATTGGCAATACTCGAAATAAGTGCAGCATGAACCACACTGAAAACAGCAAGAGCGTCATCAGAAACATCAACAACATTAGCAGCGGCATCAGCAGCACGAACACAAATAGCATCAGTAGCATCAACGACACCAATATGAGCGGCGGCATCCACACCACTAGCTCCATTAACAACACCAGCATCAGCACATCCACAACACTAGCAGCATCAACAACAAGAACACCAGCGGCATCAACAACACTAGCTACATCAGCAACAGTAGCAGTAACACCAGCAGCAGCAGCAGCAACAACATCAGCAGCATCCGCAAAATTATAAACATCAACTGCATAAGCAGCATAAACACTAGCATCAGCATCAGCAGCATTAACATCAACAGCATCAGCAGCATCAACAACGCTAGCAATATCAGCATCAGCAGCATTAACATCAACAGCATCAGCAGCATCAACAACGCTAGCAATATCAACAGTAGCAGCATCAACAACGCTAGCAATATCAGCAGTCGCAGCATCAACAACGCTAGCAATATCAGCAGTAGCAGCATCAACAACGCTAGCAATATCAGCAGTAGCAGCATCAACAACGCTAGCAATATCAGCAGTAGCAGCATCAACAACGCTAGCAATATCAGCAGTAGCAGCATCAACAACGCTAGCAATATCAGCAGCAGTAGCAGCATCAACAACGCTAGCAATATCAGCAGCAGTAGCAACATCAACAACGCTAGCAATATCAGCAGTAGCAGCATCAACAACGCTAGCAATATCAGCAGTAGCAGCATCAACAACGCTAGCAATATCAGCAGCAGTAGCAGCAGCAATGGCGGCAACAGCAGCAACACGGGCAATACCAGCCTCAGAAACAGTATCCACAACACAAAGCCCCACCAGCAGCATTATTAACAATGGCAGCATCAGCAGCGTCAACAACACCAGAACCAGCAACTGCAGCACCATCGACAATACTGGAAACACCATACCCAGCCACGGCAGCAGCAGCCGCCTTAACGCCACGAACACCAGCAACAGCAACGACAGCATTAACAACACCTGAAACACCAACGCCATTAATGAAACTAGACACACCAGCAATATCAACAACCCTGAAAACACTGATAGCATCAACGATACAAAAGGCACGACCAGCATAAACAAAACTAGCAGCGTTAGCGAATTCAACAAATTTAGCAACAACAACATCAACAGCAAAGACAAAATCAGCAACATGAATGAATGAATAAATGAATGAATGGATGAACGAACGAACGAATGAACGGCATAAAACAACAAGAATCACATAATGATAACCAAAACTAAAGAATAAGTGTATTCATATGCAGTAATCGATGCATATGTGCATTTGCTTCTTTGTTTATTACTTTCTTTGTTTGCGTTCGTTCCTACTGTGTGTGTATATGAACACGTGTGTGTCAGGTTCGCCGCTTGCCGTTACTGCTGAGGGCACTGGTTCGCCGCTTGCCGTCACTGCTGAGGGCACTGGTTCGCCGCTTGCCGTCACTGCTGAGGGCACTGGTTCGCCGCTTGCCGTCACTGCTGAGGGCACTGGTTGGCTGCCTGCCGTTCTTGGAGGCAGTGGTGCCCTGGCGGTCGTTGTGTGTGCGGTGGTTGTAGTTATTCTGATCAGGTGTGCTACCTTTTATTATATACATATATGTGTAGGTGGTGGTGGTGGTGGTGGTGTGTGTGTGTGAGTGTGTGTGTGTGTGTGTGTGTGTGTGTGTGTGTGTGTGTGTGTGTGTGTGTGTGTGTGTGTGTGTGTGTGTGTGTGTGTGTGTGCGCGCGCGTGTGTGGTGTGTGTGTGTGTGTGTGTGTGTGTGTGTGTGTGTGTGTGTGTGTGTGTGTGTGTGTGTGTGTATATATTATATATATATATATATTATATATATATATATAGGTCAGTATATTTAAAATGCCTAAAACAATGTTTTAAGTGCTCAACCCCTTGGGGAGCAACATTAGTTAAAACAAGTTAAAAGAGGAATCTTAAAAGATAGTTTTAAGATTCCTCTTTTAACTTGTTTTAAATATATATATATATATATTATATATATATATATATAATATATATATATATATATATATATATATATATATATATATATATGTGTGTGTGTGTGTGTGTGTGTGTGTGTGTGTGTGTGTGTGTGTGTGTGTGTGTGTGTGTGTCCAAAAAAAAAACGAACAGTAATGACAACAAGCTGATGTAGTTATAAGAGAGAGACAGAGAAAACAGACACAGAGACAGACATAAAGAAGGGAAGGAGGTAGGGAGGGGGGTGGGGGAGAGTACCTACTTTAACCTTGATTTTTTTTTCGTCTCTTGCAGTCATGAAATTTATCCAATACGTGCCAGTGCATTTTGCTTTAATGTAGTTTTCTTCTTCGTCTTCTTCTTCATCTTCATCTTCTTCTTCTTCTTCTTCTTCTTCTTCTTTTCTTCTTCTTCTTCTTCTTCTTCTTCTTCTTCCTTTCTTCTTTTTCTTCTTCTTCTGTGCTTTGTTGTTCTTTTTGTCCCCTTTTTAAGAGTTTATAGGAAACACAGAGACACCATTTTGTTTGTTTGTTTGTTCTTCTAAGCTTTGTTGTTCTTTTTTGTCCTTTTTGTTTTTAGGTTTTATAGGAAGCGGAGAGACACCAATCTTAGTTTTCTTCTTCTTCTAAGTTTTGTTGTGTGTTTTTTTTTTCCCTTTTCTAAGGGTACATAGGAAACGAAGAGCACTCATTTTATTTTTCTTCTTCTTCTTAGCTTTGTTGTTCTTCTTTTGCCCTTTTTTGAGGGTTTTTAGGAAACGGAGAGCCACCAATTACTCCTCCGTCAGGCGAGAACCCAGCAAAGAAGACCAGCCAACAGCCACAACTACGTCCAGCACTCCGCAAGGTACCAGTGGTTTGCCTCTCTGTGTCCACGTGTTAGCAGTAGCAGTGGTTTGCCTCTCTGTGTCCACGTGTTAGCAGTAGCAGTGGTTTGCCTCTCTGTGTCCACGTGTTAGCAGTAGCAGTGGTTTGCCTCTCTGTGTCCACGTGTTAGCAGTAGCAGTGGTTTGCCTCTCTGTGTCCACGTGTTAGCAGTAGCAGTGGTTTGCCTCTCTGTGTCCACGTGTTAGCAGTAGCAGTGGTTTGCCTCTCTGTGTCCACGTGTTAGCAGTAGCAGTGGTTTGCCTCTCTGTGTCCACGTGTTAGCAGTAGCAGTGGTTTGCCTCTCTGTGTCCATGTGTTAGCAGTAGCAGTGGTTTGCCTCTCTGTGTCCACGTGTTAGCAGTAGCAGTGGTTTGCCTCTCTGTGTCCACGTGTTAGCAGTAGCAGTGGTTTGCCTCTCTGTGTCCACGTGTTAGCAGTAGCAGTGGTTTGCCTCTCTGTGTCCACGTGTTAGCAGTAGCAGTGGATTGCCTCTCTGTGTCCACGTGTTAGCAGTAGCAGTGGTTTGCCTCTCTGTGTCCACGTGTTAGCAGTAGCAGTGGTTTGCCTCTCTGTGTCCACGTGTTAGCAGTAGCAGTGGTTTGCCTTTCTGTCTCCACGTGTTAGCAGTAGTAATGGTTTGCCTTTCTGTCTCCATGTGTTAGCAGTAGTAATGGTTTGCCTCTCTGTGTCCATGTGTTAGCAGTAGTATGGTTTGCCTTTCTGTCTCCATGTGTTAGCAGCAGCAATGGTTTGCCTTTCTGTCTCCACGTGTTAGCAGTAGCAGTGGTTTGTCTACGGAACCAAAGCAAGGCCGTAGTCTTGGAGAGGACATCGAAACTGAGGTCATCCTGAGAACAGGGCATAAACGGCCACAGATTTTAAGACGTTTTTACGGTGATCGATGAGAATGAGGATTACGACCATGATGCTAGAATTTCTATTCCGGTCTGATA
>CM031616.1:36806212-36817281 GCA_018398815.1 Conus ventricosus | reverse complement strand
ACTACTAACACGTGGACACAGAGAGGCAAACCATTGCTACTACTAACACGTGGAGACAGAGAGGCAAACCATTGCTCCTGCTAACACGTGGACACAGAGAGGCAAACCATTGCTACTACTAACACGTGGACACAGAGAGAGAGAGAGAGAGAGAGAGAGAAGAGAGAGAGAGAGAGAGAGAGAGAGAGAGAGAGGCAAACCATTGCTAGTACTAACACGTGGAGAGAGAGAGGCAAACCATTGCTAGTACTAACACGTGGAGAGAGAGAGGCAAACCATTGCTAGAACTAACACGTGGAGAGAGAGGCAAACCATTGCTACTGCTAACACGTGGAGAGAGAGAGGCAAACCATTGCTAGTAATAACACGTGGAGAGAAAGAGGCAAACCACTGCTAGTACTAACACGTGGAGAGAGAGAGGCAAACCATTGCTAGTACTAACACGTGGAGAGAGAGAGGCAAACCATTGCTAGTACTAACACGTGGAGAGAGAGAGGCAAACCATTGCTAGTACTAACACGTGGAGAGAGAGAGGCAAACCATTGCTAGTACTAACACGTGGAGAGAGAGAGGCAAACCATTGCTAGTACTAACACGTGGAGAGAGAGACGCAAACCATTGCTAGTACTAACACGTGGAGAGAGAGAGGCAAACCATTGCTAGTATTAACACGTGAGAGAGAGAGAGGCAAACCATTGCTAGTACTAACACGTGGAGACAGAGAGGCAAACCATTGCTACTACTAACACGTGGACACAGAGAGGCAAACCATTGCTACTACTAACACGTGGAGACAGAGAGGCAAACCATTGCTCCTGCTAACACGTGGACACAGAGAGGCAAACCATTGCTACTACTAACACGTGGAGACAGAGAGGCAAACCATTGCTACTGCTAACACGTGGACACAGAGAGGCAAACCATTGCCACTGCTAACACGTGGACACAGAGAGGCAAACCATTGCTACTGCTAACACGTGGACACAGACAGGCAAACCACTGCTCCTGCTAACACGTGGATACAGAAAGGCAAACCATTGCTCCTGCTAACACGTGGACACAGACAGGCAAACCATTGCTCCTGCTAACACGTGGACACAGACAGGCAAACCATTGCTCCTGCTAACACGTGGACACAGAGAGGCAAAGCACTGGTACCTTGCGGATTGCTGGACGTAGTTGTGTCTGTTGGCGGGTCCACTTTGCTGGGTTCTCGTCTGACGGCGGAGTAACTGGCGTCTCTCCGTTTCCTAAAAACCCTCAAAAAAGGACAACAAAGAATAGCAAAGGTTAGAAGAAAAAGGAAAATAAAAGTGGTGTCTCTTCGTTTCTTACAAACCCTTAAAAAACAACACAAAAAAGAACAAAGTTTAGAAGAAGGAGAAAAGTAAGATTGGTGTCTCTCCGTTTCCTATGAACCCTTAAAAGGGAACAAAAAGGACAACAAAGCACAGAAGAAGAAGAAGAAGAAGAAAAGGAGGAGGAGGAGGAGGAGGAGGAGGAGGAGGAGGAGAAGAAGAAGAAGAAGAGAAGAGAAGAAGAAGTAGAAGAAGAAAAGAAAGAAGAAGAAGAAGGAGAGGAGAAGAAGAGAAAGAAGAAGAAGGAGGAGGAGAGAAGAAGAAAAAGAAGAAGTAGAGGGAAGAGAGGAGGAGGAGGAGGAGGAGGAGGAGGAAGAGGAGGAGGAGGAGGAGGAGGAGGAGAAGGAGAAGAAGAAGAAGAAGAAGAAGTAGAAGAAGAAGTAGAGAAAAAAAACTACATTAAAGCAAAATGCACCGGCACGCATTGGATAACTTTCATGACTGCAAGAGACGAAAAATATCAAGAAGGTTAGAGTAGCCCCCCCCCCCCCCCACCTCCCTCCTTTCTGTCTGTCTCTCCTTTGTAACCTCATCAGCTTGTTGTCCTTGCCGTTTGTTTCTCTTGGATGTACACACACACACACACACGCACGCACGCACACACGCACGCACGCACGCACGCACGCACACACACACACACACACACACAGCACACACACACACACACACACACACACACACACACACACACACGCACTATGCACACACACACTCACAGACACACACACACACTACCACCACCACCACCACCACCACCCACACATAATAAAAAGTAGCACACCTGATCAGAATGCTACAACCACCGCACACACGACCGCCAGGGCACCAATGCCTCCAAGAACGGCAGGCAGCCAACCAGTGCCCTCAGCATCGACGGTAAGCGGCGAACCAGTGCCCTCAGCAGTAACGGCAAGCGGCGAACCAGTGCCCTCAGCAGTAACGGCAAGCGGCGAACCAGAGCGAGTGCCCTTCGGAACGGCAGGTGTCGTCGGATGGCCTTCCTCGGGGGAACCTGACCCGGGGACAAACGCAGAGAAAAGGGAGTGGAGATGTACTATAAATGTTTCTGCTCCTAGTGCACGTGCACGCACCGCTTCGCACCCTCCTTCCCGACCTTTTCTTAACTGCCCCCACCCCCCACCCCCGTACAGATTCACTGACAGACAGATACGGACGCTCTCTCCCTCTGTGTTAATCTCAAACACACACACACACACACACACACACACACACACACACACACACACACACACACACGCACGCACGCACGCACGCACACGCACACATACATACCACACACACGCGCGCGCACGCACGCATGCACACACACGCGCTCGTATCCATCCACTCCCCTCCCACACACACATGTTCATATACATAGTAGGCTCGAAAGCAAACAAACAAACAAGCAAATGCACAGTCATACAGATCGATTACTGCATATGAATTCACTTGATCTTTAAGTTTATTTATCATTATGCGATTCTTGTTGTATTATATCGTTCATTCCTTCCTTCATTCATTCATTCATTCATGTTGCTTATAACTTTTCTTTGCTGTTGGTATTGTTGTTGCTTAATTTGAAGAATTCGCAAACGTTGCTAGTTTTGTTTATGCTGGTAGTGCCTTTTATGTCGATGTCGGCTATGGCTGTTTTAAGTGTTGTTGATATTGCTGGTGTGTCTAGTTTTGTTAATGTTGTTGGCGTTTCTGGTGTTGTTGATGCTGTTGTTGCTGTTGCTGGTGTTCGTGGTGTTAAGGCTGCTGCTGCCGCGGCTGGGTATGGCGTTTCTAGTATTGTCGTTGGTGCTGCAGTGGCTGATTCTGGTGTTGTTGACGCTGCTGATGCTGCCATTGTTAATAATGCTGCTGATGGGTCTTGTGTTGTGGATACTGTTTCTGATGCTGGCATTGCTCGTACTGCTGCTATTGCTGCCATTGCTGCTGCTGCTGCTGCTGACATTGCTAGTGTTGTTGATGCTGCTGATGCTGTTGATGTTGTTGATGCTGCTGATGCTGATGCCGGTGTTGATGCTGCTGATGCTGTTCATGTTTTCAATTTTGCGGATGCTGCTGCTGTTGATGCTGCTGCTGCCGCCGCTGCTGCTGATGTAGCTAGTGTTGTTGATGCTGCTGGTGTTCTTGTTGCTGATGCTGCTGGTGTTCTTTGCTGATGCTGCTGGTGTTCTTGTTGCTGATGCCGCTAGTGTTGTGGA
Organism: Conus ventricosus; assembly: GCA_018398815.1. Lineage (NCBI taxonomy): Eukaryota > Metazoa > Mollusca > Gastropoda > Neogastropoda > Conidae > Conus > Conus ventricosus. The sequence continues at coordinate 36,813,707 of CM031616.1, read as the reverse complement.
TGTGCTGATGCTGGTGTTGCTAATGCTGCTAGTGATGTGGATGCTGCTGCTCATATTGGTGGTGTTGATGCTACTGATGCTACTTGTGTTCATGCTGCTGATGCCGTTTCTAATGTTGTTGATGCTTCTGATGATGCTCTTGCCCTTTTTGGTGTGGTTCATGCTGCACATATAACAGGCGAGTATTGCCAATGCTTTCTGCTGAAGGCAAATACGGCCACTGCTACTGGAAATGTTGATGCTGCTGGTGTTGTTGATGCAGCTGGTGTTGTTGATGCTGCTGGTGTTGTTGATGCTGCTGGTGTTGTTGATGCTGCTGGTGTTGTTGATGCTGCTGGTGTTGTTGATGCTGCTGGTGTTGTTGATTCAGCTGGTGTTGAAGTCGTTGGTAAAGTAGGCATTATTAGTGTTGTTGATTTGCTGGTGTTGTTGATGCTGGTGGTATTGCATTTGCTGGCGATGTTGGCACTGTTCGTGTTGCTGATGCTGCTTGCACTGCCTGTGTTGTTGATGCTGCTTGCACTGCCTGTGTTGTTGATGCTGCTTGCACTGCCTGTGTTGATGCTGCTGGTGTTGCATTTGTCGTGATGCTGGCACTATTCGTGTTGTTGATGCCGTTGACGTTTCCGGTATGGTCGCTGCTGTTGGTGTTGATGTTGCTGTGACAACTGTTGTTATGGGTGTCACTCATGCGGTCAGTGTACCTGAAGAGGAGGACTGTCCGCACTTTGAACTGCGAAGGACTATGGTGTCGATGTAGATTTTCTCGCCCGCGTATGGTGTCGCGTGGATTTGAATCTGAAAACAGCGAAAAGCGTCAGCCAGATACTTCATGGAGACTTATGGATATGCACAGACCTACGATTCATTCACAGCATTACATGCGCTTATAGCATTTGTATGCACATATACATACATGCATACATACATACCTGTCTACCTCTTTTTATGAATTTTCATACGCGCGCCTATATCTGTCTTTTGTATTTATATATCCGTGCATAAACATGAGAGAGAGAGACAGAGAGAGAGACGAGAGAGAGAGAGAGACACACACACAGAGACAGACAGACAGACACAGACACAGACACAGACACACACACACACACACAGAGAGAGAGAGAGAGAGAGAGAGAGAGAGAGAGAGAGAGAGAGAGAGAGAGAGAGAGAGAGAGAGAGAGAGAGAATTTTTCAGATTACGTTTTTTGACAAGAGATATCAGATGATGGAGAGAGAGAGAGAGAGAGAGAGAGAGTCAACCTCGGGGTATGTCAGTGGAGGAAGGACTAGCGCACAGCCCAAACACACTCACGCTTGCTTACATCCATTCATATATCATGCATCGTCACATCAACCACTAGTAAAGTCTATAACTTTACTACACATGATCATAGAACCAAACATCAATGCATATGAGTCAAACAAAATAAAACATCTCTTTTTCCTTGAACTTCACAAAACCATTTATCTAAATCATCATTAACTAACCCGGGTATAAACAGATTTCTACTTACCTGGCCAGGTGATCTTAAACTATTCACGAATCACTGTCTTTTTTTTTCCTTTTTTTTTCTTTGTTCTTTCACTGTCACTTTCACAAGCACAACACAACTGCTGGCACTGGTCAGTTAGACTGCTGGCACTGGCAGGTTGGCTGCTGGCACGGTCGGGTTAGATTTGCTGATGAAAGTGGCGCGGCCAAGTATGAGGTCGAACCCCGGGTTCAGATCGAACAGTGACTATCAGACATCGATCTGTTCCCCTTTTCTTCTTCCTGCTTAACGCTTTGCACTTTTCCTCGTCTCTCTCTCTCCTCTCTCTCTCTCTCTCTCTCTCCTCCTTCTAGTCTGCTCTATAAAATGGAATGGTTGCTTTTCTTTTCTTTTTTCTTTTCTTTTTTTTTCTCTTTCAAGTTAGCAACTCTCTCTCCCCCATGCATCTCTCCTTAGTCCTTCCCTCTGCAGACTCTTTTATGGTGCTAATGCTACAGCTCGGTTCTCTTCACTCCCCTCATCTCTCTGCCTTCCTCTCATGCAGAGCCTACACCCAAACCCTTTCTCTCTCTCTGTCTGTCTTCTTCTCTCTTGTTTGTCTTCTTTTCTCCTCTCCCGTTCTCCTCACGCATCGCTTTCTTATTATCATCCCATGTGTCAAAGGGGGGTTACCATTGGTCAGTATTTCCCCGCTTTCAAAAGAGGTTCCCTCCCTCTAAATTCCATTGACATTAAAAATCGTAGATCAATTACTAGCCTTGCTCTCGTGGGGGTCAATGGGTCATTTAATTAATTAGCTTGATTTACCCCCACCACACAAAGCTTCCCCTTCCTACTTCAACTGCGACGTCCGACTTAACTTGTGGGCCTGGTCCTGCAAATTAACCGGATCAGTCTGACCCAGGCGCCGAGACCCGTCTGGCCAGACCTATCGAGACGTGGGCCGAGCTACTTAGTCTGTCCGCTGGACAGTGCTGTCTCCGGGGAGCCTCTCCGCTATGCCTAATTGGCTGACAGCGACACCTTAATCGTCTGCCTGGACACCAGGATATTTGATTGGAGCTTATGTCCAAACAACTGGCGGGCGACTGACCACGACTTCGGTTTTTTCTTTTTTGTCCGTGACAATTCCCCCTTGCAAAAGACTATGCTCCGCATTGTCTCAAACAACGGTACAAAAAAACAACAACCGAATTTGCTGACAACACAGCTACACGTGCAATTTTTTTGCAAAAATTATTTTCACAACGGTTTACAAATTATCAGCATGTATCACTCGTAATATCACCCCAATGGGTTATCATTGACGTGCGCTTTTGCCTTTTTTTTCCAACTCATTTTCTGATAACCTCTGTGCGCACCTATGCAATTCCCCTACTTGCGGATTTGCCACATCTTCTCTTCACAACTACTATGAAAAGCACAATCTAATATGACAACGATCCATGACACCTCACTGAGGAATCTCCATCCTCACTAATCGCAAACAGTGCATTACTACCCAAGCGACTGTATGCCCAAACATAACTAACATTTACATGAACAATTTCTCACAAAGAAAATAATGAACCATACCCAAAATGGGAATGAACCCATATCCACTCAACATAACTGAAATCAACACATATTATCAACAAAGTAGCTATGCACCCCCCCGATAGACTGTCTCCTCTGAGTTGCAGCTTGCTAGACTACACGGCTTAAATAGTCAGCCCCTACATTCTGTCGACCTGGAATGTACTAAACTCGATACCTGTAGGGCTGCAGTGCCATTGCCCAGCGCAGCACCCTGCTGTTTTTCTTTTCCAGCTGCCCTTTGTGCTGAGTCTCACGCTGAATATATTTGCGGAGAAAATTCGCAGGGAAAAGTTTTGGTTCCCATTCACATCAATTCGGTAATCCCGATCTACCCTTTCAGTGATGGTGAATGGCCTTTCCAATGCATCAGCAGCTTGTTGTGATCCGGGGGAAGCAGTAACAGGACCTTGATCTCCCACCTTGAGGGATTGCTTCCTCACCTCCTGTCATATTGCTTCTTCTGAACGCCCCTAGCCTCCTCAAACTTTCCTTTGCAACCTTACATGTCTCATACCTGTGCCCACCTTGGAACAGGGCGAGATTGGGCCAATCAAAATCAACAGCCACTCTCCTGAATGGTGTGTAAAATTAAAGGGGGATGTTTAAGAGGCGCTTCCTCTTCACCCCTCTTGTGGCTGACCTTTGACACACGTCACATGACATACAGAACCGCTTTAAGTCTGCCATTGCTCCTGGCCAGTGAAAATAAAAAGATTGGGTCAGCTGTTTGCTGGTGCCGAGATGACCCGCCATGACGATTTCGTGACCCACTGACATGACAGTGTCACGATAACATGCTGGTACCTCTAACTGAGTTGTCACCTTACCTGTCTTCCCCTTGGTGAACACTCGGTACAACAACCCGCCTTTCACAAGAAAATTCTGTCTCACCTCCTCTAACCAAACCGGTTCTCTCCACCTCTTGCCAACTCCCAAGACTTCACGAGCGAAGGCTTGTTCCTGCGCTGGGCCCCAAACTCATCAGGCGACACATCTATGCCCGGACTTCTTGCTGAATTGACTAACGGTTTTTTCAACCTTTTCCTCCTTCTTGCTCCGTGTTTGAACTGCTGCCCTGTAGCATCAACAACTCAGGATCCCCCGGATTCCCTTGCACCCGGGAAAATTTCCAAAGATCAAATCATTAAGGGGTTTCTCCATCACCACGCAGACAACTCGCCTGAGAAGTAAGGGGTACGTACTTCTATCTGGCAACTGGAAACTCCCCACAGTGCCATCGATTAGAGTAAAAGGCTGGATTTGCCCTGTCAAATCCCTTTCCCCGACCACGTTGTTCTTACTACACCACATGAACAACCATGTCCCGTAACACTTTCACCCTCTGCTGGCCAATCCCCCCTTCTTCCCCCTGGTAATGAACCACTCAGCCTAGTGCCCTCCATCCCGACACTGACTGCTGTCCAGTGCTAGTCACAGGCCGCACTCCCCCCCTCTTCAGATTGGATCCTTTTGGTTCCACTGCAGGTCGTTTTCCCCCGGCGACCCCTTTTCAACCTCTTGCAAGGCTGCTGCTTCTGGAACCTCATGCGAAAAATCCCTCGCCACAAAGTCCCTTCTTGGACAAATGAAACACCTATTTTTCCCTTTGTCCTCCTTCTGCCCCACCTCTGGGTTTGCAGACTTGCGAAAACTCCCCTGTCTTCTTTCACTCTTCTCACCTGTGTCTGGCACCTGTTTTCTCCTGCACCTTAGTCCCAAACGGCCTCTCTATACACCCTGCTAACTTCAGCAACTCTCCTGCTGTCTCTGGCTGTCTCCCCTTTTAAATGTATAGTTAACTCTGGACTGCAACCTGACAAAATCTGTTCCTTTATAAAACCCGCCTTTCAAATTTAGCGAAATCCTTTCTCGTACCGCTCAACTCTAACCACTTCTCAAAAAAGTGATCTAAACGTGCACCAAACTGAGTGTAAAGTTTCACCTACTTTTAATCTAGCTGATCGAAATTTCTTTCTGAACCCTTCCTCTGTGAGGTCAAATCCCTTTATCAACGACTCCTTCACAGCACCAAAATCAGATTGTTGGTCTGCTGGTAAGCAGTGGAAAATCCGTAATGCCTTACCCGTCAATAGCGCTGACAAAATGACTGCCCACTCTTCTGAAGGCCAACCCGACTAAACAAACGTTCAAAACGACTGATGTACGCACAATCGAATCTGTCCTTCCGAGAATTTTGGCAACTTTGGTCGGGGGCATAACTGCGCACAAAGGGGCACTGGAAACTGAACTACCACCCGGTGGTCTCCCTTTGGGATTTTCACTCTCTCTAACCTATTGAATCCTTAATCTTTCTGTTTCCCGCGTTTCTTGATCATGTTAGCCTGAATCCTTAATCTTTCGTTTCCTGCGTTAATCTTTCGTTTCCTGCGTGCATTAGCCTGAATCCTTAATCTCTCTGTTTTCCCGCGTTTCGCTAGCTTTAGTCCTTTCCTGCTCTGCTAATGCTATTTCTACTGCGACACGGGGTCTTTCCGCTCGTTCATCCTTCCTCTTTTGTTGGGTTTCAACGAATGCCGCAACTCTTCTCCCGATAGCCAAATCACGAGCGACGCTCACAAAGTTGTTCAATAGGGGTTTCTTTTCTTCCGCCTTATATCTTCCTTTTTTTTTTGAACAAGATTTTATTACTTTGACAAACCAACTGGTGGTTACCGACACAAGTGACGTAATAGCACAATCCTAAAGAATGATAATATTAGCTTGGGACAACGTAATTAGTTTTTATAAGACCCTAGCGCCTGACCCAACTATGAGACGAATTATAGGCAATCGTGCGAAATAAGTACTCGGGGGTGAAATGCCAAAACCTAGGTTAACTATCTTTGGGAAACAATGCCAAGCCTAGTATTTAACTATCTTGGGGAAAATACAGTAAGACACTACGTTCTTAGGATTACAATACTTGAATCCCACCCACTTCCTCTCTGAGAAGTTGAACAATTATAATAAATGGGCCAGAACATCCTGGCAGGCTTGCCAAAAAATTTTCAAACCCCGGGTATTGTCAGTGGAGGAAGACTAGCGCACCCGCCCAAACACACTCACAGCTTGCTTTACAATCTCATTCATATATCATGCATTCGTCACAATCAAACCACTAGTAAAGTCATAACTTTTTCTACACATTTATCATAGAACCAAATATCAATGCATATGGGGTCAAACAAAATAAAACATTTTCTCTTTCCTTTAACTTCACAAAACCATTTATCTAAATTATCATTTAAATAACCCGGGTATAAACAGATTTCTACTTTACCTGGCCAGGTGATCTTTAAAATATTCACGAATCACTGTCTTTTCTTTTCCTTTTTTTCTTTGTTTCTTTCCCCTGCACTTTCACAAGCACCAAAACCAAAATGCTGGCACTGGTCAGTTTAAATGCTGGCACTGGTCAGGGTTTGGGGTGCTGGCACTGGTCAGGTTTGACTGCTGATGAAAATGGCGCGGCCAAGTATGAGTCGAACCCCGTTCGATCGAACAGTGACTATCAACATCGATCGTTCTTCTTTCTTCCTGCATTAACGCATTGCACTTCCCCTCTCTCTCTCTCTCTCTCTCTTCTAGTCTGCTCTATCAAATGGACATGGTTGCTTTTCTTTCTTTTTTTTTTTTCTTTTTTTTTTTCTTCCCTCACAGTTAGCAACTCTCTCTCTCATGCATCTCTCCTTAGTCCTTCCTCTGCAGACTCCTATGGTGCTAATGCTACAGCTCGTTCTCTTCACTCCCCTCATCCTCTGCCTTCCTCTCATGCAGACCTACACCCAAACCTCTTCCCTCTCTTTTGTCTGTCTTCTTCTCTCTTGTTTGTCTTCTTTTCTCCTCTCCCGTTCTCCTCACGCATCGCTTTCTTATTATCATCCCATGTGTCAAAGGGTGAGTACCATTGGTCAGTATTTCCCCGCCTTCTACTGAGTTACCTCCCTCTAATTCCATTGGACATTCAAATCGTCAAGTCACATCTACTAGCCTTGCTCTCTGTGTGGTCAATGGGTCATTTAAAAATTAGCTTGATTTTACCCCCACCACACAATAGCTTCCCCCTTCCTACTTCAACTGGCGACGTCCGACTTAACTTGTGGGCGCTGGTCCTGCAAATTAACTGGATCAGTCTGACCCAGGTGCCGAGACCCGTCTGGCCAGACCTATCGAGACGTCGGCCGAGCTACTTAGTCTGTCCGCTGGACAGTGCTGTCTCCGTGGAGCCTCTCCACTATGCCTAATTGGCTGACGCGACCACCTTAAGTCGTCTGCCTGGACACCAGGATATTTGAGTTTGGAGCTTATGTCCAAACAACTGGCTGGCGACTGACCACGACTTCGGTTTTTTCTATTTTTGCCCATGACTGAGAGAGAGAGAGAGAGAGAGAGAGAAGAGAGAGAGAGAGAGAGAGAGAGAGAGA
>CM031616.1:36798712-36801212 GCA_018398815.1 Conus ventricosus | reverse complement strand
TGTATGGTGTTTGAAAAATACTTGTGTGGACACAAAGAGAGAAGAGAGAGAGAGAGAGAGAGAGAGAGAGAGAGAGAGAGAGAGAGAGAGAGAGAGAGAGAGAGAGAGAGAGGGTGACCACATACAGAGATACACACAAAGAACACACACACACACACACACAAACAGACGCACGCGCGCGCGAAAGCGTGCTTTCAAAGACACACACATATACACTCACACACACACACACGCACACACACACACACCACACACACACACACACACAACACACACACACACACACACACATACACACACACTCCTGTAGAAGAATTTATTCTCTCTCTCTCTCTATTTCTCTCTCTCTCTCACACACACACACACACACACACACACACACACACACACACACACACCACACACACACGCGCGCGCCCCGCGCGCGCGCGCGCGCGCGCACGGAACAGAAGACGCAGGTTTACAGGCCATAGAAAGACTGTAACAGATCCAGACACACACGTACACTCAAAGACACACATACAAAGAACAGCACACACACAGTCGCGTACCCAGAGAGCGAGAGAGAGGGGGGGGGGGAGGAGAGAGAGAGAGAGAGGAGAGAGAGAGAGAGAGAGAGAGAGAGAGAGAGAGAGAGAGAGAGAGAGAGAGAGAAGCACAATACATGAACTCTACATTTCATACACACACACACACTTATACGCTTTGATTAATGCATGAACACACGCACACACACACACCACACACACACACACCACGCGCGCGCGGACGCAAACACTAACCAACACACACACACACACACACAAATGCGCGCTCGCGCACATTCTCCCCCTCTCCCCGCTCTCTCTCCTTCTCACACACACACATACACAACCTCTCAGTCTTCATCCTTCTTACACACACACACACAACATAATGCACACACACGCACACATACACACGCACGCGCGCGCGCATGCACACACGCACGCGCGCGGGCGCACGCACACATACACGCACACGTTCATACACAAACACATGCTCTCTCTCTGTCTTTATCTCTCTTACACACACACACACACACACACACACACACACACACACACACACACACACACACAACACACACACCACTCACCAAAAATAAGAGCCTCTCTCTTTCTCTCTCTCCCTCCCTCTCGTTTTCTCTCTCTCTCTCACAGACAAAGATAGACAGACAGTCAGACAGACAGACACAACAACACACAGACGCACACGCACAGACACACACGCACACACACACCACACACACACACACACACACACACACACACACACACACACACCAAACACATGGACACACTCACCGGCATACACACACAGACACACACACACAACACACACACACACACACACACACACACACACACACACACACACACACATATCACCTTCCGTTGGGGGTTGCACAGTTGGCAAAGGCAATGACGACGGCAATGACTACGAGTTGAAATCGAAACATCCTGTTCCGGTCCCACTGTCTTCCGCTTCCTGTCGGCAAGCGTCGACCCTCAGGAGAGTAAGAGCTGCACGGAAATGGTAGCACCAATCAGAAAACTGACTATTGCTGCAGCATGAATAAATCAGATATTGGCAAAAAGTCATATTGAAAAAAAAAAAGGCACTGGGCTTCTGACCCTTGAGTCATAACATTTATTTCGATTGTAATGAAGCTGAAGTGGCTTCTCAACCGGACAGAGAGCTACTTGGAGACGAGGATGTGTAAAGTTTCATTTTTCGTCCCTGTCTGTCAGTGTGTCCCGCCTGTCGTCTCCAGTCAGGGACCAGGATGTCGAAATTTGTTTCTACTTCCTCTCTTTCTGTGTGTGTGTTGTGTGTTGTGTGTGCGCGCGCGTGTGTGTGCGCGCGCGTGTGTGTGTGTGTGTGTGTGTGTGGTGGTGTGTGTGTGTGTGCGTGTGTGTGTGTGTGCGGCGCGCGCGCGCGCGCGTGGTGAGTGTGTGTGTGTGGCCGTGTGTGTGCGTGCGTGTGTGTGTGTGTGCGCGCGCGCGCGCGTGCGTGGTGTGTGTGTGTGTGCGCGCGCGCGTGCGTGCGTGTGTGTGTGCGCGCGCGGTGTGGTGTGTGTGTGTGTGTGGGTGTGTGTGTGTGTGTGTGTGTGTTGTGTGTGTGTGTGTGTGTGTGTGTGTGTGTGTGCGCGCGCCGCGTCCGCGTTCGTGCGTGCGTGCGTGCGTGCGTGTGTGTGTGTGTGCGCGCGCGTGTGTGTGTGTACGCGCGCGTGCGCGCGCGCGTGCGTGCGTGCGTGCTGCGTGCGTGCGTGTGAGAGAGCAACTATTGCTGAAGACTGTGATATACTTCCCGGTTGTCAGCAATCGACACCTCACTTAAAACACCAGTGAATGGTGGGCAGGAAGGGTGGGAGGAGGGTATGGGGACGGGAGGTTGGGTTATCAACACACTTTTGTGACGGAAGAATAAGAGTGAAGCGAGCTCTCTTTCCTTTTTTTCCCTCCTCATTCCTAAGCAA
>CM031616.1:36786212-36793712 GCA_018398815.1 Conus ventricosus | reverse complement strand
AGTCCTAACTGGGCTAAAGCCTGTGGACATACCAAATTTCATTCAAATCGGACAATATGTCAAGATAACCTTTCTATATACAAAATTTCATTAAAACCCACCAATACATAAAAAATAACGGCAAAATGACGGTTTAACGGTTATATAACCGATACACACTTTTGAAACCGGGATTTTAGTCCTCACTGGGCTAAAGCCTGTGTACATATCAAATTTCATCCATATCGGACAATATGTCAAGAATAACGGTTTTTTAACGGTCAAATTTCGAAACACTATAGAGAAGTGCCATTTGTGTGTGAAAACCTTTCTATATACCAAATTTCATTAAAATCCACCTATATATAAGAAATAACGGCAGAATAACGGTTTTTAACGGTTGCTTAATCCATTTTCAGCATTACATCACTTACATATGGACAGAGGCTCCGATTTGTCACAAGACCATCCAAACCGCTTATAAATTGGCCAAGTACTTTCTGAGATATTCCACTAAAGAAGAAAAACCGTTATAGTCCGTTACAACCGTTAGTAACGGCTTTTACGGGGCAAACTAAAACATCAGGCATCATCTGCGACCCATAATGAACATACCTGCTAATTTTCATAAAGGTCGGCCAAGTACTTTCTGAGATATTCCATAAAGAAGAAAAACCATCACAGGCCGTTACAGCCGTTAGTAACGGTTATAACGGTAAACTAAAACATTGGGCATTATTCGTGACCAATAATGAACACACCTACAAATTTTCAGAAAGATCGGCCAAGTACTTTCTGAGATTTCCATAAAGAAGAAAAAGCATTACAGGCCGTTACAGCCGTTAGTAACGGCTATAACGAGGTAAACTAAAACATCGGGCATCATCCGTGACCCAAAATGAACGTACTGCTAATTTTCACAAAGATCGGCCAAGTACTTTCCGAGATATTCCATAAAGAAGAAAAACCGTTACAGGCCGTTACAGCCGTTAGTAATGGCTATAGCGGTAAACTAAAACATCGGGCATCATCCATGACCCATAATGAACATACCTACAAATTTTCAGAAAGATCGGCCCAGTCGTGTTGTCTGGAGCAGTGGAACACATTTTGACCACGGACACACACACAGTACCACACAGACACACACACACACACACACACACACACAGACAACACACACACACACACACACAGGCACACACACACACACACACACACACACACACACACACACACACACACACACACACAGTATTTCTTCGCTCCCATTCTAAAGTACTCCCTGTTCTATAAGAACTGGGAGTACAAAAACCAGCATGGAAATCTTAAAAAATTATATAAAAAAAAGAAAAGAAAAAAAGATGCGAAGCATATAAACGTACTCCCAGTTTTCCAAACCGCTTATAAATCGGCCAAGCGCTTTGTGAGATAAGAAATAAAGGCAAAATTACGGTTTTTAACGGTTATTTAACCGATGTACACTTTTGAAACTGGTATTTTAGTCCTCACTGGGCTAAAGCCTGTGTGCATACCAAATTTCATCCAAATCGGACAATATGTCAAGAATAACGGTTTTTAACGGTCAGATTTTGAAACACTGCATGGAAGTGCCATTTGTGTGTGATGACCGTTCTATATACAAAATTTCATTAAAACCCACCAATATATAAGAAATAACGGCAAAATAACGGTTTAACGGTTATATAACCGATATGCACTTTTGAAACCGGTATTTTAGTCCTCGCTGGGCCTGTGTACATATCAAATTTAATCCAAATTGGACAATATGTCAAGAATAACGGTTTTTAACGGTCAAATTTTGGAACACTATATAGAAGTGCCATTTGTGTGTGATAACCTTTCTATATAACCAAATTTCATTAAAATCCACCTATATATAAGAAATAACGGCAGAATAACGGTTTTTTAACGGTTGTTTAATCCATTTTCAGCATTACATCACTTACATATGGACAGAGGATCCGATTTGTCACAAGATCATCCAAACCGCTTATATATTGGCCAAGTACTTTCTGAGATATTCCATAAAGAAGAAAAACCGTTACAGGCCGTTACAACCGTTAGTAACGGCTATAACGGGGCAAACTAAGACATCAGGTATCATCCGTGACCCATAATGAACATACCTGCTAATTTTCACAAAGATCGGCCAAGTACTTTCGGAGATATTTCATAAAGGAAAAAACCCGTTACAGGCCGTTACAGCCGTTAGTAACGGCTGTAACGGTAAACTAAAACGTCGGGCATCATCCTTGACCCATAATGAACATTCGTACAAATTTTCAGAAAGATCGGCCCAGCAGTTTTGTCTGGAGCGAGTGGAACACATTTTGACCACGGACACACCGACAGACAGACACACCGACAGACAGACACACCGACAGACAGACAGACAGACAGACAGACAGACAGACACACACACACACACACACACACACACACACACACACACACACACACACACACACACGCACACACAGACAGCATTTCTTCGTTCCGATTCTAAAGTACTCCCTGTTCTATAGAACTGGGAGTACAAAAAGGCCCGCTAGTTGCGAAGTAACTGAAGAATACGAAATTATTGAGCAAATACCGGAGAATGGTCAAAAAAGCTAGAAAACAAACAGTAGACAACATACAGAGAGCACAACACACACACACGCATGTACGCACACACACACAAACACAACACACACACACACACACACACACACACACACACTTTTTCGAACATGTAAGATAGATTCTTTTTATCTCCCATTTCCTTCTTTCTTTCTGTGTTCTATCAGGCTGAAACAGGTCTGCCACAACAATGACAAAAATATGACAATGCCAGCGATGATGCTGTGAATAATAATAATAATAATGTCAGTCACTTTACTGACAGGCTGTTTTGGCGAAGAACACGGACTGAAATCGGCCTATTTTCCTGCTATTTGATCGCAAGAACAACAATAGAATAGCAATACTACTGCTACCGCTGCTGCTGCTATTTCTACTACCACCTCCACCAGCACTTGTTTGTTATTCATGAAGAACTTCATTTTATAAGCGTTGCAAGAGTAAGTGATAACATTTAAGAAAATGCAGCAAAAACAATACTCACCCTCAATCAGACGAAAGTGTCCACTCTGTCAACCAGCGGTAGAGCTGTACAGGCAGTTTAACTCCCTCACTCGGCTAGCAAGCGAAACAGGAACCTTATATCGTGACTCAATTTCCGAGTAACTGACGATTCTCCACAATGTCGAAACTTGCGTTACGAGTGCACCGCCGTATTGTACGAAGACACTCGCTAACAGTGATGCTTTACTGTTTGGTAACTGCTGGCCTGGGGTCCTGAAGATAATATACTTCCTCAACCAGTTGCTCGGGTTTCAGTTTTCGGCTGTAGGAGAGGGGGGAAAATCCCTCTCAGCCCCCGCACTCCTCTTCTACCACTTTCACCCGAGAGAGAGAGAGAGAGAGAGAGAGAGAGAGAGAGAGGAGAGAGAGAGAGAGAGAGAGAGAGAGAGAGAGTTATGACTCAATGGTGTTGTCTGGTAACTGTTACAAAGTACATTGAGAGAGGCGGTATGACGAGCTGTTTCCGTGTAGATTTACCTTCATGATTCACGATAAATGCCAAGTTCTCAATACGTCATAATTGGCCACACACACACGTACGCATGTACACACACACACACACGCACGCACGCACACGGACGCATGTACACACACACGGAGGCATGTACACACACACACACCACACACACACACACACACACACACACACACACACACACACACGGACGCATGTACACACACACATGCGCACACACGCAAGCACGCACGCAAGCACGCACGCAAGCACGCACGCACGCACACACACACGCGCGCGCACACACACACAGAGACAGAGAGAGGGCATGATTAATGACAAATGCTGAATTATCACTTTATTTGGCAATACACATACAGAGAGAGAGAGAGAGAGAGAGAGAGAGAGAGTAGAGAGAGAGAGAGAGAGAGAGAGAGAGAGAGAAACAAAAACAGGGTGATTAAACATACTTTGTTCCAGATGTAAGTCAAAAATTGTGTGCACACTCGCCCCCCCCCCCCCCCCCCCAACACACACACACCGGTACGCACACACGCGCGCGCGAGCCAAAGACAGAAGGGAAAAGTGGGAGAACAAAATGGATTGGAGAGAGAGAGAGAGAGGAGAGAGAGAGAGAGAGAGAGAGAGAGAGAGAGAGAGAGAGAGAAGAGAAAAGGAAAGAAAAAGAAGGAACAGAGAAACCGATGAGATACAAAAATGAAATAAACAAGGCAGAAAAAAAAGGACAGAAAGAAAAATGAAAAAAAAAATCTGTGAAAAAAAGGAAAGGAAGAAAGAAGAGAAGGAAGCGAAAAACGGGAAGTCATGACCGATGAAGAAAGAGAGAGAAACAGCATAACAAGAGGCGGGATAACAAAGAATTCAATGTCTTGTGTACAGAAGGCTTTGCGAACGGACGTAAATGATCTTAACCGAATAATCAAAATATTAAGACATAAAATATTTATGTAAATGTTTCTAGAAAAAAATTAACGTATTCGTATCCTGTAGACTCGGTGGACGTGAGTTCCAGACATGTGGTCCAGAAGCCAGGCTTGTTTTGTACAGATCAATGCGTGGGTAGCGGGGAAGGAATTTCTTGGAGCCAGAACAGCTGTTCAATCTCGTAAAACGGGCACCGATATTGTAGACATAAATGATGCCTTATTGAAGTCCAGTCGTTTACCGAGAGAAGTATGTTCAGTGCTTTTAAAGTTTTTCAGCTGTTGTTAAAGGAACTGCTGGAAGGAGCAGCTTTGTTGCTGGACAGAGTTTAGCTTGTGTGTTGTGTGTGTGTGTGTGTGTGTGTGTGTGTGTGTGTGTGTGTGTGTGTGTGTGTGTGTGTGCGTGTGTGCGTGGACATCACAAAGCCTCAACAGCGCTGTCAAAACTCAAGACCATCTCTTTCAGTTACAAACTTTGAAGGATGACCACACCAGTGACAATCTTTCTCTATTCTTGTGAAATATGACATTCATGTGAAATCCAGACATTTGAAAGGGAAAAACTACCGCAAAATCCTATGCCATCTCTTTCAAAGACCATGTTAGCAAACCCCCCCCCCCAAAAAAAAAAAAAAAATAAATTAAAAAAAATAAAAAATAAATAAAAATAAATAAAAACAAAAAGTACATAGAATCATGGCGGCCATTGCCCTTTTGAAGACCCGCTAACACACTGAAGAAAAGGAAACCGAAATGGCACGCTCAGATATGTCGATTGTCCCAGCCTCCCCCAAACCACCTTGCAGGGCAGCGTGCAGGAACCAGAGGAAGGGGAGAGGACAAAGAAAAAACGTAGGAGGACAACATCAAAGGAACGGGCGGGCCTGACCTTTGGCGATTCCAAGGGAAACGGCAGGGAGAGACGAGTATGAAGAGGAGGATTGTCAGTTTAAAAGGGATGCCCCGACGCGACGCAGGATTAAGGAACCGACGACGATGCTAGGGGGGAGGAGGGGGGAGGGGGGGGGTGGGGGGGGGGGGGGGGACGGGCTCAACAGATGGCGTCGTACACACGGCGGGTCAGGTAGGCACCACTGAACACCGCCTGAAGGCCTCGGCAGCAGTGCAGCGCCTCCTTCGGTGGGTGCCTTCTGATAATGGCCGCTCCCTGTGGATGGACGATGCTGGGGCTGCAACGGGAGAAACCAGGATGTGGCTGTGGACGGAGATTCGAAATGAGAGGCAAGGGAAGTAATACCGCTGAGGTAGGAGACAAAATGAGACGGCGAAATAGAAACAAAATGTCGATGTTCTCTCTTCATTTTAGAAAAAAATCTTTCAAAATGTGTAGTAAACAAATTTTCACTATGTTTTTTTGAAAATTAACGATGCTTGTCGATAACATATATACTACTTTAACGCAAAAATAGACTGAAAAAAAAACTCTTCTTGAATGAACATTTTAGGCTCTGTAGAAAAGTTTATTTTTTTTACCAAAGATTATGGAACCTGGAGTCTATTTTTTTAGACCTGCTATTTTCCTTGAGCGGGTGCGTGCTGCCTTTGCCTGGAACGGGTGTTTAGTCCCTGATTGTATGGACCGGTAGACCTTGCGGTGCACAACGTATTACCCAATTACGTTTCACTTAGTCACGTTTTGCCAAATTGTTTTGTCCTGTGACATTTCACCAGATGTGACTTCGATGGATGTGTGAAAACAGTTACAATTAAATTGAATAAAATCTTTGATTGTCCACACGCACGCACAGACAAACGCACGCTGCGCACGCGCGCGCGCACACACACACACACACACACACACACACACACACACACACACACACAGGAGCGACGACAGACGGGGACGTGTGACAACCTGCCAACGGAGATCTAGATTAGCATCATTTGCGGGACGCTTAAAGACGAGTACAACTCTTTCCTGATTACCATCAGGTCTTTCCAGTTCCAGCCCGTAAGTTCACGTGTGTTGCTACACCAGTTTTCTAAAGTTATCCTGGACAAATTGTTTTCAAGTTGTTGCTCATTGTTATAGCTAGTCCTCGTTCACCATGCTTTCGAAAGATTATGAAATCATCCAGGTTTAATGGCTGTGGCCAGTACTTCTAGTTCCTTGAAGTACTTTACCTAGCACTGCAACAGTTCCAAGTACAAATCCTGAAATATTACCCGCTTGTTAATAAGCCTACGTCTCCAGCAGAGACTTATTCTTACAGAAGTCCAATAGAGCACTTCACGTTTATTTCAGCACTTTTGTCAATTAAGCACAAACATGTGTATTAGGATTAATGCACTACGTACAAAATCTACTGCAAAGAAAGAATACTTTGAAAAGTCAGATTTTTGTCATTAAAACAGCAATGCAACTCCTTTACAATGATTGAATGCATATCACAGTTCTACTGCTATGAGAATCAGCGAAAGCAGGTCGGCGCCCAGGCTTTGCTGAAAGCAGCACTGTCTGGAACTGCCTTGTGATGACACAAAGTGCCATGCGCGGGGCGGTGGGAGAGGAGTAGGCTACACCTGCAGGGAGCGTGCATTGTGTTAGCATAAGTGCGGCTGTGAGCTTAGGCCCATCACATGATTGGGTTGTCGGCTTTGAGAGAGTGCTGAATTTAGAAGCGTGTTGAGAAAAAGCGCCTGCTAGCCATGAAGCAGTGGCAGGCAAAGGCACTGAACAGCGCCCTGTCTACCGACTGTGTCAGGCAGTTAGACTCAGTGTGGCTGATTATGGATGAGGGCTGCACCACTGTCCAAGAGCAACCTTCTCAAATAGAAAGAATTCCCAATGAAGCGATCAGATTGATCAAAGCTATGCGATACCTGCTTCACCTTCCTCAATGCAGGTCAGGTACAAACTAGAACAGGTGAAGGGAGGGTTTCGAGCACTTGGAAGGACCCCACACGGCAGGCAAGGAACAAAGGGCACTCGTCGGGACGTGGAAAATCATG
>CM031616.1:36775207-36777707 GCA_018398815.1 Conus ventricosus | reverse complement strand
ATTCAAGTTACTTCTTTTCTTCTGTTTCTGCTTTTTCTTTTGCTTCTGCCCCTTGATCTTCCTGTTTTTGTTCTTCTTGTTCTTGTTCTTGTTCTTCTTCTTCCTCTTCTTCTTCTTCCTCTTCTTCGCCTTCCTCTTCTTCTTCTTCTTCTTCTTCTTCTTCTTCTTCTTCTTCTTCTTCTTCTTCTTCCTCCTCCTCCTCCTCCTCCTCTCTCTTCTTCTTCTTCTTCTTCTTCTTCTTCTTCTTCTTCTTCTTCTTCTTCTTCTTCTTCTTCTTCTTCTTTATGGTAATTTTTTCCCTCTGGACTCACTTTTCTTGTATTTGTCCTACTGGAAAAAGAAAAGAAAAATTATCTGTAAAATTCTTCTTCTTCGTCTTCTTCTTCTTCTTCTTCTTCTTCTTCTTCTTCTTCTTTCTTCTTCTTCTTCTTCTTTCATAGTTTTATCTTTCAGCATTCTGTTTAACCCACCATTGGCCACAAAGATCTGCTAAAAACAGCGTTTCAGCTTTCTTCCTTCTTCTTCTTCTTCTTCTTCTTCTTCTTCTTCTTCTTCTTCTTCTTCTTCTTCTTCTTCTTTCCAGTTTCTCTGCTTCTCAATATTCTTCTTGCTCATTTCGTTTTCTTTCTTTCTCAAACCTTTTCTACCCCCCCCCCCCCCCCCCTCCCATCTACTCAAACTCACCCTCCCTTTCTCGTTCCTTCATTCCTCCTCTTCTTCGACTGTTCTTCGTTCTACTTGCGCCCCGCCCCCCCCCCCCCCCCCCCCCCCCCATCCCCCATTTTTTTTCTTTCCTCCCTTTTTTTTTTTTTTTTTTTTGGGGGGGGGTTGTTTTGTTTTACTTCCCACTCTCTCTCTCTCTCTCTCTCTCTCTCTCTCTCTCTCTCTCTCTCTCTCTCTCTCTCTCTCTCTCTCTCTCTCTCTCTCTCTCTCTCTCTCTCTTTGTTAACTCGACGGGAATATTCGTTCTCGTCAGTGCCGTTGTTATGACAGAAAAAGCCGTTTTTAGACCGTAAAACACTGCAGCGGAAGATATTCTTTCCACCGCCTCCCTCCCTCCCTCTCCATTCCTCCCTCCCCCTCCTGTCAACCTCTCCCATCCATCCCACCATCTGGTCTCTCCCTTCCTCCCGCTACGTTTATCTCATCGTCTTCTTCATCCTCCTTCCTGTTCATTGATCTTTTGGTCTTCCTCCTCCCCCCCCCCTCCCTCCACCCCCCACCCCCACCCCCCCCCCCCCACCCCCACCCCCCTCCACCCCGGCAATATTTGTTTTCGTTCGTGTCCGCTTGTTATAATTAAAACAAAAGCAGTTTGAATCCGCGAACATTTCAGTCGAAAATGTTTCCCTGTCAATTACAACGGGATATTACGACAGTTTGTGTGTGTGTGTGTGTGTGTGTGTGTGCGTGCGTGCGTGCGTGCGTGCGTGCGTGCGTGCGTGCGTGCGTGCGTGTGTGTGTGTTTTTTTCTTGTTTTTTTTAAGAACGGCTTTGGCTGCCTCCATCCCCATCATTACTGTGTTTTTTTGTTTTTTGTTTTGTTTTAATTTTTTTTTAATCTCTATATCATGTGTCAATGTTTTTTTGTTTTTTTTCTGTATATCATTTCTGCTTACTGTCACATCTGTATATCATCTCTGTTTTCTGTCACATCTGTATATCATTTCTGTTTACTGTCACATCTGTATATCATCTCTGTTTACTGTCACATCTGTACATCATTTCTGTTTACTGTCACATCTGTGTATCATCTCTGTTTACTGTCACATCTGTATATCATCTCTGTTTTCTGTCACATCTGTATATCATTTCTGTTTACTGTCACATCTGTATATCATCTCTGTTTACTGTCACATCTGTACATCATTTCTGTTTACTGTCACATCTGTATATCATTTCTGTTTACTGTCACATCTGTTTATCATTTCTGTTTACTGTCACATCTGTACATCATCTCTGTTTACTGTCACATCTGTACATCATTTCTGTTTACTGTCACATCTGTATATCATTTCTGTTTACTGTCACATCTGTATATCATTTCTGTTTACTGTCACATCTGTATATCATCTCTGTTTACTGTCACATCTGTACATCATTTCTGTTTACTGTCACATCTGTTTATCATTTCTGTTTACTGTCACATCTGTACATCATCTCTGTTTACTGTCACATCTGTATATCATCTCTGTTTACTGTCACATCTGTATATCATTTCTGTTTACTGTCACATCTGTTATCATCTCTGTTTACTTTCACATCTGTACATCATTTCTGTTTACTGTCACATCTGTACATCATTTCTGTTTACTGTCACATCTGTACATCATCTCTGTTTACTGTCACATCTGTGTATCATCTCTGTTTACTGTCACATCTGTATATCATTTCTGTTTACTGTCACATCTGTATATCATCTCTGTTTACTGTCACATCTGTATGTCATCTCTGTTTACTGTCACATCTGTGTATCATCTCTGTTTACTCTCACATCTGT
>CM031616.1:36727707-36760207 GCA_018398815.1 Conus ventricosus | reverse complement strand
CAAAGAGAGAGAGAGAGAGAGAGAGAGAGAGAGAGAGAGACAGACAGACAGACAGACAGACAGACAGACAGAGACAGAGAGAGATACAGACAGACAGACAGACAGGCAGAGACACACACACACACACACACACACACACACACACACACACACACACACACACACACACAGAGAGAGAGACAGACAGACAGACAGACAGACAGACAGACAGAGACAGAGAGAGATATAAACAAACAGACAAACAGACATACAGACAGGCAGAGACACACACACACACACACACACACACACACACACACACACACAGAGAGAGAGAGAGAGAGAGAGAGAGAGAGAGAGAGAGAGAGAGAGAGAGAGAGAGAGAGAGAGAGAGAGAGAGAGAGTTGGAGCACCATGTCTATAGTCGCAGCTATGACGAGGACACATAAAAAATGACGTTCTGCTTGTGAGATTGCATAGGAATCATGCTTTGACGCTCGACACCTCTTAGACAATTTTGTTTTGGAAATGAAATAAGATAAAAACAGACAAATACTTGCCAGAAAATTGTCGGGAAGAGGTGGACCACATCCTGCTAAAAAGTTTGTTGGTTTATTTACACTATTGTAAAAGAAAGTAATTATGGTCTTTAGTTTCTGTTTGTTAGTTCGTCAACGCTTGTATTCATTTATTCGTTTATTTATTCAAGCCAGTTATCTCCTCTTTGAACGTGTGACTTGTGTAGTATGTCTCCTGCTGTTCAGTTAGACTTTTCTCTCTGTCTGTTACCATTATTGCACCCTTTTCTCCTCTTTTCGTACTCCCAGTTCTTATAGCACAGGGAGTACTTTACAATGGGAACGAAGTAATGCTGTCTGTGTGTGTGTCTGTCTGTCCGTCCGTGTTCAAAATGTGTTCCACTCGCTCCAGACAAAACTACCGGGTCGATCTTTCTGACAATTTGTTGGTATGTTCATTATGGGTCACGGATGATGCCCGATGTTTTATTTTACCGTTATAGCCGTTACTAACGGCTATAACGGCCCATAACGGTTTTTCTTCTTTATGGAATATCTCAGACAGAACTAGACGGATCTTTCTGACAATTTGTAGGTATATTCATTATGGGTCACGGATGATGCCCGATGTTTACCAGAATAGCCGTTACTAACGGCTATAACGGCCCCCAGATGTTTTTTCCTCTTTACGGAATATCTCACGTGTATTCAAGATTACTGGGAGTACGTTTATACGCTTCGCATCTTGTTTTTTGTTGTTGTTTTTTTTTTTAGACTGTGATGGGTGTACCTTTGGACCTGAAGTCCGAGGAGGCTAAGCAGGTGGCCAGACTGTTTGATGACTGGCCCAAAGACACCACTCCACAGCACTCACTGTCCGGAGGATTTTAGAATCCAGAACCCCGGTTATGGGCTCGCTATTACAGGTAAGAACTATGCCTCCCCAATGTTGTTTGTCCGGTGGATACTGAGGGTCTAGTAGTAACCAGGGATTAAGGATCCCAATACTACAGACAGTGACATTACAGTCCTTGATCCTCGAACTTTGTGTGTGTGTGTGTGTGTGTGTGGGTGTGTGTGTTGTGTGTGTGTGTGTGTGCGTGTGTGCGTGTGTGCGCGCGCGCGTCCATGCGTGCGTGCGCGCGCGCGCGCGCGCGCGTGTGTGTGTGTGTGTGTGTGTGTGTGTGTGTGTGTGTGTGTGTGTGTGTGTGTGTGTGTACCATCAGACTGGATAGAGTAATGCATGAAAGGACATCAATGTTAGTACGCGATTTGTTCTATACGATATTCGCCCGACATCGATTACGAAGCCCCAAAATGAATACGTTACATTAAAAGAAACTATATTAAATCTGCTTTCTCAGTGACAGTTAAAGGTTGTTTATCACTCCCACTTATGTGTGACATAAGTCAACTTTTTCCTCCGCTTTAACTGAAAATGTGAATATCACTTGCCTAGAAAAGATGTCACTTAGACAAATTAGTATAGCTCCACTACCACAGACAATTTGTTAACATACTTCAGTGTTAGTACTGTTGTTCAGAGTGGACATATCTTACCCCGTACTTCTAAATGTAGAGAATACTTCTATCTCGTAGGGGAAATACTCAAAGGAGTATGGGAGTGCTGCAAGATAAGATAATTAACTCGGAAATTAAATTCAAATATCACCGAAAATACAATATAAACCAACAGAATGAAACATACACGCAAGACAACAGAAATTTGTCAACCTTCAGAATCATTTACAGACACGCATGGTTCGTAACCCGTTTAAGCAGAAGAAAAAAAAAGAGCGTGAGGAGATAACTTGAAGGATTTGAAGAATAGTTTCCCCTGTAACATGGAGAAGATGGAAAAGGTTAATCCGCTTCACCGTCCTTCCGTTGAAGTTGGGAATGATGAAGGAGATGCTAATCAATCAGAGGGCAGAGAAAGTCTTGGTTCTCCAGCCTCCTGAACAGGAACGCTGAACGTATTCACACATTGGGGATGAGAAACAAATGAAGAACCAAACCATAATTTGTCAAATTTCTTTCCTAATTGTCTGCCTCCGACACAACGTTTTCATTTATGCTGGCATTACACATCAATAAAGAGGCCTCCCATTCAAAGAGTTTTGTTCCACAGAAACTTTCTTCCTCATGTCTATGACAGATTCACCTAGCAGTAAAGATTCCGCTTTCAAGTTTTTTCCTGGAACATTGTTTCCTCATAGAGCTATAGTTACCCACCAATACAGGACCCCCCCCCCCCCTCCCCATTTAAAGACTTTTTCTACAACATTTTGTCTTTGCCTGCGCCATATTTACCCACAAGTAAAGATGTCCTCCCTATAAAAGATTCCATGGTCTTTACAAGAACTCGTTCCCATGAAGACTCCCTCGAAATGAGACGCGCTTTTTTTCTAAAGGATTTGCAGGGGTCGCAATTGAGGATTAATCTTCTGTATTTTACATGATGATCTCTACTCTATTCTACACAGAGGTGGAGTGACCTTCTGATGATGCCATACCGTAGACCTCACAAGCAAACTGGTGTAGGTAAACGTTCCTTCCTTCGGTAAATACCCCCAGCAAAGGAACATGTTTGGTAGAGCAAAGCATTTTTGTTATTGTTAATGTTGTTGTTGTTGTTGTTGTACTTAACATTATTTCAGCTTCAGATTCCTGGTTAAGCCTCATCAGACGATTCTGCATTTTGGAAATCATCCTAAAACCCTACAAGGCCAAGTGTGTGTGAATGTGTGTGTGTGTGTGTGTGTGTGTGTGTGTGTGTGTGTGTGTGTGTGTGTGTGTGTGTGTGTGTGTGTGAGAGAGAGAGAGAGAGAGAGAGAGAGAGAGAGAGAGAGAGAGAGAGAGAATGCGAATGCGAATGCGAACGTTTAATGCATATCGGCCATAGCATCTTGCACAACGGTAGAGGGAAATATCGGGAACGTGGGTGGGAAGGGACTGGGTAGATGGCGGGAAAACAACAGCACGCACATACAAAATCACACCTTATGATATACACATACACTTTCAAAGTAAATAACCTTAGCTCAGATATGATCTCACTCATTCAACATAACTATCCTGATCAACAAGCTCGTCATAACTCCGAATATGAGCGTTCTGACTTGGAAGAAGAAAAGACACCACACTTCTACAACTGATCTTGTTACAAAAGCTGTATCTGACTGAAGCCTATTACATATTTCAAAGGCAGTTAACTGTTGCTTGTCTACGTTTAAGTGAGTGAAATATGTATTTTGCCACTGCACGAGATAATTTTTTATCTACACCATTCAAAAGAATTTGTAACGGAACATTAAGATAGAGACCAAGAAACCTGTCTCTTAAATCAGTAAACAAAGGACATACAAATAAAAGATGTTTTTCATCCTCATCCACATTCAAACAATATGGGCAAAATCTTGCGACGGGATTTTCACAAAATCTCTCAGTATTGTTTCTTATAGGTAGTACCCCAAGTCTTGTCTGTGTCAAAGCCACTCTAAAGCAAAAGATGTCTAGAAACTCAAAGTAAGGACTAATTCCGAAACCACACTGTAAAGATCTGTACAAGACATATCTGTTTTTATCCCTAATTGATGCCGACCATTCTTGAACATACATGTCAACTAGCCTTTGTTTGAAAATTGGTAAAAACACTCTTACGTCATCCACACCTTGCCGTAGCCATACATAATTAAATCCGGTGCTCCCTAGAATTTCTCTGATCCCTGTTACCCAGCACCTTATGCCCTGATCATCAAGATTTACTTGCATAAGATAAGCCTGTTTAGGTAATCTATTCAAGCCCATATCTAATAATCTAAACCAATATTTCAATGCTTTCATGTATGAATTTATGTATAAGGGATGCCTGCTTAATTCTGAATATACAAGTTTATTAGGTGTTTTAAGTGGAACGCCAAGGAATCTTTTGCAGGCTAATAAGTGTACTTTCTCAATGTGCTCTAAACGTTGCAGACCCCATATTTCAGCTGAGTACAGTAAAATTGGCTGGATTTTGGAATCAAAGATTTTAAAAGAATACCTCCCGAGACATTTCTTTGCAATTGTTAAACGCACGGCACAGAAGATAAAGTGCTTTCTTTGCCTTTGTTACCATGTGCTCTATTCCAAGATTCATACTAAGCATGGTAGTAAATGTGAAACCCAAGTAACAGTAGCTGTTGACTGTCTCGATTTCTTCACCATCATAATACCATTTTTCTCGTCTGCCTAAATAGCCGCCCTTCCTGAACACCATGACTTTAGTCTTAGATTTGTTAACATCTAATCTTAACCTACAACAACATGTTTTCAATGAGTTTAGTTGTGCTTGTAGACCACCTGGTGTAGTAGAAATTAAAGCTACATCATCGGCAAAGAGCAAAATGAAGATCTCAATAAAACTAGGAAGCAGTTGCACTCCATGGACCCCCGTATCATTAATGTGGTTGGCCAGTTGGTTAATGAAGAGTGAAAACAGTGTTGGACTCAGTCCACATCCTTGTCTTACACCAACAGGGCAATTAAAAAACTCCGAAAAATCTCCATTGCATCGTACACATGAAATGAGAGAATCATACATGGACTTCAGGCAACATAAAAATTTCCCCTGTATCCCTTCATTATACAGGGTTTGTAGTAATTTGTCATGGTGAACTGAATCAAATGCTTTTCTGAAATCCACAAAGGCAACATAAAGTTTTCGACCTTTTGAACATAAACATCTCTGGACAATAGTGTATAAATTGAATATTTGATCAACCGTTGAATATTTGTTTCTAAAACCAGCTTGATTTTCAACAATTATATTATTTTCCTCTAGCCACGAATACAGTCTCTGGTTCAGAATTGAAGTAAAGCATTTACAAGTGACATTGATCAAAGATACACCTCTATAATTATCAGGGTCGTCTATATTCCCCTTTTTGAAAATAGGCACTACAATGGCTTTCGACCATTCATGTGGATACACGCCATTATCAAAAATTTTGTTAAATAACACAGTGAGAAAGTTAACAATAGTTTGACCCGCTGTTTTTAGCATTTCTCCAATAATACCATCTGTGCCACTTGCTTTTCCACATTTAATTTTCTTCAGTGCTTTTTCTACTTCGTGGTGCGTAATGACCCGATTCAGAGGATGCTCCTATCCGAGAGAGAGAGAGAGAGAGAGAGAGAGAGAGAGAGAGAGAAGAGAGAGAGAGAAGAGAGAGAGAGTACATACGTGCCTACAAATTTTCTTGGTCGGATTAATATGTCAACGTCTGTGTTACCCTGGCAGTGTGTCACACTGGCCTGTGTACGTCTGTTATTCTGGCATCGCCACCATTGGCTTATCCACATCTGTTACCCTGGAGTGGTCACATTAGCCTGTGTATGTCTGTTATTCTGGCATCGCCACCATTATTTTATCCACATCTGTTACCCTGGAGTGGTCTCATTAGCCTGTGTATGTCTGTTATTCTGGCATCGCCACCATTATTTTATCCACATCTGTTACCCTGGAGTGGTCTCATTAGCCTGTGTACGTCTGTTATTCTGGCATCGCCACCATTGGCTTATCCACATCTGTTACCCTGGAGTGGTCACATTGGCCTGTCGATATCTGCTACCCTGGTGGTGGTTGTCGCGTCAGCCACATCTGCGATACCCTGGTATTGTTACATTAAACTCTCCACATCCGTTACCCTAGTATTGTCACATTAACCTGTCAACATCTGTATTAAGATTTTGTCAAATTAACCTATCAACATCTGTGCCATCCCAATATGTCCACATTAACATGCCAACATGTGTGTTACCCTGGTATTGTTATATTAACCTGTCAACATCTGTGTTAACATGGTATAGTCACAGTAACCTGTCAACATCTGTCTTACCCTGGTCTTGTCACATTAGCCTGTCCACATCTGCGTTATCTTGCTATTGTCATATGTGTCTGTCCAGATCAGTGTTACCCGGTGTTTTCACATTAACCTGTTCACATCTATGTTACCCTGTATTTTCACATTAATCTGTTCACATCGATGTTACCCTGTATTTTCACATTAACCTGTTCACATCTATGTTACCCGGTATTTTCACATTAACCTGTTCACATCCATGTTACCCTGTAATTTCACATTAACCTGTTCACATCCATGTTACCCTGTAATTTCACATTAACCTGTTCACATCTATGTTACCCTGTAATTTCACATTAACCTGTTCACATCTATGTTACCCTGTATTTTCACATTGACCTGTTCACATCTATGTTACCCTGTATTTTCACATTAACCTGTTCACATCCATGTTACCCTGTATTTTCACATTAACCTGTTCACATCTATGTTACCCTGTATTTTCACATTGACCTGTTCACATCTATGTTACCCTGTATTTTCACATTAACCTGTTCACATCCATGTTACCCTGTATTTTCACATTAACCTGTTCACATCCATGTTACCCTGTATTTTCACATTAACCTGTTCACACCCATGTTACCCTGTGTTTTCACATTAACCTGTTCACATCCATGTTACCCTGTATTTTTACATTAACCTGTTCACATCGACGTTACCCTGTATTTTCACATAAACCTGTTCACATCTACGTTACCCTGTATTTTCACATTAACCTGTTCACACCTTAATACTGTCGCATAACCCTGTCAACATATATGTTACCCTGTTATTGTTACATTAGTCTGCCTGCTGCACCTGTTCACAACTGGGTTATCCAGGTATTGTCACAGTAACCTGTCCACATCTGTGATCCCTCGGTATTCGCACATTAGCTTGTCCACATTTGTATTACTTTAATGTTGTGTCATTATCCTGTCCACATTCATGTTACCCTGGTGTTGTCGCATTAACATATCCACATATGTGATTTCCTTGTATTTTCATATGAACATGTCCAATCTGTTACCCGGCCCTGGTATTGTCGTGTTAACCTGTTCACACGTGCTACCCGGTCTTGTTACATTAGAATTTTGGCACCTGTGTTAACCTGGTATTATCACATCAGTTTGTCCACCACTTGCTATCCTGGTATTGTTACGTTAACCGGTCTAGATATGTGTTAACCTGGCATTGTCACATTAGCTTGCGCACATCTGTGTTTGCGTGCTATCCTGGTATTGCTACATTAGCCCTTCCACATATTATGCGTTGACTTAGCATTGTCACACTAGCTTGCGCACATCTTTGTTTACATGCTATCCTGATATTGCTACATTAGCCATTCCACATATTATGCGTTAACTTAGCATCGTCATATTAGCTTGCGCGTGTTTTTGCTCTCCTGGTCCTGTTACATTAATCGGCTCACGCCTGTGTTACCCCGTGACTGTTTCAGAAGACGACAGATGATGCGGAGAGAGCAGGGGGAAGGAGGGTGGGAGTGCAGACTGTTTCACGGCACACAGGCTGACAATGTGGACAGCATCTGCCGGAAGGGTTTCGAGGTCGGCCGGGCAGGGAGCAACAACGGTCATTTATTGGGCAAGGTAAGTGGGTCGGTCGGCCAGAGGCACTCGAAATACAGAAATCTTTTTTTTTTTTTTTTTTTGACGTGTCGATATCGTGGAAAATAAGTCGGAAGTCTTGGAGATATGAAACACGCAAACATTTTTTTTTTAATCGAAAGACAAACAAATAAAAAAAATTTTAAAACAAGGGAAACGAGCAACTCTTGCCACTACCATCCCTCCCACGAAAGTTTTGTGCTCTAAAACGAGCCAGCCTTCTTCTTCGTCATGTTGTTTGTTTGTTTGTTTTAACCATGTTTTTTTAAGTTCAAGGTCCAACACCGTCATACAAAACAAAGTATGTAGAACATAGAAACCCATTTCTGCATATGGAAATTCTCAAATAACACACCCCATCATATATCCTAAAGGTAACAAAGGACATGTATACAAGCTGCATGCTGCAATTATGAGACACGCATAGATACAGGAAGGATTACCCCTGCATCCACTCCCCTTATAAAACAGGCCATTGCCATCTCCATGAAGTTCAGAATATAGGTATAAAGGGAGGAACCTTGGAAATTATGGCTATAAACAGGACAAGATCTGTGTACTCACAGATGCAAAAGCATCGAAGAAAGCAGGTGGAAAACAGATATCTCTAAGCTACTCCAACCAATCGGACTTTTTGTTGTAACTTCTCCCCCCCCCCCACACCCCCTCACCGCACCCCCCCCCCCCCCCACCCCCCGCCGCCACCGCCCTCCCGCTTGCATCCAAACCATCTAACCACCACCACATCCTCTTTGCCTCTCTGTTTCATTGCTGCTGTAGTAGTTCCGCCAGGGGTGGAGTGGGGGTGGGGGTGGCTCGTTTCATCGTGCAAAATCAGAAATGTAATGCGTGTGATGTCAACATGTCTTGAACCAGATGCTTTTGATCGCCTTCATTATACACAGGTAGACTCTCTCTCTCTCTCTCTCTCTCTCTCTCTCTCTCTCTCTCTCTCTCTCTCTCTCCTCTCTCTCTCTCTCTCTCTCTCTCTCTCTCCTCTGTGTGTGTGTGTGTGTGTGTGTGTGTGTGTGTGTGTGTGTGTGTGTGTGTGTGTGTGTATGTGTGTGTGTGTGTGTGTGTGTGTGTATGTGTGTGTGTGTGTGTGTGTGTGTGTGTGTGTGTGTGTGTGTGTGTGTGTGTGTTGACAAATACACAAACAAGATGGATGTCATCAGGAGAAAATAGCAAAAGATAAATATATAAAAATAATATTTTCTTGAGTTTTTTATGTACCCCACTGTCCTCCCTGACCCGCACCATAACTTATCCCACATCAGTACTATATTGTCCCCTCCCCACCCCATCCCCTCAAGGCCTCTCTCCTCCTCCACCCCACCCACCCACCCCACCCATCCACCACGCATCCCTCCCTCAAAAAGCAAACTAATTCTTAAGATTTATATAGCTGGTGGTGATGTATACAACAGATCGTTAGCTAATATTGATATAATCTTTTGTGTGTGTGTGTGTGTGTGTGTGTGTGTGTGTGGTGTGTGTGTGTGTGTGTGTGTGTGTGTGTGTGACCTTGCAGGGATCTATTTCGCCAAGGAAAGCGTCTGGTCGCAGGAATATACCAGGTGCGAGAACTCCGTGAAGTGCCCGCGCATTTTCACCTCCCCTTTACCCGCCTCGGCCGCCATGTAATGGACACGCGGGACTTCTGCGAAATCGACTACAGACAGGGCTGGCACCATGCCCATCCTCTCATCGCTTCCTTGGAATGCAGCAGCTCCGAAGGGGAGGACATGTGCTTCGACCATCAGAGGGAGGAGCAGGAGGAGGACTACATGAATGACAGTCATGGTAGAAGAGGAACGGCGCGCAGTGACACTTCAGTGTCATCGTTACTGTTCAGAGAACGTTTAGTCCCACCACGGGTGTCTGGGAAATCCTCAAGGACCGGAGCCAAAGCGTCCACCACCCCTGTAACTCCAGCAGAACGAAGACAAACTGTTCTGTCTCTAGAGCACGTGAGCGGAGAAGAAGGGGAGCCCGTAAAGCGGTCTACCCATCAAACGAACCAGAGAGGCAGAGCACAGGGCTAGATATGGAATCAGGGTACGGGTCGAAGTCCCTAAAGCGATCTTCCCTTCCAAAGAACCAACAAGACAGAAGAACATAGCACTAGACATAGCATCAGGGTTACGAGCCGAAATCCCTATATCGAACTTCCCTTCCAACGAACCAGCAGGGCAAAACATAGTATTAGAAATAGGATCAGGGGTACAACCCGAAGTGTCAAGACCAAACTTCCCTTCTAAAAAAACAGCAAGGCAGAACACACAGCTAGAAATAGAATCAGGGGTACGGGCCGAACTCCCTAAAACGAACTTCCCTTCTAACCAACCAACTAGGCAGCAGCAGAGCACGGCGCTAGATATAGGTTCCCAGGAACCAGCCGAAGCGTCCAGGCAGAACACACAGCTAGAAATAGGATCAGGGGTACGAACCGAACTCCCAAAAACGAACTTCATTTAAAACCAACCAACGAGGCAGCAGCAGAGCACGGCGCTAGATATAGGTTCCCAGGAACCAGCCGAAGAGTCCAAGTCTTCGCTCTGCTGCGGTTCTGGAAAGGAAAAGGGGTGTAGGGGTGCCGTCACTACATGATCTTGTCCTCGGTGTTGGTGGGTTCATCAGCCCCCGGCATTATCGTTTCGTCATGCCTCCTCCCTTAGATCATCGCAGACCTCAAGGTCCAAGTCACGACAGCTGTTATGGTGGGTCCTTTCATGAGCCGGAGTTCGTCGTCTTCAGGAACGATCAGGTCTATCCCGAGTATGTGATCCAATACACCCATAAACCTGATCGTGCTGTGTATTGCATAGTACTCAAGTTGTTGGTGTTGCTGGCGGCTGTTGGTATCGTAGTGCCGTTAGCGATAGCACATTGAAGGTGATGCATGTATCCGTGATGTATTGTAAGTATGATGGAGTGATGAGTTCTGCATCTACTATGTACGTGGAACAACTTAGTAGTGAGAGAAAACAGTGCAGGCTAACAATTCTTCCATTAATGATTGGCAAAGACGTGAAGGGAAGAAAGGAAAGAAAAGGCGGGGGGGGGGGGGGGGGGGGGGGGGGGGGGGGGGGGGGGGATAAGAAATAATTATGAAAGTCGGGGACATACATATCAATTAATATAAGAGTCTTCACTAGCAGTCTATGGAGACCATCACAACCCATCCCCAATACGGAACTATGCATATTGCCTGTCTTTAGGCCTTTCGTCCGCTGGATCGAATTCGTTAGGGAGGCATGGCTGATTGTGTTTGTGCTCCCTTGGCATCAAATAGAGATGTACCACAGTCTACAATTCCATGGTATTCTCACCACCCAGGGTTCAAAAACGAAATCTAACAACACCCCCAAAGCAGTCGGTGAAGGGCAGAAACGCAAAACAACAGAAAGTGTGGTGAAGAAATAAGTTGCTGAAAACTAAAATCATGAATGAAATGTAAGGGTGGAAATAGTCTCTTAAACACACTGTTCTATAGCGAGCTGCTGGAGGGCAAGCGTTCCAATGGGGGACATAAGAAGCGCTACAAAGACACGCTGAAGGCCTCACTGAAGTGCTGTAGCATCGCCCCTGCCTTCTGGGAAGAAACTGGGCAAGATGGCTACACCTGGCGCACCATGATCAAATCCGGAGTGAAAGACTTTGAAACGAGGCGAGTGGAAGCACAGGAGCAAAAACGCCAGTTTAGTATAAAAAAAAAAAGAAAAAAAGAAACAAACAAACAAAAACAAAAAAACAGAGCAAGCACCAGCTTTCAGCCTGGCTCACCTCCAAGTCTGCCTTGTCCACACTGCAACAGACTATTCAATGCGAGGATTGGCCTGATCAGCTATCTTCGTATACACACGCGCGTGTGTGGTGTGTGTGTGTGTGTGTGTGTGTGTGTGTGTGTGTGTGTGTGTGTGTGTGTGTGTGTGTGTGGTGTGTGTGTGTGTGATTTCTTTCATTCAGATGTGTTGACTGAATTCACAAGTGATTCACAGTGATAACTGTTGTGACAATAAGGACACACAGACAAGCTTGTTGTTGATATCATTTAACAAGTTCTTATATAACGATGTTTGGATTTGTTTTTAGCACAATAGTTTTCCTGCCTTGTTCGGGTGGGGGTAGGTTGGGTGTCTTCTTGGACTTTAGAAGGGAAAAGGTCGCTTTCACTGCGAAAATTGTTGATCTGTACTTCTGAAGTTAAAAAGCTCTGCAAGTTAAGTGTTATCATCACATTTGTTACTGGTGGCTTTGCTTTAAGGCGGAGGGTGTGTGTGTGTGTGGTGTGTGTGTGTGTGTGTGTGTGTGTGTGTGTGTGTGGGGTGTGTGTGTGTGTGAGAGAGAGAAAAGAGAAGAGAGAGAGAGAGAGAGAGAGAGAGAGACTCATTTGTTTGAGGTCTCTGAAAACACCAGTTTTTTTTCCCCCCTTTTTACGCAAAATACTCATGCTTCCCTCGCCGCTTCCTGTAAACCCCCCCCCCCCCTTCCCCAACCCCCCAACCACCACCTCCCCTTCAACAAGAGAGAGAGAGAGAGAGAGAGAGAGAGAGAGAGAGAGAGAGAGAGAGAGAGGTGTTACGTTTTACAAAGAAATTCATTGAGAAATAAACTTCTTCTTCTTTTTGTTCGTGCTTTGTTTTGTTTTGATTTTACCTTTCATTCCTGCATCCTGCATAAATAGATTACGGCTCTCCTCTCTCTCTCTCTCTCTCTCTCTCTCTCTCTCCCCCTCTCCTCTCTCCTCTCTCTCTTCTCTCCTCTCTCTCTCTCTCCTCTCTCTCCTCTCTCTCTCCCTCTCTCTCTCCCTCTTCTCTCCTCCTCTACCATATTTTTTTCCTTCTTTCCCCCCACCCCCTCCCCCCGCTCTTCTCACGCCTTAATATTCTCTCCCCTTCCCCCCCCTCTCCTCCTTCTCTTCTCTCTCTCTCTTCTCCTCTCTCTCTCTCTCCTCTCACTCTCTCTCTCTCTCTCTTTCTCGTGTCTCCGTCTTCTCTCTGCCCCCCCCCCCCTCCTCTCTCTCCTCTCCTCTCCTCTCCTCATCTCTCGCTCCTCTCCTCTCTTCTCTCTCTCTCTCTTCTCTCCTCTCTCTCTCTTCTCACACCACGCTTACTCACACACATTCCTCACTCCCTTCTCCATCACCATCACAACACCACATTGCGCGCTTACTCTTGTTCTTCCAACATACACACAAAAACACAAACATGTGGCACTGTTGATCTGCATCGCCAAAGCTGTTGCCATTACTCTCATCAAAACGCTGATAGTCATACGAATTGTCCATATACTGCTTGTGCGTCTCTACAATGACAACACACATTAGAGCTTGAGACAACGTGCAAACTCATTGCAATCATACCAATGTTGTAGAGATCTCAGGGTTGACATGGGCACCAGATTGAGCTGATGGCAAAATTAAGAGCCTGACAACGACCTCTCGAAGCAGACAGTGACATGAGAGCAGAGCATTCGCATACCCATCGATTTGCCTATGACAATTTAATCCAGGGTCTCACCTGCAATCAGCTTCATGTCAATCTTGAATCTGCGGGTTCAAGTCTGGCTTTCTGCAACGACTGCAACGTTATGAGGCAACGTTACCATAAATCTGCAATTACCTGAACATGAATCTTGAACCTGCTGACAGTTCAAATTTGGATTTTTCTAACGATTGCAACGTTATCAAGCAACGTTAAACCATCATCCGCGATCAGCTTAACATAAACCTTGTACCTGCTGGTACAAATCGGGATTTCTGTAACGATTGCAACGCTATCAAGCAACGTTACCAAACCCGAACAGGTTCGGGCCTTCGAGACTGAAACGAAAATGGCGATGCACAGAGTTCCGTTCTCTCCTCCCCAAAAACATATTCCATAACAATTGACAATAAAACATGGCCATAAACCAACGATCACAGACACCAAAAGTCACTTCCTAGGGTCCATGGTAGCGTCTAAAGGCAATAAAAGCTGTTTCCTGTAATCCTTGAATAAAATAGCGAAAGTACGGAAAGAAGTCATTATCGATGTTATCTTTAAGAATGCCAATTATTTTTCCATATGATCACAATTGTTTTCCCTGTGATAATCATGACAGATTGCACAAGGTGGGTGAATACAGGGAAAACAATTATAAATTTCAGATGATATAAAAAACGGTTGTTATCCTCAGGGGATAACAGCACAGAAACTGTTTTCCCTAAAAGGGCAATAACTTTTTCCTAGGAAAACAAGGAAAACAGCTATTGTGAGCAATGAAACTAGGTACTCCCAAAAGACTAGAGCAGATGATTTCTCAACAGGTGGGGAAGAATGCTATACCCCACTAAAGGTCGAAATTTAAACGTGAGACAAGGAGAAAATATGACTATTTTCACGCGACGAAAATGGATATTTTGAATGACAAGTATTATTCTAATGTGGAATTAAACTCATAAGGCTTTTCACAAAAAAAAAGAAAAAAAAAAAAAAAAAAAAAAAAGGGGGGGGGGGGGAGAAAAGAAAAAAGGGGTCGAGGGAGAAGGGGGGGGGGGGGGGCATTTCTGCAGGAAAATGGGTGTATCATTTTTTGCAGGAAATTTTTTTTTTTTTTCCTTATGAAAAAAGAACTCTAAACTAAATTACTCAAATAATAATCCAAAATATTGTCTACATAAGGAGTTGTCTTCTTTTCCAGATATTTTCTTTTTCCCCATGAAAGTAAATATTTTTTCCGTGCTGATAATCAGTTTTCAGTAGCCCGGGCCCGTCATCTCGTGAAACAGCTCGTTATCCCTCAGCAAAAGAGCAAGTTTTTTTATGACAAAATAATCTTAAGTGACCAAACACACACACAACACAAGACAACCCCACACACACACAAAAACACACACACACCCCACACACACACACACACACACACAACACCAACACACCCACAACAACCACAACCACGCACGCACGCACGGCACGCACCACCAAAGCACGCACACTCAGAAGACAAATGCCGTTTCCATTTAATGTAACCCATTTCTTGAGTTAAAAAAAAAAAAGTTTATCTCTGTCTTCTTAAATGAATGAATGTATTCACATCAAAGCGTGCGAAATCGTTAAAAAAAAAATTTGTTTTTGTTTTTTTGACAGTTTGAAGCTAGCATGCTCCCATAACCGAATAGACCTGTGTAACAAAGATTGTGATCTCCAGTATGTGATGGTCAACACATTCTGCTCAGAGAGCTCAGTGTGCGGCTCTGTTTGCGGCAGTTCCCATAACCTCATCCCTGGTGACCGAGATAATCATAATGATAATTGCTGAGTCAGACTTGGGTTCATACAAGTGTGTATGGAGGTAGCGAGGGAGGGGAGGGGAGGGGAGGGGGAGAGGAGGAGAGGGGGGATGGAGAGCGCTCCTGATTTTGTAAACAACAGCTGCTTGCTGCCACGGTTAAGGTCTAAAGGTTGCTCTCTCTCTCCCTCTCTCTCTCCTCCTCCTTCCTCTCTCTCCTCTCTCTCCCGGGTTGATTTCCAAGCTCTCTCCTCTCTTCCTCTCCTCTCTCTCTCCTTCTCTCTCTCTCTCTCCTTCTCTCTCTCCTCTCCTCTCATCACATCACTACCACCAACACACACACATACACACTACACACACACTACCACATCACAAAACATCTACACCCCCTACACATGCGCGCGCTTTGAGTGTTTGTCTGTCTGTTGATTGCCCGCGCCTCTGCATTGTATTATGCCACAGTGCGTTTGTGACTGTTCCAAGATCACAAGGGACTCGACAGTCTTGGATGAATGTCTTTATTTTTACTTCTCCAGTTGTGTTGTGCAGCCTACGCATGTCCAGTGTCAGGTGCATTGCCGAGTTTGAAACTTTTCTTCTTTCTCTTCTTTCTTTTTTTTTTCCTTTTTTTTTTTTTTTGTTGTGTGTAGGTGGTGTGTGTGTGTTGTGTGTGTGTGTTGTGTTGGGTGGGGGGGGGGTCCTCTTTGTTTGTTCTGGCACAGTTTGCGTTTAGTTTTTGGTATTCGTTTATAAGCGATTCAGTGTCGCAAGGAAAATTTCGTCTGGGTTGGGCATATTCCATACCATCATGAGAGCAAGAGTTATGCTACTTGTTCAAGTTGTTATTATAAGTTCCAATCCATTATGTTCGGAGTCAAAAATTGTACTAAGTTGAGTGGTGTCGATGCGCTCGTGGCGACATAGTGGTGGATGGCAGGTTTGAAGTGGTGTGTGTGTGTGTGTGTGTGTGTGTGTGTGTGTGTGTGTTGTGTGTGTGTGTTTTATTGGTGATGTTTGTGATTTGTATGGGCACATGAACAATTTGGCGATTTTTCATTGAACCTGATAGTTGATTGACTCTTGTTGTCTCTGTGGATCGCTTAAATAGTTTTGTGATTGTTGCGACTGTTGTGTATTGTGTGTCTATGCGTGAGAGTGTGTGTGCGCGTGGAGAGAAATGGGAGAGAGCCTTTGTTTTTTTTTTCATTTTCTGAGCCGTTTTTCAATGCATTTTCTTTACATTTAGCAATTTGTATTTTTTTTTCTCCCTTTGTAAAGCGCCTTGTGCCGTGGAAGGCGCTATATAAATCCCCATTATTATTATTATTATTATTTAAACTTGAATCCATGATCAACATCTGCACCACACATCTCACCTAAATGTACTGACATATCAGTTGGTAGAGAATTGGTTAGAAACAAAACCGGAACATCACTAAAGATAAACAAATAAAATCGGCAACGAACAGATGATTTAAAACCAAGAAAGAGAAGCTTGCAAACAAAACTGGCAAGACAAACAAACAACAACAACCAAAAAAAAAAAAAAAAATCGACCCCGACGAGATTCGAACTCGCAATCTTCTGATCCGAAGTCAGACGCCTTATCCATTAGGCCACGAGGCCGCTGATTTGAATGGCTTTTTGATATTATATAAACATTTATTCTAATCTAAAACACACTACCACGTTTTCTTTCTCCCTTTGCTCTGACCCAAACCTGCAGTCACTGAATTCTTCTTCTTTCGAATCTGCCCGCCTTCATCAAGTTGAAAATTCTGGCATTATATACAAAGGTTCCGGTTTGCTGTTGTGTTGTAGGGTTTGTCTGAATGGTCCGTTCAGTTTGTCACTACCTTTGATGCTTACAGTTGTCTTTCAATTGCAAAAAACAATTCACGACTGAATGTATCTGATTTCTTGTTCACCACACTTTGGCTGCGCTGTCTTCCTGCTGGTCAACTGTGTTACTACTACTGCTACTACTGCTGCTACTACTACTGCTGCTGCTACTACTACTACTACTACTGCTGCTGCTGCTGCTGCTGCTGCTGTTGTTGTTTTGTTGTTCTTGTTGTTATTTTCGTCGGAGCAGTAAACCCGCGCTGGGTGTCTAGTGGCATTATAGCTCAGTTGGTAGAGCGCCGACTCGTGATCCTGGGGTTGCGGGTTCGAATTTCGGCAGAGGGGATTTTTCCCTCGGAGTTAACATTGGTTCTGACTCCATCCCCCATATAGTCGTTCGGATGGGACTATAAACCGAGGTCTAGTCTGTGTCACATGCATTAAAGATCATACACGGACTCTAAAGATCCCGATGCTCATGTCCTAAGACGGGTGAGTACCGGCTACACGAAAATACACAATGCATGCAACCTGTGTGCCAGAATAGTCTACTTGAAGATTGTGAGCACGGGCAGGTTAAACATCCCCATCTGGAAGAAGAAGAACGATCGACGACACGTCATCCAGTGATCGTGAGAGAGAGAGAGAGAGAGAGAGAGAGAGAGAAGAGAGAGGCGAGATCGATCAACTAATGTATTGTGTTGTTGTTGTTGTTGCTACAGGTGTTTCTGTGCCACCGAAACTTACGCGCACCATTCGGGTGGATAATCTGCAAAGCGCGATAGATTTTCAGAGTCCACACAGCGATGTGAGATGCACTCTCATCACCTTGGAAAACGAAACCGAACGCTTGTCGAATGGATTGACCCTGATTTTTTCGTGTTCAGTTAGAATTTCTGGCTAAGAATCATGCCAGAACGAAAAACAACCAACATATGTTGCATGCAGTTTTGTCCTACGTCGGTTCTCGAAAGTTCGGCACCAAAGATTGTCTGAAGTGGTGGAGGAAAAAAAAAAGTTTGGAAGATCGACCAAAATATTCATCTCGGAAACACGAGCAAAACGGTGGACAGTATCTGCGGATATATAAGCCGTTAGAAACGGTGTTGCGTACGAGCTGCGCCCATTTAGCTCAGTTGGTTAGAGCGCCGTGCTGATAACGCGGAGGTCGTGGGTTTCGAACCCCCATGTGGGCCACTTAACTTTTTTTTTTTTTTCCCCCTTCTTCTTTTTTTATTTCTTTGCCAAAAATTTGTTGTGTTCATAATCAGATTCCATTTTTAGCGACTTTTTTTTCCTCGATTTTTTTTTTTTTTTACGTACTACTTTTATTAAACAGAAGAGAACGGTATAAACACCGATTCTGATCACTTGCTACTCCACCACGTTTTTGGCGAAAGTGGCCTAAAGCCGCCTATTCCTGTTCTCTGACAATTAACTAAAAAATAACGACCCTACAAACAATATACTCTGTAGGGTTATCCGTTTCAATATAATTTACTGCTCATTATCAATAACATCATTATCCGGCATACACTGTGCGAACAACCCTAATTTGAGGGCTCTGGGGTTTGTGGCAGGCAGTACCCTGGACGGATCTATGCCCTTTATTTATGGCGCCATAAGGTAGGCCTGGAGTAACCTGACGTGTGGCGAAGGGATTCTTTGTGAATTTTCATTTAGACACGGGGCCATAGGATAGTGTTTTGCGTTTCACAAGTAGTCGCACACACACACACACACACACAACACACACACCACACACACACACCACACACACACACACACACACAACAATCACACACACACCACACACATACACACACCACACTATTTAAAAAAATGTGACCCTGGTTTACTAGTAGCCTACTCCCCCCTACAGTTGCGTGCTCCCTGTTTACATTGCAGGTGTGTTCTGGCCAAAAAATCAATAACTGCTGCACTCCCCCCCCCCCCCCCCCCCCCCCCCCCCCCCCCCCCCCCCCCCCCCCCCCCCCCCCCCCCCCCCCCCCCCCCCCCCCCCCCCCCCCCCCCCCCCCCCCCCCCCCCCCCCCCCCCCCCCCCCCCCCCCCCCCCCCCCCCCCCCCACCCCCCCCCCCCCCCCCCCCCCCCCCCCCCCCCCCCCCACCCTACCCCCACTCCTTCTGCATAGCTTGCTCGATAGCCCATATGACATCAGCCGCGTGGCTCGCTGTTACAGCCATAGACACTGAGCGGCCGCTTAAGACTAGATTAACTCTCCCACATTCTTCACTGACAGCTGTGCAAGCAGGTTGTTTTTACGGCGCTGTGGGTGGTCTAACGAGTTTACTGAAGAACTGAATTGTGTATATTAAAGGTTTGTTGGCTCGTTGAAGACAATATTGGTGACAAAGATACAGACAGTTTAATACGTGTTTGGCTATTGATGAGAAAGAAAAATGGGCTCGCATTGTTGAAAGTTGGCGAATCAAAACTATTCATCACGCGAATACTGGACTGTGGTGGAAAGACGCGGTGGTTTTTTAGTGAAAAAGGTGTTTGTAAAAAAGATTTTATGTCGGGTGATAGTGTTTCTTCTTGTGAGAAGCTGAATTATTGGTAGTCTTCTTCGCAAAGAATTAAATCAGGAAATTTCTGAAGCGCTAGCAGCTAATCAAAAACTGTTTTAGATTTTTCTCAACAAAAAAACTTCTTAATTTTCCTGAAGGTATGGATCACAAGAGCAAGCTACTCGTTATGGACAGAGAAGAACAGCATTGTACTAGAAGAGAATAGGAATATATTTTGAGCTGATGGCCTCAATAGCAGTTAAGGCTAAACAGGAAGGACCCAATGAGACTACCCAAAAAACCAAAAGGACGAATGGAAGATTTGTTTTTAAAGAAAAAAGGGCGGGAAGAAAAAGGTGGGGGGGAAGGAGTAGAACCAACAACGCTAAGTGGATTAACAATCACTATTTGTTTCAAACCAAAGCTGATGTTAGGTCATGCTATATCAACAGAAGCTTATACAGATGCTTTTTTAGCCAAACAGCAAAAATCCTGAACAAGACATTGTAGAAAGGACTGCAAAAAAGGGTGTGAGAAATCTCAAAAAGGCAGGAACGCTCAAACAAATCTTGATTTACATTCAGTTTGGGAAGTTTTTGATTTTATGCAAACAATGGGCAGGAGGAGACAAAGAAAAGAAGGAAGATGACAAAAACGTGGGGCTCACATTGGCTAGAAGAAAAAAACTGGCCCTATTTCTGATGTTCATGCGCGTAAGGACTGCGTGCTGTTTGCTAAATCGCTTCAAGCATTTCCACGATTTTACCACCGTGGTTTGCCAATCAGTTATTTATTTGAAGCAAACTGAAGCAAATTGAAGAGATGCTTAGATTGAAGAGTACAAAAAGTACTGGTCAGAAAGCGCAGTTATTCCTCTCAAATCAGGAGCGCCATCAGTCCCGGTCTTTGACCATACAGTGCTTGTTTGCGGGTAACAACAGAAGTTTATCACACACACTGGCACTTAGGAACACCTGGAAGCCACACTTCCTGGATTAGCCTGATGACACTGAGAAACACCGGAGCCACACTTCCTGGCTTCAGCCTGTAATGGGACTGGGCTCTAAATATAGTAACGATCATGCATTGTACGGGTTTCAAAAATAGTAAATGACGTGGCTCTAAATATAGTAACGTTCAGCATGTACGGTTTGACTGCCAATATGACAATTTCCGCATGCTCTGTTCGCTGTTTGATTGTTTAAATAACGCAGTGTGCCATTATGCAACTGGATAACTAGATAGGTTAGGCAGGCCTTAGTACATTTACCATATGGAGAGGAGTACAGTAGTTGTGTGGACAGCATATCTTCATATAAACTGCTCCAAATATACAATGACGGATGTACTAAAACTACTGGCGAATTAGAGCCGCCATAAAAGCTTGGCTACAGCAATTATGCTGTAGTCTGCCAAAGCCAGTTGCAAGCATGGTTGAGAAAAGAGGAGCACAGAAAACTAGGCCAAGTCTTACAAGCACTGTCCTGTCTATTGTGTGTGTGTTTGTTTTGTGGTTTGGTTGTTTGTTTGTGTGTGTGTGGTTTGTCCTACCCCACGGCTCGCACGTTCCCCCACCCCACGCACGCACGTCCCCCACCCCCACCCCACGCACGCAGGTTCTACACCTAACCCACCTCGTGTACACCCACACACACTCCTACCCAGTCACCCCAAGTTCTTAATTAAGGTTTTAATTAAGTTACTTCCAAGTTCTTAATAAGTTTCTTAATTAGTTCTTAATAAGTTTTTGATCAAAGTTCTTGATAATTTCTTGATTAAGTCATCCTTTAAGTACAAACCAATTTCTTATAAAGTTAGCTTATAAATACACCCCCAAAAATACAAGCTATGTTTTTTATCTTAAATAGTAGGTGTCTATTATAGTACACACACGCCTCAAAATACGACGTTCATCGTTGTGGGATTGTCTTGCTCAGCGTTTTCTGCATAGATTTTAATGAAGTTTTTACATCCGATGCAACCGATTGATTACAATTCTGGTCTATGGAAATGTCTTTTATAGATTCATGTCTTTATTTATTTGACTTTATTCATTTTATAATTACGCCGATGCAATGATTATTTTTATAAAAAAATTTTAAAATTATTATTCCATTTGTAAATTGATCAAAATGGTTCTTTGTTATGGCGGTTTTGGCGGGCAGTTGTCTTTTTCTGCATTTAATGGTTCAGATTTTTTTAGTTGCTTTTGTTTCTGTTTGGCTCGGTTATATATTTTATAAACCATAAATAACTGCCCCCAGCTGCAGCAAGGGCCGCAAAAAAGACAAACAGTTTTAAGTTTATATTTTTCCATGAAGACTTTTTGGGGCCCTTGAATCACATGGAGTTTTTATAGCTGGCATTGAATCAACTTGTTCTGGCTGGTGGCGGTGTTTTGTTTTCATGATGAGTCATATTCTGTAACATTAATTTTTTTTGTTTGTTCCACTTGCTAAATTTTTTTCCTGCTTCAACACGCCAAGGATTTTTTATGGTCCCCCACCTGGTTCTGCGTTTTTCTGCTGTTTTTTCTGGCTTGGTTAATTCTCCACCTGATTCAAATGTTTCCTGGTTCTGATGATTTTCCAGTCGTTCATTTGAAGGAAATAAAATCTATATGATTAAAAGTTTATTAATCCCATGTTAATGGCGATAACAATGTTCCAAATCTATAGTATAAATCACAATCCTAGAGTCTCTAATGACTTTGTTAAAGCTGGATCTTGCGTTAAATCATACGTATAGATCTTGTTCAGAATCAATGGGAGCAAATATATGACTAGTTTAGTGTACAAACTAAGAACCCGTTTCGCCCAACACTTTTCACCTTACTAGACCCCAGCTGCCGCTTCATACTGTTATGATACTTTATAATGTCTTGTGGGACATCTGTGAATCTGTTCAATGATGAATTCAGTTCCGAGGAACTGTTTTGTTTTCCCACACGCTGCCAAAAGAATAACAACCTCTCCCTTTTGGGGCATAATAGCTTGATCATTAACTAGGTCATTCATAAGTTCAGGAAGGTTTAGGCCGCCCTTGTAGCTGTAGGAGAACATCGCTGTTAATGTTTTTATTAAATTATAATTCATTTATTTGATAAAAATGAGCACCGGAAAAACTGTTACCAACCTTGTTACCATTCTGCTGTTATTGGGAGGGCTAAGATGTAGGATACTCAAATGCTTTGTATAAGCATGTTAAGAAAATTAAACCAGCAGATCTTGGCAAAAAAACTAGACTTTTTTGAGATTCCAGCAAAGCTGATTGCTATTCATTGCCAGCTTCGGGTGTGCAACGATAGATTTTCTAGTTAAGCAGGAATAATTCCAGAGGAATATAAATATGTAAAAAAAATACATTTATAAAAAATGGCTTCACTCTCAATAATGATAGGCGGCCGCCCCTTGTGGTGAATGCGCTTGCTTTTTAGCGGCAGTATCTTTTTTTGCATTGTAAAACTGGGGAATGGCGGCGATGGAGAAAGAAAAAGACATAACAAAGCTATGAGCAACTAGCAGCTGCACAAGGAAGGCCTATGAAAGGCAGTAGACTTGAGCAAGTTAGATTTTATTAATGACACACTGAAAAAGGACGGGACATGCAGCTTACACATTTAAAAATGTTGATCAAGCAATAAAAACAATATTATCTAGAAAAGGCAAACCGTTCCAGACATTGCCCCCACAAAATTCAGTGACTTTTATCAACCATCAGAAAAACAAAAGATGCAAGAAATCGCGTTTATGCGTCGTGGTTGACCGTTGTGTATTTTGTTGCACATAATATTGGTGAATAAAAAACTGAACAAATCTATTATTCGCCCAAAGGATATTGGATGGGTATCACAGCAATACAACGCTAAGCCAAGCAGCTGGAGTTAGTGAACAAACAGCAAAAGAATGCGTTATCTAAACAAGCGATTTGGCAAATTTATTTACCTGCCCTAGTCGAATACAGAGACCACACTTTGTTAATACAATTACCGAACGGACACCCATCAAATGGAATCTTCTGCTATTTAACCTCTGATAGGATTAGACGAAAAAAAAAGATTTAAGTACGCACTCACAGTCACTGGACATGGCTTAAAGATACAAAGCTGCAGAACCATTAACACAAAATGAGTGCTTCTGCTGTTGCTGTTGCCATTACAGCTGATATACCAGCGAGGGTCCACTAACTTACCCGAGCATGATTCCCTAGATGATGGGAAAGAATTTAAAAGGCCCAAGTGATTCAATTATTGTTGAATACATAGACGTTACCATTAAAAGAGGCATTCAGGGTTCAAAGATCACCAGGCTTTAGTCGAAAATTTAACAAACGTTAGCTGAAAGTCTTTTTCCCTACCAGTATCACTGAGAGTGATTGAAAATTCTCGCAACACAGAATGGGTTAGAAGACTGCCATCAGTTTTGCGCGCAAGGAATTATGAGATTCTAAAGGGCTTAAAACCAGTTACAGCCATCCAGTAAAAAAAACAATAATGTTGCTGAAGGAGAGTCTTCATCCGGCAAACTATTACCATTTTGGTTTGAAAAGTAAGGTACCTTTATTTACAGGGGGAAGCTAGAAGAAAGGGACACTCGCATAGCGGGCAACAGATCAGGTTTTGAGTGAGTGTGACCCGTAACGAAATTAATAAAGAATTGTAAAAAAATGAATCCGCCCGAGTCTTATTCTACGAGAAAACCTGGCACAACAAAACAGGCCTTACCCTCAAAGATCTTTTTGTAGAAAGAAGAATGCAAGATAATTCAGCCAGGCACCAGTTCCGCTTTAATTATTTCCGGTTCTCAGTGCCCAATTGCATTTGAAAACTCTGATTAACAAACACCTTTTGTGGTTTGTTCTACTAAATGATTCTTAGTTACAACCAGTTGTGTTGATCTCATGCGCTAGATAGATCGCAGTTTTACGTTGTCATGATGAAAAGTCGTATTGCCAAAACAATGCTTCTTTGTAGTTGTCATGTGATATGTTTGACTGCACAGCTGCGAGATATTCCTCTTTGTTTCTTAATGATTTTCTGCTGGCTCGTAATACTGTACATTTTTGACCTTAACCCCACATACTCCTTGATTACCTTTCAGATAATTCATCCTTCATCTTTCTAAAACCTTCTTGTTAGTAATTGATAAGTAAAGGTGAATCTTTAGGGTAATCTGATGTATCTACCATCCCGCATGTCCTTTAGCTACTTCTAAGTCCATGTCTTTATAGATGTCTTCAGTGGGATTCTATAACAAAAACTGGCTGTATCTGTGTAAAGTACTCTGGACTCAGGGATACGAGGGCTGAAAGTAGT
This sequence comes from Conus ventricosus, assembly GCA_018398815.1. Classification (NCBI taxonomy): domain Eukaryota; kingdom Metazoa; phylum Mollusca; class Gastropoda; order Neogastropoda; family Conidae; genus Conus; species Conus ventricosus. Next base: position 36,735,232 of record CM031616.1, on the reverse strand, counting down.
CGTAAGAAATTCTAACTCAAAGCTTTGATAATTCTAAAACAGTAAACCAAATAAAACGGGGTTTGTCAATCTTGACTTTCTTTTTTTTCATCATTATGCCAAAAAGCTGATCATGAAATCTTCTTAACGTCCTGGATAAATTTGGTTTCTGAAGTCAGCTTAATGCTTCGTTCTCTTGGTGACTAATCTAACATCTTTGCGCTTGTCGGGATTCTCCATAGTCTTTCCAAAACAGCTGTTGTTCATCAGCTTTAAAAAAAAAGTCTTTTTCTGAAGCATCAGTGGTTTGGTTCTGAGATCAGTGTCTCATGATGTATGGTTTCATGACTGTTCTTGATCGAAAGCAATTATGAGGATGAACAGCTGTTAAATTAAACCATGTGTTAATAATAAATTTGTAGAAGTCTGTAATGACAGACATAAATTTTTTTTTGCCCGAAGATTTGGCACAAGTTTAGGCGGCTCTCTTGGGTCCATTCTTTAGATTTCTGCTGCCACTGGATAGTCATTATGCAGGTCATGGAGGTCATTGAGAATATTCTAAGTCAACTTCTTGAATTAAACCGCGCTGTTGATCAGGCGTTAAACTGCTCAACCACTTTAATGCCTTTTGAATATTATTGTTTCTTTGTTTCATTCTGTGTACATTTTAAAGTGCGTAATGGAAGGCCGATTGCGCCATTGCCCATCCATACTGATTGTTTGCATCTAAAATACATGAGATAGTTTGACCTTTTACTTGGATCTGTAGTCGTCCAAAGTATTTGTTGTTTGCTTTACAGTAATGATGCGACGCCCTACTAATGCCCCACGCAAACCCGTTTTCAATCATCTGAATCATTGGTAAATTGACAATAAATCAATCTGTACTCCAAGTAAACTTTAAGAAAGCGTCCCATTCAACCGGCGCAGAATGTAATGCGGCAGGATCCTGGACTATAATGTTTCATGCAGGTCTTTCTATAGTTTTCAAAGACGTCCGCCAACTAAACATGTATCTGCCCTCATGTAGGTGTCAATGATAGTCTCAAATGTTTTACAATCTAACTTCTGCACGCATCTTGAGCATGATGGTAATCGAAGTCGCTGATGTCCTTTCCTCTAAAGACTAGAAAAGAAAGCGCTTTAGGTGGAAGTGTCTTCTTCGTCAAACCTTTCCAACTGTTCATGTACTCATATGGATAATGGCCCTTTCTAACAAGCGTTGGGTCAAAATATTCTTCCGTTATTGGGCAGGACTTTAAGGACATAGACAGTGACTCTATTGAACCATATGTGTTGCATAGAGTCATAAAAAGACATGTTATTTAGATTAATGCACATGTACTTTTCGGATGACTGTGACAATGCATGAACCCTGAAGGCATTCCGTCCCAGATTTCATTATCAAGGTGGGAGTTCGTAACCTCGCAAGTTATGAAAGAAGATGGGCCAGCTTCCAATGTCTTAGGTTCAAAAACTTTAGTTGAAGATTGCATTGTATGCGCTGAATCTCTGAACTTCCCCACTAATGTGAGCATGGTCTATTTACTGGTGGGTTTTACACTCTTGGGCGTATAGCTCTAAACCGCAAATCCAACAGTGTGTGCTGAGGCTTACTGTTTTTTGGGCTTCAGGCGTCCATCATGATTTCAGATTAAATTCAGATTATTAGAACAATCATTACGCATTGCTGCATGCGTTTTATGAATGTTTATGCAGCATCTGGTCCTCTATATAATTCTGGCGTTGAATGAGCGCCATCCGACCTAACAATAATGAAGGCAAATGAACAAATCTGATGATTACTCATTAGACTGTTTTATTGAAGGTTTCTGTGGTGCTGGCCCTTCATAAGGAACAATAAGCGACTCGAAGTCTGCGTAACTACGTATGGTGGAATGTTGCAGTTTTTTTACAGTTCTTTAAAACTAACTTTAGATCCCGGGCGGGGGCGTAGTTAGTTCTGTCTTACAGTCAACTGGGCAATACAATGTTCTATGTTCGCTTGCGGCTTGAACAGATGGCATTCTTGATTAAAACATTTTCTGCAGCAAATTCTTGTTTATGCCAATTTTTGAAGTATGGGCAATAATTCTACTCATTGTGCGTATCAATGTGTATGCGGCAGCCCCCTTGGTGAAAGCATCAGCAGTAAGTTCAACTTGGCTTTTGTTCTGGAGTACCTATTGTTGGGCTGCTGTTCTTGACACTTATCGGCACCAAATCTGTTTCTCATCCCATGTGTAGACATGAACAGTTATGGGTTTGTTGTTGTTCTTCAAAAACTGATCAATTTGATTTCACTTACTGGGAAAGGATATTCACTAAAGTTAAGAATCATTGATTGTATAAGGGCGATAGTTAGGGGACACTCTCTCTGCGTTTTTGCGGGGTAATGCAGACCTTGCAAGAAACACACCACATAAAACTTTAGTTGTCTGTATTCTTTATGTTTAGAACTGCTTTTTTTGCGACTAAGGCTCGGGAGGTAGTAGGGAATGTGAGACTTGCCAACAACTGTGCATACTTAGACTGTTTTAATCTGATCTCTAGGACTTCGCACGCTGACCACCAGAGCCTCTCATTTTAGCTTCTTCAGCGGCCAGCGTTCACATTGTGTAAGCAGGTTCGTCTGCCCAACCGGGTGTTAAGTTCCATATGAGAAAGGAATAGTCTGTTGTTTAGTTGAGGACCCAGGACTTCTAGATTTTCTCATTTATTTGTTACATAGTCTCGATTAAAAACAGCTAAACATTACTTTAACTGGGGTGTCTATTGTTAGTTTTACTTGGAACTTGAGAAGTAGCCATGAACAACGCTTGGCCTGTTCGTTAGTTGGGTCTCAATGGACTTCTAAATCAATATCATCAGCGCCTCTTGTCAATTTTCTTGCATTGCTTCAAAAAATTTCGCTTGTCCTTCATATATCTTAGCCATGTTGAGTTCTTTTCTAACTCAAAATATTTATTTTAAATTAAAAAAAAAAATACTTAAATCCAGAATCAATATCGACGGTCTTTTTGCGCTTAGACTCATAAACTAAAGTAATAAACACCTTTTAGGTGTTGTTAATGTGAGCTGTTTAGAGCCAGAGTTTAATGTTTCGTTTACTTTTTTTTTAAGCATTCCTTTTTTATCTGCTCCCCTTTTTTCGGGCGTCTGGCTGTTTGAGAAAAACTTGCCCTCGCCTTTCTTTGAAGATTTCAAACTTTTGTCTTTTTGTAGTCTTTCAATATCGGCCTGTAAACGATTAAATTCTTCATCCGTGATGTTTGGAGTAACTAGCGCTTTATTTATTATCAGCTGAACGAGCTAAGTTTAGACGTTTTTAGGTGAACCATAGATGTGTGCTTTTGGTGTTTTTTTAGTTTTAGTTTTTTGTGGCGGCACCTAAGCTAATGAAACACAGGCCAAGAGCTAAAAGACAAACCTCATAGAGGTAAAGCTGCGTGCGAGCCTATGCCCGTTGCTAAGAGACCTACGCTGTTCCTGCTGAGAGAGCACTAATAGTCGGATTGGCCCAAGTATTAAAACATTATGTGACAGCATTAAAGGCAGCAGAATACCTTCGTGTAGTTTTGCTGTATTTGATAGGTCTTGCTCTAGTACTTTGCTGCATTTGTGTAATGTTGGTTAATCTGGAAGGTTTTTATGTTAGGGGATTCTATAAACAGCAGAATTGCTGTATCTCTTCTTTAGTGGGAGTAGGCACTGTTTGGATAAACCTGAACAGACATGCGTTTTTATAAAATTATAAATAAATTTTGTATTGTATATCTTTTAATCTGTATTTTCAATGTTCAGCTGCGCATCATATATTAATAACAATGTACAATTAAGCGGTTTATCCAGCTTCTTCTTCTTTATCATTTTGAATGTTATTACGTCTCTCACAGTTCTGCGCTTCCATGTAACTGATTACATCCTTGTTCGACCGTAGGTCAATCCATAAACCGTATTGTGTTGTTAATAATCATCAAGTCTTACGCTGTGAACGGTGTAGATCTTTAGCCACAGGTCCAACTGTTTGGATTTACACCTCCCACTCCCAAACAGTTTTCTTATTTCATCAAATATGCTGATAAGGTTTTAAGACCCGCTAGCTTAGATTTGGTTAGGGCTGCCCTCAATCGGAACATTGTACTTTCGTTTATTTTTGATTAAAAAAAATTTTCACTTCCTCTTTTGATGGTTCTTCATCTTCACACAGCATAAAATACCTTTTAACGCGATCTTGCCTGAGACGCTAAAACTAAAATTCCATTATAGTGTCTGCCCTGCTTCAGGTTATGTTGTATGATGAATCACTCTTCGTAATATATTGCTAATTTTGACTGATATGGGCTCAATTCTGCCTTGCTAAATTAGAGTTGCTAACAACGTCAAACTCTATCGAGATGTCAGAAATTGCTTGTACATTGCTTCGGTGTCTGTTGATCTGATAACACGTTTGTATTCGTTAAAAGTTAGTTCATATGACAGTCATGTTTTTATTGTCTTGAAAGTATGGCGCATGGTTTTATCAACTCAAAATCTAAGGGATGGAAAAGCCGATTTCCATCGCAAAACTTAACGGCTTACATACTTTTGCCGTCTTTATTATCTTCAGCGCCTATTCTATGTTTTAGTGCTTCTTCATTTTCTATTCATTGAAACGCACACATCAGCCCTCCTTTCATTCCCGGTTTAGCCATAGGATCAGAATAGGTTAAAAACTGATCAGCATTGTGAAAAGAAAATAATTTCTTGCCCTCAAGTTTTATAGAAATTTTCTTAACGATTGCCGTTCCCAGATTCTGTACAAACTGGTCCTGTTTGGGTCTTGTTGTTGAATCGAGTAACTATTTTGAAACGTAAGACGCGCAGAGCTGGCACAATCACGTCATTCTGCTCCTTAAGTCTGGAAATTTAACAGTAAGAATTTGATCTGCATCAATCAGTAGATGGGATTATTTGGAAACAGTTAATAGTCCGCTTATTTCCCTTCAACGCCAAAGGGTTCTTTCAGTCTTCTATGCGGGTAAAGAATCGAGCCATGTGCTTGATACATTTTTATGAAGCAAAATAAAATTAATTATTTAAATGGAAGGAATAGAAGATGAAGAAGATTATGATGTTTTAATTCCTGGAGACGACATGAGTGAAATGATCCTTTGACACAGCATCGCTCAACGCTCTCAATGCAGCTGTGAATTAACAGAAAAAAAATAAGTACGGTCGGTGCATTTTACAAAAAAGTTTAGGCAAAGAAACCTCCCGAATTTATTGGACCCAAACTGATTTGAATTAAAAAAGATGGTCATTTGTCTGTATAAAAACGATCAAGGGCATTGTTCGGCTTACAACTAAACCCGGATACCCATCAAAGTTTTTAGCCGTTGGGTTCAATTAGGAAATAGGGATCAGTGTGAAAGATCAAAAATCGCATTGGCAATTGCTAAACCAAAATTAAGGGCGGAGGGCAGTCTGATGCTAAACTTCAAAAAACTCTACAAGAACTCCCAAACAGATAACCAAATCAAAACATGGAACTTATAAGAATTAAATCAATCAGCAGGCGAATTAATAAATACAAATAGGAGCAAACTAGTTTGTCCAGAAGAAACAGCGTAAAAAACAAATTATGATTCCCCCATTGCCCTCATGCGAGAATTATTAGCCCTTGATCGTACTTTAAGAACCGCCAGAGGCGAATTAAACATAAAACTATTTAGCAAAACAGGTGAACTAGATGGGCATATAAAAAGAGAAAAAAAAAACTCGATTGAGGATGATGACGCAAAACTTAGGGCCCTGTTATTAAAAAAAGAATAACCCAAAAGACTAAAAGATCTTGAACAAGAAGTCGATCAGCAGACTAGAAGTGCTGTCTACTTAACGAAAACATTACGACTCAATTGTGAATAGATAAGAGAAAACTCCATCCCCCCCGGCCAATTTTATATTGAAGACACAAACGCTAGCAGAACGAATACGTACGCTGTTTAGTGAGCAAGGAGTCACATTAGCAAGCGTTATATCGGCCTTAGGATTTGCAATAAGTACACTGGTGATGGCTATTACAGGCGGCAGCGGTCAAAGCCCAGTGCCTCCACCGCCATCGCCTGATAAATCATGGGTAAAAAAACAGCTTGATCATCTTGCGAATTTATTAAAAAATTAGCTGGTAAAGCGTGGATGCTTTACCAGGATATTGGGGAGTATTGTCAGCTGGCTTTTGTCTACTGCAAGCAAAGTAGTTGGCTTTATGGCCGAGCACTTATGGGCATTAGTTCTCTTAATAGTTGGGTTAATATTTAGTAAAATAAAGACCGAGTAATCCTAGGCCAGTTAATCCAAGAACAAGCGCTGTCTTTTCATATTCATGGTCATCGCGAACAGAGTCCGCGAGCTTTGCTGAGTCTTCAATGGCCTTTGGGCTTGGGCCGCGGGGATTGGATGACTTATTCTTGGGTGTTCTTTTACTGCTTGCAATATTACTGGCTCAGAATTTATGTCGTTTTTCCCAACCTTCTGTTCATTGCCTGCTATAAGAATTTCATTATTATAGTTTATTATTATTCCTACCTGGAGTCTAAGGTCAGAAGGCACATGTATAAACCAGTGCCAACAGCAAAGTCTACTTTCGATCTTGCGTATTGTAAAACATGTTGGTACCTTTGAATACTTGAAGGTAAATCAACTGTAGAATTAATGGCGTCCTCTAAATTTGCTAAGTATTGTTTTTGTGCGTCAAAGCCAGTAGAAGGATCAGTTATGCTTGATCTTGCCTGTGCTTGCGACCCTAGCAAACACCAAACGTAAGTACGAATAGAGTCGTTTATTCGTTCTATTCCCGCCTAGTTAGGCCCTTAGAAGTGTCTAAGATAAATGTTGTCCATGCTGTTTTATGCTCTTGCTCTATGGACCCGAGGTGAAAAGCTGTTTCGCTTGAAGAGAAAGATGTGTAAGGGGATTCCAGTCAAATTTAAACTTTCTGTGCATGCCCCAAAAATAAGGGGTGCCTAGACCATGATTAAGATCCAACTTTTGTCTAAAGTCCGTCTTGGTGTTAATATTGAATTCGTTACAGATCCTTTCAAAAGCCTTCATGTCTATTCTGTTGCTGAATGGATTTAAACGGTTTGTCATTCGGTAATGGCGCTTGCAGTTCAGTTAAAATACGTCTGAAGGTGTAATAGAAATGAAATCTGTACACTGACCTAACCAAAGGTCAGGATGATTTAAGTGATCAGCATACGACACTCCACACCCAGTTGATGCACAAAACACAGCAAAGTTTAACTGGTTCTGATAAAACTGCATCGGATGACTAAACCACGCTTTCGCGATGTAGTCTTTTTTAATAGGGGGGTTAAGATAGCTCTTCAATGGAGTACTCACCTTTTTATGAAAAGCGACAGTCTGGGTCACAGAAATGTCGAGGGTGTCAGTTGTTTATTTTTAAGATTGTAGTGCGGCCCAACAGAATATTTTGCATCAGTATATTTGAATGCACTCATTTTTAATTGTTTTTTTTTAAAAATGTTTTGAACATAAACCC
>CM031616.1:36715674-36727607 GCA_018398815.1 Conus ventricosus | reverse complement strand
ACCTCCATCAGGCGTCATCCAAGCCGCCAGATAATCGCCGTGGCCAAGATGAGGGGTGTTGACTGAAATGCAAACCCGCCGGCAGTTCCCAGTGGGTCATGGGAGATAACACACGGCAGAGTCTGAGGCCTCTCTGTGTGCGGTGCAGGCAGTTATGGCCCTCCCGTCCGGGGTGGTACCAGGCCAGCTGATAACGCTTTCCTTCAAACTTAACTGAGCGGAACTTGAAAGCACTGAGTTCTGGAATAGGACGGTGGAGAACATGAAGTACGTGGTGCGCACGTTACATTTAAAGGCTGTTGCTACACACGAAGACATGTTGTTGTTGGAATAACGCGTTTGAGTGGCGTGGCCATTGAATGCTTTGCTTTGCTTTTCTGCTCTGTCTGTCTGTCTGTCTGTCTGTCTGTCTCTCTGTCTGTCTGTCTGTCCTGTCTGTCTGTCTGTCTCTCTCTCTCTCTCTCTCTCTCTCTCTCTCTCTCTCTCTCTCTCTCTCTCTCTCTCTCTCTCTCCCCTCTCTCTCTCAGAGGTTGACAACACCTTGCCGAGGCAAGTTGAATATTTGCAAACAAACAAACATACAAAAACAAACAAACAAACAAACAAACAAACCCAAACTAGCGTTGTTTTTAAAAACGCCCCCACAGGCAAATATTCATAGACAGAATTCTTCCCAACGTGTCATCTTTTTTTGTGTGTGGTGTTATTGGTAGCAAAGGTAAATAGTAATGACAAGAATCTACCTTGAACTCGTAATGATTGTGGTAATGTAATGTAATGTAATGTAATGTAATGTAATGTAAAAGGATATTTATAGAGCGCTTTACCTCGCAAGAGCCAAAAAGCATGGTAGCGAACGTTACAAAGAGTCATCCTACATCTGTAACAAAGCTGCTTTCCGACTGGTCAGAATAAAGAGTCTAATTTGATTGGCTAATGACGTTGACTCCAGAACGACTGAGCCTTGTGCAGCAGACAACACGTTACTCTGCCAGTCTGAAGAAATGATGTGCCTGTTCGTTCATTTTTTCTTCTTTCTTTCTTTCGTAGTTCATGTCAAGAAAGGTTTATTTTTGTCTCCTTCTCACCCGTGCAATCAACAAATGCACAGCAAGACAACTAGCTCCTTCCTCTTCTTTATCTCTCCCCCTTCCCTAGCCATGGTGAAATGAAGGAAGAGCAGATTAAGAATTCATTCGTAGAAAATCGATGTTTTTGAAAACTGGAGGTACATTTTCCCCTACCCACACCGGCCCACGGCTGTCCTGAACATGCTGGATGCTCAGTGAAAACCGGCGCGTCCCTCCTACTGCGGTCACTGCCTGGAACCCCAAAGGGAAGAAGGACGGGGCGACCCAGAGACAGCTAGAGAAGAGAGATATCGGCAGAACTGAAGAGGAAGGGGATTACCTGGACGAGGCAGAAAGGACGTCCGGGAGTCGAGTATCGTAGAGAAATACTGATGGCCTGGTCTCTCGTAGGGTCTAGATTAGAACATAATAAACTATAGTTAATGTGAAAATTTAAAACGCACATCCATTTCGCGCCCATCTTGAGGAGATAAGTGACTGTCTGTTCGTTGTTCGTTTTCACAGACTTGAAATGTTGTCTGTCTTGCCTGTAGAAGACCAAAGCGGTCAATACGCGTCACACACGAGCATACTTATGATACTTAGATTCTTTGATTAGAGTCTAGCACTAACAGAGGTAAGATGTCATACTCCAGTAAGAGTTTCTTTCGCTTTCATCTCTCTTCGACCTACTCAAGTGCACTGGTCTTGGAACAAGTCAATCTGACCTAGAACTGCTCCGGACTCCGGTGACCTTCACTAACACGACGAACAGTCACGCTCTGCAGTGAACCATATCACGAAATGGCAGGTGTTGAACGCCTTTGACAGAATTCACCTGAAACGTTGACTATGTTGTGTTTTAACATGAGAACTAAGTTTGATGCAGGCATACCAGTCAAGGAATAATTACAGTCGTCGATGCCAGCGAGAATGAGAGGGGTTGCCAGTTTGGACAGGTTATTTCAGAACTTGCTTTCTTCCACTACAGAAACTTCGATTCAACGTTTTATTGACTAAAACTAGATGCTCTCAGAACTAATTATAACGCCTCAAAGAATTAATGTATATGTGGCGAAACAAGCAAATCAAGGTATCCTATTTTGTTTGAATGTGTGCCCCCTAGGACATAACGACCATGTTCATCTGGCATGTCTGTAACCGATGATTTTTTTTTTTATGATTCTGATCTTGCTTTTAAAGTGACCCTTGTGTGATATATGGTCCGGTTGGGTATTTACTTTAATGTGATGTTGGCGGTGTCCCTGTGATTATATGTACACAACCACACCTGCAAACACATGCATGCACGTACGCATGCACACACGCCTGCACACAGGTAAGCACTCTCTCTGTCTCTCTCTCTCCCTCTCTCTCTCTCACACACAATTTTGTGAAAAGACGTAAAATGAAAGTACTACTACTACTTCTACAACTTTACTACACACACACACACACACACACACGCACACGCACACACACACACACACACACACACACACACAACGCACACACACATGCACTCTCTGTCCTCTCATCCTCACTCTGTGTTAAACTACATTTAAATGTGAAACTTAACAATTTAATAATAATTTAGCCATCACAGTATATGCCTGCACTATTTTGATTAATGACATATCTTGTATAGTTGACATATTTCCTTGACAATTTGGTGTGATACGAATTTGTCACGATATTTCAGCAAATAGGCATTATGAGAGGTAGCAATAGACAAGCTACCAGTAGAAAAACTGTTTCAAAAATGCTTCATTCATAGGGGCCTATTCTTTTCTTGGATTTAAAACAAAGGTCAGTGCATGCATGGAACGTTAAAGATAGCGGTAGTCAGTTTGGATTATAAAGTGTAATGCAGAGCCAAAAACATTAAACTATTTCGGTTAAAACTTGATTTAGATTTGGAAAATTTCTTCACCAGGATTTGATGCCTTAAATATTCATAGCCATCCAAATTTAAAGTTGAAATAACCTTTTCGTATTTGGAGTACTAATTTCTCTACTCTCGGTGTATTATATGGTTTCGCTATAATGTTCTCCCATCTAACAGCAATCCATGCAAAAGAAAACTATTTCGTATGCGGATGTTCAGTTAGATCTGCCAACAAAGCATGTAGAAGAATCCACACATGTATGAACATTTTTACTATAAAACCTAAAGAAAGTCATACTGACAGTCAGCATCAAGTATTTTCCAAATAGTTCTGATATGATTAGTTTCATACATTCTTACACCAATCTATCACAATTTTTTTTATTCTGCATGATGGTTTTTTTTTTTTTTAGTTCTTTGAGTATAAAAACATACGAAAAAGCTATATTCAAAATGCAGTTAGTTGGTCTCTTGCACATATTTTGATTTCTGTAGATATCAACAAACGAAAATGCCTTTAAAAAATGTACATAAACTCCCTGACAGATTTCCGCCATTTTCTCTATTTTATTCATAGATTTTCTGTTCACTCCTTGCTTTCTTACTTTATCATGTTTTATTCACATATTTCTGTTTACTCCTTGCTTTCTTACTTTATCATGTTTTATTCACATATTTTCTGTTTACTCCTTGCTTTCTTAGTTTATCATGTTCTATTCGCCTATTGGTGAATGTCTTTGTTTTTAGCAATGTTTACATACAGAAGTCTAGATATTGTTTTCTCCATATAAACAAAAATAACTTAAAGGAACGGTTAAAAGTGGATGTTTTTGTTTCCATTTTAAGGATAAAGTATGTAACTAAAAATAGAAATGTTTCAAATCATTTATACAATCTAAGAAAACCAGCGTAATGAAAACATTCAATGTGTTTAAATGTCTTAGCAATAAACAACGTACGTTAGTTGATATTTGAATATCATGCACAAGTTTGAAGAGCTTATGCAACATTAAAGTACGAATGCAGAGACGTATAACATAAATGACGAAAATGAAATGTCAGAAGCATGAATGTTAAGGATATTTCAAACTTCAGAGATGTGAAATGAAGAAAAAAAAAGAAGATATGTATCCTTTAAAGATATTGAGACAAGATCACTAGACAGATTGTTTTTGTGCTGAACCTTTCTTTGGAAACCTTTCTTAAGAATGAGGAGAGTTTTTTTGTTGTTGTTGTTTTTTTGTAACAGTCGGAGAATCCTTCTTCTTCTTCATCTCTTTCATGTCATTATCATTTCTTACATTGTTGTCATTACCGTCTTTTTTATTTTGTTATGTATGGTAGAGAAAGTATTTCAGCTACATTTCTCAAGAGTTGGCTCCAACTCCTACAACGATCCGTAGATCAGACGGCATACAGTTGACATAATTTTTTGGACGAACAGGTACCAAAGCAAAATATTTCATGTATGAAAATCAAGATTTTGTGTAAAAAAAAAAGTATTAAACACAAATAGTGCAACGTTTTGCGAATAGCTTTCCCACTCAAAACATTCACCTGCGGAATAGTGCCAATAGAAAGTCTTTCAAAGTCTTGTTCCGGACAAACAATCCCTCTTACCCGTGAAACAGAAGTTTGAAAAGTTTACTATGGTTAGTAATGAAAACAACTTAAGTAATTGAGGTGTTTTGATCTGCTCTCATCTGGTGCGTACAAATGTTTACTTTCTTGTCTTTCTTTAAAAGACAAATTATTTTCTCGTAGGAAAAAAAAAAACCCTTAAAAATGAACCTTTTTGGTTTATTAGGCAACTCAAACAGAGAAAGGATGAAAGGAAGGCGTGTAGCGCATTTCTTTTTGGAACAAGATTTCAATTTTCAAGAGAACCACCACCTTTTCCATTGCAACTGTATGCGCCATTTACAACTGTTTTCTACATCCGATACTGAAGGCGATTATCATCTCATGGTGGCGGGTTAGGACACCCAACTCACCCTCTCTCTCCAGTCCTCTCCCCTTCCTTCCCACTTCCTCGACCAGTCCTTTTCTTCACCTGTTCCATGATCATTGTTCCTGCTGTTGCAAGGTTTGCCTCATGGATTGCTCCATCTTGTCATCTCTCTCTCTCTCTCTCTCTCTCTCTCTCTCTCTCTCTCTCCCCCCCCCATCCTCCCGTACTCTTTCTCACTGACTGCTTGACAGTAGTCTGTCTCTGTCTGTCTGCCTACCTGCTTATTTGTCTCTCTGTCCGGCCAGCCGGCTGCATGGCCGTCTGTCTGTCTGTCTGTCTGTCTGTCGGTCTGTCTGTCTCTCTCCGTTTTCCATTCCTTGCCTCCATCCTGTTCTACGAATGGTTTTTAAGAAAGCCAGTTTCTCTTCCGTTGTTGAGTTACAGTTCAGATGAATAGGTCTCTGTGTACCCGCCGCTCTTCCTCACCCTCTCACTCCGCACTTACTTTATCACCACCCAGCCCCCTGTCCGCTTACCCAACACCACCTCCTCCCTTCTTTGACCCAGTTGCCGGTCATCATCGTTTCTGCACGTTGCTTGGGCATTTAGACTCTTTGAGTTATTCTCTCTTCTCCCATTCATACCCTCACTCCCCTTCCCCTCACTCCCCCCTGCATTCCGTCCTTACTAGTGCAACCTGATCCGCCCCTGCCTCAGTCTCATGTTGATGCCGAGAAGAGAGAGGCGGTGCCAGGGAGGAAACCAGTGACCGGTTCTTCAACCTTCCCTCTTGGGGCGCGTGCTGTTCTGTCCCTCTTGTCCCTGCCGACACTGATGTCCTGACCTCTCGCTAAAACCGGGGTGATGATGCAGGTCTCTCGGGACCTGTCGAGCCGAATGGTTTACCTCCCCTGTCCACCTAATCTCTCCGAACCGCCGTCTATTTCCGGTGGTGTCCGCGCCACTTCCGGAAGGAGGCTACAATGTAGGTACCGTAAGTTTGATACCAACCGTCAGAAACGGTAATAATTGGTAAACAACAGGTAGATATGGTAGACTGCATTTGATGGCAAACAACAGGTAGATCTGGTAGACTGCATTTGATGGCAAACAACAGGTAGATATGATAGACTGCATTTGATGGTAAACAACAGGTAGATATGGTAGACTGCATTTGATGGCAAACAACAGGTAGATATGGTAGACTGCATTTGATGGCAAACAACAGGTAGATATGGTAGACTGCACTTATAGATATGGTAGACTGCACCTGATGGTAAACAACAGGTAAATATGGTAGGCTGCAGTTAATGGTAAACAACAGGTAAATATGGTAGACTGCAGTTAATGGTAAACAACAGGTAAATATGGTAGACTGCACTCGATGGTAAACAACAGGTAAATATGGTTGACTGCAGTTAATGGTAAACAACAGGTAAATATGGTAGACTGCACTTGATGGTAAACAACAGGTAAATATGGTAGACTGCACTTGATGGTAAACAACAGGTAAATATGGTAGACTGCAGTTAATGGTAAGCAACAGGTAAATATGGTAGACTGCACTTGATGGCAAACAACAGGTGAATCTGACAGACTGCAGTTTGATGATAAACAACAGGTGAATCTGACAGACTGCAGTTTGATGATAAACAACAGGTGAATCTGACAGACTGCAGTTTGATGATAAACAACAGGTGAATCTGACAGACTGCAGTTTGATGATAAACAACAGGTGAATCTGACAGACTGCAGTTTGATGATAAACAACAGGTGAATCTGACAGACTGCAGTTTGATGATAAACAACAGGTGAATCTGATAGACTGCAGTTTGATGATAAACAACAGGTGAATCTGACAGACTGCAGTTTGATGATAAACAACAGGTGAATCTGACAGACTGCAGTTGATGCTGAACAGTAAGCAAATCTGACAGAGTACTGTTGATGGTAGATTGCAGGTAAATCTGCCAGACTGTAGCTGATAGTGAAAAACAGGTAAAGCTCTCAGGCTGCTGCGGATGATATAACATGATGTAAATTTGATCGAATGTAATTGATGGTAGACAGCAAGTAGCCTAGATCTGACAGCCTGCAGTAAGTGGTAAACAAAAGGTAGATCAGACAGCCTGCAGTAAGTGGTAAACAATAAATAGATATGACAGCCTGCAGTAAGTGGTAAACCACAGGCAGATCAGACAAACTGTAGTTGACGGTGAACAGCACGTAAAATTTGACAGACTGCAATCGACAGTTGACAGGTGAGTGACATCAACCACACTTTGATGGTAGTTGAAGGATTGATGAATCTCACTGAAGTGAAGGATTGATGAATCTCACTGAAGTGAAGGATTGATGAATCTCACTGAACTTCGCTCCTTGGTTGAAATTGTTGTTCCTGATCAGATGATGCTCCTTAAAGGAGAAACAAACAACAAACAAAGAACCAAAAGATAGTCTTTTGTTTGTATTGATTATAACAGGATTTTGATCTTCACACTCGGTGAACTCTGAATTGAAACCAGACATCGTTTCTAGGACCGGTGAATCTGATTAGAGCTTGATCACTCACCGTTCAGACTACCCATTATGAGATAAATGATGATCCTGATAAGACCAAGGTCATGGTAACAAAAAATAGTCAATGAGATTGACAGTAATTCATTGCTACTCTTGGTGAGCCTGACAGTCTACCAGTAAGTCTGGCAGTCCAATACATCGGTACAGTGAAACCGAATGGGCATATTGACCGTTGAAGGGAATCAGTAGTTGTAACTGTCTGATCGTTGCTAGGAAATTCACGAATCTGGTAGAAACCTGGCCCGTGCTAAAGGAATAAGTGAGTCTGGCAGTTGCTAAGGAAATAGGGACTTTGGTCGTTGTTAGGAACTGTTGAGTCTGACGACGGCATAATAATAATTTAAACAAAAAATCCTTTACGCAGAAAATCTTGAAACGTACGCACACGCATACTTGCACTGCGTACCGTATCATTTCAGACCTGATTCATACCAACGGCACTAAGTGAAAATTTGCAAAATACTTTTTTGTGTGTGTGTAGACTAAGGTATACCAAATGTGCGTGACTTGAAGGAACGATTAAATGGGCTTGCACGGGCTGTGAATGAGCTGTCATAGGCTGTAAGATTAGGAGCTACATATTTGAAGATCACCAGCCTTCAATATCAATAACATTTGTCCACAGTCGTCCTTTGCCAACGACCAAACATAACCACTTGAAGCCAGCATGTGGAAAATCACCCAGCTATGTTGCACGCCAGTTACTAAACAGCCCAAAACTTGATACCCTCGAGCTTTGATGAAATGTTGACATCATCGCTGGATTTCCTTAGTGTTGTGATTCCCAGACCGTTCCTCTAAAAATTTCGGACTGTGCGTGTTTTAACAGTGTGCCCATGCTCTTTCGTTTTTCTTTGCTTTTTACACTCTTAATTTCTCATCTTTTGAGAGAATAAAGTATTCATATCATATTATATCGCCGTAGTCAGACCAGCAGCTCTGGGAGGTTGGTATCAACACCACATAAAACGGCTTTTGGAACCAACTATCATCTCATTGCCATTTTTATTATGTTGGCGTAGTTGTGCACTGTGTGCTTTAATATAAGAATAAATCTTTTAGAGCATTTTCAAACCTGTCTTCTATGGCTTATATGTGAATGCATCGCTCTCCCTCTCTCTCTCTGGCTGGCTGGTTAACTGGCTGGCTGGTTGGCTGTCTATCCCTCTGTTGCTTGATTTGTGAACATTTGAGTGTCCTTTCATGAGTGTGTGTGTGTGTGTGTGTGTGTGTGTGTGTGTGTGTGTGTGTGTGTGTGTGTGTGTGTGTGTGTGTGTGTGTGCGTGTGTGTGTGTGAGTGAAAACAAGTGCGTGAGTGCTCATATGCGCATGTACATAGACGTGTGCGCGACACGACTGGAAAGAAACAAAGGATGTGTATGACTACATCTCCTGTTTGTCATTAATGATATTGTTCATTTAATTCACCTTATTTCTTCAATATGCTTTCAGTCTTATTTCCCCCCTTCCTCATTTATAAGTTGGCTCGGTGGAAAACGAGCAAATGAACTACTGATTCTCTGCCCCTTTTCCAATGATGCACACTCAACAGAGTCAAGGTCTTACACACTGGAAATGGTGATTTAGACCATCGTTTATTCAGCTCTTCAATTGATGACATAAACCAATAAAAATTGCAACTAACCAGGCAAACAAGATTCTCAAGAAATATAGAAACGGACTACCCCATACCTAAGCATGAATATATACACTCACGCGCATATGCAAGGACACATCCAAGAACGTACATACATCACACAGACACGCACATACGCGTGCACACATGCACACAAACGGTGTGTCCTCTCCCCCCCCCCCCCACACACACACACACACTCCCTCGCTCACACTCACGCAACAAGCACATGTACACCCAATTCCCCTTCACACACACACACACACACACACACACACACACACACACACACACACACACACACACACACACAAACACACACACACACACACATGCACATACGGGCGCGCACGCAAAGAGAAAGGGAAAGAACTCGATTTCGACTTAAGACTCAGATTCCAGTGGTACAAAGAAGAGAGAGAGAGAGAGAGAGAGAGAGAGAGAGGGGTGCGAGATTTTGACACTTTGATTTTTTTTCATTACCAAAGAGCTCTTTTAACAAGGGTGGGGGGGGGGGGGGGGAACGGAACAATCATATTTACCTATTTCTTTCCTTGCCACAAATAGTACCCATTTATTCCCTGTGTGTATCAAATCAAAGGTTAACAAAAGCACATAAAATCGTAACATCTCCGTAAGTCCTCGCACACAGGAATAACACAATGACGTTAGAAAGAGAAAAAAAAAACCGCGAACACACACACACACACACACACACACACACACACACACACACACACACACACACACACAGAGAGAGAGAGAGAGAGAGAGAGAGAGAGAGAGAGAGAGAGAGAGAGAGAGAGAGAGAGAGAGAGAGAGATGATGATGATGATGATGGTGATGATGCTGATGATGATGAATAACTTATAGCCTGATTACCAGGTAGTCATATCGACATAAAACCTAGGACAGAACACACCAATACAGCGGATTCATCAGATTTTACACCACGAGCTTCAATTAATCAAA
The DNA here is from genome assembly GCA_018398815.1 of Conus ventricosus. NCBI lineage: Eukaryota > Metazoa > Mollusca > Gastropoda > Neogastropoda > Conidae > Conus > Conus ventricosus. The sequence goes on along the minus strand of CM031616.1, from coordinate 36,717,510 downwards.
CTGGTGAAGTTTATACATCTTATCTTATCTTTCTTTTAACTCTTATTTTGTTTCTTAGTTTGGCTATGAATTCTCTGGCTCAAAAAGCTTTAACTCGAATGCGTCACAAACGGAGAGAATATAATTACGCTCCTTCGCGCGCGCGCGCACACTTGTGTGTGTGTGTGTGTGTGTGTGTGTGTTGTGTGTGTGTGTGTGTGTTGTGTGTGTGTGTGTGTGTGCGCGCGCGTTCCAGCCATTTGTTGCATTAAGATGTCATCAAATGGCTATGACCGTAAACCTACGAAGAACATTTTCAGCAACATTTTCAACAACAAACAAATAACGAAAGAAAAAAATAAAAGAGAAGAAATCGTGACCAGTTACAGTTATTGCTATACACACTAAATGTGAAATATAGCATGCAAAGATTAGACTAGCCATACAAGCTACACATCATCCAGTAAGTATTGAAACCATACTGCGCATCGTCTAAAGTAGAGAAGAAAGAAACACTTTGTGTTGACTTCGAAATCAAAAAAAAAAAAAAAAAAAAAAATAGAGGAAAGGAGATCACTCATAGAATTTACCTCTTTGTTGAACACCACATATAAGATAGCTTCTGCTTGTGTTGCCAATCGATTAAAAAGTGTTCTTCCAAACATTATACATGAGAGTCAAAGAGGTTTTTTGAAGGGCAGATTTATTGGAGAGAATATAAGGTTGATGTATGACATGTTATTGTACACTGATAAGGAAAATTTATTCCAGGGATGCTCTTTTTAGTTGACTTTGAGAAGGCGTTCGATAGCGTCTCATGGTCATTCTTACATAACTGCGTTAAATTTTTCAAGTTTGGACCCGACTTAATTAATTGGATAAGAATTTTATTCACAAATTTCTACTTGTATTTCTGTAAATGGTCAGTACTCCCCATGGTTTCCGATTGAGAGGGGGGTGAGACAGGGGGACCCATCATCCCTTATCTATACCTAATTTGTGCTGAGGTTCTGTCATTAATGATTCGCTCTAATGGCATATTAAAGGAATTAAAGTTGTTAAAAGGAAACATTACTGTCACAATTTGCTGATGACACTAGTTTATGTCTAGATGGTTCAGAAGGTCTTTAATGAGGCGGTATCTGTCCTTACTAAATTTTTACAAATTTCAGGTTTAAAAATCAATTTTTGACAAGTCAAAAGTAGTTTGGTTGGGGAGCAGAAAGAATTGTGGAATTAGTTTTGAGGGACAAAAATTTTGTTTGGGATCCAGGTACTTTCAAAATTCTTGGTATCAATTTCCACTAACACAAATAGTATTGTACAAATTAATTTTGAAGATAAACTTTTTGAAATAAAAAGAGTCCTAGCTTTTTGGAAAAAAAGAAATATAACTCCTTTTGGAAAAATAACTGTTATTAAAACTTTGGCATTTTCTAAAATTGTTCATTTATTGATTAACCTTTACCAGACCCCCCAGAGGATTTTATTGTTGCTTTAGAAAAAGAATTGCATAGTTTCTTATGGAATGGTAAAAAAAGAAAAATAAAAAAATCTGTTGTTCAAAAGCAGTACTGTGAAGGTGGATTAAAAATGTTAAATGTAAAAAATTTTATTTCTTCGATGAAGATAAGTTGGCTGAGAAGATTAATGTATGAGTCGGGTTGGCGAGAATTTACCATTAATGGGTTTCCCCTAAGTTGGACAATATAAAAAACTTTGGTGCTGAATTTTCTAATGTTATTATGCAAGATGTCAATAACCCATTCTGGAATGATGTGATGAAACACTACAAGAAACTGTGCGCAAAGTGCCGTCCGACTACAGTACATGATTTCATGTCAGAGTGTATTCATT
>CM031616.1:36688174-36708174 GCA_018398815.1 Conus ventricosus | reverse complement strand
CTGGTACTCCTAAACTACATGTTTTACATTAAATTTTTATTGGATAAATGGCTTCATTTTGGAATGAAATTCCATATTTCGACTGGAATCAGAAAAGTTGTTAATAAACAATAGAAATAGGTCTTTCACCATCACATCTGGGAGACACACAGTGTATACTTTCTTGTAAACTAAAACACAGGACGTAGTCTCCTGAACAAGCAAATTACACATCTGTTCAACCAGGTGAAAAACCTTTAACATACTTCGTATAGGTATTACCAGCTGGCAAGTTGTAAAATAAACAAAAGATATTGTGAAAAAAAATGGAACTGTGGATGCACTATCAATGTGGGAGTGCACATTGATATTTTCCGTATATGTTTGTTCTTCTTTTCGTTTGGTCCTCTCTTGCTTTCTTAGAACCTGTTTTTACTTTTTCTGTTATAGGAAAAAGTCGTGATGCTATCTGCGACTTTGTTTTAAAAAACTTTACGTTATTTTAATTGGAAGTGATGCTGTTAGTGCCTTGATTATCAATTTGCGCTGTATATATTTAGGTTCCGGCCGCGTAGTCTCGTGTGAAAGACTGACTCAAAGTAGGATAATCGTTTACTGCTCTTAGTGATGCAGAACCTTGGAGCTGTTTGCCTTTAGGACCACACTGCAAACCAACTGATCCCTAAGTACTTTGGGGGTCCAAAAAGTGGGATTTCCTTGGGCAAGGCATCTCCACTACAATCAAATCAAGCCCATTTTTGCAAGACATCGAACTCCTCCTCTGCTATCGGTGGTCATTGTCAGGACACGACCTGACCTGAACATACATAGTTAGTAAATGAACCGTACACCACAGTGAAACCCCACGAAGTCAGAGCGTGGCGCCTATAAGGCAGGAATAAAAACTTGCCACACACAGATCTTCCATCCTAGGGGTGGCGGCCGGGCGGGGGAACAGATTGCATATTAATTGGTACCCCCAGAGGTGATGAGCGGGAATCTAAAACAACCAATCCAACAATCCATAAAAAAATGACAGTCCATGTGATTTCCAAAGTAAACCTTTTAGGTAAATTTAAATATTTCTTGTCCTCCGTAGATTATTAAATGCGGCTTAAAATGTCTGTAATGTATGTTATTCCAAACGTTTTGTGGTGTGTTGTTGATGTGTTTTTACTTTGGGGGGTTGGGAAACCACACTAGAGTTTAAGCTTTTTCAATGTGTTTTATTGTACGTTGCTGGCTGGAAATGAGGGATTTAAATCCTGTCATTGCATGCTGAATGTGTAATAAAATGTAATGTGTTCACCCACAACAGAATTCGTATGAAATTGAAATAAGTTTTATCTCTGAGTTATAACTTGTGTTGAATCTTTGAGCTGATTCTTTCATTCTTCAGGAACGGACCTCACAGGTCTTCGCGCAAAACGATTGTGTTGGACTTTCCCCGGGTAATACTCGCCACAAGAAATTATTGCTCCAGCTCCCTAGTTTGGCATGCAATTATCTTACTATGCGTTTTCAGATTACCAAAAAAAGGGTAAGCTTATAGAAGTCTCACAGCATCCTAACATAGCGGAATGAGATTCTTGACAAAGTGGTGCTTGCCCGACCTGGAATCAAAATCCCTGCTCGACTCAGGTTTTGGCAGAGTTTTCCCCTCTCCACAAGACTCAATGGGGGGGGTCTGGGACTAAAGCGTTGGGGGGGGGGGTGGTAAAATGAAAAACCTGACCCACCATGCGCGTCAGGCACCTAGCACAAGTAAAGAGAATCATGTTCAACATGAGTATTGTCCCCGGCAAAATTCTGGAGGCTGAAAGCCACAGTCATATTAATTAAAAAAGAGAGAACACATCTACGCACACCGGGCCCGAAACAGTAAGTGGCGACTGCATAAAAATGCTTGGGAACAGGTTAGGAATTCCAAAATTGTGAAATTTACTAAAACATGACAGGGAATTCTGGAGACCGGCTAAAAAGCACCAAATGACGAAAGTAACAGAGATAGGGTACTGTAACGGTTAGGGGGTACCGTCCCCGAGATGACTGTTGTTAGTTAAGTATAATTCATACTGTTTTAGTTAAGTAATTTCCGTAAGTATAGAAAGAGGATGGAAAAAGCACCTTCAAAGTCTTTAAAAATACCTGTGTTAAACCTCTAATGCAAAATTGAGGTTTGTCAGTATCAAACGGATCTTGTATCATTAATGTTTCAATGATAATGTCAATGATCTTCTCCCTTTTGCAGACTACCCTAAGCAAATCTTTTTGACACACAACATGAATAATTATAGGGTCATCGAACCTGCAACATTTAACAGTTGAACTTGAATCAAGTAGTTATTTATTAATTTTGTTATTGGATTCTCACAAGAAAACCTAAATTAAGACTATCTGCAAGTTTAAAAAACAACCCGACCACAACATAACACATCCTACAATTTTCCCAACATTGATAAAGGATCTCAAGAAATGACACCTGAGGCATCCCAAATGACATGAGAAATCGTTAACTTTACTGGTAAGACCTCTCATTGCCTGGAACTAAAAATTGTCCCAGACCCATCTCGTCACCAATATATTGTGACCCCACAGTGTGTTGCTGGGAAATGAAAGCAAACACTCATTTCAAAGACAGCCGCGATGTTAAAACACTGGGAATGAGTCCAAATAGAAGATTTTATTTGTTCTCAGTAAACTATAGGAAAAAGCTCAAATCTTCCTGATTCATTAATCTCACTGAACATAACATCAAAACATCCAACGATTGGTTCACAGAAAGCTCATCTTCTGATTCATTAACTCTACTGAACATATCCATCAAAATTTCCTAACATTGTTACAGAAAGCTCATACTTTTCTGATTCTTAACTCATCTGAACGCTAAGCCAACAATACTTCCAACATTGTTAACAGAAAGTACAATCTTCACTGATCATTAACTACCACTGAACCAACCAGCCCGATCTTCCAACATGGTTAAACAGAAAGCCAATCTTCCGGATTCATAACTCCACTGGGAACGTAACCATCAAAATTCTTACAAAGTTGTGTTAACAGAAAGCTCAAGCTTCCTGATTCATAACTCCACCTGAACGGTAAACCATCAAAACTTCCTACAGTGGTTCTAACCAGAAACACAAGTCTAGCCTGATTCATAACATTCCACTGAACATAACCATCAAAACTTCCATCATTTGTTTAACAGAAAGCTCAATCTTCCTGAGTCATTAACTCCACTGAACAGATCCATTCAAACACTTCCAACATTGTTTAACAGAAAGCTGATCTCTCCTGAGTCATTAACTCCACGGAACACAACCATCAAAACTTCCAACATTGTGTAACAGAAAGCTCAATCTTCCTGATGCATTAACCCAAGAACCAACCATCAAAACTTACCCCAACATTGTTTAACAGAATCGCCAATCTTCCTGATTCATTAACTCAATGAACTTAACCAGCAAAACGGCAAACATTTTTAACAGAAAGCGCAAGCCGTCCTATGCATTAACTCCACTGAAACCAACCATCAAAACTTCCAACATTGTTTAACAGAAAGCTCAATCATCCTGATTTATAACTCCACTGAACATAACCATCAAAACTTCCAACCTGTTTAACAAAAGAGCTCAATCTTTCCGGAATTCATAACTCCACTGACACACCCATCAAAACTTCCAACATTTTAACTAAACGCAAGCGTGCCTGATTCATTAACGCCACGACAAAACCTCAAAACTTACCAACATTGTTAACAGAAAAGCTCAATCTTCCAGATGTCATTAACTCCACTAACACAAACATCAAAACCGTTCCATCTTTTTTAACAAGAAATAAGTGCTCAATCTTCCTGATTCCTTAACTCCACTGAACACGAAACCATCACATCTTCCAAACTTTTGTTTAAAACAGAAGCCAATCTTCCTGATTCATGAACTCCACTGAACACAACCATCAAAACTTCCAACATTGTTTTAACAGAAAGCTCAATCTACCTGATTCGATTAATCCACAGAACACACAACCATCAAAACTCCAACTGTGGTTTAACCGATAGTCTCATGCGGCCGGTGTCATTAACAACCTCAAATGAACATAACCATCAAAACTTCCAACATTGTAACAGAAAAGCTGAATCTTCTCTGATTCATTAACTCCACTGAACATAACACATCAAAACTTCCAACAGTGTGTAAACAGGAAGGCTCAATCTTTCCTGTTTCATTAACTACCACTGAACATAAACCATCAAAACATCCCAACATTGTTTAACAGAAAGCTCAATCTTCGCTGATTCATTAACTCCACTGAAACAAACGCATCATAAACTCCAACAAAGTTTAATCAAACAAAAATACTGGTTATCTTCAGAATACGTCGTGTAAAGACAACAAAAGGGTCATGATGAACATGATGCATTTAGCCCCGTCGAATACACTGGCTCTGTTTCATGCCCCCCCCCCTCCCTTCGCCCCCACGCCCCCCCGCCCATAACACACTTTTGTTTTGAACAAACTGTAAGAGCTGCTAGTATCATGATCTTAAAAAAAATGTCCTTCAGGTACATAACAGGTGACGCTTTGACTTATAGGTGGTCCTAATTGTCAAAAATATTGATATTTTAAGTTTTTGTTTCATATTGTATATAGCCACTGGCCACCTTGAAGTCGCAGTGTGCTGCCTAACTGGCGGGGACTAAAACACTGCTACACACGTAATCTTCCACCCAAGTGGTGGCTCTAGATTTACTGTGGTAAGGCAGGTGCACACATCTTGGGGTGACTGCGCTGAGGTACTAGGGAACAACAACAACAACAACAACCATCAACATCATAAGAGCCCCTGGACAGAAGGACATTAGGGCCACCGGGGTTTCACCAAACAGATAATCCGTCTAACCATTAATTCAAGTAGCATTCAATGTATTCAAAAAAAATAATGACAAACACTAATCAACCAACGAAGCACATAACTTACAAAAACAATCACACGTAATATTCGGGAAGTAAACCCTATCTGCAAAACTACAAAAACAGGTGATCAAAACTACTGAATTCCTACACATGTCCGCGGCTGGTAGTGAGACAGCAGCGATTCCACTTGATTTATCAAGTCCCAGAAGTTTCATACCAGTCAGGTTATATAACAGTTATGTAAGCTCATGGCAGTCATCTATAATTTTTCATCTGATAATATTTCAAACTACTAATCAAACGAGGTAAGCAAAATGGGTCAATATAGTAATAGTTATATTTCATAATGGACAGCTCATGTCCATCTTCCAATGTTCACACCAGTTTGATCACCTGAGCAAAACAACATTGAAAAACTACAATGAATAGTAGAATAAGGGGGAGACTGCAGGATTAGGAGGACAGGGTGAACTAAAACATAAAAAGAGATCGACAAACTGAGATGAGACAATGCGAGCTATCCATATATCTAGGTAATTTTCTAGCATGCGACACAGAGAAATTTGGTACTGCACTATATATCACTATGGTCCGATAAGTTCAATTCGTAAAAATGCTAGATAGAAAGAGGGGGGGGGGGGTGGGGGGGTGGGGGGGGGGGAAGGCAAGAGCAATCAGCAGAAAGTTAGAATGCATTCAAGGGATCAGACTCCGACAAGTCGAACAGCTACCGCAATTTCGCCTTTTATTGTTTGCGTCTTTATCTATTTATTGGAAGATTTCTTTTCCCTTTTAGAGGGGAGGGTTTTCAAGGGTTCACGGTGGGGGTGAATAGGAATTGTTAGAATCTGCCAAGGCTTTGCTGATTAGAAGGTGTTCTACAACGATATTCATGAACATGGCTGTATCATAACAGGTGAACCCCATCCCTCACTTAGCGGCACAGCACAACAAAGGGAGGTCTGGCATAATTATGGCCCTCCCCAATTTTGGCGGGCCTCTGTGTATAACTGTCTAGAAAAATGTGAACAATGCCTATCCAAACAGCGATCACATCAACACCAAAATCTAAAACCATGTATTCTCAGACCATTTTGAAACCTTTCCGTCTAGAAAATCCGTGAGAAATGATGTAAAAGTTTTTCACAGGCAAAAGAACTAACACACAAAGGCAAAAACAATTCATCTTGGCGGGGTAATAACGGAGAGGTAAGAAAATCAACTCAGAAAAAGTGTAGTTTCAAAAGAAAAAGCATATTCTTCCTTTGCTCTCATAATGCATGAATTAACAATAGCATTCTGATGTAACAAAGCATGGCATAAATAGAACAGAATTCTCAGGGCAGAAAAAAAAAAGAAGGACAACACTCCTCCCTTGAGCTGAGAAAGTAACCACACAACAACTTTCACTTGGGTGACCCGTTCTTAAAATACATTAACCTCCTCAGAGGTGGTAACCAATGAACGGAAAAAAATACACATCAGAATGTTAGCTGTTATACACTCAGATCCTCTAATTCACTGAGTTTTCATATTGACGCATCTCATAAACTGAAAAAAGATTAAAAGGGATTATACAAGACCAAAACCAAGACTTGTACATGCAGCTAGAACATCCCACATAGATATAATGAGTAAATATACCCACACTAGTCCATACGAGTAGGACACAGTCATTAAGTATTCGGAGGAAGACACTTCTTTTGCATGAACGTTCATTCTCACAGAAAATGTGGTTCCTGAAAAGATCTTTTATTTGCGACCAGAACGATCGCTAGAATGTCTCTTCTTTCCGTTGTCAACCGGTTCTATGGGCTTCTTACCGGCACGGATCGGTTGACGATGAATGCAGTAGATGTTTGTCGTCACTGGCGGCGTTTCTCTTTTGACAACTTCCTTCGTTTTCACTCTAGATCCTAAAAAAACAACAAACAAACAAAACATTTCTAAGCATTAAAAAAAATTACCAGGCTGAAACTGACATGATAGAATAGAAACTTAGAAAAAGAGAAAGAAGAGAGAGAAGAGAGAGAGGAGAGAGAGACCAGAGGAGAGAGAGAGAGAGAGAGGAATAGAGAGAGAGGAGAGAAGAGAGAGTTAGAGCCTTCCACCATTTCTCTCGAATATGCATTAACTGTTCAAATAAATAGAAGTTTAGTAGCCTCACGGTTTCTAAATTACACAGTATACGAGACAGAAAATTATATTTTGCTGGGACACTTCTACTGTGGAACAATTCCACCTCCTTCTCCCTATAACACGCAGGCCTGGTTACTCCAAAATATGACTGGGAGTATTCCAAAACCTAAAATTGGAGATAAATTTAAAACATGGAGTACTTCTCCGTCACTGGCTTTTGTCACAGTGATGAGATACAGGCATGAACTGGGGGCCAACACACAGTGAGAACTGTATATGACAATTGATTTCCCCCTCACGAAGGATTCATTTGACAAAGCTTTGTCTATTGTGAAAGACTAGTCACAAAGCTAGGATGGCAGCGTTGCGCCGGACTCTTAGTGCTGCAGCCTGAGAGCGTGTTGGCCCTTTATGACCTATCGGGGCAACGCCAACCTCTCGCCTGAAGCTCTTTTTGCCGAGAGAGAGGTGGGGAGGTATCTTGCAAGGCATCTCCACCATAATCCAAATCAAGCGCCAGTCGTATTCAAAGACAGCAGCTGCCTTCTCTCTGCTAGTCTGGGAGGTCAAAGCGGACAACGACTGACTGACTATACTTCCAACAAAATACTAATTAGTGGTATTATTTTTGTCACATTGGAAATGATCCCATGTTAAATATGGAATGCTCTATCAGAGAGAGCGGCATGCCCTTGTCTGGCGGCCGATCCCATTGTTTGTCTTGTTCCTGCTTGTGTTTACTGATATTTTTGCCTATTACAGTGGCTATAACTAGTTGAATTGAGGCAAGGGACAATGCTTCGTTTTTTGGCCGTGGCAATAAATTCTTTTATGTAACGTTCTACCTGCATCGGCACACTACGTGAACCTCAGCTTCTCAATTAACATCGACAGACGATGCACAGACCATCCACATGAAGGTCAGGGTAGGTAAAAAAAAATCCTGGCCAACATGGGTTTGAATCATTGACCATTCGATATCGGCACTGGCGGGCATGCTAACCACTCAGCCAACACTCCACTGCAGTGAAACCTTGTGACATTTTATTACACTCACATACTAATAATGAATTAAATGTTCCATGAAAAGTAAAAAACTGAGGGTCCTGTGGGATCCTTTACTTAAACATCTGAGGGTCTATTTGTCAAATCTGGGAGCCCATCCGCAAATTTTGATACATTAGTTATCACATACACATGGTTATTTCTCAGTCACACTCACATTGTGTATGGCCTGTATATCTGTGAAATGTGAAAATCACCATCATTTGCACAGTCAAAAGAGAATGAGGTGGGGTGCGAGGGTGGTGTGTAGTGTAAAAACAATGACAACTTGGCATTTTTCTGTCTCATAACAAGGTTTTCGGGCGCATGTTATTAGTCCCGTTCTTTTTGAGTGACAGCGCCGCTGGGCTGTAGAGTCCAATCCTGGAGCGCCAGGCTCTGCTGCAATTGTTGCAGGTAATCAGCACCTGCAGCTGTGGGGTGCTGATACCGGTCCTCTGTGCGCGTCCGCACTCGCTTTTCTCTTCCCACTAGGTGCCATCTACATCCTTGTTCTCACCGGAGGGTCTGGGGCATGCTTGGGGATGGCGGGGGCCTCAGCTGCTGGCGATCTGGTGGCCATTGCCGTCCCATCTGCAGGGTTGAGCGCTGCCTTCCAGTCACGTTTACATGCCGTCCTTGTAGTAGAGGGAACAGGCCTTCCCTGCATGGTCAGGCGGAGCCGTGACAAGCTCACCACACAGGCACAGTCCTTGGGTATTGGTTATCATCCAGTTTGGCCAACATGACGAGGCCATCTCAGTGGGCCTCGGTTGCTGAGCAAGGCGAACTATGCTGTGCATCCTGCCTGTGCAGAACATTCTTGGTTGGGGACAGTGGACCCACGATGCTCAGGATTCTCTGAGGACAGCGCATTGGATGGTGTGGAGACGAGTGCATGTTCAAATCGGAGTAACAAATTAGTTGCTCATTGGGATGGGGTTGAATACTTTATTCTCCCAAGTCAATTTGGCAAAGGCCCCCCCAGGCCCACCCCTCAATCAAGAGAAAAACATGCTGCCTACCAACATATTGTATCACAAGACATTTCGTTCAATAATACTAATCTATTGAAACGAATATCTTAGATAGCTCACGCGGCAACCGGGAGATTGCGACCAAGCACACTTGACGAATAACAACCGAATCTGTGAGCAGAGACTTTTGGGCAGCTTCATAACTGTTTCTGTAACTGTTTTGAGTAGCAATGAACGCCTGAAGCCTTTTATTTTCCACAGGACATCTGATTTGTCCTCTGTTCCACAATCAAGCGTTGCTGGGGGAGCTTGTGTTTGTGTGGCTGGCCAAAGGAAAATTTGAGTATTCGTCTAAGCTGCCTAAATCCTCACTGAAAGCGCATGCTTGCTCATGTGGTCACCAATAATATGGTCCACGTAAAGATAGCCTCATCAACCATAACTCCCATTTACGATTGATAAACCTTATCTGATCCCATTGACCTTGATACAACTGAACCTTGGCAAAGATTGAAAGAGTTATCAAAACATTAATATATCCAATAAGAGAGTAGGACATACAAAGCTTCTACTTTTGGGACCTTTATTCCTTATCTCATAAAGAACCACACGCTTTAGGATCCAAGTCAAAACAAATGTTGATTCTAAGAAAAAAAGCCCTCCCTATCGGCACATGAGTTTCAGTGGGTGGTATGACCATGCCAAACACAACATTCTTACCTCTGACGGAGAAAATATGATTATTGAAAACAGCGTTATTGCAATAGTGTCCACTCACTCTGAGGTTTTTCTGAAGAAGCAAAGTTTCCGAGTCTGAACTTGTGTTTGGCCTGATCCGCAACGGCTGTAGCGCCAGGGACTGGAACCTGAATGGAGGTTTCCCCTCATACTTTGGAAACAATACCATGCCCAAATGTCTGGCAATTTTCTATTGAGAAGAAGAAATATTCGATGGGTCAGGAAAAAATGAAACACAACAGACACACACCTGTCAAGTCATGATTCACAGGTCGAGTTTTTTTGATCCCACTTCTGAAGTACCGCCTTGACAGGGTGTACATACACACATACTAACATAGCGTTAACTTCAGAGGACTTTATTCCCTTGTTCGGAGTATTCCAATTCGACCTCCAATATTAAATTTCAGAAGTGGACATTACGAAGGGTATGTGCGCTGCATCTTATTTGCATTTTCTTCACCATAGCAAGCTCGAGCATAACAATGTTTATCCTCGCCCCCCAAAAAAAACACTGGAATGATCCCCTGAATCACGAGGTTGCAATCTATATTTGGGGTACTCAAACAACTGAGCAAACAGATAATTTTCCTATCCAAAGGTGCTCATAGCCTTATTGGGGATGAGAGATTGCATATGTCCCCCAGAGTGTTTGCGGAGAACAAAACACCAATAGACCTAACTCCTATATAATTGCAGATACTCCTGGCACATGACACACATAAGCTGTATGTAGAAACTCAAGTTTATACAAACAGTTTCTGAGTACTCCTAGCCTCAAGCTTACATACACATTAACATAAACACACACAACAGATGACAAAAAGAGGGATAAGCAGGCCCAGCTGATTTGGTGGTGTATGTATTGGCTTTTTTTTACAGACCTCACGGGTACCCTTTGAGGCAACCTATTAAGTGGAGTGGGAGACGAGTTGACCGGCTTTTTATTAACCCGCTGCACAATGGGCAGTCACATACCAACGTTTTGCGGCTGATTGGATAATAGAGTCAGCACTAGGCCGACTCCAGAGAAAATTTCCCCCTTTGTCTGAGGCGACGCAAGGCTGGGCGTTGAACCGGGGACCATTTGATTCTGAAGTCCAAGCACGCTACCGTCTCGCCAAAACAATCCATACATTCGTCAGGGTCTCGTGCTGAAAAGCATTCAAATAGCTAGTTAAAAAATCAATGGTAAGGGACAAAACAGCAAATTACAGCAAAGTTGGTGCACAGCGAGATCAAGAGTTATCTTTCAAGTTAAATGAAATCACAAATATACTGAAATGTTCCATATGTTTTTGGTTTGAAATCTACTCAATGTAGCATGCAGTGTCAAAGCCATAATGAAGTATTTCAATCCACTGAACGTTTTTGAGATCTGAGCCGCTCCTACAAGAGAAAGTCTTGATCATTCATCTGCTTAGAGTGACTCGCCATCTGAGATCAATGCAGGTCATAGAGTTCAGAGTTTAATTCTTTTAGGGGATTTTTACAGATGAAATAGAAGCTATCCCTTAAAAATATGAACAAGAGAGGGAAGCTACCGTATATAAGACTAACAAAACACGGAAACCCTAGCTCGCATCCACTTAGTGGACATGCTCAAGGAGAAAAAACAAGAACAAGCCATTTTTTGGTAAGTTTTCCCTTCATGCTGTAAGGTACTGTTTTTTCCCTAGTCATCGCCTATGACAGAGCTTTATTATCTACTGAATTTTGCCATGGACTACGCTTTTGTGTCCGGGTCGCGGGGTACATGCTGCAAGTCACGTAAGTGCATGCTACTTTTACCACTTGATCGAGGTATAACGGGAGCCAGCTATACAGCTTAAAAGATAACACTTGACAAGTGACCGGAGTGGCGGCCCTTGGGGAAAATCCTCACTTGGATCATCTGAAAACTTGATAATCCCCAGTCTAATTTGTTTACTGGCTGTAGAACAGATTTTATATTTACCTTTTATAAGTTTTTTATATTACGCTTTTTACAGCCTTTTTTTGACATGACCACCAAGCAGAACCCATCAGTTCTGAGAAGTGAGCTTTTGTAACAAGATAGAGTAAAACCAACAAACCACCACCTAATTAATATGCTTCGCTATGGCTAGTGCGCGACATAGCAGACATCAAGAGATTTAGAGTTAAGGAAACCCAAAGTGAAATTCACAGGGATCATAATCACTTACGTGTTTTCGCGTAGAGTACTGAAGCCACACGTGAAGCTGTCAGGCATGCTTCCTCTTTTTTTGATTTCTTCTTCAAGCGTGTAAAACATGTGATCTGTGTAAATTACACGAAATGTGGAACTTCTACTGATACAACACAACATCGAACAACCGATTAAAAAAAACCAGAAGACGATAGACATCTATATCCCCCGCCACATTGACAAAAGTTGATCACGGGAAGTAATACACTTGAGTTTCCATAGGAAACCCAAAAAATATTTCAATTTGAGCAGTTCAAAATATCAATAAGGCACATTACAGTATAGGTTCAATTGTCGTACCAGGATTCATAAATGTCACTTTCATACTTTTTGGAGATTTAGCCAGAAAACAGTTTCGTGATGGCGACAGAAAGGAAGACTAATTACACTTGTTTTCCATGGAAACGGCAAAAAATATTTCCAATTGAACAGGTCAAAGTATTCAAAGGCACAAGCACAGCATATAATGAATGTGAGTACCAAGGGTTCATAAATGTAACTTTAATAGTTTATGGGAGTTTCACCCGCTAAACAGTTTGTGACGCAACGGACTGACGTATGGACTGACAGACTAAGTTTACCACTTGTGTGCATGGGCCAATCTATCCATTTGAACAGTTTGCGCAAAATATTTAAAAGGCACAAGTACAGCATATTGGCGTGGATTGGGGTGGGGTGGGTGTGTACCAAGTTTCAGTAATGTAACTTTAATCGTTTGGGGGGGGGGGATGGGGTCACCCCTAGAAACATTTTTGTGATCACGGTCCGACGATGAACAATGCACGACGGAGCCCATTTCAAGTATCCTTTCCCCCTCCACGGCCCCCTCAACGCTTCGTTGAGGCGGATAATAAGTTGTTCATAACCAACCCATGCCCTGAAACTGCAAAAGCAGTTTAAACCTTAAAGCTAATTACGCCATAATAGCCCTACCAGCTCTCTACAGACATAGAAGAAGACAGGAAACTTTCCTGCAGAAAAAAGGCATGCAATGCAACCAGGCAAGGGAGAAAATGAGGAATTTTAGAACAAAAGACAAATAAAGGCTGAAGCTAGGAAGAAACAAGGGGGCAAGCCATATAAATTCTGTCAGTTTTCATCTGACCTTGTGTCTGACCTGATTTCATGATCGGGGACCTTAATCTACTAACCCATATTTGAACACAACCTGCGCATCACAGATTATGTCACTATATAAAATTCTGTGACTAGATCAAACGATTCTCAAGTAATTGGTCCTGGAGAAATGCATGAACCTTGAGTGATCTATTGTCATTACCTTGACTTACAAAGCTGTTGTGTCAGAATGACCTAAAAGGTATCGTTACAGAGTAAGCCGATATGAATTTTGGAAAGTGAAGGGAAGATCGTGCCTCAACTTTATCGTGGTCCTTTGATATGGAAAAGAGGAACCTTTGTCCCCTGGCCTTGACCGTAATGTACACATCCATAATATTATGAAACCACATGCAAACTTTGAAGAAAATCACAATTTTTGAAAATTGCTTCTTCCATGCCGCATCGTGGAAGTATGTGCAGCTTTGACCAAGCCTTGCTGTATTCAGTGTTAACCCCTTATCACTTTTGCATCTCAAATGCTTGGGACCTGAAATATTTAACCAATCAATACTTGGTCGCGTGGATTTATTCAAAATTCAAACTCTTCCTTTCAAGATGGTCCTTAACTTATTGGTGGAGTCTGTACTAGTATTATAAGTAATTAACCAGCAAGGAATAGCTGAAGCATATGGAGCAAACCTCAAAAACCATCTCTTCTCACCCACCTCCCCCCAAATATCGATCTCACCCCCCTTCTCCGTTGGGGAAAAAGGAACTGGAACAACACCCCCCATCCCCCCACTTCTAGTTCTACAACGGAGAGAGAGAGAATAGAGAGAGAGAGAGAGAGAGAGAGAGAGAGAGAGAGAGAGAAAGATAGAGAGATGAGAGAGAGAGAGAGTCTTGATTCACAAGGAAACCGTATTTAGATAACAGTTAGGGTATTAATTAGCTAGGGTTTTGTGTTGTTGTTGTTTGTTGTTGGTTTCTTTTGTTTAAGATAGAGAAATAGGTGTATGGTTGAGGTGAGATAAAGCCTGGGGGGAATTCCCTGCAGGCAGCATTCTTATTCTGAGACATCCAGTCAAATGTGAGGCTTTCCCCAGGAGCTCAAAAAGACGTAGACATGTTGAGTTTGCGACTGAATAGTAAAGGTACCATTAAAAAATCGGAGCTTTAAAACAATTGTTGATGTCAACACGTCATTTTGATGACAACACCGTGTGCATAATCAAAATGTTAATATATCAATAAGGAAACCGCAGAACTGTATTAGTGGGTAAAGAATACCAGTATTTATGGAAAAAACATCTAATACTAAGTGTTACAATTTTGAGCTAAGGTGAGACAACCAAAGATTTATCAAACGGTAACAAACATCAACAAGACGTAGACTAATATTGAATTATACATGCATATCAGCCTTCAGTCCAACATGACCCCCAGAACAAGCATGAGGCTGTGCGGTCCATTTTGGAAGACTGGCCCGACTTAGATGGGTGGTGGAGATGGCCTTGCCCAGGATAATCCACTCCTCAGGCCAAAAGAACTTAGAGCAGTTGCCGCTGGTCAGACAGTCCACTGAAGCAATCAAAACTGCATAGGCCCTTACTAACAGCCTTTTGTGCAGTGAGCCTCTTTTTACAATATATTAAGTTTCATTTTAATAATTCATATAATTAATAAATCCAAAAAGGTGGGTGGACTATGCATTTTCACTTTTGGTGCTATTTGGTTGCGTCGGTGACAAACTTGAGAGAGAGAGAGAGAGGGGGGTGGGGGGGGGTGTATATGTTGAGGAAAAATAAGGTTGGGAGTGGAGGCTCAGGGTTAGCGGGGCGGGGGGGGGGGGTTAGGGGGTAGGATGTGGGGGTAAAAAAAGAGAGAGGATTCTTGCAGGCAGCGATTCTTCCCCGTGAGAGGGTAAACGTCGAATAAAACCAAGAAATTTTAGATCTAATTTGAAAAGTTTTACGTCCCAGGCCATGCAGACAAAGGCATATGAAAAGACTCCTTCATAGTTCAAAAAGATTTCGAGATTTGCAACTAAAATAAAATACTTTTTTAAATCGAGTCAAATGAAAACTAAGCATAATAATCTGATTACGAACCTCCTCCACGTCCAAGAAATTTTTATTTCAGATTCAGTGTCGCACACGAAACAAGAAGCCATTTTGGTCAGGCTGACAACATGGCTACGATATTTCATTCCTGCAACGTGTGGGCCCCACAGAAGAGAAGGACAAGAAATCACTCGAAGCTGTCCAAAGAAGAGCAGCGATACACCCACAACAACTACTTTGAAAGAACACCCGGCATTGTCACCAATAACTAAAACACCTTAGGATGGGAGTCATTGGAAGAAAGAAGAACAAAGAATAGACTAATGATGCTGTACAAAAATCAAGCACAATCTTGTTGGAATCTCACCTGCAAACTACATCAAGGACTCTGAACCAAGAACAAGGGAGAAAGGGCTATACCAACAACAGGTTTCCACAAGGCAATAAACAACACCTTCTTCCCAAGGACAATCTCAGACGGGAAAACAGCCTCCCCACCTCTACGCATCAGCAACGTCACTAGAGATGTTCCGATCACGACTCGGTGGCAGCAGGGCTCTGCATCCACTTGTGGGCGCCCCATGACCCTCCCTACTGCCCTGTACATAGTCTTAATTGCCCCCCCCCCCTCCCAAACCTAGCTAGTGCCACCCCCTTCAAATGGCACTAGTTTTAAGCTCAGCCGACCCTGGAGGCACTTCCGCGGCCGAATAAACAATACGCCACCGCAGGACCACTTACGTTCAAAAATGAACCCGGCCCTTACGGAGAGAAGAAGAAGAAGAAGAAGAAAACGAAATCAGTCATCAGGTCAATTATTGACATTGTAGCGACTACATCGGCTTCCACGAAGCACAGTTCGTTCATGTTTGTTTTGAGAGTTATCTTTCTTTTTCTGTTTTTAAAGGGAAACGGAGAGTTCCGGTCTTGTTGTTATGTTTAACGAACTGAGGAGTCTAGTTTTTTTGGGTTGGGCCCCTATACAGCCATTCTAGAGCTTTAAAAAAACTCAGAAACTGTACTCAAGGTCTTTGAGTTTTTGTGTGTTAATTTATTAGCCATAAATTGGTGACCCTGACGCTGAAACAACGCAAATATGGCTGAAGAAATCCTAACGAACTTACCACTCAACTGGAAGCTTTCAACGCTCAAACCAGCCAGGTCAATACAGTGTCTATCAAACTTCCAAATTTTTGGGAAATAAAGTCGCCAGAGGTGTGGTTTGCTAGGGTTGAAGCAAAATTTTGGGAACCAAAAGGCATTACCCCAAGCCCAGACGAAATATGACTACTTGTCAGTGCGCTGGACATCAACACAGCCGAAGAAGTTCAACCAATTCTCCCCAACCACCACGGGAAAAACAAATACAACACTCTGAAGAAGTCTCTGATCAAGACGTTTGGCAAATCTCAAGCCCAAAAAGATGCAGAACTTCTAAATTTTAATGGACTTGGTGACAAACGCCCAACTGCTCTCTTGCGAAGATAAACTCCCTTAATGATGATCCACAAACACTCAAACGTGCGCTGTTCCTAGCAATCTCCCGTCTGATGTACGGGGTTTATTTTGGCCGGACATAACTTCGCAGACACAGACACACTCGCTGAGGCAGCAGACCGCATTTGGGAAGCACGCACTTCTGGCGTACAGCAGGTCTTCAGGGCTCCAACAGAATCACACAATGAACTGAATGTGGCCCACGCCATCTTTAAATGAGAACGTCTCAGCCATCAACAAAGGTCCTCCCGCCCTCAACAACGTGGCACGAACGTTTCAGCCTCTGTGTGTTTTTACCATCAGAGATTCGGACCTGACGCTCGTCGCGGGCTCCCGGGTTGCAAATTTGCATCGCTACTCACCAAAGGAACCCAGCAAGGCACATCATCCTCGGGAAACGCCAATGCCAGCCGTTGAACGTGTCAACGGCTGGCGTTTTTGATTCGAACAGGGTTTTCATTTTATGACCGACACTCTGGCCAATCTTTCTTGATTGACACTGGGGCTGACGTATCAGTTTTTCCACCTCTCCACGGGATCGCAAGAATGATTCGCCTTCCATTCCACTCTCTGCTGCAAAGGGAACGTCCATCAAGACCTGGGGTACACGAAAACATCTCCTTGAAGATCACACCCACACATGTGTACACACACAAGTTTTATCTCGCTGATGTTATCCGCCCCATTCTGGGTGCTGATTTTTCATTGCTCATAACCTTGTCATCGACTTAAAGGCAGCGCGTCTCCTGTCTTTTGATAAGACTTCGCTTTCCTTAACAGCACGGGGTCTCCCATGATCTTGCATTTTGTCACTTCATCCACATAATGAGTTACTCTGACCTTCTCTATCATTTTCCCAGAGCTACTCACTCCACGTTTTGACTCCACTATCAATAAACATGGCGTAGAACATCACATTGAGACACAGGGACCTCCAGTACAGCTCGTGCTCGACGCCTGAATCCAGAAAAGTTAGCAGCTGCAAAAGCTGAGTTCTTGAAAATGGAAGAAATGGGCATCATCCCCCGGGTCCAACTCATCCTGGTCTTCACCTCTTCATGGGGTGCCAAAAGCCGGAGGCCAATGGCGACCTTGTGGCGATTACAGACATCTGAACGCCGCTACCAAGATGATCGCTAACCCCTTTCCTCATAATTTAAGATTTTTAACAATATCCTCACAGGATGTGAAGTCTTCTCCAAGATTGATCTGGTCAGAGGCTACCACCAGATTCCTATGGCGTCATCTTCTGTTTCCCCAAAAAAGCCATCATCCACGCCTTTTGGACTCTGGGAATTCCTCCGCATGCCTTTCGGGCCCCAAGAAAAGCTGCTCAGGCATTTCAACGTTGATGGATGGGATTCTTCGAGATATACCGTTCATTTTCGTCTACATTGACGACATCCTTGTGGCCAGTCGCTCACAGGAAAACACCGAGAACACCTCAGACAGCTTTTTGAGCTCCTCTCCACCAATGGACTAGTTATCAACAAGGCCAAGTGTGTCTTTGGTGTTTCAGAGTTGGATTTTCTTGGCCATCGAGTCACTAAAACGGAATTCGTCCATCTCCCAGATCGTGTTTTCTGCTCTTCAAGACTTGCCCTGCCCCCACTGATCGCACGAGCCTACAAAAATTCCTTGGGATGATGAACTACACCATCGCTTTATACCAACGTAGCAGAATTTTTTGCCCCACTCCCCGCGCAGGCAAGTGGTAAAGGACAAAAATATTCAGTGGTCTGAGACTTGTCAAGCTGCGTTCGAAAAGCCAAAGAAGCTCTGAAAGAAGCTGTCCTTCTTCATCACCCCCATCCAGATGCACCCCCTAGTCTCACAGTTGATGCTTCAAACTCAGCTTTGGGTGCCCCGCTTGAGCAGAAACATGGGCAGTCCTGGGGACCTCTTGCCTTCTTCTCCAGAAAACTTCAGAATCAGAAAAAAAAGCACCTTTGATCGTGAATTTTGGCAGCCTCCCGTGCGACCAAACATTCAGACACTTTCTGGAGGGACGATCTTTTATGCTATACACTGACCACAAGCCCCTTGTGTCTGCATTCCAGAGTCAAGCTGAACGCTCTCCTCGACAAACGAGACATTTGTCTTACATCGCAGAATTCACCTCTGACATACAGTACATCAAAGGCAAGTTCAATGGGTGGCTGATACCTTTTCACGCATCAGCATCGACTCCACCTCTGAGTCTGAGGAACAGCTTGCTTCTCTTTTTGGGAGTTTGATCAACTTGCTCAAGACCAAGCGCAGTCTGGTGAAATGGATACCTATCGCACGGCAGCCACAGACCTCAAACTTCAAGACATTCAGTTTGGTACATCAACTTTACTACGATACATCCACCGGTATCACACGCCCATTTTGCCCAAATCCTGGACCCGTCCTGTGTTTAAAACAAATTCACGGACTCTCACATCAGGTGCACGCCCCACGCAACAAGCCATTGCCCAGCGCTTTGTGTGGCATGGTATGAAACCCTGACATCCGAAAAAAGGTGCAAAGAGTGTCACCCTGCCAGTCCTCCAAGATTCATCGACACACACGGGCACCCCTGGTAGAACGCCACCTCCAACTGCCAGGTTCTGCAGCCTTCATGTGGATCTTGTCGGACCTCTGCCAATGAGTCAGGGCATGACCTACTTGTTCACGATAATTGACCGTTTCACCAGGTGGCCAGAAGCAATTCCCCCTTTCCCGTGCCCATGCTTCTAAACCCGTGCGGGCAGCACTTGTACAACACTGGATTGCCAGATTTGGTGTTTCCTGAGGACATTACCCCTGATCGAGGCAGACAGTTCACCTCGTTACTCGGGCTGAGTGCAACAAACTTTTGGGGGTTTAAGTTCACAAAACCACAGCTTACCATCCACAGGGGAACGGCATGGTTGAACGCTTCCACCGCCAGCTGAAAGCAGCACTCAAGGCACGTACCACCACCCCTGACTGGTTTGCAGAACGCCTTTGGTCCTTCTAGGGATACGTTCTACTTGGAGGGTGGACCCTGGATGTTCTCCTGCTGAACTTGTCTATGGTTCAAACACTTCGTCTACCAGGTGAATTTCTACAGCCGCCAGACGCAAAAAACCATGGAACCAGACTTTAACATTTCTCAAACATCTACAACAAACCATGCGCACTGTGCTACCACCAACACCAAAGTACCATGGAACACAGCCTGTCTATGTTCCATCAAACCTGGCCTCCACTGGGTTCGTTTATGTCAGAAACGATGCCCACCCACAGCCGCTACAACGACCTTATGAGGCCCTTATCGCATCATAGACACCAATGACAAGTTTTAACCCTTGACATCAAGGGCCCCTGCAGAGACAGTATCTGTGGACCGCCTGAAAACCGCTTTTGT
>CM031616.1:36664351-36677193 GCA_018398815.1 Conus ventricosus | reverse complement strand
GGGGAGCAAGGGGGGGGGGGGGGGCTGGGGAAGGTTTTTTGGGGTTTGGTTTTTTTTCTTATAATGAGGATTTTTTGGGCTGAAAAGGGGGGTAGTTTGTTATCTGATTTCTTCTTTAAATGGTTGCAATGAGTTTCTGGTGTTGAGGGGGGGGTGATGTTGTAAACGTGTGAAAATTTTGTTTTGGAATTTGTTTTTGTGCTTCTGCTAGTATTTTTTTTCCCAAACTACAACTGCACCCCCCCTTTGTCTCTGGTTTGATGACAATGTCCTGCGTTCTCTTGGATTTGAGGGCTTTTTGTTTTTTTTTTGGAAAGGGGGGTTTGCAGTGTCCACGGCTTTTTCAAGCAAGTTACTTAGTTTTTGAGTCGCGGGGGATTTTTACAGCTGCAGAGACCAACTTGAATCAGGTGAGGGAAAGGGAATGTTTTTCTGCGGGCCGCTCCCCAAAAACCCCGCTAACCGCACGTATTGGGCCCAAGGAATGTCATTGTGCATAGCTGGTCGGCGAATGCGTTCGGCAAGGGGGGGCGGCCATTACAAAGGGGGCTGTAGGTTTGATAATATTATTGTCATGAAAAATGAATATACTGCACTATTGAGATGACTGAATGGCGAATTCCCCCAACAATTCTTTTAATCCAAACTCGACGGGGTTTTTTATTTTCTTTAGAAAAAACATAGAGGGCCCATGAAAGCTTGACCCCAAGTGGTCAGGCAATATTAGAACAATGACAACAAACACAATATTGTGCAAAAAGAGTCATCATTTTTCTGGGAAGTTAATTTTCCCATATTAATAGTACACAAGTTTGAACAGCTCTGCTCAACTACAGAACAAAAAAAATTGGTTTACAAAGTGTAAACCCTTTGTTTGTTTCCCCTTTCACTAATGTCCAATAAGGACAAAGTAAAGCTGTAAAGTCGGAAAGGGTTTGGATTTGACCCGGCTGATGTCTTTTTTGCATGTTTTTTGTAAGTTAAATTTCCCGGGGATTTTTTTGGGAGGGGGTTTGGGGCGAGCTTTGGGGTTTGAAATATTTTGAAAAGGGTGTCAGAGTTTTTGGGGGGGGGGGGGCCCTGGGTATGCTTTCAAGTGCTCCATCCAACGAAGTTTCCAAAAAAAAACCTTTCCCCGCTCCAGCAGGAAGACTTCACTAAAAAAGGCCCCAAAATGTCACATTTTCACCAACCGCGGATACCCCAGTTCCCCATCAATGCAGCACTCCCCCCCGCACCTAGCTGATCCAAAACACGCTCTGGAAACCCGCACCCAAACCAAAACAGACGACCCACAGCCACCCCCCCCCCCACACCCTCCCATCGGGGTCCTCAAATCCAATTGGCAATTGTACATAACCACAAACCCCCTTCCCCATACCAAACCCGACACATTCAAACTGACAAAAACCTCAAAACCTCCCGTGCGGCCCATTTTTGAACAGAACCACAGCTACACCACCGGGGTACTCCCCCCTGCTCTAAACCCAACTGAAAATCTCCCCCCCTCCCCAAAAACCAGACACCACTTACAGGGCCCCAAAACTCCTTCACAGTCAAACCACTTTCTAAAGTCAAGCCGCAACATTATATATGCCATCCACTGCCACTGTGGAAAAAGATCTACATGGGGGGAAAATCCGCACATTTTGAAACACGCATCTCGAACCCCGGCGAATCCCCCAAACCACCGGGGCCCAAAAACCCCGCCCTACCTTCCCACACCCAACACAACATCGACCAGTCAAAGTTATGGCACTCGGGCATCACAGAGTGCGCTTTGAACGCACAATCAAAAAACCCATTTTATTGCCAAAAATGGCACACACACCCCAAAAAGGGATCAATTCCCAAAAATAACCAAAAACCATCCCACCCCTTCCACAACTTTTGGGAAAATTCCCCCCCCCAACACACCCAAACACAAAAAACCCAAAACCCCCACCCACCCCTTACTCACCCAAAAGTATTACACCACCCCCCTTTAAATTTTTAAAATTTAATTTTTTTAAACCCCCCTTTTTAAACCCCCCCCCCACCCTTTTTTTTTTTTTCCCCCCACCCCCTTTTTCTTTCCCCTTTCCCCCACACCCCGGGGTTTTAACCAATCAACACCTACCCCCCCTGATCCAAAACCCCCCTTCCCCCCCCCCCCCCCACCACCCCCCCCCCCCCCCCCATGCTTTTTCCCTTTCACCCCCGCATCACCTGCACCCAAACCCAAGACATGATTACAACCGGCCACCCTGCAACAACAACCCACTAATATTCCCAAAATCACAAAACACCCACACCCCACTAACTTCAACACCCACTCCACACACCAACAACACACACACACACCCAATTTTTTTTTTTCCCCCTTCCCCCGACCCCTTCTTTTCCTTTGTCCCCCTTTATCCAACACATTATTACCCCCGTTGCAATGAACCCCCATCCCACAGCCTTGTCACTTTTTTAAAAAAAACACCATTTATATGAACCTCCCCCCCCCCCACCCCCCCCCCCCCATTAGGATATGAGCTCTCCCTTTTCCCTTTCCCCCCCCCCCCCCCCCCCCCAAAAACCAATACCCTCCCCCCCCCACTCTCCCCCCCCCCCCCCCTCCCCCCCTTTTTTTTTTTTCCACCTCACCCCCCCCTTTCACACCCCCCCCCCCCCCCCCCCCCCCCCCCGACATACCTTTCACCCTTTATCTTCCCTCCCCTTTCCCCCCCTAACATACCCACACCCTTCTCAACTACCCCGCATAACTACCACTACCTCTTTCATCACCCCAAAGAAAAACATTTATTTTCACCCAAACCTTTTTTTTTTTTTTTCCCCCATTATTATTTAATCCACCATTACCACAACCACACAAGATATCCACCACCCAAAAAACTAGACACACAACCCTTCAATACACACACACCCCTCCCCACGCAACCCCCCCCCCCCCCCCCCCTTTTTTTTTCCCCCTAATCCCCCCTGCATTTCCGCCCACCCCGGGCCCCCTTTTTCCCTACTGGGAAAAACGGAGATCATTTTTTTGTTCTTTTTTTCGTTTTTTGTTTGTACTGTCCCAAAAGTTAAATTGATTTATTTTTTCGCCTGAAGAAGACCCCAAATGGGTTAAATCATCGTTCTTGTCATCGCTTTGTTTTTCAATGTCATTGGCGGGAAAAATAAAATCTATTTTTAAATAAAAAAGTATTTAGGCATTTAATTTGGGGAAAGATTTTTTTGCCAATCAAAAACATATTATTTACCACTACATCTTTACATCCAAACAAAAACCAAAGCGTTTAAAAAAAGTTTGTATTGTCACACACACCCCGTAATGAAAGTAAAAAAGTTTAGAATCATCAAGACGCTCACCACACCTATGCAACTGCCATCCACGACCCCCGCCCCCCCCTTTCCCCCCCACCCCCCTTGCTGGCTTCAACCCTCTCTTTCACCCCTCTCCCCCCTACCTTTCCGTCTCACCCTTCCACGCCCCCGAGAGGCCCCCTCCCCCTCGCGCTGACTTTTTTCTCCTGGACCCACCGGGTGCAAGTACACACAGGCTAGCTCGTTCGACGCAGTCAGCTGAACACCACTGAGGTCACAGAGCCCCAAACCCTAACTGCGAAAATGGTCGGCAAATCCCCCACTATCACATCTCACCTTTATCCGATGAGTCGTTGAATAAAAAAATTATTGCTTTTTCCCAAAAATCTCAGCAGGCCTGCTCAGCTGGGTAAAAAATTTCTTGATTTTGGGGCGCTGGGGTTGTCGAAGGTTGCCCGCCCTTTCAAGCAGACGAATGTGCGGTCATCCCCGTAGTGTGAAAAAATGGGCTTTTTCCCCTCACGGTGGTCTTTACATATTTTTAAGACTACAGCCATTAAGGCTTTGTACGCCACTCATTTGAGTCCTTGATAAAATAGTAACGAATGAAATTCAAGAAAAATGCTGACGTCAGTGGAAAGCCCCCAAGCATGGGGAAAAAAAAATTTTTTCCCCGGCGCGACTGACGGGCCTAAAGGCACCTTTGGGTTAAACAAAGAAAGGTTCCTTAACAAAGAGAGGTTCCTTACACAGGGTTTAATAACAAGGTTTTTTTAACAAAGACGGTTTTTCCCGAAACAAAGACTTTTTCCCAAAAGAGTGGTTCCAAAACAAGGAGGTTCCACAAAAAAAAGAGGTTCCCTTTAAAAACAGCGGTTCCTTAAACAAAGATGGTTAAAAATAAAGGGTTCCCCCAAAAAAAAGAAGGGTTCCACAAACAAAGAGAGCCTCCACAAACAAAGAGAGGTTCCATAGAGAAAGAGTGGTTCCATAAACAGAGGTTCCTTAAACAAAGAAAGGTTCCATACACAAAGAGAAGTTCCATAAACAAAGAGAGGTTCCATAAACAAAGTTTTGCATGGCGCAAGGGAAGACAGACCTACTGGCAGACAACAGGCGTGGACAACCTACTCTTCTCACAGGCCACGGCTGTTCAGAGCAAGTTACTTAGTTTTGAGTCGCAGGGGGTTTACAGCTGCAGAGACCAAGCTGTGAATGCAGGTGAGGGAAAGGGTGTTTTCTGCAGGCCGCTCCCCACCAGCCTGCTAACCGCACTGTATTCGGCCAACTGAATGTCATCTGTGCATAGCTGGTCTGGCAGCAATGTGTTCGGCATGGTTGAGCGGCCATTACAAATGGGGCTATAGTTTGATAATTAGTTATTGTCATGAAAAATGTGATATATCTGCGCTATTGAGATGACTGAATTGGCGAATTCCCAACAATTCTTTTAATACCAAACTCGACTGGGTTTATTTTCTTGTAGATAACATAGATGCCGCATGAAAGCTTGTACGCAAGTGGTCAGGCAATATTAGAACAATGACAACAAACACAATATTGTGCAAAAATGACGTCATCACTTTCTGGGAAGTTAATTTTCCATAGTTAAGTAGTACACAAGTTTGATACATGCCTCTGCTCAGACTACAGCAACAAAAATATTGGATTACAAATGTGAAAAGTCTTGTTTGTTTGCCCTTTCACTAAGTGTCTCAATCAGGCGGAAATATAAAGCTGTAAGAAATGACACGTATCTCTGTGTGAAGGCTGTTGTGCAGGCGTGACACGTATCTCTGTGTGAAGGCTGTTGTACAGGCGTGACACGTATCTCTGTGTGTGAAGGCTGTTGTACAGGCGTGACACGTATCTCTGTGTGAAGGCTGTTGTGCAGGCGTGACACGTATCTCTGTGTGTGAAGGCTGTTGTACAGGCGTGACACGTATCTCTGTGTGAAGGCTGTTGTACAGACGTCACACGTATCTCTGTGTGTGAAGGCTGTTGTACAGGCGTTACACGTATCTCTGTGTGTAGGCTATGGCACGCACGTGACATGGGTGTGATCAAGTTGTGACTGATGAGTTTGTGCTGACGTCAGCAGACCTGTGTACCCTCGGCCCCCTTGCAGTGTGTTGGCTGGAGTCGTGACAGCTTGTTTGCCCTCGCCAGCTGCTGTGACAGCTTGTTTGCCCTCGCCAGCTGCTGTAACAGCTTGTTTGCCCTCGCCAGCTGCTGTGACACCTTGTTTGCCCTCGCCAGCTGCTGTGACACCTTGTTTGTCATCGCCAGATGCTGTGACACCTTGTTTACCATCGCCAGCTGCTGTGACACCTTGTTGCCATCGCCAGCTGCTGTGACACCTTGTTTGTCATCGCCAGATGCTGTGACACCTTGTTTACCATCGCCAGCTGGTGTGACACCTTGTTTACCATCGCCAGCTGCTGTGACACCTGTTTACCATCGCCAGCTGCTGTGACACCTTGTTTACCATCGCCAGCTGGTGTCTGCTCTTCTTTGTCATTGTTTTCAACGCCGTTTTTGTTTGTTTGTTTTTTGATCTGTTGTTGTTTGTTTGCTTTTGTTTTTTGTTTAGCTTTGTTTTGTTTGTTTTTATCACTCCATGATTAATGATACAAGGCTTTTCGTCCCGAGACTTCGGGTTCTTACTTGTGTTGCTGCGTTGTATATTGTAGAGTGCGTGATTGTATGACGATGGTGATGATGGTGATGATGATGATGATGATGACGACGACGACGATGATGATGATGATCTTCTTCTTCTTCTTCTTCTTCTTCTTCTTCATCATCTTCATTCGTCATTCGTCATCGTCATCGTCACCTATCATCATCATCATCATCATCATAAGTCATCAGCATCGTCATCATGGTGACTGCATGTGTGACAGGAAACACGTCATGCAGGGGCACGGCCCTGGGGCGGCAGTGACGTCATCGAAGTTCATAGGCCGAACGCGGGCTCCGTCATACGGAAGACGTGGTTACAGGGTCGGCCACGACCTGCCCGTGGAGGCCCAGCCGACTGCTGGTCACCCTGGACCATGGGTAAGTCACCAGAGCACGCTCACACCTGTCCCTAACTAATGACGGCTGAGCTCGTGACCGTCAAGGGCGGAACTCCTCGCTGGTCATCCTGGACCATGGGTAAGTCACCAGAGCACGCTCACACCTGTCCCTAAGTCATGACGGCTGAGTTCAGTGACCGTCAAGGGCGGAACTCCTCGCTGGTCATCCTGGACCATGGGTAAGTCACCAGAGCACGCTTACACCTGGCCCCAAGACATGACGGCTGAGCTCAGTGACCGTCAAGGGGCGGAACTCCTCGCTGGTCATCCTGGACCATGGGTAAGTCACCAGAGCACGCTCACACCTGTCCCTAAGTCATGACGGCTGAGCTCAGTGACCGTCGAGGGGCGCAACTCCTCGCTGGCTTCTTGCCAGCCAGAACGATTTGTTGTTGTTCGTCCATCGAGTCGACAAAACCACTTCAGTCATCTAGGGTTGAGGTGGGGGAGGGGGTGGGGGATGATTTGTGGATACGAGGGTGACTGATCAGTGGTGTGATGGTGGCGTAGTAATGGTGGTGGTGATGGTGGTAGTGTGGTGGTGGTGGTGGAGGAGGTGGGTGTAAAGGTGGGTGTAATGGTGTAAATCGGACTAGATAAGAAGCCCGTTTCTAACAGCTTACCTGGGATAAGATGGTATGAATGACCCAGCCTGTTCCCCCCCCCCTCTCTCTCTCTCTCTCTCTCCTCTCTCTCTCTCTCTGCGCATCTGAATTTTTCATAAATTACGTGTAAATGGGGCATAAACTATACCTCTTGTTCTCTTGCCGTGGCAAGAGAGAAGCGAATGTGCAACGCCCTATTCCCAAGGAAAGTGGAAAGTGGGGGTCGTGCTTGAAGTCGCATATGCGTGTATGAGTGCATAATAGAGTATGAGAGTTTAACGTGTCACAGAGCTGAGGGAAATGGATGCTAATTGTGGAAACTCCAAAACGGATGCATCCTGTAGGTCACTTCAACATAAGACATCACATTTGACGTCAGAGCGCTCTGATAAGTATGGCGCACCACAGGGTGCTGTCTCTCCAAGAACGAGGGAGAGGTGGGGTGAGGGACAGTCACTATCGTGTCTTTCCAAACTGGGTTACGGATGGTGTCGTCATGCACACAAGATATGCACGCCCCTCTCCCCCCTGATGTGTTCACCCCCCCCCCCCCTCCCTTTCCTTGCCCTTCATCGTTTTTGCTGTGGAGAGGGAAAAGAGAGGGCTGAGAGAGAGAGAGAGAGAGAGAGAGAGAGAGAGAGAGAGAGAGAGAGAGAGAGAGAGAGAGAGAGAGATCGCCACACCACGGCTGTTCAGAGCAAGTTACTTAGTTTTGAGTCGCAGGGGAGTTTACAGCTGCAGAGACCAAGCTGTGAATGCAGGTGAGGGAAAGGAATGTTTTCTGCAGGCCGCTCCCCACCAGCCAGCTAACCGCACTGTATTCGGCCAACTGAATGTCATCTGTGCATAGCTGGTCTGGCAGCAATGCGTTCGGCAAGGTTGAGCGGCCATTACAAATGGGGCTGTAGGTTTGATAATTAGTTATTGTCATGAAAATGTAATATATCTGCACTATTGAGATGACTGAATTGGCGAATTCCCCAACAATTCTTTAATACCGAACTCGACTGGGTTTATTTTCTTGTAGATAACATAGATGCCGCATGAAAGCTTGTACGCAGTGGTCAGGCAATATTAGAACAATGACAACAAACACAATAATGTGCAAAAATGACGTCATCACTTTCTGGAAGTTAATTTTCCATAGTTAAGTAGTACACAAGTTTGATACATGCCTCTGCTCAGACTACAGCAACAAAAATATTGGATTACAAATGTGTAAAGCCTTGTTTGTTTGCCCTTTCACTAAGTGTCTCAATAAGGACGGAAATGTAAAGCTGTGAGGCCCTCTGAGTCACTGAATGACAGACACCTGGAGTGGCATGATATGGAACCACCGAGACCCAGAGACGCCCCCATGGTCGCAAGTGGTACCGAGTTCAAACCTCCCATCTCTAAAAGTGAACCAACATGGTGACCCACAGTTAAACGAGTAACCGACAACTGAACTACAAGGCAGTACGTGTACTGATGCTACATACACCGCTGTTTAAGCCCCCTGTGGGTGACTACAACTGCATGGTCACTGAGTCAAAATGATTTGCGCATCCCCCTCCTGAGCCAACATTGTGGTAACCCTTTACCCATAACATTTCTCATTAAGCTGTTAACACCAAAGACTTGGTCAAGAGCTCACCACAGCGAGGGCAAAAGCAACCCAACATTTATTACTGAAAATAATGATAAATAATAACCATAAGAGTTTGTTCACATTCTGCTTTCTGTTAAATACAATACTCATGATCACATCACAGTACATCATAAAAACAACCTGGTAAAATACAATCACAATCAAAAAATGAAAATGTGTTGTAAAAACCAAATTCAAAACTGCAAAAAACACACATGAGAAGTAACAGCTTAAAAAAAAAAAAAGGAAACAAAAAATCCGTCAAAATGCACTAACCAAGAAACGAAGGTGCGAGAGATCAAAGCCAGGTGTGGAGTTGACGTGATCTACCAGACGACCAGTGTGGCCACCAAAATGTCGACTAGACTGTGATACACATCTGGATACCTGTCAAATTAAATCAGTTCTCAGTCTACATGAGGCAATCACAATCGAGTCGTCATGACCACTTTGAGTTGCATGCAGATTTCAACTTCACAGCTTTTTGTGGATGCGTACAACACAAAACACATCCCCTAGTAAGGTATGTAGGTCAATCAGATTCTCTCACAAGTCACAAAAAGGTGTTTTAAGAATTTGTATTTGATGCTGGACAGAGAAAACTTTTTTCTTGAATAACAGTTATTGACAGTATGCAAGTGCAAACATACTCTTTCCAAGCAAGATTTTCAATCAGTTTATATACCCTTTGGCTTTGCAGGAAGAGAAAGTTGCTGCCCTAAGCCACCCTCCCCTCCACCCACACTTCCCCAGCCCCCAAAAGCATAACGACAATGCATAAATAATTATTTAGCTGTTTCTTTCTTCTACAGTTTCATTATTCTGAAAACAAAAATTCTATTCTCCATAATGACACATTGTCTCACCCTTAGACCCACATTCTGTCACATCATCTCACCATTCCAAAAACTTAGTTCCCTCCTGCAACATGTGCAGCATGCACAATGGTTTCTCTCATTGTCCATTTAAAACAAGATTGTTGCTATGCTCTTGGCGTAACTGTGGTTTTAGACTGCCTCCCCCCCCCTTCCCACTTTTTTCCCTCTCCTCATCTACTCCCCCTTGCCCCCTCCATCTCTCCTCTCCCCTACCATAGGAAGGTTCTTTCCATTGACTTCATCCTTTGAGGCGAACGTTACCCATCAACAAAGAACACGCAGACTGACATATTAACTGACACAAACCGTTTTGAGACGAGTGTTTCCTGTTCCGCGGAAAAAGGGGATTTCCCCACCACCAGTCCAATCTAGAACAGAAAATAAAAAAATGTACAAAGTGTGATGATTTAGATCATATTGGTTGGATTGGAAGAGACACTCAGTCACATATGCAAACAATTGAGCACACTCATCCACTCACTCATACACACAGACGCACACACACACACACACACACACAGAGTCATGAACATATATTTAAACTGGGCACACTACACCCCCAAGGCATCAATATCCAACAATAACCAAACACACATACCCACCACTTCCACATCAGTTGGCAATATCCCCTACCAACACACACACATACACACACACATACATACACCACCACCACATCCCCTTCACTCACTTCATACAGTAGTTACAGCAACCCTCCATCTATTTAATCTTAATTTTGTTTTATCCTTCCCCTTAAATCCCCCCCCCCACCTTTTTTTTTTTTTCTTTCTCCCCCCCCCCCCCCTTCTTTCCCCTTACCATTATTATCAATCCACCATTACCACAACCATCACAAAGATATCACACCATCCCAATAAACTAGACACACAACCCCATCATATCACACACACACACCTCCCCCGACGCAAACCCCCCTCCCCCCCTCCGTTTCCTCTCCCATAATCCCCCTGGCCCCATGTCATTCCGCCTACCGACCACATGGACAACAACGAGGGAGTCATTTTTCATTCTTTCTTCGTTTTTCGTTCTTTGTTTGTACTGTCCCACATGTTAAATGTGATTTATTTTTTCGCCTGAAGAAGACCCAAGTGGTTGAAATGCATCGGTCATGTCATGTGCTTTGTTTGCCCAAGTCATTGGCGGTAAGTTCTAAACAAACTCTATTCCAAATTTATTTTACACATATACACACGCACATTTTTAAACACAACACACACAAAACACACACACACACACACACACACACACACACAGAGTCACACACAGTGATGTGATGACTACAAGTTCAGAATGGATGAAAATGTAACTCACAGGCACACCCACATACTTTAAACTGACACACACACACACACACACACACACACACACACACTCACACACACACACACACACCACACACACGCAGAGAGTATTTTGCTGTATAAAAACTGCATCGTTCTCTTTCTCTCCTCTCTTTAAAAAAAAAAAAAGAAAAAAAAGAATCCAACTGGAACCTAGTGTTATTAACTGCCACAAAATCCAAGCATAAGAAGTGTCAGAGAGACCGACAGTATGAAATAAAGAACAAGATAACAGCAACTGAAATTCAACTGAACACCAGAGCAAAACTTCCAACTTGACCTACCTTCAGCGACGTACCCTGGCAGTACTGGCAAAACACACTGTACACTTGTTCTGCTAGGTCCCGCACAGGTAACACCACCACCCGCAGACACGTGGGTTCCCACCGCTGTTTGAGGCACTGTGACAGCACAAAACAAAGCACACCAACACCTTTAATACCAACACCTTTAATACCAACACCTTTAATACAGACATACAGTGCACAAACACATACACTTATCTGAAACATTAAGATTTAGCCAGACCATACACATTCCTTAAACACACACACACACACACACACCACACACACACACACACCACACACACACTACACACACACACACACACAAAACCACCTCACACACATGCAAGCAAACATTCTATTTAACACATACTTCAGGGCACACACAATCCACATCCATCTATGTAAAAAAAAAAAAAAAAAAAAAGTATAAAGACACAGAACAGATACTGACTGACTGAAACCCATTTACAGCAACAATATACACATGCACACAAACATATCGCGGCCATGCAAACTCATGTTTTCTTCAACACATATTCTGATACACACACACAGAGTTTCAGTTTCAGTTTCATAGAGGAGGCATCACTGCGTGCTGACTAGTCCATATATGCTAACAAGTACAACACATCCGCTAATTTTTGGGAGAACACACTGCACATGACTTAAGCTGATGGATAAATAATTTTTTTTTTTTTTTTTTGCTGTCCCATCCTCTGTGCCACCTCAGAGGCATGCACCCACGCCGCTCATTCCGACACCCCGTCCACAGCCACAGCCTGTCAGCCCTGCCGCAGCCCCGGCACCGCAATCCACAGGAAGCAGTCAATGTCAAGTCGTCAAGAGGCAACCCACCGAAGGAGACACGGGCACTGCTGCCGAGTCACTTCAGTGGTGTTCAGGGGCGCCTGTTCTGATCATACATACGCAGGACACCACCTACTAAGCCCCCTACTGACGACAATAATTGCTTAGGTCGCAGAGCTGGCGTGAGTGGGGCTCTCCCTCCGGAGGGCGCCACCACGTCCGTCCAACACAGCCCCCATGGACTCGCCGATACCGGTGACCCCGACGGAACCAAACCAAGGCCACAGATGGAAGAGGACATCGAAACTGAGGTCACCATGAGAGCAGGGCATGAAGGGCCACAGAATTTGAGACATTTTTATTTTTTTAATTTTTTTTTATGCTGATCGATGAGAATGAGGATGATTAACTTTAATTAGATGGGTGCTGCGGATTTCCATTTCGGTCTGAGACTACATGACAGGGCTGTACTCTACGCTTCCTTTCATAGTATATCCCGGTGTCA
The DNA here is from genome assembly GCA_018398815.1 of Conus ventricosus. Lineage (NCBI taxonomy): Eukaryota > Metazoa > Mollusca > Gastropoda > Neogastropoda > Conidae > Conus > Conus ventricosus. Next base: position 36,664,719 of record CM031616.1, on the reverse strand, counting down.
ACCAGGCCCGAGAGATACAGGCACCTGCAATGTTGGTCAGGAAATTGAGCAACACTCTCAGAAACGCATCCATTAAGTGGATGAAACTCGACTGTGTGGTCCCAGTCTTCCCAGTTGAGTCCGCAGCAAACTCAACTCTGGGTAGGAGCCGGTCGGGGCAGAAAAACCCACATGACTCTGATGGGATTCGAACCCACGACCTCCCAGCCGGAGTCCGCGACGCTAACCACTTCGCCACGGCGGCTGGTTGGATAAATGAATTTAATAATTAAGATGAAGCATTTAAGAAGAGGGTCTCGTGGCTACCGACTTAGCAAGAAAAGTTTTAGACCTGTGCTTTAGGGGCCCAAAAACAGGCCGTCTAAAAA
>CM031616.1:36628350-36664251 GCA_018398815.1 Conus ventricosus | reverse complement strand
AGCAATGGTTTGCCTCTCTGTTTCCACATGTTAGCAGTGGCAATGGTTTGTCTTTCTGTTTCCACGTGTTAGCAGTAGCAATGGTTTGCCTCTCTCTCCACGTGTTAGCAGTAGCAATGGTTTGCCTCTCTGTCTCCACGTGTTAGTACTAGCAATGGTTTGCCTCTCTCTCTCTCCACGTGTTAATACTAGCAATGGTTTGCCTCTCTCTTTCCACGTGTTAGTACTAGCAATGGTTTGCGTCTCTCTCTCCACGTGTTAGTACTAGCAATGGTTTGCCTCTCTCTCTCCACGTGTTAGTACTAGCAATGGTTTGCCTCTCTCTCTCCACGTGTTAGTACTAGCAATGGTTTGCCTCTCTCTCCACGTGTTAGTACTAGCAATGGTTTGCCTCTCTCTCTCCACGTGTTAGTACTAGCAGTGGTTTGCCTCTTTCTCTCCACGTGTTATTACTAGCAATGGTTTGCTCTCTCTCTCCACGTGTTAGCAGTAGCAATGGTTTGCCTCTCTCTCCACGTGTTAGTTCTAGCAATGGTTTGCCTCTCTCTCTCCACGTGTTAGTACTAGCAATGGTTTGCCTCTCTCTCTCCACGTGTTAGTACTAGCAATGGTTTGCCTCTCTCTCTCTCTCTCTCTCTCTCTCTCTCTCTCTCTCTCTCTCTCTCTCTCTCCACGTGTTAGTACTGGCAATGGTTTGCCTCTCTCTCTCTCCACGTGTTAGTACTAGCAATGGTTTGCCTCTCTCTCTCCAGGTGTTAGTACTAGCAATGGTTTGCCTCTCTCTCTCTCCACGTGTTGGTACTAGCAATGGTTTGCCTCTATCTCTCTCCACGTGTTAGTACTAGCAATGGTTTGCCTCTCTCTCTCTCTCTCTCTCTCTCTCTCTCTCTCTCTCTCTCTCTCTCTCTCTCTACGTGTTAGCAGTAGCAATGGTTTTCCTCTCTCTCTCTCTCCACGTGTTAGTATTAGCAATGGTTTGCCTCTCTCTCTCTCTCTCTCTCTCTCTCTCTCTCTCTCTCTCTCTCTCTCTCTCTCTCTCTCACGTGTTAGCACTAGCAATGGTTTGCCTCTCTCTCTCTCTCTCTCTCCACGTTATTACTAGCAATGGTTTGCCCCTCTCTCTCTCTCCACGTGTTAGCAGTAGCAATAGTTTGCCTCTCTCTCTCCACATGTTAGTACTAGCAATGGTTTGCCTCTCTCTCTCTCTCTCTCTCTCTCTCTCTCTCTCTCTCTCTCTCTCTCTCTCTCTCTCCACGTGTTAGTACTAGCAATGGTTTGCCTCTCTCTCTCCACGTGTTAGTACTAGCAATGGTTTGCCTCTCTCTCTCACGTGTTAGTACTAGCAATGGTTTGCCTCTCTATCTCTCCACGTGTTAGTACTAGCAATGGTTTGCCTCTCTCTCTCTCCACGTGTTAGTACTAGCAATGGTTTGCCTCTCTCTCTCCACGTGTTAGTACTTGCAATGGTTTGCCTCTCTCTCTCTCTCTCTCTCTCTCTCTCTCTCTCTCTCTCTCTCTCTCTCTCTCTCCATGTGTTAGTACTAGCAATGGTTTGCCTCTCTCTCCCCACGTGTTAGTATTAGCAATGGTTTGCCTCTCTCTCCACGTGTTAGTACTAGCAATGGTTTGCCTCTCTCTCTCCACGTGTTAGTACTAGCAATGGCTTGCCTCTCTCTCCACGTGTTAGTACTAGCAATGGTTTGCCTCTCTCTCTCTCCACGTGTTAGTACTAGCAATGGTTTGCCTCTCTCTCTCTCCACGTGTTAGTACTAGCAATGGTTTGTCTTTCTGTCTCACGTGTCAGCAGTGGCAGTGGTTTACCTTTCTGTCTCTACGTGTTACTAGTTGCAATGGTTTGCCTCTCTGTCTCCACGTGTGAGCAATAACAATGGTTTGCCTTTCTGTCTCTACGTGTTACTAGTTGCAATGGTTTCTCTTTCTGTCTCCACGTGTTACTATTCACAATGGTTTACCTTTCTGGGTTCTCGTGTGAGCAGTAGCTATGGTTTGCCTTTCTGTCTCTACGTGTTACTAGTTGCAATGGTTTCTCTTTCTGTCTCCACGTGTTACTATTCACAATGGTTTACCTTTCTGGGTTCTCGTGTGAGCAGTAGCTATGGTTTGCCTTTCAAGGCCCACGTGTCAGCAGTAGCAACGCTTTGCCTTTCTGTCTCCACATGTTACGAGTCGCAGTGGTTTGCTTCTCTGGGTCCACGTGTAAGCAGATGCACAGTAACGTAATTTAGAACAAGAACATCTCAGACGTTGTTAGTTTTCCGGAGCGGCGTGTGTTTGTCACCATGACATGATCCCCGTCCAGACCCATTCTTATAAGGTACAGCGGAGTACACGCGTCCGAGAACCAGACCTACAAATGTCCCGGATGGACGACGTGAAGGACTGGAATGGTTACCATTCCCTGCACACATGGAGCTGCAGAGATCCAGGCTGCCCAGGCATTCCTGCAGCTTGGCGTTGGATGGTGGTGGGGACATACGTTGGTATCGTTGTTTATACATTTTTTCACACAGTTCACTCCACTGCAGTACACACAGTGGAAGAAAAGGGATGATGCGTATGTTACTTCTATGATTCTTCATCACTTTTGCCATGAGTTCTTTCTAGGCCATAACAGCTATGAAACTAACTGTGAATAAGCATGTGTATGTATGTGAGTGTGTGTGCGTGCGCGCGCGCATACGTGCGTGCGTATGTGAGGGAGAGGTGGCATGAGGAGAGAGAGAGAGAGGGAGAGAGAGAGGTTTGATTTTCCTTTTTACGGGGATGTGATGAGATGGGGGTGCTTAAAGCCAGCACCTTGGATGCGTTGATTAGATTTCATGTTGGAATGGTTTTCTTTTTTTCTTTTCTTTTTTTCTTTTATTAGAAAGATCACCCTTCTTGTTTTTGGCTTACTATGTATTAATTAGCTTAATTCTCGAAATTATTCGCCATTTAAGTTTTGAAAAAGAATCGACATATACGTATATAAGTGGCCGTAATGTTGTATATCTGCTGTACATGATCCATCTCATACTAGGATGTTAAAAAGACAGGTGGACCACTTCTCATATAGTGTGACAGCTTTTCCCTCCCATCTGTTGTGTTCCTGTCAGTCCTCGGACAGGTGGTGAAGGACACATTTTCCTGCCCACTCTCCGTCTCCTGTTCTGTCTTCCTCTGTGTGTTTCTGGCACTGTGGCCTGCAAGCTTTTGTTTGTCTATGTGTGTGCGTGTTTTGTTTTGTTTTCCTTTTGGTTTTGGTTTGATTTGGTCCGGGGGGGGGGGGGGGTTGTTGTTGGGGGTTTTTTTTTGTTGTTTTTTTTTTTGGGGGGGGGTTTGCTGTCCCATCTTCTGTGCCACCTCAGTGGCATTGCATCCACGCCGCTCATTCCGATCCCCCGTCCACAGCCACAGCCGGCCCGGCCCGCCACAGGGAGCAGTCAGTGCTAAGCTATCAAGAGGCAACCCACCGGAGGAGACACTGCACTGCTGCCGAGTCTCTTCAGTGGTGTTCAGTTGTGTCTGTTCTGATCTAACATACGCAGAACACCATCTACTATGCCCCCTAATGATGACAATAATTGTTTAATCTTGGAGCCGGCGTGAGTGAGCCCTCCCTCGGGAAGGCGCCACCACGTCCGACCAACGACAGCCCCCATGGACTCGCCGATACCGGTGACACTGACGGAACCAAAGCAAGGCCATAGTCGTTGAGAGGACATCGAAACTGAGGTCATCATGAGAGGAGGGCAGAAAGGGCCACAGATTTTGAGACTTTTTTTTTACGCTGATCGATGAGATTGAGTATGGGAATATGGGAGTATGAGACCGCATGACAGGGCTGTACTCTACGCATATTTTCAAATACATCCCGGCGTCAACCAGGCCAGAGAGACAAAGACACCGGTAGTGTTGGTCAGGAAATTTGAACAACACTCTCAGAGATGCATCCATTAAGTGGAGAAACTCAACTGTGTGGGCCCAGTCTCCCCAACTGAACCGTAGCAAACTGAACGCTGGATAGGAGCCGGTCGGGGCAGAAAAATCCCACATGGTTCTGATGGGAATCGAACCCACGACGTCCCAGCCGGGAGTCCGCCACGCTAACAGCTTCGTCACGGCGGCTGGTTGTATTTATTTTTTACCCAGTGTAGGCTTGAAGACATCGTCACCCGCGTAAACTGATGGCAGTAAGGTTGGTCAAAGCCACAGTTCTGAGAATACGTCTGACAGGTAATCCGCACCAGAACTGATGGTGTCTTCAAACTCATGTCTCAGCAGATCACGTCTGTAAAGACGTCCAGAACTGATGGTGTCTTCAAACTCATGTCTCAGCAGATCACGTCTGTAAAGACGTCCAGAACTGATGGTGTCCTCAAAACTCATGTCTCCACAGATCACGTCTGTAAAGACGTGCAGAACTGATGGTGTCCTCAAACTCACCAAGATCACGTCTGTAAAGACGTGCAGAACTGATGGTGTCCTCAAACTCATGTCTCCACAGATCACGTCTGTAAAGACGGCCAGCAGCCTCAAGGGGCCGACCTGTACGTGAGGTTCCAGACATCATCACGACGGCAGCCAAGGGCGCGGCAGCCAGCACCGCCGACATCGCCCTTCCAGCGGCAGCAACATGAGCGCTGACCACCTGCCTGCCCCAGACACCTACTCCGAGGTGGACGAACCTGTGAAGATCGGGCTGACGCTGGGCAACGCCCGGACCCCCGCCGTCAGGCTGGCGATCAACCGGGATCAGAGTCGCCAAGGGAAATGACGAAAGCAGGAAAGCGGGGTGACGTCGGCAGTTGTGAAGAACACGGAGGACTGGGGGAATACAGTCACATCAGTTCCGCCGGCGGTGTTAAGTTTGTAGTAGACTCGAAGAAAGTGAGTAGTTGATGTGTGTGTGTGCGTGCATGCATGCGTGCGTGAGCGCATGCGCGTTGCGCATCGTGTGGGGTGTGTGTATGTGCGAGCGCGCGTTGTGTGTATGTATGTGTGTGCGATGTGGTGAGTGTAGTAGCTAGCAGTGGAAAGCGGATAAAGTACGTGTGCGTGTTGTGTGTGTGTGTGTGGTGTGTGTGTGTGTGTGTGTGTTTTGAGTGCGAGTGTGTGTGCGTGTGTGTGTGTATTGTGTGTGTGCGCCCCGCCACGCGCGCGTCCGTGCGTGTGTGTGTGTGTGTGTGGTGTGCATGCATGCATAGGGGTCTGTTTGGGTGTATGTGTGTTGCGTGCGGGCGTGTGTATGCGTGCGGGCGTGCGACCGTGCGGGCGGGCGAGCGCGCCAAATAGTCAAACCAGCTCACCAAGCTGTCATCCAGTCTACCCAAATAGTTTACCATTCACAAAACTGTCATCCCCGTCTCACCAAGCTGTCAAACCAGTCTCACCAAGCAGTCATCCAGTCTCACCAAGCAGTCATCCAGTCTCGCCAAGCTGTCATCCAGTCTCACCAAGCAGTCTCATCCTCAAGCTCATCCAGCGTTTCACAGCTGTCATCCGTCTCACCAAGCTGTCATCCAGTCTCACCAAGCTGTCATCCGGTTCACCAAGCAGTCATCCGTCTCACCAAGCTGTCATCCGTCTCACCAAGCTGTCATCCAGTCTCACCAAGCTGTCATCCATTGCACCAAGCTGTCTCCAGTCTCCCAAGCTGTCATCCGTTCACCAAGCTGTCATCCGGTCTCACCAAGCTGTCATCCAGTCTCACCAAGCAGTCATCCATCGTCACCAAGCGTCTCAGTCTCACAAGCTGTCATCGGTCTCACCAAGCGTCATCCAGTCTCACCAAGCTGTCATCCAGTGCACCAAGTGCATTCAGTCTCACCAAGCTGTCATCCGTCTCACCAAGCAGTCATCCGTCTCACCAAGCTGTCATCCAGTCTCACCAAGCGTCATCCCAAGTCATCAGTCCAAGCTGTCATCCGTCTCACCAAGCAGTCTCCAGTCTCACCAAGCGTCATCCAGTCTCACCAAGCTGTCATCAGTCTCACCAAGCAGTCATCCAGTCTCACCAAGCGTCATCCAGTCTCACCAAGCAGTCATCCAGTCCCCAAGCGTCACCAGCTCACCAGCTGTCATCCAGTCTCACCAAGCGTCATCCAGTCTCACCAAGCGTCATCCAGTCCACCAAGCGTCATCCAGTCTCCCAAGCTGTCATCCAGTCTCACCAAGCGTCATCCAGTCTCACCAAGCGTCATCCAGTCTCACCAAGCAGTCATCCAGTCTCACCAAGCTGTCATCCAGTCTCACCAAGCTGTCATCCAGTCTCACCAAGCTGTCATCCAGTCTCACCAAGCTGTCATCCAGTCGCACCAAGCTGTCACCAGTCTCACAGCATCTCACCAAGCTGTCATCCAGTCTCACCAAGCTGTCATCCAGTCTCACCAAGCTGTCATCCAGTCTCACCAAGTGTCATCCAGTCTCACCAAGCTGTCATCCAGTCTCACCAAGCTGTCATCCAGTCTCACCAAGCGTCATCCAGTCTCAAACCAAGCGTCATCCAGTCTCACCAAGCGTCACCAGTCTCACCAAGCTGCATCAGTCTCAAGCGTCAACCATCTCAACCAAGCAGTCCACCACCAGCAGCAACCACCACCAATCACAACCAATCACACAACCAACAACCATCCAATCACCAACCAACCAATACCAACCAACCAATCAACAACCAACCAATCACCACACCAAACCAACCATCAGCCACACCAACCAACAAACCAACCAACCAATCACCAACCAATCAGCCAACAACCAACAACAACCAACCAACCAACACAATCAGCCAACCAACCAACCAATCAGCCAAACAACAACAACCAACCAACATCAGCCAACCAACCACCAACCAACCAACCAATCAGCCAACCAACCAACACAACCAACCAACCAACCAAACAACCCCAACCAATCAGCCAACAACCAACCAACCAACCACCATCAGCCAAACAACCAACCAATCGCACACCAACAACAACCAATCAGCCAAACCAACCAACCAACCAACCAACTCAACCAAACACAACCAAACCAACCAACACATCAGCAACAACAAATCAACCAACCAACACAACCAACAACAACCAATCAATCAACCAACCAACAAACCAACCAACCAATCAGCCAAACAACCAACCAACCAACCAATCAGCCAAACAACCAACCAATCAACCAACCAATCAACCAAGCAATCAACTAACCAACCAAACAACCAATCAATCAACCAACCAACAAACCAACCAACCAATCAGCCAAACAACCAACCAAACAACCAATCAGCCAAACAACCAACCAACCAACCAACCAACCAAACAACCACCAACCAACCAGCCAACCAACCAACCAACCAACCAATCGGCCAAACCACCAACGAATCAAACAACCAAGCCACCTGTTAATTTTCCTTTTTTTTTCCTTTTTTTTCTTTTTTTTTTTTTTTTCTTTTTCAGGCAACACAGGCTGAAGCTGCCATCTACCACATCCCGGAAGAAACGTTGACTGGGGAGAAGCGAACCCAAGGCCTTCCGCGCACGGGGGAGAGCCTGAGGATCACTATCATTGTCTGTCCCGGCGGGCCGGGGGGTCAAATGAGAGGGAGGGACAGACGGGGGAAGAGAGGGGGCCAAGATATACGACCACCTTCATGGAGGAGAGAGCGACTACAGCCAGATTGGGAGAGGGAAGACGGCGGTAAAGGTCATCGACGACGTGTATTCCCATATTACCTGAGCCCTGGGGATGCCCTGGGCGTGCCTGCACCCAATGTGAACACAGCGCAGGTTTCCGAGGTGGTGCAGGATTGCTCCCAGCTGGTTGGTTCGGCAGTTGAAGACGGGACTTCTCTGGGCTCTTCCCACCCGCACCTTCGGGTGTGTCTTTAGCTTCTTTTTCCATATCCCCGGAGCCCTGGTCATGTCGTTTGTTGCTCAAAGCATTTTATCTCAATCTTTTCTTCTCTCTCTTTTCTCTCCCCCCCTCTCTCTCTCTCTCCTCTCTCTCTCTCTCTCTCTCTCTCTCTCTCTCTCTCTCTCTCTCTCTCTCTCTCTCTCTCTCTCTCTCTCTGTGTCTCGCATCTTCCATGCCATCTAATCGGCATCAATCCCACGCTGCTGATTTTGGTTCAGCGGTGCACCGCCACAGCACTGCAGTCTTCAGGGAGCAATCTCTATCAAATTCCCATGAGGTAACCTTCCAGACGAGACGCTGCCCTGCTGCCGAGCAACGTCGGTAGTGTCCAGTGGAGCCCCCCTTCTAACACAATACAAGCAGGACATTTCCCACCGACGGCAAGAAGGAACTACTCGCTCGGGAAGCGAGCGTGGTAAGCGTCTTGTATCAGAGGGTGCCGACACGGCCGTCCACAGACGGTCTCCATGAACGGGGACAAGGATACAAACCCACCATGGGGCATCGACAGTGAGGTCACCACGGCAGCAGGACATGACGGTCCACGTATTTCAAGACTTTTGTACGATGATCGGTGAGGGAGAGGATATTGACAGCGATGGTGTCAAGCTCCATTCTGGTGTGAAGTTTCACGACAGGCTTCTGTACTTGTACACTTTCTTCCAACTATAAAGACAGCCAGTGCTGAAAGGCACAGATACCTGCAGTTGGTCAGAAAATCCACACTCTCAGAAACGCACTTATGATGGTACGCCAAACTGTGGGTAGAATCTGCCACGGCGGGAAACATCCACACAACTGAATGCTTCTGACGGGACTCGAACTCACGACCTCCCAGACCGCAGGCCCACGACGCTAATCACTACACCACAGATGCTGGTGCAGAAAGCGTCTTCTGTCTAGCCTAAAAAACAAAATCCAGCGAGACGCTTGTTTTGAGGTCCTGTCACTGTGCTCATGTTGCCCCTTTCCTCCACTCACTTGGTTCATTGTTGTGTATATATATATATATATATATATATATATAAGAGAGAGAGAGAGAGAGAGAGAGAGAGAGAGAGAGAAGTATGATTAAAAAGCCTAGAATAATTCTACAAGTGCTCAACCCCTTGGGGAGCAACATAAGTAAAAACAAGTGTAAAAGAGGAATGTTAATATTCCTCTTTAACACTTGTTTTTACTATCTATCTATCTATATATATATTATAATATATATATATATATATATATATATATATATATATATATGTAACAAGTCATCTGTTTTGTTTCATGATTTGATTAAAGATTGGGCTTTGTCATTCCTCTCAGCACTCCCTTAATCAGTACACACTTCGTTCTCTCTCTTTTCTTCTGCTGACCAGCAACTGTGGAATCCGTTCCTTTGTGACAAAACACTGAAGTTCACGTTCTCTCTGCTGCTAGGCTTTTTGTCTCCGGGAATCTCATATAATTCAGTCGACAGGCAATCTTGACCACGAGTGTTTTTTTTTTAACATTATAAAAATCTCTTTCTTCCAAAAGCATTTGACACAAGACGTTTTGTCTTTTTTCTGACTTTTTTTCCTGACTGTAAAATGTTCCGATCTTGAGCAGTTCTGCTTTCTTTGGCTGTGAAAGTATCAACATCCGCACCATGGGAAGCCGAGTCTGGACCATTCTTGCCACGTCTTTGTTCCTCGGACCATTCTTGCAGGTTCCGTTCCTGCAGCATCTGCTTCCTCTGAGCTGAAGAGTTCTCGAGGGCTGTCGGTGCTCTTGTTCTGTCAGACGTTTGGTTAGCGGCCCTCTTTGCTTGACTGGCGGGTCACCGGTGTAGTTCAAGAGTGCATCGTCATCAACTAAGTGCATCGTCATCAAACTTTGACGTACCGCATGACGTTTAGTTTCACTGTATGATGCTAGACGTCTTGTAACCTGCGGCAATGAGGTTCTGTTTTCACCCATATTGGTTTTATTTGTTTGTTTGTCAGGAGGTTTGCACCAAAACAAACGCACGTATTTCAACCAACGTTTGTCAAAGATGGAATTCAAACTCGAGTACATTGAACGTTGCTGCAGATTCATTGTGCAAATTTTGATCAAAAAGGCGGATCCTTGTTGTTTTTCACCACAATGATTAAAAAAAGATTGTTTTTGCGAAAAAAAAAAAAAAAAAACCGCTGAATCCCTGCTCAGAAACGTTTGAATCTTTGGTACGGGTCCATCTTTAGCACTATCACTTCACATTAGACATAAAATTAACGTTAAATTCCAATGAACATGAACACAGTGAGTTACAGCTACGAACTTATACTTATCTACAAAGTTAAATGTTTTCGTAGAAAAAACAAGATGCAAAGCATATAACGTACTCCAAGTTTATCCTGAACACGCGTGAGATATTTCCCTAAAGAGGAAAAACCGTCTTGGGCTGGTGTAACTGTTAGTAAGGCTTTCTGGTAAAGATCGGCTATCGTCTGTGACCTAAAATGAACATACACATTTTCAGAAAAATCGGCCAATAACTTTCTGAATTTTCCATAAAGAAGAAAACCATTATGGGCCGTTAGTAACGGCTCTAACGGGAAACTTTAAACACGGGCATCATCCATGACCCATAATGAACATATCTACAAAATTTTCAGAAATATCGCCACATACTTTCGATATATTCCATGAAGAAGAAAAGGCGTTACAGGCCGTTACAGCCGTTAGTAACAGTAAACGGTAAAATAAAACATTGGACATTATTTGTGACCCTAATGAATACATACAAATTTTCAGAAAGATCGGCCAAGTGCTTTCCTGAGATATTTTATAAAGAAGAAAAACCATTACAGGCCGTTACAGCTGTTTTGTAACGGCTATAACAGGGTAAACTAAAACATCGGGCATCATTCGTGACCCCTAATGAACATACCTGCTAATTTTCACACAGATCAGCCGAGTACTTTCTGAGATATTCCATAAAGAAGAAAAAGCGTTACAGGTCGTTACAGCCGTTATTCTGGAATATCTCAGAAAGTACTTGGCTGATCTGTGTGAAAATTAGCAGGTATGTTCATTATCGGTCACGAATGATGTCCGATGTTTTAGTTTACCCTGTTATAGCCGTTACTAACGGCTGTAACGGTTTTTCTTCTTTATAGAATATCTCAGAAAGCACTTGGCCGATCTTTCTGAAAAATTGTATGTATGTTCATTATGGGTCACAAATAATGTCCAATGTTAGTAACGGCTGTAACGGTAAACTAAAAACATCGGGCATCATCCGTGACCTATGATGAACATACCTACAAATTTTCAGAAAGTTCGGCCAAGTGCTTTGTGAGATATATTATAAAGAAGAAAAAGCGTTACAGGCCGTTACAGCCGTTAGTAACGGCTATAACGGTAAACTAAAACATCAGGCATTATTCGTGACCCATAATGAACATACCTACAAATTTTCTGAAAGATCGGCCTAGTACTTTTTGAGATATTCTATAAAGAAGAAAGACCGTTAAAGTCGTTAGTAACGGCTATAACGGGGTAAACTAAAACATCGGGCATCATCCGAGACCCATAATGAACATACCTGCTAATTTTCAAAAAGATCGGCCTAGTACTTTCTGAGATATTCCATAAAGAAGAAAAAGCGTTACAGGCCGTTACATCCGTTAGCAACGGCTGTAACGGTAAACTAAAACATCGGGCATCATCTGTGACCCATAATGAACATTTCTACAAATTTTCAGGAAGATCCGCCAAGTACTTTTAATATTCTAAAAAGAACGAAAAACCGTTACAGGCTGTTACAGTTAGTAACGGCTGTAACGGGTAAACTAAAACACCGGGCATCATCCGTGACCCATAATGAACATGCTGCTAATTTTCACAAAGATCGGCCAAGTACTTTCGGAGATATTCCATAAAGAAAAAAGCGTTACAGGCCGTTACAGCTGTTAGTAACGGCTGTAACGGTAAACTAAAACGTCGAACATCATCCTTGACCCATAATGAACATACCTACAAATTTTCAGAAAGATCGACCCAGTAGTTTTGTCTGGAGCGAGTGGAACACATTTTGACCACGGACAGACACACACACACACACACACACACACACACACACACACACACACACACACACAGCATTTCTTCGCTCCCATTCTAAAGTACTCCCTGTTCTATAAGAACTGGGAGTACAAAAACAACTTTGATTGATATACTTACGCTGATATTGATAGATACGCCGATAATTTGTATTTTGCTTGTCCTATTACAGCAGAAAGTGCATGGGAAGTAACTTCTTCAGTCCGCATAACTATAACTTCCCCCTGGTAGAAAAGTTTTGTTTCTGCTCATAAACCGCCTCAATATGGTAGAGGTCTTCACCCTCACTGCACCTTCTTCGTGTTGATTTGATGCAGTCGTTTCGGATTTTCCCACAGTTCGTGCCAACTTGTTAACTTGGCTACGGTGTGAAATTTAGGATACATTTATATATCTGTATATTTTGATAACGTTATGTTATTGTGTGGCAAAACGTATGTATGTATGTACATGTATGTATGTGTATATATATATGTATATATATATGTGTGTGTGTTATATTCATGGCCTGTACATATTGTATATGTCAAAAATATCCCTTTTATTTAGGGCTAATTCTATTCGAAACCAAACGTCCTTTCACTTCGTAAAGTCTTTCAAAGACTGAAGAATGGTGACTACAAAATGTACTACACTTGTGTTTTCGTCTGCTATCAAGTTGCTCAGTTTATGAATTAGTGAACAGAGGACTGTGTCTCCTTTTGGTAGGCCCAGGCCTGGATTTGAAACCAGCTCTTTATCTTTCACATTTAATGTGTACAGCAGTAACTGTAAACTGGTCAGAATTTCTCTCTCCTTTTTTTTTCTTTCGTTATTTGTGTGTTGTTGAAAATGTTGCTGAAAATTTCATTCGTAGGTTTACGGTCCTAGCCATTGGATGACGTCTTAATGCAACAGATGGCTGGAACACACACACACACACACACACACACACAAGTGCACGCGCGCGTGCGGACAACCCAAGCAGGGTGGTTATATTCTCTCAGCTCATGACGCATGTGAGTTAAAAATTTCTTGAGCCAGAGAATTCATTGCCAAACTCAGAAACAAAAATGACTGTTAAAAAAAGAGATATGATGAATAAACTTCACCAATTTGATTAATTGAAGCTCATGGTGTAAAAACTGACGAATCCGCTATGTTGGTGTGTTCTTGTCCAAGGCTTTATGTCGATATGACTACCTGGTAACCAGGCTGTACAAAGTTGAAAATAAAATGAGGCAGGGACCAGTAAACAATAAACACTAAACAAGTAGGGTAACTCTTGCTCCCGTAAGAGAACCTAACACAAAGTTACTCTGTAACACAGTAACTTTGTGTTAGGTTTTCTTATGGGAGCATGAGTTACCCTACTTGTTTACTGGCTGTACAGTTATTCTTCATCATCATCATCATCATCACTCTCTCTCTCTCTCTCTCTCTCTCTCTCTCTCTCTCTCCTCTCTCTCTCTCTCTCTCTCTCTCTCTCTCTCTCTTTTGTTCTGTGTGTGGTTTTTTCTTTCTAAGATTATTGCATCATTCCTGTGTGCGAGGACTTACGGAGATGTTACGATTTTATGTGTTTTTGTTAACCTTTGATTTGATACACAATGGGATAAATGGTTACTAATTTGTGGCAAGGAAAGGGGAGGTAAATGTTATTGTTCCGTCACACCCTCCCCTCTTGTTAAAAGAGCTCTTTGGGTAATGAAAAAAAATTCAAAGTGTCAAAATTCTCTCTCCCTCCCTCCTCCCTCCCTCCTCTCTCTCTCTCTCTCTCTCTCTCTCTCTCTCTCTCTCCTCTCCTCTCTCTCTCTCTCTCTCTGTCCTTCACGCCACTGGAATCTGAGTCCAAGTCGAAATCGAGTTCTTTCTCTTTGTCTTTGATACGCGCCTGGTGTGTGTGTGTTTTGTGTGTGTGTGTGTGTGTGTTGTGTGTGTGTGTGTGTGGTGTGCGTGCGTGAAGGGGGATGGGTGTACATGTGCTTGTTGCATGATTTGGTGAGCGAGGGAGGGGGGGGGGACACACCGGTTTTTTGTGCTGTGTGCACGCGTGTGTGCGTGTCTGTGTAATGTAGTACGTTCTTGTATCGTCCTTCCATAATGCGTGAGTGTATATATTCATGCTTAGGTATGGGGTAGGCCGTTTTTATATTTCTTAAAATCTTGTTTGTCTGGTTAGTTGCAATATTTGTTGGTTTATGTCATCAATTGAAGAGCTAAATAAATGTTTAGTCTAATCACCATTTCCATTTTGTAAGATTTTGGGCTCTGTTGAGTGCACATGTGTGTACATCATTGGAAAAGGGGCAGAGAATCGGTAGTTCACAAACTCGTTTTCCTTTCAAGCCAACCTATAAACAAGGAGGGGGGAAATACGACTGAAAGCATATTGAAGAAATAAGGTGAATTAAATGAACAATATCTTTAATGACAAACGGGAGATGAAGTCTTACACATCCTTTGTTTCTTTCCAGTCGTGTCGCACACACGTCTATGTACATGCACATATGACACTCACGCAGTTGTTTTCTCTCTCACAGACGCGCGCACGCCCCACACACACACACACACACACACACACACACACACACCACACACACACACACACACACACACACACACACAAATTGATTCTAAATCGGCTCTTCAGGCATTAAAAGTTTTTCAACTGCACACAAGACCTGAATGATCATAGAGATAAGTTGTAAGTTGCACATGTAAATTGCAAGAGGAGCCCATGTAGCTTTTTTTTGGGATTCCTTCACATTGTTCTTTTCATTATAATGAAAAAGTAGACAGGGCAGCTAAACGTGGAGCCAAAAATAGTTTAAATTCAGAACTGTTTGATTTCCCCTTATCAGTGCATGAACAGTGTACTTGGTTAAGTCGCATATCTGGAAAGCTTTTGAATATAGTATGGTAATCACGTCTTTAAAGAACAGTTTGATATTAAAGAATCAAAGAGAATTTTAATCTTAATAGAAAATTACTCTTATTAATGCACAGGTGGAAACTTAATGCATTTAAAACCAAATATGTAAAAAACGTAGTTTGCGTATGTGGAAACAAGATTACTCCAGTTCATATTGTTTCATGCAATGATATGAAAAAAATCATTCCAGTATTGAAGCAAAATACTGTGCAGGCCATTTTTCAGTCACCAGTTTTTAACGTACGAATTCTTTGTACACTTAGAACGCACCCCTATTGGAAAATACTTATAATATTCTTTATTAACTTTATTTGCGGGGAATAAGAAAGGAAGGGGGGTGGATAAAATGGTCGGGGGGGGGGGGGGGGGGAGCAAGGGAGTTTCGTTTTTGTTTTTCTTTTTTCTTTAATACTGTCATCCGTTTTGACTTTAATTGATTAGTTAGTTGTTGGTTAAAGTATTTTGTTTCATGTTAATCTTCTCTTATGACTTGTGTAAAGATATTCACACACTTACACATCCATAACTCTCTCACTCACACACACAGGCACACACGCCACACACACACACACACACACACACACACACACACACAAAACACCACACACACACACGCACACACACACGCACAACACACACACACAACATCGCGTGCACGCGCACTCATACATATACACATACACACATGTGCACGCTCGCAATTACTTCCGTACACATTCACCTTTTTTTTCTTTTTTTTGGGGGTCTAATATCACGAATAGTGGATAGACGTAAATGAAGGACACACACACACACACACACACACACACCACACACACCACACCAACCACACACACACACACACACGCTCATGAAAGGACACTCAAATGTTCACAAATCAAGCAATAGAGGGATAGACAGTCAACCAGCCAGCCAGAGAGAAAGAGAGAGATGCATTCACATATATGCCATAGAAGACAGGTTTGAAAATGCTCTAAAAGATTTATTCTTGCATCAAGCACACGAGTGTACAACTACGCCAACATAATAAAAATGCAATGAGATGATAGCTGGTTCCAAAAGCCTTTCAATATGGGGTGTGTTGATACCAACCTCCCAGAACTGCTGGTCTGACTACGGCAAGTGTAAAAGAGCAAAGAAAAACGAAAGAGCATGTGCACACTGTTAAAACACGCACAGTCGGAAATTTTCAGTGGAACGGTCTGGGAATCACAACATCAGGAAATCCAGCGATGATGTCAGCATCGCATCAAAGCTCGGGGGGTACAAAGTTTTTGGCTGCTCGGTAAATGGCGTGCAACATAGCTGGATGATTTTCCACATGCTGGCTTCAAGTGGTTATGTTTGGTCGGTAGAAATCAACCCATTGGCCTCTATGATGGAGCAGAATGCAGGGGCCAGGAATTTAACTTTACCCCGCACAAGCTTTGCAAAGGACGACTGTGGACAAATGCTGTTGATACTAAAGTCCGGTGATCTTCAAACATGTAGCTCCCAGTCTTACAGCCCGTGACAGCTCATTTACAGCCCGTGCAACCCCATTTAATCGTTCCTTCAAGTCACGCACATTTGTATACCTTAGTTTGCAAAAAAAAGTATTTTGTTCAGAAACGCAAAGTTCACTTAGTGCCTTGGTATGAATCAGGTCTGAAATGATACGGTACGCAGTGCAAGTATGCGTGTGCGTACGTTACAAGATTTTCTGCGTAAAGGATTTTTTTTTTAAGTATTGTTATGCCGTCGTCAGACTCAACAGTTCCCTAGCAACGACCAAAGTCCATATTTCCTTAGCAACTGCCAGACTCACTTCTTCCTTTCCCACGGGCCAGGTTTCTACAGATTCACGAATTTCCTGGCAAACGATCAGACAGTCACTGATCCGCTTCAACGGTCATATGTCAATATGCCCCATCTGATTCACAGTAACGATGTATTTGACTGCCAGACTTACTAGTAGACCTTCAGACTCACCAAGAATCTAGCAATAAATTACTGTAAATCTCATTGACTATTTTTTGTTATCGGTGACCTTGGTCTGATCAGGATCTCATTTATCTAGTAATGGGTAGTCTGAACGGTGAGTGATCAAGCTCTTATCAGATTCACCAGTCTAGAAACGAAGTCTGGTTTCAATTCAGAGTTCACCGAGTGTGAAGATCAAAACCCTATCATAATCAATACAAACAAAAGACTATCTTTTGTTTGTATGTTGTTTGTTTGTTTCTCCTTTAAGGAGCATCATGATCAAGAACAACGATTTCAACCAAGAAGCGAAGTTCAGTGAGATTCATCAATCCTTCAACTACCCTCAAAGTGTGGTTGATTTTCACTCACCTGTCAACTGTCGATTGCAGTCTGTCAAATTTTGTGTTGTTTCACCGTCAACTACAGTCTGTCTGGTCTGCCTGTTGTTTACCACTTACTGCAGGCTGTTGATCTGCCTGTTTACCACTTACTGCAGGCTGTCTGATCTGCCTGTTTACCACTTACTGCAGGCTGTGTGATCTACCTGTTGTTTACCACTTACTGCAGGGCTGTCTGATCTACCCTGTTGTTTACCACTTACTGCAGGCTGTCTGATCTACCTGTTGTTTACCACTTACTGCAAGCTTTTCTGATCTACTGTTGTTTACCACTTACTGCAGGCTGTCTGATTACCTGTTGTTTACCACTTACTGCAGGCTGTCTGATCTGCCTGTTGTTTACCACTTACTGCAGGCTGTCTGATCTACCTGTTGTTTACCACTTACTGCAGGCTGTCTGATCTACCTGTTGTTTACCACTTACTGCAGCTGTCAGATTTACTTGCTGCTTTCCATCATTACAGTCGATCAAATTACACACCTGTCATATCATCCGCAGCAGCCTGAGAGATTACCGGTCTTTCCCTATTAGCTAAGTCTGGTAGAGTTACCTGCAATCTATCATCAACAGTACTCTGTCAGATTTACTTACTGTTTTGCATCAACTGCAGTTTGGCAGATTCACCTGTTTATTACCACAACTGCAGTTTTGCCAGATTCACCTGTTTTTTACCATCAACTGCATCTGTTAAGTTACTTGTTGTTACCATCAACTGCAATCTTTAGAGTACCTGTTGTTTACCATCACTGCAGTCTGTTAGAGTTACCTGTTTTTTACCATCAACTGCAATCTGTTAGAGTTACCTGTTGTTTACCATCAACCGCAATCTGTTAGAGTTACCTGTTGTTTCCATCAAATGCAGCTGTTAGAGTTACCTGTTGTTTACCATCATCTGCAATCTGTTTAGAGTTACCTGTTGTTTACCATCAACTGCAGTCTGTTAGAGTTAACTGTTGTTTACCATCAACTGCAGTCTGTCAGATTTAACTATTGTTTAATATTAAATGCAGTCTGTCGAATTAACTATTGTTTAATATTAACTGCAGTCCTTTCCAGATTAACTATGGTTTATGTCAACTGCGTCTGTCTAGATTCATATTTGTTTACCATCACCTGCAGTCAGTCAAATTCACTGATTTTCCCATAATGCCCGTCTACCATTAGTTTTCCTTGTTTACCATCAAATCAGTCTACCATATCTACCTGTTGTTTACCAGCATTACCGTTTCTGACGGTTGGGATCAAACTTACGGTACCTACATTGTTGCCTCCATCCAAGTGGGGGGACACCACGGAAGTAG
Source organism: Conus ventricosus (assembly GCA_018398815.1). Taxonomy (NCBI): domain Eukaryota; kingdom Metazoa; phylum Mollusca; class Gastropoda; order Neogastropoda; family Conidae; genus Conus; species Conus ventricosus. The sequence continues at coordinate 36,645,687 of CM031616.1, read as the reverse complement.
ACGGCGGTTCGGAAGATTAGGTGGACAGGGAGGTAAACCATTCGCTTTACAGTCCCGGAGACCTGCATCATTCACCCGGTTTTTTGCAGAGGTAGGACATCATGTCGCACAGACAAGAGGGAAAGAACAGCACGCGCCCAAGAGGAAGGTTGAAGAACCGGTCACTGGTTTCCTCCCTGACACCGCCTCTCTCTTCTCGGCGTCAACTGAGACTGAGCAGGGGCGTCAGTTGCACTAGCTAGTGACGAATGCAGGGGAGGGAGGGTGGGGGAGTGGGTGAAAAGGGGGGTGGGTGTGAATAGAAAAGAAATAACTCAAAGTCTAATACCCAAGCAATGTGCAGAAACATGAGGACTGGCAACTGGTCAACGGAGGAGGAGTGGTGTTGGGTAAGCGGAAAAGGGGGCCGGTGTGATAAGGGAGGGTGTAGAGGGTGAGGAAGAGCGGCGGGTACCAGAGACCTATTCATCTGAACTGTTACTCAACGACGGAAGAGAAACGATTTTCTTAAAAGCCATTCGTAGAACAGGATGGAGGCAAGGCATTGAAACGGAGAGATACAGACTACGGACCGCAGACAGACAGACAGAAACTGGCCATGCAGCCGGCTGGCGGACAGAGAGACAAATAAGCAGACAGACAGCGAAAACTGTAGAACAGTGGAAAGAGTACGAAGGGAGGGGGGGGGAGGGGAGAGAGAAGAGAGATGATAAAATGGAGCAATCATGAGGCAACCTTCAATAGCGGAAAAATGATATTGGAACGGTGATGAAAAGCACTGTCGAGGAAGTGGGACGGAAGGGAAGTAACAGCAGGAGAGAGGGTGAATGGGGTCCTAATCCGCCACCATGAGATTAATCGCCTTAGTAGCGGAAGTAGAAAACAATTGTAAAATGGCGCATACAGTTGCAATGAAAAAAGTGTGTTTCTCTTGAAAAGTAAATCTTGTTCCAAAAAGAAATGCCTACACACCTCCTTTCATTCCTCCTGTTTCAATTACCCAATAAATCAAAAAGGTACCTTTCATTTTCATCTTCGCTATCTGTCTTATGGTTCACTTCTAAGGGTTTTTTTTCCTACGAGAAAATAGATTGTCTTTTTAAAAGAAAGACAACAAGTAAATATTTGTACGCACCAGATGATGCAGATCAAAACAACCTCAATTAGTTTAGTATGTTTTCATTACTAACCATAGTAAAGTTTAAACTTCAGTTTCACAGGTAAAAAGGATTTTTTGTCCGGAACAAGACCCCTTGAAAGACTTTCTATTAGCACATTCGCAGGTGAATGTTTGAGTGGAAGGCTATTCGCAAAACGTTGCACTATTTGGGGGTTTAATACCTTTTTACACAAAATCTTGTTTTCAAAAAATCAAATATTTTGCTTTGGTACCTGTTCGTCCAAAAAGTCAACTGTATGCCGTTTGATCTTACGGATCGTTATAGGTTGGAGCCAACCTTAGAAAATTTTTTGCTGAAATACTTTCTCTACCATACAACAAAATAAAAAGACGGTAATGACAAAATAAAAATGATCAATGACATGAAAGAGATGAAGAAGAAGAAGAAGGATTCTCTGACTGTTACAAAGAAAGACCTTTCCTCATTCTTAAGAAAGGTTTCCAAAGAAGGTTCAGCACTAAAACAATCTGTCTAGTGATCTTGTCTCAATACTATAAAGGATACATATTTTTTATTTGTTCATTTTACATCTCTGAATTTGAAATATCCTCAACAATTCGTGTTGTGACATTCATTTCGTCATGCATTCGAACATTTAATGTTGTATAAGCTCTTATAAACTTGGCATTGTATTCATTATCTACTAACGTAACGTTGTTTATTACTGAGACTAAACACATTGAAATGTTTTCATTACGCTGATTAATCTAGATCGTATAAATGATTGAAACATTTCTATTTTAGTATACTTACTTTATCCTTAAAATGGAAACAAAAACATCCACTTTAACAGATCCTTTAAGTTATTTTTGTTTAATGGAGAAAAAATTATCTAGACTTCTGTATGTAAGCATTGCAAAACACAAAGACATACACCAATAAGCGAGTAAAACATGGTAAATAAGAAAGCCAAGATTAAACAGAAAATCTATGAATAAAAAAGAGAAAATAGCGGAAATCTGTCAGGGAGTTTATGTACATTTTTAAAGGCATTTTCGTTTGTTGATATCTACAGAAATCAAATATGTGCAAGAGTCGAACTAACTGCATTTTGAATATAGCTTTTTCGTATGTTTTCATACTCAAAGAACTCGAAAACCCATCATGCAGAATAAAAAACTGTGATAGATTGGTGTAAAATGTATTAAACTAATCATATCAGAACTAATTGGAAAGTATTTGATGCTGACAAGATGACGTCAGGATGATTATAGTTTAAAAAAAGTTCATACATGTGTGGATTCTTCCACATGCTTTGTTTGCAGATTTAACTGAAAATCCACATTCAAAATTGTTTTCTTTTGCATGGATTGTTAGTTAGATGGGAGAACATTATAGAGAAACCATATAATACACCGAGAGTAGAAAAATTAGTTAATTCAACTTTAAATTTGCATGGCTATGAATAGTTAAGGCATCAAATCCTGGGTGAAGAAATGTTCCAAATTCAAATCAAGCTTTGACCGAAATAGTTTAATGTTTTTGGCTCTACATTACACTTTATAATCCAGACTGACGACCGCTATCTTTAACGTTCCATGCATGCTCTGACCTTTGTTTTAAATCCAAGAAAACAATGTAAATGAAGCGTTTTTGAAACAATTTTTCTACTGGTAGCGTGTCTAATGCTACCTCTCATAATGCCTATTTGCTGAAATATCGTGACAAATTAGTATCACACCAAATTTTCAAGGAAGTATGTCAACTATACAAGAGATGTCATTACTCAAATGGTGCAGGCTTACACTGTAATGGCTAAATTATTATTAAATTGTTAATTTACTCATCAAAATGTAATTTACAGAACTGGGCAAGTTATAAAACAGTACTCAATAAATCACAAAGTTTTAGGACATTAATGACATTTGTGTCGTTGGTTTCAAATTTGAATTATGCGCAAACGTTTCACTATAAATAAATCATTTTTTTTAAACGGAATAGCTGATATTTTAATAATGCTGTTGTTCTAAATATCATAGAACTGTTGAACACTTTTTACATTTATGACGCAGCAAAGCGTTGTTCAAATCGTTTCAATTTGGAAAATATAATTGCTCATGTCATTTTGAAGATAACAGGGACCTACTAACTCCTTTTAGAATTCATAACAGTAACAACGCTGTTTCTTTTTATTCTCCGTCGCTGCTCGAAAAGCATCACCTTCCTTAAGGTTACTCTGCGACAATCGATGCTGATTTTCTTTCGTCCGTGTTAACACAGAAAAATATGGTACCGTTCACTTGCTCAAAAATTACTTTTCTTCGTGTAAAAATGGGAAAGATAATGGTACTATTCATTTGCCCCAAAATGATATATTTCTCCATATGAAAGTGAGAAAATTACCAGTACCCTTAATTCACTCAAAATAATGTTCCTCATGAGAAAAGTATCAGAACTATTACTATAATCTAGAACACGATTTTCCCTGTATCAAACAAAAAAGTAATGGCTCTTTTAATTTACTCTTTTTTTTCGCCATACGAAAGTGAGAAAAGTAATAGTACTTTTAATATTTTAAGTTATCACAAGAAACCTAGGAAAAATATTTGTATCATTATATGAAGAATTATTAACTGTCTCAACATGAAAGTAGGAAAAATAATTTTGCCTGAATAACTCAAATTTTCGTATAGATGAACCTGAAAAAACCGTTGTGTTAATGTACTTTAAAATGATTTTCCTTTATATGATTTTTTAATGCTATTACTTTTGATTCATCGAAAAATTATTATGCCTTCCGTTTAAAAATAAGAAAAATAATCATACTGTTATTTACTCAAAAATCATATTTTACATAAGCGACAAAGAAATAACGATTTTTTTAGTATTCAGAAACTTTTTTTTCTCTATGTGAAAGATAATTTGTTTTGAAATCGTTGAATTTTTTTAATAAGATAACTCAACAATTATTTACATGACTAATCTATAAGTATGCATCGTGTACATTTTTCAACACTCGACCTCTAACACTTATTTTGATGCCTTCTTTCGGATTCTTTTTTCTTTAATTGCTATCACCATGATTGCGATATTCATAAGTTATTTGAATATAAACCAAAAAGTGAGAAACAACACTAAAAAAACGAAGAAGAAGAAGTATTGAATAATGGGAATTTTTTTTTAAACCATTACATTAATAAAGAAGGTAATTCTAGCCACACACAAAAATCCTCTTGTTTTCTGTCCAATGCATTCATATGCTTTAAAATTCGCCGAGTGAACTCTCGTCGAAAATAGAATTTGTTAGTTATCTTAACTTTACATATAATTACCTTTTTATGAGGAAGCTGGTTTATTTTCTTACAACCTGCTTGTTCTATCTGTCACGTTCATGGTAACTTCGTGTGATTATCCTATGTGTTTTGTCATGGAGAGCACCGCATCAAAACACACCATCACAAAAACGCGGTGCCTTTAAGTCATTTCTATGGGTGACAGCACTCATTAATAGAGCAGAAATCGACTGGCCAAACCTTGTTTTAAAGAAACGGTGAGTTCAGACATTGAATTGATTCAAATAATTGCATGTTTTCATGAACTGCCATCAAGATTAACCTGTTTGCATTATGATAAACGCTCTAATTCTCAGTAACTGATTTTTTTTTTTTTTATATATACTACAGGATTATAATAAGAAATATAGCTTGCGTTGCTGCATTTTTCAAATATTCTGAATAGAAACGTTAAAACAAACTACGTGCATGATGGCGTCTAAGAAGCGAGTACATAAAGCATAAATTTTAACACACACAAAAAAAAACCCGAAAACATCCAGCTTACGCTTTCTCTTACATCGTTAAAACATGGCTTTGGTCGCTTGTCTGATCCACAAGCACACAATCTCATTGCTCCACTTATTCATAAACAATGCAAGGTATCTGTGAATTCAATATTGTTTTGGGTTGCAAGGAACGAAGAAAATGGGATTTGGCAATTTTCTTTTCACCGGCCATTTGCAGGTTCCTTTAAAAAAAAAATGTAATTTACCCAAAGGAAGGGATAAAACTGAGCCTGAAAAATCGTTTTAGTCATGGGAACGGGGTTTTTGGTTGGTCAGATTAAGACTTAGAGTAACGGGTTTGTTGCAATCGGGGAAAAATTTATTTTTTTCACAGGGGGAAAAGTAAATGATTATTTATAACATTTCTTTTCTTTTTTTTTTTTTCATAAAAAACGTGTGAAGTAAAAAAGGTCTTGCGCGGAACAACCTTTTTGTACGGGGGGGTCACGGTCAGGTCGGGGAAAGGGCTGGGGTTTACGGGAAGCGGGAGGTCCCCCAGGGTCAGTACCTCAGGATCAAAAAAGCAGCGACGCGGGGAAGCACCTGCAGTGGGCTGCAGCGGGAAACAAAAATTAATGGTTACAACGACGCCAGTTTTTTCCCACAATGGTCCTGAAAAGGCAAAAAAGATTAACGCTTCCGTTTTTGCTCTGAAATTTTAAAACAGAGCTTCTTCTGTTTTCCTTCATATTTTTCTCGTACACCGGGTCCCAGGAAACCCAAAATGATGAAAGATGTAAAAAGGCACAAAGGAAGAAACCAGGCATGAACAAAAACGAAGCGTGTTGGTTTTTCCCATTAAAACCACCGCCCCCCCATCTCTCAGCACTGGGTACGGGCCGACGGGGGGAAAGCAGATTTCCCCGATGTGTGAAAAGGGTAGGGGGGGGACCCAATTTTTAAATAACCCAAACATTTTAGGGAGTCGGTGGGGCTGCCCGAATCTAAAAAAATTGCTGCCCAACCCCTTTCTTTTTCCCCTTCTTTTCTATTAAAATCTATATAAAAATATTTCCCTTTTAATCTATTTTACCTGCTTGCCTCTCCTCACCTCTCTCTCTTCTCTCCTTCCTCTCTTCTTTTCCCCTCTCTCTCTCTCTCTCTTTCAACCACACACACACACACACACAAAAACCTATATTAACGCGGGAGTTTTTTGGACTGGAAACAGTCCACCTCCCCCCCCCCTGAATAGAATTAACTTAAAACCCAGGGGGCCCGGGGGGCCCCTTGGTGGGGGGGGGGTGGTGTGGTTGTGGGTGGGGGGGACGTGGGGGGGGGGGGGGGGAGGGGGGGGTACGGAGAGAGGGGAGAGGGAAACTGGTGCAGGGTCCAGTGGTTGACTCGGGGCCGTGGCAGGGGACAGTAGCTTAATTTTTATTGTTTTGCGGATGGGGAGATATGCGGATAGAGAAAGGGGGAGGTATACAGTTCTCCCCCCCCCCCCCCCCCCCCCCCCCCCCCCCGAGGAGAGAGAGGAGTGAGAAAAAAGGTCAGAGAGGGGGAGACGGAACTGGGGCAGGGGGTTTCCGTGGTGGTCCTGGGTCTCGTAGCAGGGACTAGTAGCGTTTGGTTAGGTTTATGGTGGTGTGATTTTGGGGGGGGCGAGGGGAGGGGGGAGAGTCCCCCTTTGCCCCCCCCCCCCCCCCCCCCCCCCCCCCCCCCCCCCCCAAGGGGGGCCCCCAGAGGGGGGGTCCAGGGGATGCTTCTCCCCCCCCCTCCCCCCAAACCCCCCCCCCCCCCCCCCCCCCAAGGGAAGAGAGAGAGAGGGGGGGTAAGTTCATTTTTACCCCCTTTTTCTCGCCCCCCCCCCCCCCCCACCCTTTTTTTTTTTTTTTTTTTTTGTGTCTTTTTCCCTTCCCCCCCCCCCCCCCCCCCCCCCCCCCCCCTCCCCCCCCCCCCCCCCCCCCCCCCCCCCCCCCCCCCCCCCCCCCCCCCCCCCAAGCCGCCCCCGCCCTTTCTCCCATTTTTAGGTCTTTCGGGGAGTTTTCCGTTCTCGGGCAAAAGGATTTTTTTTCTAGGGCATTTTTTGGGGGTTGAATTTGGTCATGGGAAAAAATTGTGATTTTAAACAATTTCTCTAGATGGAATAAAAATTCCCCTTGAGGAAAAACCCTGGGTCGAAATATTGGGAGGACAAATTTACAAATTTTTGGGGGGCATTACTAGTATATATATATATTTATATTTTTTTATATATATATATATATAGAGAAAAGAGGAAGAGGAGAGAGAAGAGAAGAGAGAGAGGAGAGAGGAGAGATGATCAGTTATTAAATGCCTAAAAAAATTTTTTTAATGTCAACCCCCTTGGGGAGCAACATTTTGTAAAACAAGTTAAAAGAGGAATCTTAAAACCCTCTACAAATTTGTTTAAAAGGGGTTTTCGCTGTCTCAGGATGGTCCCGGTTGCCCACCCCCCGATGTTTTATCCTTCTTTTTTCATGAGTCACTAATAGAACAAAAATACCCCCAAATTAGCGCTCGACTTTCGCCTTTTTCTTCCCCAGCGTAACGAAGAAACAATCAGGCCTCTTTGCTATAAGCAGCGTTGTGGCCCGGGTAAAAATCATCCGTTTTTCATTCTGTTTGCCATACAAATATTGATAAACCCCCGATGTCTCTTTTTAAGAAAATTACTAGTGACACAAGTGCTAAAATAACATGTGCTGCAACAGAGTGGGGGAAGAAGAATGAGAAAGCAGCCAGGGAAGAGTATTTGAAAGTAGAAGGACATAGACACAACAATTTTAATGTTTGTAGTTCAGGATTATACTTAAGTGCCAAAAATTATCAGTTTGCTGCCAGTCCTGATGGTCTAGTTGAATGTTCATGTTGTGGAAAAGGTTGTTTAGAAATCAAGTGTCCATTTTCTATGAGAGATAAGTTAAATTTAGATGTTCCTTATATTTGTGAAATTGATGGTAAGAAAACTTTAAATGTCAAACATGCATATTATTACCAAATACAATTACAGCTGTAGTAACAGAACAAGAGTATTGTGATTTTATTGTTTGGTGGACAAATGCATTTTTACTGAAAGGGTGATGAAAAATTCAAGTTTTTGGAAGAGAATGTGAAGAAAGCGTTGTTTTTTTTTTTAAAATGTGTGTACTGCCTGAACTTGTATACAAATATTTTTATAAACAATCAGTCCTGTCAGTGTCGTCTAAGTGCTCCAATACAAACTGTGACATTAGTACAAGTGCTATTCCTAATCAGTATTGTGTATGTAATGGGACTGATGACGGTACAAAAATGATCATGTGTGACAATGAAAATTGTGATAAACAGTGGTATCACATGAGATGCATTAAAATGAAAAAAGCACCAAAGGGAAGATGGGTATGTGCTGCATGTAAATAGTTGAATTACACAAATGTAATGACTAATATACATAAAGCAAAACTTGTGCATATTTTTTATGAAACTCTCTCATTTTGACCTGGCATATAGTATATAAATGTGAACATTTTACATGAATGTTTGTAACATGTATGCAGTTCATGCATAATATTTTTGCATGTATATCTATAGATATTCTTATCTGTGCATACAATTTTCATTTTCATGGGTGAAATTGTTCAGACACACGAATAGATAAATGAGGATTTTCATTATCTTTCAATGCATATAATGTAAATTGAAACTTTTTTACAATGCATATGCATGTCAATACCTGACTGGTGCAATGCATTTATTTATTCCCTCCAGTATTTTCTCAACTTTTGTACATACTAACTGCATTTTCCAACCATTTTTTAAAACTAAACATAAAAAATACATTTGTACCGTTGTACTGTGTGTGTATATATTGCTAAATGATGAAGAAGAGCAAGGTTACATTTTTGAGTACATTAAAATACATAAGATGAACATATTTTGCATACCTGATAAAGCAACTTAATATAGCTACATGTAGTGTTTTTGGTTTTAGAATAGTACTGGTGTATTTTCAACCATTTATTATTAGAATGTAATGTATATGTATTAGTTAATTTGTGGTCAGCAAACATGAATACATATGGAATCGGTACATGTAAATAGTGATGATCAATAATTTTCTCGTCATTAAACATTCCTTAAATTTCATATATGAGTTTGTTTTTGTTTAATCTGCTCTTTGAAAGGAAGATACCAATCGTGACTTGTACAATATATGCATACATTTGTATTTTATTAAGGATCTGCTGTAGTGGATAAATGATGCAGGGATCATTTTGGGTTATCAAACTGATGGGTCATTTTCAAGAAAAAGAACAATCTGAATGGGGCATTACATAGAAATTTAAGAATTTTTCTGAATCATGTAGGTCATTCAGGAAATGTAGGGGCTAATGGCCCCATAGCCCCCTCCAAATGATCCCTGTTGATGCACTATTCTAAGAAACAACGTGAATATCATTTCTTAAATGGAAAGAAATTTTATTCTGCCATCATGTCATTCACATGTATACATGCACATCCATGTATACATGGAATTGAAAGAGATACTATTTCAAACTTTCATTCAAAAGGAACAATGGACACACACAAGTTTGTCAAAGCACAGGCAACAAACATCAGTTTGTCAATTGTTGGAATTGTCTCTCCATTTCTCAGTTTTTATGAATTCAAGAGGAATGATTCCTTCAAAATACGGAATTTTCTTAAAATATGTCCAATAACACGTTCAACATGGATTCGAACAGAGGCTATTTTCCTTGTTTTTTCTACCTCAATTGGATGCAACTGTTTTTTTCCTTTTGTGAAACTTGGTATTGCCAGTTCTGCTTGATAAAGTTCACAGATTCCTCAATATTGAATCCTCTATCTACCATAACAATGTCACCTGGCAAAAGATTTTCAAGAACACCAGACTTTTCGGTCAGAAATTTGTCTGATGTCCGACCTCCCCATCCCTCAGAAATGAAAGTCACTACTCCCTGAGGTGCAATACCAATCAAAATATTTAACAGTTTGGTGGTGTTTGTAGTTTGAGTAAGTGTACACTTTATTCATAGCACCACTTGGTCGTTCTGTGAAAAGTTCAAAGCAGTCCATTACCACTACCACTTTTTGTCCAAACTTTTCCCTAAAGCACATTGGCATGGATGTTCTCAAAACTTCACGCTCGGGCCATCTTACAAGAAACTTCAGTCTTGCATACAGCACATTGAGTGTGTCATGGAAGCAACGTTGAATTGTGGAAATAGACACGCACAAATGGTTTGCCATGTCTCCAAAGAGATAGTTCATTCTCATTTTCACAATACAAATCAAAAAGGCACATCCTTTGATAAGCACTTCTGTTCATGGCTGGGGAGATATCCTTCAATGTACGTATAAACTAATTTTAAAGTGTTAAAGTTGGGTAAACCAGTATAGAATGACACTTTATCTGCATTTTTTTCATAGTAATCAAAACTATACAAATCATTGAAATTTAAGCACTTTTGTTGTTTCTCTGAAATTCTAGCACTTAGGTCATTTTCTAGTTTATCTATATCAGCATTTTTCAAAGTTGTCTGTACTTCACTGTTACTGTACATAGGGGTACATACATCATTGTCAACATCAACTTCACTGATGTTGTCATTATATGAATCAACTGCATATTCATGATCAGTCATACACGTGGTGTCATCCTCCTTATCAAAGTCTATTTTTCTTTTTCTCAACGAAAGCAGCGAAGAAACTTAAATCTTTCTGAACACCTGGCCGATTTGAGCAGCCGAAAACACCACAGATAGGCATCGTACTTAGGGAAACAAATGGCCGCCGGCGTGGTGCACAGCAATCTATGACGTCACGTGAAAAAAAGGATAGCGTGTGGGCTCCCCTTTGCGGTTGTTTGCACGTGCGGGTTGGCTGCACGTTTTTTGGGGGGCTTTCAGGTTTTGTTTTGGGTGTGTTCACTAACAACGATTTCCATTTATGCTGCAGTTGTTTACTATTTCTGTTTTGGTGTTTAAAGTTGCTAAGTGTGGTTTGCATAGTATCAACCATTTTTCAGTTAAACATAGGTTGCACCTTTTTGAAACATTGCTGTATGGTGATGCTCTTTTTATGATTTTCCAGGATATATTGTAGTTTGTTTTTGCGTCTTTAAGTTTCCAGATATTTTTGCTCAGTTTTTTTTGGGGTTTTTTATATTTTTTTTTTTAAAGACTGTTTGGGGTTTGCATATCGGTTTTGAGGGGTTTTTCAGGATCCCTAGTATGTTTCTTTTTCATTCTGAGTCCGTAGCCGGGAAACAATGTTTTTGTGAAGGCATTTATTGTTTACTGCACTGCCCCTTTTCGGGTGAAATTGCAAGTTTTCCCTTTCTTCACCCTTCTTTGCTGTTTGATTTTCTTTTTGTTGGATCGCAATTAGGTTTTTGGGGTTTTGGGGCAACAAGTACATAGTTTGACAGTGTTTTTGTTAAATATTTGGACAGTTTGTGTTCTTTTGGAAAGAAGTTGTTAGGTTTTGAAGAATTTTTTCCCTTGTTTGTTGAGTTTCCCTCGTATGGGGGGTTATACCTAATTTTTTTTTTTCCATTTTTTTTGTTTTTTATTTGTGTTGTTGCGGGTGTTTTGAATTTTGTAATTGTACCCACTTTTTTGTAGTGCCCCGGGTATTTACGCTCTTTTTTTTGAACACCTCCACGCATGACGGGTTTGATAGTCTCTTGTTTATGCCTGGGGTATGGTCTTTAATATGATGGGGGTGGACTTTGTGTGTACATAAAGGGGTGTATCTTGGGGTTTTCTTGTAGGGTTTTATATGTGATTGTTGAGATCCTGTTATGTCTAAGTTTCACTACCTTTTTTTTTGTTCAAGGGAATCTTTAAGTTGGGGTTTTTGGGGGAATTTTTTTGCATATTCTTTTTTCTTTTTTTCGATGGTTCTTGGATTGTTGGTCAGTGCAGAAAGGCCATCGTCTCTGTTATCCGACTTGTTTTCCGATTTTTTTTGATGTTGGACAGCTGAAAAGCCCGCCCATTTTTCACATTTTTCTGCACCATCATAGATCCCATGATTAGTCGAATTTTGATTTTTCTTTTGGTTTTTTCCTGATCCATTTTTCATTTTGCTGTGTAGAAATGTTTTCTTGGTGGGAGAAGATTTCCATTTCTGACCCTGTTAGCGGGGTTACGGCAAATTTCAGGGTTTTGGGTGAGTGTTCCTCATCTATGAGGGGAAAAAGTCACTAGTCAATGTGATAATCGTATCTTTGTTTATTGATTTTTGAACCTTTGGATAATTTCGTAGGTTTCTTCCAGGGTTTGTTTTCAATTTTGTTTTTACGTTCTTTATTTTTTTTTTCCAGAATTTTCTTGTTTATTTTGCCAATTCAATTTGGAGGGGTTTTATTCTACATTTTGGATTTTTATAAAATTGGCTTGGGGTCTTTGAGTTTTTATGAAAGCTTTTTGTTGCTGTCGCTTCATCCTTCACTTAGGTCTATGCGCTCTGCAGTTCTTTTTTCTTTAGGGGGAACTGTCATGTATTTTTTTTGTGGTTTTTTTGTATTTTTTTCTGGATGTTTTTTCAAGGATTGAGGTAATTTTTTGGATCCATTTTGAAATAATTGTAGTTTTATCAGCCTCACAATATTTTTTTGTCTTTTTGTACTTGTTTTATTTTTTTTTTTAGTGTTTTTGGAAACCGTTTTAAATTTTTTTAAATTAAATTTTGGGTTATCATTCTTTTCATTTGATTTTCAAAGGGTTCATTTCGCATGGCGGTGGTGTCGCCATGATTTGAAATCGTAGGTGTTTTTGCCTCTTTTTTTTATTTGGGTTCGAAAAAAAATGCTTTTCCCTTCATATTATGTACAAAAAATTTTTTGTTTTTTCTATTAATTTTTTTTATATATGATTGCGGGTTTGAAAACGGTAATTTTTGTGATGCCTAAAATGGTTTCCTCCCTTTTAAAAACCTTCAGGCCACGTGCTCAACGGAGGGGGGATTAAATCATATATTTAAAAAGCCCCAAAACAATTTTTTGGCCCCCCTTGGGGAGCAAAATTAAAAAAAACAAGTTAAAAAAGGAAACTTAAAACCACTACAAATTTTTTTCAAAAGGGTTGCGCTGTCGTCAGGATGGTCCCCGGTCGCCCCCCCCGATGTTTAAGCGTGTGGGCCCCGTTTTCGGTGTTTGCACTGCGGGTTTGGGGGCACTGTTTTTTGGGGGGGTTTCAGGTTTTTGTTTTTGGGTGTGTTCCTAACAACGATTTCCTTTTTGCCTGCGTTGTTTACTATTTCTGTTTTGGTGTTTAAAATTTCTAAGTGTGGGTTTTCAGTATCAACCATTTTTTCAGTTAAACATAGGTTGCACCTTTTTTAAACATTTTCTGTTGGTGATGCCTTTTTAGATTTTCCCGGTATATTGAGTTTGTTTTTTGCTCTTTTAAATTTCCAGATAATTTGCTCATTTTTTTTTTTTTTTATATTTTTTTATTAAATTCTGTTTGTGGGTTTTCAATCTGGTTTTGAAGTGGTTTTCATGATCCCATGTATGTTTCTTTTTTATTTTCTGATGTCACATTCCTGGTATACAAGTTGTTGTGAAGACATTATTTTTTAGTGGGCACGCTCTTTTTTGGTTTCAATTGCAAGTTTCCTTTCTTTACCCTTCTTTGCTGTTTATTTCATTTTTTTTGGATCGTCAATTAGGTTTTTGAGGTTGGGCATACATGAGTACTAGTTTGACAGTGTTTGCCAGTAACCACAAGACATAACAGGTCAGAAATGGAAATCATTTCCCACACCAAGAAACATTACTACACAGCAAAAATGAACCTGGGTCAGGAAAAACCCAAAAGAAAATAACATTCGACGAACCATGGGGTCATATAGGGGCCTCCGTACTTTTTTTTTCCCCCTTGATTTCTTTCCCCTTTGACTTTTTAACCCTCGCAGGGTGCAAGAAAATTCGACGAAATGTCGTTCGACGAAAGTCGTTCGACGAAAGTCGGACACTGGGAAACATGTGAATGGTCGGACTTTTCATGCTGTCCCAAAATCAAAAAAAACTCGGAAAAAAGTGGACTATACAGAGACGAGGGCCCTTTTGCACGGGCCAACAATCCAAGACCATCGAAAACAAGAAGAAAGAACTATGCAAAATCTTCCAAAACCACAACTAAAGATTACCATTGAAGCAAACAAAAAGTAGTGAAAACTTTGACTTAACACTATCTCAACAATACAAATAAACCCTACAAAAAACCCAACGAAAACCCCCTTTTTGTACACACCAAAAGTAACCACCCCCTCTATATTAAAAAACCCTACCCCCTGGCATAAAAAAAGAACACAAACCGTCATGCAGTGAGAAGTGTTTTTGGGGCCCACGTTTTGTCGAACACATTTTGTCGAACGACATTTCGTCGAAAGAAAGTCAAAGGGAAAGAAAGTAACGGGGAAAAAATCCGGAGGGGCCCCGTCAATCCAAAACAGAACGATGGTCTTTAGATTAGGTAGGGGAAGCCCCAAGAGGACGAAGGGCGAAGAACAAGGCCCTTGGGAAGTCGTCTCATTCGACAAAAGTCGTTCGCGAAACGTCCGGAACCAGTGTTAAAAATCAGCAGTAAATCCCGGGGGCACTACAAACAAGGATACAATTTCAAATTACAAACAAACCCCGACAACAACACAAAAAAAAAGCAAGAAAATAGAAAAAGAAAAACTATGGGATAACCCCCCATACACGGGAAACTCAAAAAAAACAAAGGGAAAAAATTTTTCAAAATCCCAACACTTCTTTTCCAAAAGAACACAAACTGTCCAAATATTTAACAAAAACACTGTCAAACTATCGTACTCATGTATGCCCAACCTCAAAAACCTAATTGACGCATCCAACAAAATGAAAATCAACACAGCAAAGAAGGGTGAAGAAAGGAAATCTTGCAATTGCACCAGAAAGGAGCAGTGCCAGTAAACAATAAATGTCTTCACAACAACATTGTATACCAGGCTACTGTGACATCAGAAAATGAAAAAGAAACATACATAGGGATCACTGAAAACCACTTCAAAACCAGATATGCAAACCACAGACAGTCATTTAATAAAGAAAATATAAAAACCAACAAAACTGAGCAAATATATCTGGAAACTTAAAGACGCAAAAACAAACTACAATATATCCTGGAAAATCATTAAAAAGAGCATCACCATACAGCAATGTTTCAAAAAGGTGCAACCTATGTTTAACTGAAAAATGGTTGATACTATGCAAACCACACTTAGCAACTTAAACACCAAAACAGAAATAGTAAACAACTGCAGGCATAAATGGAAATCGTTTGTTAGTGAACACACCCAAAACAAAAACTGAAAGCCCCCCAAAACACGTGCAGCCAACCGCACGTGCAAACAACCGCAAACGGGAGCCACACGCTATATGACATCGGCGGTGGGCAGACCGGGGACCATCCTGACGACAGCGCAACACGCTTGAAACAAATTTGTAGATGGTTTTAAGATTCCTCTTTTTAACTTGTTTTATCTATCTATCTATCTTATATCTATATATATATATATATATATATATATATATATATATATATATATATATATATATATATATATATATATATATATATATATATACCCATCAAAAATGAAAAGGAGAAGAAAACAGCTTGTGGAAGCCTGTACATGGGAACGGAGAATTCGAAAGATAACTGTTTTCAGTAAAAATTACTTTAAAATCCGCAGTTTTTAATTAAACACTGGACTGCAGAAGCTCGAAGCGATGACTAGTCCATGTTTTAAACCGAAGATTTCTGAAAGTTGTTTGTGGACGAAACGTATCTGGGCCAGGTGTCCTCGTGGTTTCTATTCGTGCATCCCTTGTACATGTGAACGCTTCAGGTTTCTTTTGTTTTTTTGGTGTGTTTTTTTGTTGTTGTTGTTTTTCCAGTGTGTTATAATTCAGGTTATGTTTATATATAGGAGTTATTGCTTTTATTGTATTATATATCTATGCCGGGTGCCATCAAGATTGCCACAAATGCAATCTCATTTAAAAAAACAAATTGATTCGACAGTTTTGAGATCTGCACATTGACGATTTTCTATTTTTACTTCCCCAGATATTTTACTATTACCTGGGCCTGATTTGGCCATTGCTTTTAACTTCTTGAATATCGAGTGCGACCCCTTGTTGCCAAATTTGCTCCAGGGGCCAACAGTCTGAGTCGCACTGTTTTATGTTATTTTATTTTACTTTTTAAACTGCGCGCTGGTGACCTACTCGTTTTTGAGTGAACCAGTATTTTAGGAAGAAGAAGAAGAAGAAAGCGGTATTTTATAAACTAGGAATTTAAAACACTGTTTTCCACGGCGTGAATGAAAAAAAAAGAAAGGTTGATGCACTATGTGGACAATTAAAAACGGCAGTTAAACCTAGTCCAAATGTTTTCCATCACCATGTCATGGAAACATCAAAGGCCATTCTAATCATCTCGTATCACATATACAGTACGGTTTACGTTCAAAATTCAGGGGGTGCGACACGGACATTTCCCCGAGCGACGGTTCTGCAAACTTTAAAGTTTGTAAAGGTAGGTAGAGAGTGAGAGGTTATTAGGACCAGCAAATAACCGACTGTTTTGCCGTATTTTGAGCTCGTCCGGCTTGCAACCGGATCCTGTTTGTCTGCTGGTAAGAAGTCGTGTAAGCAGAAAGGAAAATCTGAAATGCTACCCAAACGACAAAAACGGTCTTCATGAACCATATTTGAATATTCAAAAACGGTCTTCATGAACCATATTTGAATATTCAAAAACGGTCTTCATGAACCATATTTGAATATTCAGTCTAGGAAAAGGAAGAATTTGGAATAAAATCGTCTGCTGAAATTTGTCCACAAATTAAAAACTGGAAATGTAAAAGACACGGTCTGTGAAGGCCAACAACTGAAAAGAAAAAAGCCACAAGGATTAGAAAATCACTTTTTAAAAATTCCCTGTTGAAAAAAAAACCCAACTCTGTGTGTGTGTGTGTGTGTGTGTGTGTGTGTGTGTGTGTGTGTGTGTGTGTGTGTGTGTGTGTGTGTGCGTGTGTGATTCTTACCACATTCTTGAGTCGAACCGTCCACCTTGCAGTTGAAGGAGGCACACTGAAAGTTTGATGTACAGGGGTCTCCATCAGCGGCTTTCCCTTCTGAAACACGACAGAGTTACACAGTCTACACAGCTCTACCAACGGTTCGACTTATCCTGTTTTCTTACAGGTCTTACCTGTCAGTCAGTGGTCTCATCGCTTTTCACCCTTTTTTTTTTATGCACTAAACATTGTGTTGGGACATTTTATTTTCAGAACAGTTTTAAGAAGGGAGAGGAGGAGGGGGGGGGGGGGGGGGGGAATATTAGGGAGGTACTGTGAGAGAGA
>CM031616.1:36615850-36623350 GCA_018398815.1 Conus ventricosus | reverse complement strand
TGCGAACGTGGAACATCCACAGAATCACCTCGTCCTTCACGTGGACACACCGCTGACGGCGAACAACATTTTGTTTCACTGTACGTGCGGGTCTAAATGACAATTTTTCCAGAGAGACGTACCTAAAAGACAAAATGTTGCTATCGTGTTATCATCAGATGATGAACTTGTAATCAAATCGATCGCGAAATTCATCGTGGAAACATAGATGAACGATAGATACAATTACGATAATGCATTATGAGATATATGTGAATGAACAATACCATTCATCGAATGTGGAGGACATCGGTAAGATGCAACATCATCATTTGAACGGATGGACGAGTAAGTCTTGCAATTTCTGTTTGTTTGTTTTTCTTCTTTCTGACGTGACTATGATATTCCTGTGTGCGAGAACATCCGACGATGTTTCGTTTTTATGTGCTTTTATTATCCTTTGATTTGATGTACGTTGAGAATAAGTGTGTACTGTTTGTCTGCGATCAAAGAGAGAAGATGTTGTTGTCCCTTACACCCTTCCCTCATGTCAAAAGACCTCTTTGGTAATGACAAAAAAAACATCAAAGTGTCAAAGTATCTCTCTCTCTCTCTCTCTCTCTCTCTCTCTCTCTCTCTCTCTCTCTCTCTCTCTCTCTCTCTCTCTCTCTCTGAGCTCAGTTGAATCAAGCTGTACTGAACACTAACGATTTTTTTTTTAGCCTCGTTCATGAACGACTGGTAGATTTCAGATCAGAGAAATGATCAGATCACTATTCATAACCGTAGCAGGCTTTGTCTTACGGTAAATATTCCAATGTTTCTAGCTCGAAATCATGTTTATATTTTGACACAGTGCCTTAAGACAAGCTGCTACAAGATTCAGGTTAGGGATATCTCAGTCAGCTATCCGTCGTTATATGCAATTAACGTTTCATTCATTGTTGTCTACTATATACTCCATACACAGAATTATAGAATGCCAAAATAATTATAGAATGCCAAAATAATTATAGATGCCAAAATAATTATAGGATGCCAAAATAATTATAGGATGCCAAAATAATTATAGAATGCCAAAATAATTATAGAATGCCAAAATAATTATAGGATGCCAAAATAATTATAGAATGCCAAAATAATTATAGGATGCCAAAATAATTATAGGATGCCAAAATAATTATAGAATGCCAAAATAATTATAGGATGCCAAAATAATTATAGAATGCCAAAATAATTATAGAATGCCAAAATACGTTGTCGTGGTTCTCGTCGTCGCTTTCTTTTGTAATGCCGTCCTGCTTTCAAGAGTGATCGAAAAAAGTTCATCGAGCCGAAATTATATCTTTTTTTTTTTTTTTATTTAAACAGCCAATTCTGTTGAAATCGAACTTATACTCCAGTTGCTAAAAAACTGTAATTTGCTTTTAATGTAGCCCGTATTATGGAGACATCGTCAACATGAAAAAAAAAGGTCATTGTATTATTTTCCCTTACACCGAAGGTTCCATTTGTCCTACATACATGTTACATTAGTATTTTAACAATTAAGACAGGGCAACACCCATTTCAACAATTCAGTTTGAATGCAGCATGTATCGTGCATTAACAATCATTTTCTGGTATAACATGGTGCTAAAAGGATTTTACACATTGTATAAGGGAGAAAATGGTGGGATAAAGGAAGAGAGAAGGAACAGGAAAACCTCCTTCCCTTTTCTCTCTGTCTGTTTAACATTGCATACAGTTTTCCATGGAGTTAAGGAAAAAAATAAAGGAGAGCGGGAAACTTCAGCAATGTTTCATTACAATTAATTAAGATACTATATCATGGAAAGAAATTTACCCCCTCCCCCCCCCCCCCCCCCCCCCCCCCTCTTTATTCTTAGGGTTCAGACAGCGTGAACAAATCTGGTGAGAGGTAGCTTGAAAAAACAAATATATATATATATATATATATATATAATATATATATATATATATATATATATATATATATATATATATATATATATATATATATAATGAGATAGTGCTCATAGAGACTATTTTTACAAATAAATGTAACAACTTCCTCGCTCAGTCACTAGTATTGAGAACAGGAAATCACTATTCATTATACATTACGACCAGTTTTTGTCGAGGGGTCATTGTAATTTGATTTGTATGTATTTGGTGATAAGTGTCTGGTTCCTGTATATCTTGCCGTATTGTTCATACTGAATCATTCACTTTATTCGACCAAAAACTATTCAGTCACTAATCCCAAAACTGACAATCCGCCTCTCTCTAAGACTCTCTCTGTCTCGTCGCGGACTCCCGGCTGGGAGGTCGTGGGTTCGAATCCCATCAGAAGTCATGTGGGTTTTTCTGCACCGACCGGCTCCTACCCAGAGTTGAGCTGCAGACTGGGACCACACAGTCGAGTTTCATCCACTTAATGGATGCGTTTCTGAGAGTGTTGCTCAAATTTCCTGACCAACACTGCAGGTGTCTGTGTCTATCGGGCCTGGTTGACGCCGGGATATATCATGAAAGGAAGCGTAGAGTACAGCCCTGTCATGCAGTCTCAGACATGAAATGGAAATCCGTAGCATCATCTTAATCATCCTCATTCTCATCGATCAGCATAAAAAAGTCTCAAATTCTGTGGCCCTTCATGCCCTGCTCTCATGATGACCTCAATTTCGATGTCCTCTCTACGTCTGTGGCCTTGGTGTGGTTCCGTCGGGGTCACCGGTATCGGCGAGTCCATGGGGGCTGTCGTTGGACGGACGTGGTGGCGCCCTCCGAGGGAGAGCTCACTCACGCCGGCTCCCCGACTAAGCAATTATTGTCGTCAGTAGGGGGCTTAGTAGGTGGTGTCCTGCGTATGTTAGATCAGAACAGGCACCACTGAACACCACCGAAGTGACTCGGCAGCAGTGCAGTGTCTCCTCCGGTGGGTTGCCTCTTGACGACTTGGCATTGACAGCTCCCTGTGGAGTGCCGGTGCCGGGGCTGCGGCGGGACCGACCGGGTTGTGGCTGTGGATGGGGTGTCGAAATGAGCGGCGTGGGTGCACTGCCTCTGAGGTGGCGCAGAGGTTGGGACAGCAAAAAAAAAAAAAAGAAGAAAAAAGAGTCTCTCTCTCTCTCTCTCTCTCTCTCTCTCTCTCTCTCTCTCTCTCTCTCCTCCTTCTCCCTCCTCCACCCCCCCCACCCCCCCCACCTTTTCACACCAAACTGAGGTGGGTACTTACAGCAGGCCGCGCCACGTCCATCGTTTTCGTAATTGATCAGCATAGGCACTTGAGTCCTGTTCCATCACTTTTACACTCCGCATTCGGTCCAGTGCAGTCGCCGATTGCCGTGCATGTATCGTCATTGGCTGCACACAAATCACGACATACAGATGGATTAGCAGCTGCCCGCAGATCGCCTGCACTAGGTCGGATTAGCGTCTGTATGGACATTACAGACATTGCGATGTAGTAGCGGCTGGAGACAAAGCACCCACATCTGGAACGATTCGTAAGCACTTGTATATGAATATCATACACTGGCGTGGATAAGCAGTTGTGTACACATCACTTATATTGGAATGAATCAGCAGTGGTTGCATCGGGGCAGATCAGCAGCGGTTACATCGGGACAGATCAGCAGCAGTTACTGCGGGACAGATCAGCAGTGGTTACATCGGGACAGATCAGCAGCAGTTACTGCGGGACAGATCATCAGCAGTTACATCGGGACAGATCATCAGCAGTTACATCGGGACAGATCATCAGCAGTTACTGCGGGACAGATCATCAGCAGTTACTGCGGGACAGATCAGCAGCAGTTACTGTGGGACAGATCAGCAGCAGTTACTGCGGGACAGATCATCAGCAGTTACATCGGGACAGATCATCAGCAGTTACATTGGGACAGATCATCAGCAGTTACTGCGGGACAGATCAGCAGCAGTTACTGCGGGACAGATCATCAGCAGTTACATCGGGACAGATCATCAGCAGTTACATCGGGACAGATCATCAGCAGTTACTGCGGGACAGATCATCAGCAGTTACTGCGGGACAGATCAGCAGCAGTTACTGCGGGACAGATCATCAGCAGTTACTGCGGGACAGATCATCAGCAGTTACTGCGGGACAGATCAGCAGCAGTTACTGCAGGACAGATCATCAGCAGTTACTGCGGGACAGATCATCAGTGGTTACATCGGGAAGATCAGCAGTGGTTACATCGGGACAGATCAGCAGTGGTTACATCGGGACAGATCAGCAGTGATTACATCGGGACAGATCAGCAGTGGTTACATCGGGACAGATCAGCAGCAGCTGTTACATCGGGACAGATCATCAGTGGTTACATCGGGACAGATCAGCAGCGGTTACATCGGGACAGATCAGCAGCTGTTACATCGGGACAGATCAGCAGCGGTTACATCGGGACAGATCAGCAGCTGTTACATCGGGACAGATCAGCAGCTGTTACATCGGGACAGATCAGCAGCTGTTACATCGGGACAGATCAGCAGCGGTTACATCGGGACAGATCAGCAGCTGTTACATCGGGACAGATGAGCAGCGGTTACATCGGGACAGATCATCAGCGGTTACATCGGGACAGATCAGCAGTGGTTACATCGGGACAGATCAGCAGTGGTTACATCGGGACAGATCAGCAGTGGTTTCATCGGGACAGATCAGCAGTGGTTACATCGGGACAGATGAGCAGTGGTTACATCGGGACAGATCAGCAGCTGTTACATCGGGACAGATGAGCAGCGGTTACATCGGGACAGATCAGCAGCGGTTACATCGTAAGAGATCAGCAGCGTTTACATCGAGACATGAGCAACTGTACACAGATCACATACATCGGAATGGATTCGTAACTGTAAACAGATCACATACATCAGAATGGATTCGTAATTATACACAGATCACATACATCGGAATGGATTCGTAACTATATACATATCACATACAGTGTTCAAATTGACAGCTGTAACATCGGGATGGGTTAATTACTGTACACAGACCACATACATCGGAATGGATCAGCAGCTGCACACAGACCACATACATCGGAATGGATCAACAGCTGCACACAGACCACATACATCGGAATGGATCAGCAGATGTACACAGACCACATACATCGGAATTTTTCTTCCAAAACTAATACACGAAGACCAAATAGAAATTAGAGCAAATAGATTTATTGGAGATAATATCAAATTTATTCATGATCTTTGAACTATTTGTCATTCAAACATTTACCCGGGATGCTATTCTGTGTATACTTTCAGCCGAAATTCTGTTTTTAAAAAAATATCAGAGAGAATGGACATATAAACGAAATAAATGCTAGTGATACGGAACAGAAAATATACCTATTCACAGACGATACACAATTGTCCATCCAAGGTGATAAAACCTCTTTTGAACAAACAATCAAAACATTAGAGAAGTTCAGGACAGTTTCGGATATATGAATATTGAACAATCAAAAGCAGTGTGGCGAGGAAGCAAAGTATCATCGAGTGTTCGGTGTATGCCTCATCTGAAATTGTACTGAACCCAAGAGAATTAAAAATACTTGGTATATGGCTTATGGATGATTTAGAAAGATGCGTTGAGTTGAATTATGCCGATGTATTCTTGGAAGTTAAAACTCTTTAAAATTTGGTCAAAAAGAAAGTTTACGCCATTTGTAATGTAACGGTCCTGAAATCGTTCATTCTTTCAAAATTGGATTTTGTTACCAAACCCAGCAATTGATTTTTACAGACAATTTTAAATATGCTTTCAGTTCACATCAACAACAAACCAGACAGAATACCAAGAAAGAGTATTCTTTAACACATCATAGAAGGAGGCCTATGTGTCTCTTCTATTAGACATTTTATTGCCTCAAGTCTCGTAGATTAAAAACGTTTAGTATGAGGACTCAGATGGATGTTCATAATCGAAGACAAGTGTCCAATTACCCCAAGTTTGGACAAATATGGTTCAAGCCTCCCTATCAACAAATTCAAAGTAAATGCTTCGTACAGAGAATTTTGAATGCAGATACTATCAGAGATGCGGCTGACGTCATGGCAGAAAAAATATTCTATAACAACAATTGTGAAATTGACGAAAATACAATATATTTAAAGGGTGGGTAGAAAACGTAATGCATCGTCTTACAGATTTTGCCAATGTGGATGGAACGTTCATGACATATGAACAGTTTAAAGATAAATACTGCATTCAAACAAACTTTATAGAATTCCTAGGGTGCATGCGTGCAGTATTTAAGAATATTGCCAGAAAACTGGAATGAACTGGAATGAAATACAGCGAGATCTCTTAAAACCATACTTGCTCTTAATAAAGGGGCAAAGCTCTATCATAAAGTTCTTTAGCAGGTAAACGTCAGCCAAACTGCTGTAATAAATGGAGCAACGAACTGTCCAAAAACATCAAATGGAATGTTACATTTCCGAAGAATCGGAAAATAAAAGAATTTGAACTGAAATCGTTTTAATCAGGCTGATTCATAGGATCTTGGCGACAAACATCATATTGCAAAAGATGCATATATGTGATAACAAATGCACGTTCAGTAAAACTTAAAGAGAATCAATTGAACACTTGTTTTGGTCATGTTATGTGACATTAAATTTCTCAAAGGAAATGCAAGTTGCTCTAAACAGCTGAGATGATATCAACATTTTGTGTCGCTTGATGATATGAGTAATAAGACTGATGATACACTTGATTCTATTTCAATTTGTGCAAACGTTTTTCCTTTATAAATCTAAATGCGAAAATACTATTCAGGAATTTGCATTTTTCAGACGACACATAGAAAATAAATATACTGCTGAAGAATGCACGGCCGGAGTGAATTTGCAATACACAGACTTCCAGCGGAAATTGTATAAACCCTCTTTATTGATTTAACGCTGTGATTTGCTACTGCAAGCGTAATCGTGAGTTTAGGTAACAAGGTTCTCAATTACCTCTCTCTCTCTCTCTCTCTCCCTCTCTCCCTCTCTCTCTCTCCCTCTGGGTGCTAGGGTGAGAATAGACTGGGCTACGGGGTTGAGAGTTAGATTATATGAACTGGGCATTGGATAGGTTTGGTTAAATCCGGGTGTAGGAGGAGATGGGCCGACTTTTATCCGATTATTCCGTGCCAGACTGGTTGACAGCAGACGGCAAGAATGGAATTCCCGCATGAATGATAGTACAAGATTTGATGGAATTCCCGCATGAATGATAATATTAGATTTTATATGTATAGACAATATTACTCCTTTCTCTATACTAAGACTTACTTGTCAATGAAAATGGACTGACATCTAAAATTTATTGACAAGATTTATGGTCGGAGTGGTGGGAGCAGGAATGGTAGCGGGTGAAAGGGATGGCTGGACTGATGTTAGATATGAAGTCATACTTTCTCTACCCTTTAACCTAGCAGCTGATCAGAAAAGCATCCATTAAGTGAACGGAACTCGACTGTGTTGTCGCAGTCTTCC
>CM031616.1:36568350-36613350 GCA_018398815.1 Conus ventricosus | reverse complement strand
ATTCATTTTTGATCCACACAAACAATTACCACAAAATCAATTAAGTAATAAAAATTCTGATAAAACTGTAAATTAACTCAATTAATTAAAGAACTGGGCGAACATTGTGAAGTTAATACTGGTAAATGTAGGACTTTGCCGACATTTAATCAAGCACTGTATCTGTATTTACCTCTTGTTTTACGCCAAATATAAAATCAGTTGTTTCTCTAGCCGTTGGTTACGACAGCGTTTACAATTTTCATGCAGTAGAACTTGCTGTAGTTCCAACCCAAAACTGATGGGTGATTTGGCAATCATACATCATGTGCGGTATCCTTTGTTATTTGAAATTACACAAATTTCAGACAGGACAATCGGTCATTCTACAAAGTTACAAATCCTTTTGAGTGGCGGAAGTCTGTGCAGAAGTCTGGTTTGAAACAGTATCAAATGAATATCAGCAATAGTCTTATAACAGTGTGAGAACATTTGATCCCAGTTTAAGTTTTCAAATAAATTGTTCCATTCACAGATGGCTGTGACGGCGAGAGTATTATCGTTTATTTCATTTTGTATAAATGTATTATTTTCCTTAACACAAAACCAAACTTATTTTTCTTAAAGTCTGTATCTTCTAATCAAGTGAACATTCAGATTCTGTGACAGGTGGGTTTTTTGTTTTTGTTTTTTTTTGTTTTTTGTTTGCTTTGTTTTCTTTTGTTTTTTGTTTGTTTGTGTGTTTTTCCAGTGCGTTCAGAACTTTTTCATATGTTAAAAAGTCAGTTCTGATCCCTGGATATCTCACAAACAATCGTTGTGTGTAGTTCAAAAAGTGTCCAATATCACACTAACTACCTGTTTTTCAAAGAAAATTTCACAATTACACCATTCTCGTAAGTAAATCACTGCATTATCTCTTAAAATATTTGGATTATGTTGTATGCATTCTGCAATGAAATTGTGGATAGTATTTGGATGCCATTTTAAAAAAAAAGCCTCCGATAATACTTTATAACATAAAAAAGCTTCCGATAAACTTTATAACATCATTTCAGAAGGATTCTTCATGTGTAACACACACACACACACACACACACACACACACACACACACACACACACACACACACACACACACACAATGTTTTCAACGTTTTGTAAGTCTGGATACATGTTAATTGTAAATTCTCTCCATTCAGATTGAACAATTAGTCTTCTCAAGAGCTAATTTTCGTATACAATAAAAAATGACCGGATTTTAACAGTTTCAATTCAATCCACCTTCACTACATTGTTCAGTCACTTAAGATTTTTTTTAATTTTGCTTTGTTTCTTATTCAATAAAAATGAGAATAGCTCCTTTCCGGATCATTCAAAAAAATATCGGAAGGATCAGGTTAATTAATCAAAAGATGCACAATCTTTGATAACACCAGGGTCTTTATTACAGTGAATTTATCAAATGGAGTTATTTGTCTGTTAGTCCGATTGGTTAAGATCTGTCTGTTTTTTGAAAATGATTTTTGCAATGCTTTTGACGTTGGTAGAAAAACTGATTCCTAATGTTTCAAAAACATAAGGATCCAGACAACATTTTTATATCTCATATATTTGAAGTTGCAGTTCTTTCTAGTTCCAGTCCAGACTACCTGTGTCTTGTTAAAATTTATTTCAGCCCAGAAAACTCAGCAAATTTCGCTAACAGAAACGGCTTCAAGAAAAGATTCCATCGTCGTCTAAGCACAATGTTGTGTCATCAACAGATGGAATTTTGTTTTGTTTGCTTGTTTTATGCCTCTTATGTGTTTTATTTTCATGAATCATGAGCAAGATGATTTCAGCACATATCAGTTATAAATGTGGCGAGTACGCCTCCCCCTGGCTCACTCCCCTCTGCATCAGAAACCAAGAAGTGTGTCGTCCATTTACAGAAACAGATGTAATTTTAGAATAAAATGTTTTGTTATATTTTATTAAGTGAGGCTCAAAATTAAAGAATTGCATACATTTTTGCAAATATGACCAGGATACACTATCAAAAGCCTTTTCAAAATAGATCAGCAAAAACATTCTATGTTGTTGTTGTTTTTTTGCAGCATTTAAAGTTTGTCATAAAGCAGTCTCATATTTTCACCCTTTAAAAACCTCTTTTGGCTGTTCTGAATGACATTTGGTAAAACACGTTTCAACCTATTAGCAAACGGCAGACGCAGTCTTGTACTCTGTATTGAGTATCAGTTGTTTTATGATACTCGATATGATGGTTTAGCTACTAGCTTAGTTCGATCGAAGCTTGTTTACGGGCAAGAGGTTTATTTCAATGCGCCAGAAACGCTGTTGAAGAAATTACAGTCAATAGACGGTTAAACTGTTAAGTAGCACTTGGTGTTCTTGTACACACAAATTCGTTAAGTACTTATAAAAATGAAAAATAAAAGCGAACTTATTACCACTGTCTGACCAATGAAAACTGGCAACGGCTAAACATGTTGCCAGAAGCCTATATGTTTCAAATTCTGTCGACCCTGACATTTTAGTAAATTCTGAAAAGGATTATCCTAAAAGGGCTCAACACCTTACCTCTCTCCAGCCCGTTCTGGATTATACAAATGAAACATTTTGTAAGTGTAATATGATATTGAAAGTATTTCAGATGTGCTTATAGTTTCAAGTATACCTCGTTGGGAGCATATCCAAGCTAAATTTGATATAGATTACACTGACATGAAGGAGGTTGATAACATTAATATTCTATCATGTGAATCAAAAGAACACATTGAAACCGTGTATCCAAATCATTTGAACATTTTTACAGATGGTTCGATTTTAGACTCATATGCAGGGTCCGATTCTGTGATTCCATTGCTGAAGATTCGTAGATCGTTTTCTCTAGGGAAAGGGTTCTCCACATTTACGGCAGAACTGTATGCTATTCTTATGGCGTTGATTTTTATGTGTGACAATAACACTGCTGCCTATAATATACTTTTCTGCGTTGGTTCCAAGTCAGTTCTATTATAGCTTGCAAAACTGGGAATAGAATGTAAGAAAAGATTTACTTTTTGAAACAAGACATTATACACATGTTATTATGGTGAAGGGAATTGTGGTATCTTTTTGCTGGATTCCATCACACTGTGGCAGATCTGTAATGAAAGAGCAGATAAATTAGCTAGAGATGGTGCGTTAAGAAAAACACCTGAGACTAATTTAAAACTTGATGTTCAAGAAATTAATTCGTTATTAGAAAAATACGTGAACAGTGAACACCTTCCAGAGAAGTATGAAATCTTATCATGTCCATGATATTTGTCATCTTTAATAAACAAGCTTCGACTGAATCCGTGGAAAACCTAATTTTCCCCAAATGTAGCTTGCGATTGTTCAAATCTTCTATCAGTGGACCGTATTCTTTTTCATTGTTCAATATTAACTTCATTATATAAAGAATCGAACGTGGATGTGACTGTACATGATTCTATCAAAACAATAACCCGCAAACCAGAAACTGTGCAAATAACAAAAGTGCCTTCCATGCATCAAATTAATAGATTTTCATAAACGCTTCCCTTCCCCTCGCTCCTTTTCTTTCTAAGTGTAATATCACCAAGTGTGAACAGACTCTAAATTAAAGAACTCACTCACTCACTCAATTGTTTCATGAAACGTTTAGTTTTGCCTTCTTGGGAAACAGATAATTACCCTGCCTTGAAACCTTCATTAACAGAGAAAAGTAAGCATTAAAGAGTTTTGTCAGTTTGAATTGGAATACACACGATTTTTTTTTAATTCAAAATCTTTTCCCCCACTGACAGGTGAGCTCATCATCTCTTTACCATCTATTGGCTCTATTGGCACTTATACATCTGGCCTCTTCTAAACACACGGAGATATATATCGTCTCGCACAAAGCCATCGTCTACTGCAATACCTCAATGGGAACTCTGTTATGCAAATTCGACTCCACCCATAATGGCCAGATCTGTTCATGACAATTATCTCAATCGTCTACAAAATTTAAGAGACAGCTCTATTCTAGACAGGGCAGGTGTGGCATTTATACTGCCAAATTAGAATTTGGCACACACACACACACACACACACACCACACACACACACACACACACACAAACACACACACACACACACACACACACACACACACAACACACACACCACACAAGGCGAAATCTTATTTTCGATCTGTCAGACTGTATTGTGATCATTACACCTCAGGCCTACATATCAGCTTTCCTAGACCACCGAACAGCGCACTTAGACCACGGCTTATCCCGGTGAATATCTGTCTTTTACCACACTGACGTTTAGTTCTCGAGGATCGAAGACCCTCTCTCTCCTGTCCTCCTGTTTACCCTCCCTCACCCCCTTATCCCTCCTGAGGAGATAACTCTTTCAACGGCTTCACAGCCTCCACACACACACACACACACACACACACACACACACACACACACACACACACACACACGCACAGAGAGAGAGAGAGAGAGAGAGAGAGAGAGAGAGAGAGAGAGAGAGACACACACACACACACACACACACACACACACACACACAAGTACGCGCGTGCACACACGCACACACATACGCGCGCGCACACGCACACACATACGCGCGCGCGCACACACACACACACTAGAACGTACGCACGCACGCACGCGCGCTCACACACTCACACACATACACGCACACGCACGCACGCACACACACACACACACACACACACACACACACACACACACACACACACACACACTCACACGCACACACACACACACACAACACACACACACACACACACACACACACACTCACACACACACACACACACACACACACACACACACACACACACACACTTGGGACCTTTTCAGTCATTTCGCTCTTCAACACCTGCATGTTATCATCGTCCTTGATGGTGCCCTTGATATTTCTTTCAGTGTTCGCGTCGGTTAAAAAGGTGATGAAATCAGATTCACGAAATTATTCCTTCTACCGTTCTCCTCCTCCTCCTCCTTCCTCCTCCTTCCGTGCTCCCTCTTCCTCTTTCTCCTATCCACCTTCCGCCCCCTACCTACTGTCCCGACCCCCTCATCCCTTCCCTAGCCCGTCACCTCCGCCCCTTCCTCCCCTTTCTCCCCTGTCCACTCTTCCCTTGTGCTCCCTTCTTCTCCCTTCCTCCCGGTCCCCGTTCTTCTGCCAGTCTTTCCTCCCACTTCTTCTTTTCCCACCCCCACCGCCCTTCTCCTTCGTCCCCGCCCCCCACCTCCCCTCACTCCCCATCCCTCCCCTTCATAATTCGGCGCTATTCTCAGTGGTACTGGTAAACAACAGACTTCTGCTCAGGTGCTAAGTCAATCAACCGAAATATTCCAGGGTTTTTGGTTGGTTGTTTGTTTTTTAAAGAACCAGCCTAATTCATCTCAAAGTAATATGAACAATAACTTTGCAGTTTCATAACTCGCATGCTTATAAGCATCGTTCCATTTATTGTGTCCTTGGTTTGTATTATAAAGAATTTAGAACACTGTGTGTTATTGTCGACTGTTTTTGTGTTATTAGCTAACAGAAGAGAAGGAACCGAATGTTAAGTACACCCTGTGTCGGTTATTCCATTTTTATGTGACATGTTTACCATGGTAAAGAGAGAAATCAAAGTCCGGGTTGAAATCACCTTCGAGTTGCCCATTAAATTGTAACGTTCGTCGGAAACGAGCGCAGACACAAATCAACCAGCATGACGAGTCCGTGTGACAGCTGATCCTTCGAAAAGGTGTGAGCGTTTGTTTAGAATCTCAAACGAACATTTTCGCATTTAACGTCTTTTTTTTTTTTTAACGCAAATGTAGCCTATGTGGCTCGCTAACACTTTCACATGTATCGTCTTAATTTTACCGCGGAAAAAAATTGTGTGACTTCGCTTACGCTGCAACGTTTCCTGTTCTTCGAATGGACCCGTACTTCCGTGTGTGGTGTGTGTGTGTGCGTGCGTGCGCGTGCGTACGTGCGTGCGTGCCTGCGTGCGCGCTCGTCATTGTGGTATGTGCGTGGTGTGTGTGTGTGTTGTGGTGTGTGTGTGTGTGTGTGTGTGTGTGTGTGTGTGTGTGTGTGTGTGCAGTCAAATATCTCCAATATTTCTGAAAACAGAAGACCCCACGTCAGTATCATTAACAACTAAAGAAATCGAAAGAGGGTCTGTGGAATTCACGCACTGAAGAGTGTACTTACCGGTGAACTGCATTTACGCAAATGTTGGTTGTGATATGGTTTCAACTCTTTTCTTTTTTTTTAATTATTTTTCCTTTTCTTTTTAATGACGTGATGCTTTGGTGTCAAAGAACCTCTCGACGGCTTCCACGGTAATTACGGTTGTGTGTGTGTGTGTGTGTGTGTGTGTGTGTGTGTGTGTGTGTTTGCTAGTTTGTCTTGAAATACTCAAATATGAGTCACAATACAGCAATCTCTGGGTGCAGTCTCTAGGTTCAATTCCTGAGGCGGTTGTTTTTTTTGCCTGTTTGTTTTTTACTGATCGTTTTGTTTTGTTTTTTACTGATCGTAACGTTTCAAGACTCGGCATTTTACAATAGTCCAAGCGTTCGAGTGAGACCCTCCAAGATTTTGGCAACGAGATATGTACTTCTTGAGTTATTACGGCGTGTGTGTGTGTGTGTGTGTGTGTGTGTGTGTGTGTGTGTGTGTGTGTGTGTGCCTACTCTGGTTACCAGCATAGCAAAAAGGATCACAGTTAAATTTGGTCAGCGCTCGGTATGGGTCAGGTTAGGGTCAGGGTTAATTTTCGGCAGATGTGCAGAAGATAGAATTTCATTAATCGTTTGTCGACTGCCAAAGCCAAAGTTATGCTTTTTTCTTCTTCTTTTTTTATATTTTTTTTTATTTTTTTTTTTCTTGCGATTGAGTAGTGCAGTCTGAGCGTACGAGCAGATCGTGGTTATAGGTTTTCATGATAAAAAGTAACGGCCGTGGGGTGGTTGACTGTGTCTGCCACCTTCTCATGGGACTGTAGACCGAACCAGTTTCAGATGAGGCTATTACACACCTGATGAGTTGATAGAGGATACACAAGACACGACGATCTTTATCTGTCTCGTCCCGCCTGTCATCTTTTAGAGATGTGAGGGCGACAGGACGAGAATTAAGTTTTGCCCATGCCAGAACAGCCTGCATCACTTTAGAAGGTCCAGCTGCCGAACAAAGGGCCGGAATAGCTCAGTTGGTGGAGCGCCGGACTCATAATCTCGGTGATCCGGGGGTTGCGGGTTCGAATCTCCGTCGGCCGTTTTGGTACGTGGGGGAGAGCGGGGTGGTGGGGGGGGGGGGGTGTTCCCTCGGGTCAACATCAGTAGTAGTAGTAGTAGTGTAGGGACGTAATCAATACATAGGCCGTTAAGCCTTTCAATTGTCCCCTCGTGTTATTTTACTTTTATGACAGGGTTGAAAATGCATGCAATATAAATTTTACCTTCTTATTCATCAAAGCTTCTAAACTGTACTTTAAATTTCAAGTCTTCATCCAGCAATTCTTAAAAACATTAGTATTTTTAGCAAATTTAAGTGCAGTTGGCAAACTGTTCCCGTTAGTAATAACTCTGTTACTGAACTTGAATCTCCCCATATTAGTATGAAACTGCTTAACAAATTTTTTGCCTTCCGAATTTCTTGTTCTATCTGTTTTAACAGCCTCAAAAAAATAGTCCCACTGTATGTCCGTTTACTGGTGAAAATTTTTGAACACTTCAATCAATCCCCTCTTATACGTCTACCTTTTAAAGAGTGCAATTTAAGTAATTTAATCTATCTGTATAAGACATGTTTGTACATTCTTGAAAGATTTTAGTAGCTCTTCTCTGTACTCTTTCGATTGCTATTGACTGTCTTTTCAAGTGTGGGTACCAGATTATATTGCCATATCAAGATGCGGTCTAACCATAGCTTTATATAACTTTAAAAACGTTTCTTTATTTAGGTAAATAAACGTTCTTTTTAATTAATCCAATCATTTGGTTTGCTTTATTTATACATTTTTGAATGTGAGTATCAAAAGTAAATCTTTATCAAAGATTACCCCCAGATCCTTTTCTTCCTCACATTTCTGTACCACCTATTTCCACCATCTATTTTCATGTTGTATTCATGTTCTGGATTGTTTTGCCAACATGCAAAACTTTACATTTTTCAACATTAAAATATAGATTCCACTTGTCTGACCAGTTTTGGAGGCAATTTAAATTTTCTTGCAGACTATTATAGTTATCTGATTTGTCATATATTTTCTAATCATCAGCAAAAATTTTACAAAAACTATTTACCTCATCTGGAAGGTCATTTAATAAAAATAGTAAACAGTACAGGTCCTAAAATGCTCCCTTGGGGAATCCCACTCATAACATCTTTCTCTGTCGACATACAGTTACCCACTCTTACTCTTTGTTTTCTATTTGACAAAAAATCTCTAATCCAGTTTAGCAATTTAAACCTACTATACCGTATGCTTCCATTTTTTTCAATAATCTCTCATGCGGAACCGTATCAAAAGCTTTACGGAAATCAAGGTAAATTATATCAACAGAGTACTTATTCTCTAGCATGTTAACTAAATCTTCCATAACTTCAAGTAGTTGTGATATGCAAGACCTTTTTTACGAAAGCCATGCTGGCATACTGCAAACAAATTATTATCAGTGAAGTGAGATACTATGACATCTCTTATAATGGATTCCAGCACTTTGCATGCAATGCGGGTTAAGCTTACCGGACGATAGTTGCCTGGCTCAGATTTTGACCCTTTTTTAAAAATAGCAATAACTTCTGCCGATTTCCAGTCGAGGGGTAATTTCCTGACTCTAATGATTTATTATAAATCTTACTGAGGCGGTACAGCTAACTCCTTACTTAATTCTTTTAGAACTTTAGGTGGTATTAAAATCAGGTCCCTGCGCTTTAGACTGATTCAATTCAAACAACTTCTTCTCTACTGCATCTGAAGTAATTATTATATCTGTAACTGAAATTCCATTAGATTTACTACATTCAATAAGATCAGGTATGTTTTTTTGTATCTTCATTAGCAAAGACACTTGCGAAGAACTCATTTAAAACTCAGCTTTCTCCATATCTGACTCGGCCAGCCCTCCTTTACCATCATTTAGAGTATTTACCCCTGTGTTTACTTTTGTACGTTCTTGCACGTATTTCCAAAAACATTTGGGAGTTTTTTTACATTGTTCTGCTATTTTACGTTCATAAGCTTTTCTTGTTGATTTGATTTCATTTTTGCTCTTATTTCGCATTCTTGCATATTTACTGTATTCTTTCCCATCTTTCGTCAATAAATACCTTTGAAAAAGATTATTTTTTTCTTAATCATTTTAAGTACTTTATCATTCATCCAAAGTGGTTTAAGCATTTTATTTTTGGCTACACTTAGTCTTTGGAATACATTCGTCCATACTTCTTAAAACTTCGCATTTAAGACATTTCCACATTTCCTCGACATCCTGATCATTTGTAAGCAAAGAGTTGACACTCTCTGAAAGCATTTTCCCTCATTTTATTATAGTCTCCTTTCTGACTCCATTTCCCAAACAGTCCTTCAAATGAGACTGTAAACCGACGTTGTGTGTGTGAACGCACGTGTAGTGTAACATCTTGCACACACTAGAAGAAGAAGAAGAAGAAGAAGAAGAAGAAGAAGAAAAGGCGCAAACAAGTATTGGAGGCAGGGATGCTTCAATGGCATCTCTAGTATGAGCATAGACAATATTGTTGTTCTGGGACCACACCACTCAGGAATGTAAATTGACGGCTTGGTACCCTGCATTGAATTTTTTTTTTAAACTAATTAAGAGAGGGGGTAGTAAAGTAGTAATTTTTTCACATACTAGAACTTTCAACCCATTCTACTTGTTATCAGCAGATGGTGTCCTGTGTGTGTTGGACCAAAACAGGCTCTACAGAGCCCCACTAAAGAGACTGCAGCAGTGCAGGTGTCCTCCAGTGGGTTGCCTCAAAACGGCTTGATATGGATTCCTCTCTAAGATTCGCTAGTGTTGAACTGCTATGGGGGCAGCATGGAGATTCGGGTGAACGAACAGTGATCGCGTTGACTGGTCATTGCCAGTGAAATACCGTTTGCTGAAGTAGAATACCATTGGGGGGAAGGGGGGGGGGGTTGTTGGGTTTTTTTTTAGGTGCCATCCCAGTAACCGTTTTATTTTTCTGTTCTAAATAAGAACAGTTGAATCAAAATGATCAAATTTTTACAGTAGTTTGCAACAACGTCAAATAAAATTTCAAAATCCATTGCTTAGTGTGTATAGGCAGTGTATAGGCAGTTTTACTCCGTATGTCATGTCATATTAAGCTTATGTCATGATCAATTGGTTCCAGCTCTCTGATTCAGAGATGCCCTGTATGTATTGTCACTGGTTTTTTATTTCTTTGGGACTGATTCTGATACTGGTTAATGGTAACAGATTAGGGAAGTCAGCGTTGAGACCGGTTTGCGAAAGCCCTAGTGCAGTCCTTCGTGGAGTTCAGGAGCCAGAATAAGTGGCATAATAGAAACGCCAGCGACGGCATGGGGGATTAGATAGGCGCGCGCACAACGCACGCACACACACACACACGCACACGCGCGCACAAAACACACACACACTTTCAATTCATCTGATTTGATCTGAAAGACAGGCACATAATCATACTTCAGACTTGTTTCCCTAAAATTCTATTGGTGTACTCTTCAACACCAATGCATGACTTTTCTGAAAAGATTGTGTTCAGTTCTTCCAATTTTGTTAAAAGCGGGTTAAGGGAGATGGGATGGGGAGTTTTGTTTCAGTCGCTGTCAGCTACCACGCAACGGTAGGTAGAGGAACAACTGATCTTGCAGCAACTCCTGTGAAAAATTAGATCCTTATACTTTCAAACCTGATTTATCAGCATTCTTCAGCATAAATTCACCACCTCTCGCCGTTGTGATGTGTGTGTGTGGTGTGTGTGTGTGGTGTGTGTGTGTGTGTGTGTGTGTGTGTGTGTTGTGTGTGTGTGTGTGACTGTGTGTCTGTGTGCGTGTGTCTGTGGTGCGTGTGTCTGTGTGTGTGTTCTGTGAGTGTGTTGCAGGCCCTAGGAATCAGCGTGTAAATGAAGCAGATACTGCTAGTCCGTGCACGAGAGTTAGCAAGAATTGTCGTTCTTTGTTCAAAGCACACCAAGTCACCATCATGGTGGAATCCGCAAGTAATTACACTGCTCAAGAACTTCGTCTCAGGATATCTTTTAATGTTTTGGTGTGTGTGTGTGTTGTGTGGTGTTTGTCTTTTTTGTTGTTGTTTTGTGTTTTCTTTTTGGTTCACCATTATACCTTTATTTCAAATAAACATGCACACAAGATATGGTGAAATGGTATGGGTCAACAGGGCTGCATAACACACACCACACACACACACAACAACACACATGCACACACAACACATTCAAACACTTACATGCCCTTGACGTCAAATATACTAAAGAACCGCCCAACAAACATGCCCCCATTTAAAGAAACTATTTATGCCGGTAAAGATACTTTGAAATTTCGGTAAAGAACAAATTGTAGAAAATAGAAACAAGACCAATGGTACAAACTATTGCACTCATGGACAAACTGATTCACCTGCAGTTACCTTCACACTGGGTGTGCACAACGAAATGAACAGGAAAGGACTATTAACTGCTAGTGGGTGTGTTGGTGTGTGTGTGTGTGTGTGTGGTGTGTGTGTGTGTGTTGTGTGTGTGTGGTGTGTGCGCGCGCGCGTGTGTTTTGTATGTGTGTGTGTGTTTCCGCTTCATTTTCAGTTATGGTTTAGCTACTCACACATACTTAGCTCTTTCAGGACTCTTACTACACATAGAAAACTTTTTAAAAATCCAGGTGGAGTCCAGGTCTTTCACGAAAAACTGCCCATCTTTGGGGGAAAAAAAAGAAAAAAGGCGCAATATACTCGCCCGAACTATCTCTGCCCATTCGTAACATAACAGAGCGCAATCATCCCCAAGGTGGTTAACCCGAGGCTGTGCCAAGTCTCTGCCCATTCGTAACATAACAGAGCGTCTCTAATCATCCCCAAGGTGGTTAACCCGAGGCTGTGCCAAGGGCATCAGTCATCCTGCTTCACTTATCATCTTCAGAGATTTATCAAAAAACAAAACAAAAACGAAAAAAAGCCCTATGGACAAATAGACGCCACTTAAGACGGCTGCAACGTCCACCATCCACAGTTTATTTCAATACTTCCTCGTCGTCAGACAGCAGCAAAAGACTGCGCATGTTATAAATTTTGATAAAAGAAAAATGAGTACAGAACTTTTGAATAGAAAAGCAAATGGAAAACACACACACACACACACATGCTTGCGCGCATACACACACACACACACACACACACACACGCACACACACAGCAGAGAGACACCAGACAACAATAAACAATAAAGGGAGATTGTTTTTTTGTGTGTTTGTTTGGGGGTGGTGGATGGTGGTGGTAGGGGTGGCAGACTTAAAGAGAAAAACTGAAAAGAGGGAAATCTCTAATTCCAAATTTTCTGATTGCCGTGATATAATTCATTTCAAAGGGCCCCCTGCGAGTGCGCATGCATGTGCACACATGTACACACACACACACACACACACACACACACACACACACACACAAGCATCAAACTGTAGAACAGTGAGTTACTTCTGCAACAGCACTGGATAACATTCATTGACCGTGCACATTTAACAACAAAGAAAGAGCATGAGGATGTTCAGCCCA
Organism: Conus ventricosus; assembly: GCA_018398815.1. NCBI lineage: Eukaryota > Metazoa > Mollusca > Gastropoda > Neogastropoda > Conidae > Conus > Conus ventricosus. Next base: position 36,600,530 of record CM031616.1, on the reverse strand, counting down.
TAACCAGCTGCAACCAACACCAATTCCCATCTATGATCTCCAGTAACCTCATGTAGTGAACATAGTCTCGTTTGTCAGTCATAATGATTCTTTATTCAAAATCAATCTGCCTGTTTAAACAGCTGTGTCAAATGATAAAATCACTCTCAGCAACATAACGATTACTAAATTTTGTCTACATCTGAATAACGTACAAGACCATGTCTTGCGCCATCCGAGACAGCAAGTGCTTTTGTGCTCAGAGGTGACTCGAAAGACCTCATAAGCCACCAACTCTTCTATATATCCACATGAATGGCCCAGATCTGGATTCTGTCATAATTTTATCATATTCCACCCAACTTACACATCGCCAACAAAATGGATATTCACACCAATTGATTTCAACTTATTAAACTCCACAAATAAACAAAGGGTACCAACAAATACTGTCAAATGGTGCATACATCAAACCATACCTGTAATCATTCACAACGATAAAGCAGTATTTGAGGCCAAAGATTTCTCAAACCCACCTGAATACAAAGGTAAATGGACTTCACAACATGACACATTCTAAGCCAGGCATTTCCATCAAACAACGATAGGAACTGTACTCGGCTGTCAAATGACCAGAAGAAACACAGTGTAGAGGTAACGAGCGTAGTCTTCTTCAATCACAGCAGGAAACAAACAATGACATCAGATATGTAGCGGAAGGGATAAGATAAGATAATGTTGCTTATAGCCCACCGACCGCAAAGGGCCACATCAGGGCTGTTAGCGGAAAGGGAAACACGTGCTGGCAGATCGATGTGGACATAGATCAGGGGAGAATGGAGGTGGCAGTAGGAGAGACTGGATGAAAAAGTGGAAGTTAAACTGCATCTATTACAGTGATATCAAAGTGTACATGTTCCTGTAAAAGTTTACTATTCAGACTCAAACAACCTCTTTTTCATTCCATCCGCTTTCCTCCTACTACTACCTCACCCCTGCCCCTTTAAGCCTCCACCCCCCTTCTTCCCCTCCTCCCCCCCCCCCCCCCCCCCCCATCCTCCTATCTTTCTGCTTCCATTTGTTTTCCATTACACATATTCATCCTCGTGTGTTTGATTTTGTTTGTCCTAACTGAAAAGGGCCACCAGTTTCGAACTCGTTATTTCCATGATGTGATCTGTTTGTTCTGTTCCTTTGGCCGCCTAGAACATTCACAATTTCGCTTTAAACCCTCACCTGCACTCATCGTACTCTCAAACTTATTTCCATCACAGTTTCATTGCTAAGGACAGGTCTCACAGTGGCCGTAACACGACCAACTCACAAATTTCCGACAGTAGACTTGATTGATAGTTTGTTGTTTCATAATGGAATGCCTTTCAAGCTGGAGCAGCAGAAGCAACGTACACAATAAAACAAGTGCACAGTGACACAATCCAAACGAAACAGCTCCAAAACACTGCTGCTTGCGGTTCCCATTCTTATAGGGAACATGCAGGCAAGAGCACGCCAAACAAAGGAAACGTCCACATGATAGTTCCAAGTTTGCCCTTGATGTATCCGCACAGCAGCAGCTGGAGAAAAACTGTAGAGACACGGCTTACCAAATGTGGGCATGCTTGAAAATTTCAGGAAGACCTTTCTGTGCGTCACTGTGTGGTCGGAGCGCCTCTAGTCCTCATGTAAGCTTCATAAGTGAGTACCGCCAGCAGCATTTGTTTGGAGTTGTGGCCTTGTTTCAGTATGAAAGTCAGTTTATTGTCCTTGTTTTACGCACTATTAACATGACTGTTTTACTCAATCTCCATTAGGATTTCCTTGAAAGCAGTGGATTTGAATTACACAACATCTGTATGGAAGTCAACTGTAGCTAAAGCCTAATTTATCACAATGGTTTCATTTTTCCATGTTTGATTTTGCAGTTTATCAAGTTCTGATCACAAGGAAAGCTGGATACATTGGACACAATTTCCATATTTCACTTCATCCCAATATGACCATCTTTGACTACCGACTACAAAAATTCAAGATATGACTTCCACCATCAAGCTTAATGTGAAGCAGTGGGTTTCATATAAACTGGTACCAGTCACAGATTTCCTGCAACTCCAAACACAACATCTGCAAATGTTTATTATCGGCCAGCTGACTCATGGAGGCCATATCAGGGCTGAAACAGATGTTTGCAGCATTCCTCAAAAATTTTTCATCAGCAAAATGCAGTGTTTGCAGCATTCTTCACAAAATTTCCATCAGCAAAACGCAGTGTTTGCAGCGTTCTTCACAAAATTTCCATCAGCAAAACGCAGTGTTTGCAGCATTCCTCACAAAATTTCCACCAGCAAAATGCAGTGTTTGCTGCATTCCTCACAAAATTTCCGTTCAGATAAACGCAGTGTTTGCAGCATTCCTCAGAAAATTCCCCTCAACAAAACACAGTGTTTGCTGCATTCCTCAGAAAATTCCCCTCAACAAAACACAGTGTTTGCAGCATTCCTCAGAAAATTCCGCTCAACAAAACACAGTGTTTGCTGCATTCCTCAGAAAATTCCCCTCAACAAAACACAGTGTTTGCAGCATTCCTCAGAAAATTCCCCTCAACAAAACATAGTGTTTGCAGCATTCCTCAGAAAATTCCCCTCAACAAAACACAGTGTTTGCTGCATTCCTCAGAAAATTCACCCCTCAACAAAACACAATGTTTGCTGCATTCCTCAGAAAACTCCCCTCAACAAAACACAGTGTTTGCTGCATTCCTCAGAAAATCCCCTCAACAAAACACAGTGTTTGCTGCATTCCTCAGAAAATTCCCCTCAACAAAACACAGTGTTTGCTGCATTCCTCAGAAAATTCCCCTCAACAAAACAAAATGTTTGCTGCATTCCTCAGAAAACTTCCATTCAGCAAAACATAGTGCTTGCAGCATTCCACAGAAAATTCCAATTAGCAATAAACAGTGTTTGCAACATTTCCTCAGAAAATTCCCATTTGTAAAACACAACATTTACGGCTCTCCTCAAAAAATTCTCATCAGCAAAAAAAGAAACGGTCAGAAACAAAATAATTGAGAATAAAATTACTGCATTAGGACAAAGGCCTGATTTTTTCCCCCTCTTCTTTTCCATAAGTTATGTCATATTCACAGCCACTCTTAGCAATGCTGTACAGATTTGCTGACCAAGCTTGGCTCAACAGCAATGGGTGACTTGGGTCCCACACTGGGGTCTTGCCAGGTCCCAGATTACCTGATAAACTGGAAGCGGAATAACATCAATGCTATGATTAATCATTCGTACCTGGACTCTCAAGAAAGACGGACGAAAGCGGAGCTTTCAGCTACCATCCGGCAGCCTTCATCAGCACTGTTCGACTGACGGGTGAACTGTGGCCGGTGCACAAGTCCGTGAGTCGAGCTCACGTCACGCAACCGAACTAGCAGTTGTAGACCGATGGCAGGATGTGTCGCCCCGGTTGAGGGTTGGTGTGGTTGCCGTGATGTAAATGGCCTCCTTCACCCCTCTCTGGAACCATCTGGTCTCCTGGTCCAGGACGTTGATGTTGTCACTGGAGAACATCAATGTTGCTGCGAGAATGCACACTAGTCACTTGCATCCCCCCACCTCCCATGTCCCCAGTCTTTCTGCTCATTGCTTTATTTCTAATGAGACAGTCTATGCCTGCGCTGACGACAGAGCATGACCTTCATCGTTTCTGATCGTCACATCGTCAAAAAGTCTCCGTTACTGTGGGTCTTCATTCCCTGCTCTCATGGAGCCTTATGTTTTGATTTCCACTCAAAGTCCGGGTTCTTGGTGAGTTCCAAACAAAAAATCTTCAGCGGTTTATAAGTTCATGGGTATTTTTTATTGCGGGAACCATAGGGTGCCCTCTGGAGGGGATGCTCACTAAGAATGGCTCCATGACAAAGCAGTTACTGTTGTCAGTAGAAGTCCTAAGCTGGGGGTGTCCTGTGTATGTTGGATCAAAAAGCTAAAAAAAGGCATCACTGAACATCACCAAAGTGACTTGGCTGTCAGTAGCACCGCAGTGTCTCCTCTGGTGGGCTGCCTGAGTATGATGTAACATTGATCGTTCCTTAGTAGGGTAATGCCCCTTGGGACACCTGGAAGATGAGGAGGGTGGGGGTGGAATCTCTCTCTCTCTCTCTCTCCATATGTGTGTGTGTGTGTGTGTGTGTGTGTGTGTGTGTGTGTGTGTGTGTGTGTGTGTGTGTGTGTGGTGTGTGTGAGTAAAACCAATGTTTCATGAAGTCCCATCACAGACAGCAGCTTGAACCAAGAACATGTCAATCAATCTGCACCTCAAACACAAGCCAAAACTGCACATAGTTGCAGCAATAATTATCACAGTGGAAAGATTCCCTCAGTAGCACATGCAGACTTCAGCAAAGGCATTTCAGTGTGACAAGGACATTTAAAATAAACAGCAACCCTCACAAAAGAAAGCATGAGCAAGATTCTCACAAGTAGCACCAGTATCACCTAGGTATGACTTCCACACATAGGAAATGTTAAATGAGGCAGGGAACAGTAAACAGTAGGTTACAAAGAAGTAGGATAACTCTTGCTCCCATGATAAAATAAATAGTCGTCAATAACTCCAAACGAATACTGCTTATGACACCAAATCGTGTTGTCAATTCTGCTAGGAGATGCAGTTTCGTAAGCAGCATCCATTTGGATTTAAGGGCATTTATTATTTCATCATGAGAGCAAGAGTGCCCTTCTTGTTCGTTAATTCAACATGATAGTTATGTTGGTAAATTATCAAATCAATATAATGACCTCTAAGCAATCAATTTGTAAACAATGTTATGTCAGTACATAATCAAATCAACATAATAACCTCTAAACAATCAATTTATAACAATGCTAAATTTCTAGACTGAAATGTTTACTTGGTCAACCTCCTTGTGGTCATGCCCCACCGTCTGGACAGTCACATCAAGCCACGAACTGCACAGCACCTGTAAATCAATTATCCAAACAACTCGACCAGCAACAGTCACTTTAAATTTCCCAAATATAAAACCCCCCCCCCCCCAAAAAAAATTTTTAAAAACCCCCAAAAAAAAAAAACCCCCAAAAAAAAAATTTGTTTTTTAAAAACCCAAAAAAAATTTAAAAAAAAACCCCCAAAAAAATTTTTAAATTTTTTTTAAAAATTTTTAAAAACCCCTTTTTGGGGGGGCCCCCAAACCCTTGTTTTTTAAGGGTTCCCCCAAAACCCCCTTTTTTTTTTTTTAAAAAAGGGTTTTTTTTTAAAAAAAAACCCCCCCCTTTTTAAAACCCCAAAAATTTTTCCAACCTTTTTTTTTTTTAAAAAAAAAACCCCTTAAAAAAAAAAAAAAACCCAAAATTTTTTTTAAAAATTTTTTTCCTTTTTAAATTTTTTTTGGGGGGGGAAAAAAAAAAAAAAAAATTTTTTTCCAAAAAACCAAAAACCCCCCAAAAACAAAAAAAAAAATTTTTAAAAAACCAAAAAAAATTTTTGGGAAAAAAAGGGGGCCTTAAAAAAAAACCCAAAAAAAAAAGGGGGGAAAAAAAAAAAACCCCCCCCAAAAAAAGGGTTTTGGGCTTTCCCAAAAAAACCCCAAAAAAATTTTAACAAAAAATTTCCAAAAAAAAACCCCGGGGGGGGGAAAAAAAAATTTTTAAAAAAAATTTGGTTTTTAAAATTCCCCCCGAAAAACCCTTTTTAAACCCCCCCTTTTTAAAAAAACCCCCCCTTTTTTCCCCCCCCCCCTTTTCCCCCCCCCAAAAAAACCCCCCCCCCCCCCCTTTTTCCCCCAAAAAATTTTTTAAAATTTTTTTTTTTTTTTTTTTGGGGGGGAACCCAAAAACCCCCCCCTTTCCCCCCCCCCCCAAAAAAAAAATTTTTGGGGGGGGGGTTTAAAAAAAAACCCATTTTTCCAAAAAAAAAAAAACCCCCCCCCCAAAAAAAAATTTTTGGGCCCCCAAAAAAAAATTTTAAAAAAAATTTTTTTTGGGTTTTGGCCCCAAAACCCCCCCTTTTTTTGGGGGGCCCCAAAAAATTCCCCAAAAAAAAAAAAAAACCCAAAAAAACCCCAAAAAAAAAAAGGGGGCCCCCTAAAAAAAAAAAACCCAAAAAAAAACCCCAAAAAAATTTTTTTCCCTTTTCCCCCAAAAAAAGAAAAAAAAAAAAAACCCCCCAAAAAATTTTAAAAAAAAAAAATTTTTTTAAAAATTGGGTTTTTTCCCGGGGGTTTTTTTTTCCCCCCCCGGGTTTTTTTTCCCCCCAAAAGAAACGTTTTTTCCCCCCCCTTTTCTAAAAAAAACCCCCCAAATTTTTGGGGGGGAAAATTCCAAAAAAAAAACCCCCAAAAAAAAAAAAACCAATTTTTTTTTTAAAAAAATTTTTTTTTTTTCCCCCCCCCCCCAAAAAAAACCCCAAAAAAAATTTTTTCCCCCCAATTTGGGCCCAAACCAAAAAAAAAAAACCCCCCCCCCAAAAAAGGAAAATTTTTGGGTTGGGGGGTTTTGCCAAAAAAAAAAAAAAATTTTCCCCCCTTGGGGGGGGGGAAAAAAAAAAAATTAAAAAAAAAAAAAACCCCCCCCCAAAAAACCCTCCTTTTTTTGGGAAAAATTTTTTTGGGGGGAAAAAAAAAGGGGGGGGGGGGGGGGGGGGGGGGGGGGGGGGGGGGGGGGGGGTTTTTGGGGGGGGGGGGGTTTTTTTGGGCCCCCGGGGGGTTTTTTTTTTTTAAAAAATTTTTGGGGGAAAAATTTTTTTTTTTTGGGGAAGGGGGGGGGAAAAAAAAAAGAAAAAAAAAAAAAAAAGGGGGGGGGGGGGGGGGGGGGGGGGGGGGGGGGGGGGGGGGGGGGGGGGGGGGGGGGGGGGGGGGGGGGGGGGGGGGGGAAGGGGGGGGAAAAAAGGGGGGTTTCCTTAAAGGGGGGGGGGGGGGAAGGGGGGGTGGGGGGGGTTTTTTTTGGGGTTTTTTTTGGGGGGTGTGGGGGGTTTTTTGGGTTTTTTTTTTTTTTTTTTTTTAAAAAAAATTTTTAAGGGGGAAAGGGGGAAAAAACCCCCAAAAAACCCCAAACGGGGTTTTTTTTGGGGGGTGGGGTTTTTTGGGGGGGTTTTCCCCGGGGGGGAAAAAAAAAAAAAGGGGGGGGGTTTTAAAAAACCCCCCTTTAAAAAAAAGGGAAAAAAAAATTTTCCCCCCAAAAATTTGGCCCCTTTTTGGGGGGGGGGTTTTTAAAAGGGGGAAAAAATTTTTGGTTTTTCCCCCCCAAAAAAAAAATTGGTTTTTTTTTTTCCCCCCCCCGGGGCCCTTTTTTTTTAATTTTAAAGGGATTTTTTTGGGGAATCCTTTTTTAAGGAAAATTTTTTTTTAAGGAAGGATTTCCCGGGGGGGGGTTTTTTTTTAAAAAAAAAGGGGGTTTTTTTTTTTGATTTTTTAAAAAAAATTTTCTTTCCCCTTTTTTTTAAAAAAAAAATTTTTTTTGGGGGGAAAATTTTTTTTGTTTTTGGAAAAAAAGGGGGGGCCCCCGGGGGCCCCCAAAAAAAAAAAATTTTTTAAATAAAAAAAAAGGGGGTTTTTTTAAAAAAAAAAAACCCCAAAAAAATCAAAACCCCCCCCAAAAAAACCCCCCAAATTTTTTTCCCTTTTTTTTTAAAAAAAAAATTTTTTTTTCCCCCGGGGAAAAATTTAAAAGGGGGGAAAAAAACCCCCCCAAAAAAAATTTTTTTTTTGGGGGGGAAAAATTTTTTTTTTTTTTAAAAAAAAAAAAAAAAAAACCCCCAAAAAAGGGGGAAAAAAATTAAAAAAAAAACCCAAAAAAAAAAAAAAAAAACAAATAAAAAAGGGGGGAAAAAAAAAAAAATTAAAAAAAAACCCAAAGGGAAAAAAAAAAACAAAAAAAAAAAAGGGAACCAAGACCCCAAAAAAAATTTAAATTTTTTTCCCAAAAAAAATTTTTGGGGGAAGGGAAAAAAAATTTTAAAAAAAAAATTTTTTAAAAAAAAATTTTTAAAAAACCCAAAAATTAAAGGAAATTTTTTGGGGGGGGGGTTTTTTTCCTTAAAAAGCCAAAAAATTTTTTTTTTTTTAAAAAATTTTCAAAAAAAGGGGCCCCGGGGGTTTTTAAACCCTAAAAAATTTTTTTTTTTTTTAAAAAAAAAAGACCTTTTTTTAAAAAAAAAAAAAAACCCCCCCCCTTTTAAAAAAATTTTTTTCCCCCAAAAAAAAAAACCGGGGGGTTTTTTTTTTTTTTTTCCCCCCCTTTTCCCCTTCCCCCCCTCCCCCCCCCCCCCCCCCCCCAAAAAAACCCCAAAACCCCCCCCCAAAAAATTTTTTTTTTAAAAAAAAACCCAAAAAACCCCCCCCAAAAAAAAAAAACCCCCCCCCCCAAACCAAAATTTTTTTTTTTTTAAAAAAAAAGAAACCCCTTCCCTTTTTTTAAAAAATAAAAAAAAAAAAACCCCCCCAAAAAAACCCCCAAAAAAAACCCCCCCCCCAAAAAAATTTTTCCCCAAAAAAACCCCCCCCCGGGGAAAAAACACCCCCCCCCTTTTTTAAAAAAAAAAAAAAAAAAATTTGAAAATTTTAAAAAAACCCCCCCTTTTTCCCCAAAAAAGGGCCCCCCCCCCAAAAAAAAAAAAAAGGGGGAAAAAAAAATTTTTAAAAACCCCGGGCCCCCAAAAAAACCCCCCAAAAACCGGTTCCAAAAAAAAAAAAAAACCCCCCCTCCGCCCCCCAAAAATTTTTCCCCCCCCCTTAAACCGGGAAAAAAGCCCCCAAAAAGGGGCCCCCCCCCCCCAAAAAAAACCCAAACAAAAAATTTTTCCCAGTTTTTCCCCCAAAAAAATTTTCCCCCCCCAAAAAAATTTTTTAAAAAAAAAAAACCCCCCCAAAAAAAAATTTTCCCCCCAAAAATTTTTAAAAAAACCCCCCCCCCCTTTTTCCCCCAAAAAAAAATTTTCCCCCCCCCCAAAAAAAAATTTTTCCCCCCCCCCCCTTTTTTCCCCCCCTTTTTTTTCCCCCCCCAACCCCCCCCCCAAAACCCCCCCCCCTTTTCCCCAAAAAAACCCCCCCCCCCAAAAAAAAATTTTCCCCCCCCCTTTTTTTCCCCAAAAAACCCCCCCCCCCCCCAAAAAAAGCATACAGCCCCCCCCAAAATTTTCCCCAAAAAAAACCCCCCCCCCCCTTTCCCCCCCCCCCCTTTAAAACCCAAAACCCCCCCCCTCCCCCCCCCCCCCCCCCCCCCCCCCCTTTTCCCCCCCCCCCAAAAAAAACCCCCCCCAAACCCCCCCCCCCAAAAAAAAACCCCCCCCCCCCCAAAAATTCCCCAACCCCCTTCCCCCCCCCCCCCCCTTTTTTCCCCCCCCCTTCCCCCCCCTTTTTTTCCCCCCCCAAAAACCCCCCCCCCCCCCCCCCAAAAAACCCCATTTTTTTAAACAAAACCCCCCCCCTTTCCCCCCAAAAAAACCCCCCCCCTTTTTTCCCCAAAAAAAAACCCCCCCAACCCCCAAAAAACCCCCCCCAAACCTTGCTCCAGTGCATAAAACCCCCCAACCCCCCCAAAACCCCCCCAACCCCCCCCTGCCCCCCCTTCCCCCCCCCCCTCTCTTTCTCTTGCGGCCAAAAAAAAAAAAAAGGGGATTGTGAAAGTTTTTCCACTTTTTTTTAAAAAAATTTTATCACTATATGAAAAAAAAAACCCCCGGGGGGGAAAAAATTTTAAAAAGGAAAAAACCCCCCAAAAAAAGGACAGCCAAACCTTCACTAAACTCCACAACCACAACCAAACCACCCAAAATTAAAAAAGGATGAGCTTAAACCAAAAAAACCCCACCAAAAAAAAAAAACAAAAAAAAACCCCCCCCCCCCCCCCCCCCCCCCCCCCCAAAAAAAAAGGGAAAAATTAAAAATTTTTTGCAAAAAACCCCCAAAAAACTTTTCAATTTTTTTTCCCCCCCAAAAAAGGAAAATTTTTTTCCCGACAGGAAAAAAAAAAATTCCCCCAAAAAACCCCCCCAAAAAATTTTAAAAAAAAAAGGAAAAATTTTTCGGGACGGCCAACCCAAACCCCCCCCCAAGGGTTTAAACCCCCTGCAATCCAAATTCCCCCCCCCAAAAAAAAACCCCCCAAAACCCCCTCCCCCAACCCCCAATTTGGGGGGTTTTTTTTAAAAAAAAAAGGGGGGGAAAAAAAAAAAAAAAAAAAAAAGGGGGTTTTTTAAAAAAAATTAAAAAACCCAAAAAAACCCCCCAAAACCCAAAAAAAGGCCCCCGGGAGGCCACCCCCCCGGGGCCCCCCCCAAAAAAACCCCCCCAAAAAAACACAGGAACCCCCGGGGGGGGGAAAAAAAAAAAAAAAAAAAAAACCTTTTTTAAACCCAAAAAAAAACCCAAAAAAAGGGGAAAAAAAAAAATGTTCCCCCCGGGCCCCGAAATTTTTTTTGGGGTTTTAAAACCCCTTCCCCCCCGGAAAAACCCCCCAAAAAAAAACAAAAAAAAACAAAACCCTTTTTTTATTTTCAAAAACAAAAAAATTTTTTTTTGGCCCTGGAAAAAAAAAAAAAAAAAATTAAAAGGGGGGCCCCCCCCCCCCCCAAAAAAAATTAATTTTTTTCCAAAAATTTTTTTTTTCCCCCCAAAATTTTTTTGGGGGGTTTTTTAAAAAAAAAACAAAATTTTCCCCCTTAAAAACAAAAATTTTTAAAAAAAAAAAAATTCCCAAAAAAAAAAAAAATAAAAGGGGGGGGGGTTTTTTAAAAAAAAAAAAAAAAAAAAAAAAAAACCCCAAACCCCCCCAAAAAAAAAATTTTTTTTTTAAAAAGGGGTTTGGGGGGGGGGGGGGGGGGGGGGGGGGGGGGGGGGAAAAAAAAGGGGGGGGGGGGGGGGGGGGGGGGGGGGTTTTTTGGGGGGGGGGGGGGGGGGGGGGGGGGGGGGGGAAAAAAAAAAAATTTAAACCAAAAAAAAAAAATAATTTTTAAAAAAAATTTTTTAAAAAAAATTTTTTTTTTAAAAAAAAAAAAATTTTTTTTTAAAAAAAAAAAATTTAATTTTTAAAAAAAAAAATTAAAATTTTTTAAAAAAAAAAAAATTTTTTTTTTAAAAAAAAAAAAACCCCCCTTTTTTTTAACCCGCAAAAAAATTAAAATTTTCCCCCCCAAAAAGGAAAAACCCAAAAAAGGAAAAAGGCCCCCCCCCTTTTTTTTTTTTCCCCAAAAAAAACCCCCCTTTTTTTTCCCCCCCCAAAAACCCCCCCCGGCCAAAAAAAAAAAAAATCGAAAATTTTCCTTTTTCCCTTTTTTCCCCCCCCCCCCCCCCCCTTTTTAAAAAAAAATTTTTTTTTTTTTTTTTTTGTTTAAAAAAATTTAAAACCCCCGGAAGGGGGAAAAAAAACCCCCAAAAAAAGGGTTTTTCCCCCCCCCCCTTTTTTTTCCCCCCGGGGAATTCCCGGCCCCCCCCCAAAAAAAGGGGGGGGGGGAACCCCCCCAAAAACCCTTTCCCCCCCCCCCCCCCCCCCCCCCCCCCCCCTCCCCCTTTTTCCCCCCAAATTTCTTCCCAAAAAATTTTTTAAAAAACCCCCCCCCCCCCCCCCCCCCCTTTTTTTAAAAAGGGGTTTTAAAGGGGAAAAAAAAAAAAAAAAAAAAGGGGTTACCAAAATTTTTAAAAAAAAAAAAAAAAAAAAAAAAAAAAAAAAAAAAAAGGGAAAAAAAAATTTTTTTAAAAAAAACCCTTTTTTAAAAAAAAAAAAAAAGGCCCCAAAAAAAAAGGGGGGAAAACCCGGGGGGTTTGGGGGGTCCAAGGGGGGGCCCCCTTTGGGGGGGGGTTTTCCTTTTTTGGGGGGCCCCCCAAATTGGGATTTTCCCCCGGAAAAAAAAATTTTTTTCCCCCCCCCCCCCCAAAAAAAAAAAAAAAAAAAAAAAACCCCCCAAAAAAAAAAAATTTTTTTTGGTTTTGGGGGGGGGGTTTTGGGTTTTTTTGGGGGGGGGGAGAAGGGGGGAAAAAGGGGGGGGGAAAAGGGGGGGAAAATTTAACTTTTACCCGGGGGGGCCCCCCCCAAAAAAAATTTTTTTTAAAAATTTTTTAAAACCCCAAAAAAAAATTTCAACCCGGGGGGAAAAAAAATTTCCCTTTTTTTTTCCGGGGTTTTTTTTTAAAAAAAAAAAAAAAAGGGGGGAAAGGGAAAAAGGGGAAAAAAGAAAAAAAGGGGGGGGGAAAAAAAAAATTTTTTTTTAAAAAAACCGGGGGGAAAAAAAAAAAAAGGGGGAAAAAAAAAGGGTTTTAAAAAAGGCCCCCCCTTTTTTTTTTTTAAAAAAAAAACCCCCCCCCAAAAAAAACCGGTTTTTTCCCCCCCCCCAACCGGGGGGAAAAAAAAAAAAAGGGAAAAATTAAAGGAAAAAAATTTTTTTTAAAAAAAAAAAAATTTAAAATTTTTTTTTTTCCCCCCGGAAAAACCCCAAAAAAAAAACCCCCCAAAAAAAAATTAAAAAAAAAATTTTTTAAAAAGGGAAAAGGGGTTTAAAAAGGACCCCAAAAAAAAAAATTTCCCCCAAAAAAAAATTAAGGGTTTAAAAAAAAAAAAAAAAAGGGGTTTTTTTTTTTGGGGGAAACAAAGGAAATTTTAAAAAGAAAAAAATTTTAAAAAAAAAAAGGGAAAAAAAGGGAAAAAAAAAAAAAAAAAAGGGGCCCCCTTTTTTTTTTTTTTTAAAAAAAAAACCCCTTTTAAAAAAACCCCCCCCCAAAAAAAGAAAAAACCCCCCAACTTTTTTGGGCCCCCCAAAAAAAAACCCCCCCCCTTTTTTTTTTTTTTTTTTTTTTAAAAAAAAAAATGAAAAAAACCCTTAAGGGGGGGGGGGGGCCGGGGAAAAAAAGGGGTTTAAAAATTTTTCCCCAGGGCCCCAAAAATTTTTGGGGGAAAAAAATGGGTGAAATTTTTTTTAAAAAAAAAAGGGAAAAAAAATTTTTTTTTCCCCCCCAAATTTTTTTGGGGGGGTTTTTTTTTTTTTTTGGGGGGGGAAAAAAAAAAAAAAGGGAAAACCCCGGTTCCCCCCCCCGGGAAAAAAAACCAAATTTTTTTTAAAAAAAAAAAAGGGATGATACTTGAATGATATAACAGTAGCTATTCTCCTGATAGTTTCATTATTCAATTTAAACCAACTTTTTATTCTTATATCTTACTATATTGTTCTATCCCAACATATCATTAATCATATAGTGGACAATTTTCATCTGGTGCTGAAGCATTATGAAATACTGTGAAACTCTACACAATGGAGACAATTTCTTAAATTCTTTTTAAATGTAATTTTCAATGCAAAAATTCACCAACTTTGACATCCATCTACTGAATTTCATTCAGACTCAGTGGCGATATAATGAACTTTTCAAACGCAAATATGCCACTGTAAACTGTCAAAGTCTAAACCTTGATGCCAGTCAAAGAGTAACACATTATATGTATTGCAACTTATTTTCTGCAATTCCTAAAAGCTATGTTCAAACAAAGACAAAGCTTGTCTTTTTTTTTTTTTTTTTTGAACAGCAGATGTCTAAAATATAGTAAATAAGCCAAAGCCGTGATTCTGTTTATCATATCTGCGACCACTTTAGCACCAACTTCTTGTTCCCCACTGGAAGCTTCAGCCACTTGTTCAGCCATTCCTTTCATACTGAAGATGTTTTAAGTACAATTTAAAACCAGGTTAAGTGACGATGATGGTGATTTTTTTTTCCTCCAAATTTTGTTTGTTTGTTTGGTTTTTTTGTGGTTTTTTTTTGGGAGTGGTGGTGGTCATGACTGACCATGGGTTGGTCAGTCGCACTGGTCCAAATAGGTACTTGTCATTCTGCAGTGGTTAAAAATAACATAACATTTGTGAAAAACTGAGAGAAAGGAACGATGGCAGAATGTCCTGATGTCTAATGCTGTGAGGTAGGATTGTTCTACACAGCAGCAGTCAACAGACTGGTATCAATATATTTATCACAGAGAGCACAACAGTTAAACATACCGAAGTTTTGTTCTCTTCAAATGAACCTTTTAGACTTCAACCAAAGTTAAGTCATACCAAATGCTAGAATTACTATGATCTTGTGTTACCATATGAAACCAACCAACTAACACAGACCCACCACTGATCGGGCTCTGTGCCTCCACGTTTAGACGTCTATATGCTGAATAGTTGGGAGGTTGTGGATTCAAATCCCATCAGAAGGGGGATTTTGTTAGCCCTGCCAGCTCCTAGTTATACTCAAATTTATTGAGTGTGCTCTGAACAACAAAAATAAATAAATAACTTTTTGTTTTTAATGAATTCAAAAAAACAAACAAAAAGCATGCTCTGAACTCGAATGGCAACACTGGAACTACATAGTTGAGTTTTTCTCCCTTGATGGAGGACTCTAACAATGCATTGGTCAAATTTCTTGAACATTACTGCAAGAGCCTCACCTCTCTGGCCTGGTTAACCTGGTAGAACTGTTAAAGAAAGGAAGTGTAGAAACACAGCTTGGTCACATAGTCTCAGAACAAAATGGAACTCCTCAGCATCATCTCTGTCATGTTCTACATGAACAAAATTACAAAGGAAGAAAACTGCTACACCTTAAGGTCAGCTCATGTGGTGACTCTGAGCATCATGCCTGTGATGATTTCATGGAGTGGACAATTCATGGAAGTTATTCAATGTACGTCAATAGCAGTCTCTCTCAGAAGAGGCATGTTCACTTAAACAGAGATCCAATGCTAAGTATTTAGTGTACACAGTAGGCAGCTCATCTTCCTACGTTAGCAGTACTCCCATAACTTTTACTAAACTGCCTTTGGACTGTGGGCACTGGAACAGCAACAGAGCAAATACCTGGATACAGTGGTGTACAGGGCAGCTAAACTGGGAATAATGCTACAGAAGGGTCAAACAAAATGAAGTTAAAAAAATCACAATAAGGACCTTACCCTGTTGACCAAAGAGTTGTTAATGTAGCTGAGAGCGGCATCCAACCCCAGCACCTCATTCTGCTCTGTCAGACTCCTCCTCCCTACTGCCGTCTTGGTCTCCACAATCGCCCTGGTCTCTGCCAGAGTCAGGGTGTTTCCCTCGATGGCGTTGCTGTGGTAAATGTGGGCGAAATAGGCCTCCTCTTTGGCGCGGAGCAGGGCAGGATGGCTGGCTGGCACCGTGTAGAACAGCCCCGTTTCTGGTCGATGCGCTTCAGGTGGTTCCGGTCGATCTCCTCCACAGCGGAACTCGTGCGCTGCCGATTCACCTGGGCTCTGCTGTGCGCAGGGTTGACTTCAAGGGCAATCTTGTAGTAGTGATCGGCTTGCAGCACGTCCTTCAAATGTAGCTCCAGGAATTCTCCGTAGGCTGCGAGGATGTCGGCGTGGTCCGGGTCCAACTTCAGCGCCTGCTGGAACACTTTCTGTGCCTTGTCTGTCTGGCCTTTCTGCTGCAGGAGCAGGGCCACGTGCAGGGCAGACATGGTTCTTTCTTCACGTCTGTGCCAACAAAATGAACTCATCTGTCAGTGCTGCACGAATTCTGAGACTAAATCTGCACTTCATCGATCTGACAGTCACTGTAATCACAGAACGACCCCCTGTTAACTGTAGTCATACTGTCAATGACTGCTATCATCTGAAGTTTGTAACACAGCACAAGAAACTACATCAGTCATACAATGATCTCTGGTATGGGTAAAAAACAAGAGCAGACAAACAAATCTACCATCATTATGGCAATAACTTTGCAAAGATTAATACGATGGGAGAGGGGAAAAGGGAAGGAGGAATGAAGGTAGAGTTAAAGTAGAAATAATAAATCCTTCACAGGTAGGATTTAGGTACCACTGAATTTTGTCTTATGAATATAAACATTTGTGTTGCCTTCTATTTTCATCTCAAGGGTGAGACTCATCAGAGAAAGCAACCTAGTTCAGTCATTGGATTTGTCCATCCTATGTTGCACAGGTACATATAATTCTGTGGTATTCTCACCACCATCAGCAAAAAATCAAAATCCAGTGACCTCCCAAAACAACCAGTAAAAGACATATTACAGAAACTGGAAGCAAGTATCACAAAATCTAGCGCAAAACGTGCAACTTACACAAATCAGTATAAAAGTAAAACAATGAATAGAAATTCAGTCTTTAAGACAAAAGTTAGCGTGATTCTGAAAGGATTCTACGGAAATCAAAATGCAGTCTGCGTGTTCATCTACATATCCTCTTAAGCAAGTCAAGCTGCACTGGAATACTGTACCCTGCTTTTCAACATTTTCCTCTGCCAACAATATCATGTTCTTACCTGTGTCCTCAGTCAACAAGATTCTGCAAAATCTGCTGATCTCATTTCAACAAAACTTTGCGGAGAGATGGAAGATGAGCCAAGGGCAAAACCACTTTAGAAATTTTAGAGTGAATCGGTCGGTGGTGACGATCTGGATTAAAGGTCTGATTCAGGATCTGTTCAACCTTCGCTAAAGTATGTGCTCTTCCAAGAACAGTATGGTTGTTTTTTTTCCATTGGTTGGTTGATTTGTCTCAGCAGGATTACCAAATCACAAACGCACTGATGACAATAAAACTTGGTGGAAAGATGGAATATGGTTAAGAATGATACTGAAGGTTGGAGCAGATCTGATCAAGGTAAATCCAGGACACATTCAGTAAAATTATGTAAAAGCTACTTGACTGATTTCATTATTTGATGTGGGCCAAGAATAAATAGACTAAATTTGTGTGTGTGTGTGGGGGGGGGGGGGGGGGGATCCTAATCTAGAATCCATTCGATCTTGACGGAGATCTACACTTTCCTTAGTGCCCTTCCGAGAATTTATCTAAAAGGCTGTTGCTAAGCATATTGACCAGTAGCCCATGACCGTTGGTCAGTTTGAAAACATGTTCTTCTTCTTTCTTAGCTGTCCACCATCAACCAGCTGAAGATTCTGACACTAAAAAAGGGTTTCTGGGGATAACAAAATATATCATATGAAGATGCTGCCTGGATCAACAGCTTGAAGTGGGTGGG
Organism: Conus ventricosus; assembly: GCA_018398815.1. Lineage (NCBI taxonomy): Eukaryota > Metazoa > Mollusca > Gastropoda > Neogastropoda > Conidae > Conus > Conus ventricosus. The sequence goes on along the minus strand of CM031616.1, from coordinate 36,583,527 downwards.
GAAGGGAGGAAAGGCTTGGGCGTCACGTCACCACTAATATGTTCAAGCCTCTAGGCGGGGCACAGGTAGACCCTTCTCCTTAGTGGGTGGGAAGGACAACAGGTGCAGGAGAGGGGTGAGGGGGTACAGAAGAGGGGGTGGGGAAGGGGGATGGGGAAGGGGGAGGGGGAAGGGGGTTATATCCAAGATTTGAAGCCCTCCAGGGAGACTGATGTTACTGCCTCAGCTGGAAGGTCGTTCCATTCTCTCCCAATGCGTGTGAAGAAACCATTCCTCCTATAGTTTCTGTAGTAGGACTCGATGGCATACTGCAGCACGTGGGAGTTATGAGTGTCATAGTGATGGGTGTGGTGAGGAGGAACATGTACAGAGTCAATCATGATGTCTCCATGATGGAATCTGAAGAATGTCGAAGCCGGATCTGACGCCGTCGGTCTTTAAGTAGTGCTCAATGAAGTTGTTCGTACATCCCATTCACGCTGGAAGTCTGATGATAGTGGTTGACTACCCAGCGTGCCGCCCTTCATTGCACCTTTTCAAGCGCTGTTTTGTCCCCTTCCTGGTAGGGGTCCCATACTTGGCAGGCATACTCCAGGGTCGGGCGAACCAGGGTTTTGTCGGCTCTCTCTTTTGTCTTGATGGAGCCTATCTTGAGGTTCTACTTGACAAAGTTAAGGGTCTTGGAGGCTTTGTTGGCGATGTTGCTGATGTGGGGTTCCCATTTGAAATTGGTAGAAAGGGTAACACCCAGATACTTTTCCTCCGTGATGGACTGGAGATTTTGGCAGTGCAGGTGGTAAGCGGTCTTGTGTTTTTTGCCAAAGTGTAGTATGTGGCACTTGTCTGGGTGGAAGGACATGAGCCAATCTGCTCCCATGCTTCCAGTATATCCAGGTCTTCTTGGAGGATGGATTGATCGCTAGCCTTCCTGATAGTCTTGTGGCAGGCAGTGTTGTCTGTGAAGAGTCGCATGGTTGAGGTTGATACATCATGTATCACCGTGGTAAAACCATCTATAATGATCAAAACTGTAAGTTTCATCTCTCTTTAGTAATTGTATTTATCTACACTTGACTGGTAAAAAATTATATTTCACAATGAATGTGGGACTATTGGTCAATATGACAAATATCATCAGAAATCGCAGCTAGATATGGGAGCACAAAAAATTGAAACCGTATGAAAGTAACTGGACTGTTTATTTTTAGTAATACTGATCAAAAACTGCGCAGACAGCCTGTGAGAAGAGGCCTATAAACTGTGCAAGCTGCCCACCACACAAGACAAGACTGAACATTTTCATCTATCTAGTTGATATTCCAAACAGATCTATACGAGTGAACAGCCAGCGACTGTGAAACACTGTTAAGCATAATGATTACAGGTATATACTGGAATTTATATGATTATGTTTGATATCTACTCACCCGGATTAACTGGCAATTTGTGTGTTGCACGAAGTGTAACGGATGTGCCCAGCTGGTGGCAACTTCCAGCTGCTCCATCAACACTTGCACTGTCAGAGCGGCCGCCTCTTGTGGCAGTACCGCACATTGACAACTGCCGGCTGTCATCAGTCAAGTTTGTAAACTCAAAAAGACACGTTATAAGACAAATCACAAGTATTGTTATTAGTAAAACATGTGCAAGAAACTTTGGAGTCATTCCTGGACCCTTCAAAGCAAATAGTAACCATAGAATTGTACTGTGCAGTTACCGGCTGTGTCTATCAAGATGCCATGTTGCCACTTGTATGTTTACGTGATGACGTAGCTTACGTTGTTCGATGACTATATTCAAAGCAGCTGTGTTGTTTACCTGTTTCATGCTGGCATCCGACTGAAAAAGAAAAAAAAATCCATTTTCGCTGCCCATCTTAAAGCGGTTTTGGTGGTGTGTTTTGTGAGATAGGTCCCTTGCCATCATTCCTGGTTTTGTTATTCCAGTTTCGTATGTTAATAATGGTCAACCTGATGACCGCTGAACATTACTGGAAGAAGAAGTTTGTCATATCAACGTAAGCAGGTGTGAACACCATCGAAAATCAGAAATGATAGTGACAGCATTTAGCTAGCTGCTAGGCTTTTAAAAGTTTCATCTTTGACTTTGACTTTGACTTTGACGATACAAGATTCAGGTCCTTTCATAGGACCATGTTCAGGTTCTCGACTAAACTGATTGGCCTGGGTGGTTTGAGGATGGTGCCAATCAGATCACTTACTGAACAATTAAACTAGGCATTCTGGGTCGTACACTGAAGGTAGTGCTGCCCAGTGCTTGTCCAGTCTTCTCTTGAAGGCGTGTACCGATGGCGCTGTTACCACATCATCCGGGAGGCTATTCCAGAGGTTCACAACTCTGTTTGCAAAGTAGTTGCCCCGTACGTTGAGACGATGCCTTGGTTTCTGAAGTTTCAGGGAGTTGCCTCTGATGGATCTCAGCTCATTCGTGGCGACAGGGAAGTCAGGGCGTGACACCTTGTAGAAGCCATGCAGGTACTTGTAGACTTCAATTACGTCTCCCCGCTTTCTCCTGTGTTCCAGACATGGAAGCTTCAGCCGACGTAGCCTTTCGGGGTACGGAAGGTCCTTCAGAGGGCCCAACATTTTGGTCGCCCTCTTCTGGACGTTTTCCACTTCAGCGCAAAGGCCTTTTTGATTTTTCTCGTCCAGCTTCCACACACAGTGACCGTACTCCAGAAGTGGCCTGACTAATCCCTTGAACAGCTGGACAAAAGTAACCGGTGTTAGGTAGTCGAATGTCCTGCGAATGACTCCAACAATGCGGTTTGCCTTTGATGTTGCCTGTGCCACGTGTTGCTTAAAAGAGAGCGCCTTGTCGATGGTCACCCCAAGATCTTTCTCTGCCTGTGTTTCTTTCAGTTTTACTCTAATTGAGTTGCCTCTTTGTCTTTACTGTTCATGAAGTACTCCGTTTCTCTTTCATGGCCTAGTTTCAGGACGCAGCACTTCTCTGGATGGAATTTCAGTTGCCATTTGTCAGACCATTGCATCAGCTCGTCCAAGTCGTTCTGCATGGTTTCATGGTTGTTCGGAACATGTACTCTTGTAAACAACTTCGTGTCGTCGGCGAACATCCTTACTTGGATCTTCAGTAGTGCGCTCAGGGTTTAGTGTTCCTTATTTGTCGTACTCATGTCTTACGTCTTTAAAGTATATCAATTCATCGACAAGATTTTTTAAGGTGTTAATATTTTGTGCTCTTGATGGTGACTGCTAATTTATTCTATAAAGATGCAATTCTTTTAGAAAGTGATTTTTTTCTGTTAGTACGGCTACATTCAATAAACATTTTGTCAGCTCTGTTTCTTGTCACATCAAAACATAGTAATTTCAAGAAGTCAGATACATTCACTTTTTTTTTCTCTAAGATTTGAATAAGGTGACCCCAACTTCTTATTGCCATTAAAGTGGGTAATGTGAAATATTCCAGCCCGTTTCTATAATTATGAGTAACTCTGAATCCCTTACCAGTTTTGTTCCTCATCTTTGCTCCTTGACAGTACAAGCTGACCGCCTTTTTAAGTACAGATGCTACAAAGTATTGCCATGCCCCAGATGTAGTCTCACTAGTCCCTTACACAAGTTCAGAAACGTGTCCCTGTCTTTGAAAGATAAGGTTCTTCTTATAATTCCAAGTAATCTATTTAATTTGTTGACTGAATTATGAATCTGATATCACACTTCAAGTCTTCATCGAACATGATTTCTAAATCTTTCTCATCTATGCATTTTGTAACTGTAGTGTGGATGCCTTCATTTATCATGACAGCCTTTTCTAGAAATTTCCGTCCCTAAATGCTTAGTTTCACATTCAGAAGTATCGGAATAGGAGTTTCGGTTTCCTGACCATTTCAATGGCCAATCCAATTTTTTTTTCATAAAGCTTTTAATCATAGGATATATCATATGTGTTTCTTTGTCTATCAGGCCCCTTTTAATTGGAATAATTTCCCACATCAGCTCAGATACTCTGCCTCTCTCTCCGGTTTTAATTCAACTTGAACGTTTTCATTTTCCCTCCTGATTAATATGTATACATCAGGGCCGGCACTGTGTTCAGGAGTATCATATGTGTTTGGATGCCTGTGTTCTTTATCCAATTATAATCGGTTTCTTTTTAACAGGTGGGTGATGGATGGAGAGGGAGTATGAGATGGCGAATCTGGGCAGTGATACATGTGGATGTGTCCCGAACTTGTGACTGCGAGGTGCGTTTTTTCCCCTGGCGTGTGTGTGTGTGTGTGTGTGTGTGTGTGTGTGTGTTCTGATTTATTTGGCTTGTAATGTGATGTAATATCTTGTTTGTTGAAGACGCTTAGGGCATTCAGTTATCAGACGTATAAACGTAATCCAAAATGATAATAATCTTTACTTCTTTTTTTTCTTTTTTTTGTCAACTGCAGATGTTTTACAGACACCATTTATTGTTTGAGTCATGTCGTTAACGAGTATTGTGAAAGAAAAAACAAACAGGGCTAAGTATTCGATTTACAACACCAGCACTCTCAGACTAAACATCTCCAACTCAAACTAACTGCTCTCTGTTTTTTGGTTGTCTTTTGTTGTTTTGTTTTGTTTTTTAAATAGATTTCTTATCTCAGCCATTAAATGATTTGTTACTCCATGGTATTATTGTTCGATGATCCGTCTCTCATGAGGAAGAAAGTCAAACGCTTCTCTGAAATCAAGTTAAATAGCATTAATGTACCTGCCTTTGTCTAGAATTTTTGTAAAGTCTTCCATCACTTGCAAGTCTGAATGATACAAAATCCGTTCTGGCAGAAGCTATGCTAAAGCTCTTGACAGAGTTTATTCTGAACATATGATCAAGATTAACGTGTCAAATTATTATGTCAAATATTTGCGAGTCTCTGAAATAAAACTGACTGGATCACTCCTTACACATTTTTAAAAAATTTATAACTGTAATATTAGCTTTCTTCCATTTTTGAGATGATTCCCACATCCTTAGCTCGGAAGATCAAAACAGTTGCAAGAATATACGGAAAACCTTGAATCCTGGGAAGGAGGTTGAAAACGTCATTTCACCCATAAAAGTGTAACTTCTTCAGATGACAGGGCGTAGAACCACCCTGAAGAGGGCTTACGCTCTGAACAGACACCAGCTGTAAAGTGTGGCTGAAACAAAATACATTGGCGTCAACTTCTGCACTGCCAACCTGATGCGTAATGCTCTTGTCAAGAACATGATGAACGAGGCCAACAAGACCTTGGGCCTTCGGGGGTGGGGGTGGGGGGTGGGGGTGGGGGGGTGGGTGGGGGGACTTTAAAACCCACCACAGCAGAGCCAAGGAATGAGTGTGCATCACCCTCATTCGACATTTACTGGAATATATATTTTTTTTTGTAGGCCCAGGCTAGGTCCAAAACCTGGATTGACCCATTGAAAAAGTTCAGAGACAGGCTTCAAAAAGGGTATCCCAGGGCTACTGTCAGGCCATTAGATCTTTGCACTATGTCTTGGCACCATGTATCAATCCCACCATGGGCTCTGATTATTGACGCCAGCCACACCCCAACTAATTGCCACCAGAAGAGCCACCATGAGTCTAACTACATTGTTTATGATGTCTCCTTCTAGTGTACCAGATGCAAGGAAGTCCACTTTCTTTCCATGCTCAATGCCTCATTAGAACTGTCCCTGAAGGGCTATCACAGTCAGCACCTTCGCTGGACGCCTTCAATAGGGAAATACACACACCCACACCGGTTTAAAAACTATCAGACTTGCTTCCCCTACCCCTATCCCACATGCATTTTTCTTCATGACAACAAGTATTTTGCACGGTAACAAAAATCACCAACTGCCTTCCACTCCCTCCACACTCTTCTCGCTTTCTCTCGCTTCTACATCTTTCTTACTTTCTTTTACTCTTTCTTTCTTTCTTTCTTTCTTTTTCTCCCATCAGATTGACAGCTGGGTGCCCCCACGTGCACCACAGTTTTCAGATATATGAAGTTTGCTGCCTAATAACATGAAGGAGAAAATCAAAATTTAAAAAAAGGAAACAAAACAATTAGTAACATCAGAACGGAAGGCTATGTCCACATTTACCCATGTAAAGAAGTTAATTTGTTGACAAAAGAAACTAATTCGTTGAACTTCTTTAAGTCAATAGCTTATCTTCTCTTTGTAGTAGTAGTAGTAGTAGTAGTAGTAGTAGTAGTAGTAGTAGCAGTAGTAGTAGTAGTAGTAGTAGTAGTAGGGACTGGCTTCATTAGCCTAGACCTCGCGGTCTACCATGTGTCCCCTCTAAATTTCTTCACTTTTTGGGTCATATGGCATGCTACAATTAATATCTTCATTGCAATCCATCATAGTCATAAAACAATTCTCTAAATTTTGAATCATTATCTAGAAAATTCTTGAAAGTATTAATATCAGGTGCAAATTTAATGGTAGTAGGTATTTCATTCCAGTGGTCAGCAACTCTATAAGAAAATGAAAATTTACGTTGATTAGTGTTACAGTGCTTTATAAAAATCTTTCCTTCAGAGTTTCTAGTACTCGAAGTTTGTGCAACAGAAAAGAATGTCTCAATGTCAATATCATCATAGCCATTAAAGATCTTATAAACTTGAATTAGGTCACCTCTGATCCTTCTTCCCCTCAGCGAGTGCAAATTCAAATATTTCAGTCTTTCACTATATGATAAGTTTTTGCAATGCTTCAGCAATTTGGTAGCTCGTCTTTGAACTTTTTCTAACATTATTGATTGACGCTTTAAAAAAGGGCTCCAAATCACATTAGCATACTCCAAATGTGGCCTGACAAAAGCTTTGTATAATTTCAAAAAAGTATCTTTATCTAAATAAGTAAAACTTCTTTTTATGATACCTAACATCTGGCTAGCTTTATTTACCACTCTCTGTAAGTGAGGATCAAATGACAACCTGCTATCGAAGGTAACACCCAAGTCTTTTTCTTCAGTAAGAGCCTCTACTTGGTGATAAACATCATTCTCCATCATTTTATATTCATTATTTTGATTATTATTTCTGACGTAAATGCACCACACTTGGTCATGTTGAAATACAGATTCCATGACTCAGACCACTCTTGCAGTTTGTAGATATCGTTTTGAATACAAGTACTCTTTGATGTACAATTGTAAATCTTAGTATCATCTGCGAATATTTTACATGGACTAACAAGGTTATCTGGTAGATCATTTATAAAAATAGTGAAAAGAACCGGTCCCAGTATACTTCCTTGAGGGATACCGCTAAGTACATTACATTTCTTTGATTTGGCTGCCCCTACTCTGACTTGTTGAGTTCTATCACTCAGAAAGTTTTTGATCCATTTTGATAAGGTGCCACCAATACCGTATGCTGCCAGCTTTATAAGGAGTCTCTTATGCGGAACCGTATCAAAAGCTTTTCTAAAATCCATGGGGCGGAGGGTGGGGGTAAAGCCGAAAAGAAAAAGATATTTTTTCCGACCATGCAGACCGGTCTGTTGTATAAACAGGCGTGACAGACTAGGCTTACGCGGCTGTTTGTGCATAATTATTTCTTCGGCACGCCAGAAAATTGCAGTCTTCGTGCGCATAAACATGCATGGCTGCTATTTTGATGTGCATGTAAGCGGAAGTTTGGAAACTGTATTTCCTGTTTGTTGAAGAAACCAGCACGTGTGTTCGTTGTTGCGTATATCTCATTATATTATTAAAGCCAAATGATTAGGTGAGTACAATAAAATTCAAACGCTACTACAACCTCGCTCTCAGTTACTATTGCTACGTTGTGCCGATGACGCAGAGTCTTTCTTTCTTTACATTCTCTTTGGAAAAATCGGAACAATTAGATTGTTCGTCTATGTATTTGTCTGACTTTATCAAGTTTAAAAGGCTGTGCCAGTCTTGAATAAAAGTTACTGTGTGTTAGTTTCCTTATGGGAGCAAACATACCCACTTGGGTAAACATGTACTTTAGGGTACGAATTCATGGGGCTGTTTGTACGCACTTTTTCGGGTGTTTTCGGTTCTTGTCGATGCAAAGAGACGTAAGACACCCTCACTGCCCACTTTGACCTGTCCTGCCCCACTTGTGGGTGCAATAATTTATTTCACTTCAAAGTAGGGATATGCATGCACATCCAATGCGCCATTTTAGAACCCCAGTAGGCCTAGTGATGACGTTGTGCCCATGTGATCAGCAACCAACATGGCGCATTGGATGTGCATGCATATCCCTACTTGTGAAGTGAAATAAATTATTTGCACCCACAAGTGGGGCAGGACAGGTCAAGTGGGCAGGTGAGGGTGTCTTACGTCTCTTTAGCATCGACAAGACCGAAAACACCCGAAAAAGTGCGTACAAACGCCCCATGAATTTCGTACCCTAAAGTACATGTTTACCCCACTTGTTTACTGTTTATTCTCATTGGATAAATTTAGTTCAAACTTCATAAAAGAGCCAACTGGTACTTCTTCTTCCGAGGTAGAGCCGGCCGTTAGGCGTAGAGGCTCTGCGATGTGTCGTCGCTTTGCTTGTCTCAGACTTAGTTGGCTTGATGAACTGATTTAAAACTATATACATGGGTTGATGGGAGGGTTCAGGGAGAGACTGGGGATGGCTGCAGGTACTGGGGACTGCAGCTCAGGCGGATCCCGAACGCCTCCAGTGTAGGTGCTGATGTGGTGGTGGTTGGTAACTGGTTCCACTCCCTGATGGTGCGGGGGAAAAAAGGAGTGGTACAGAACTGGATGGGTTACCCACTCCTGGTGAATCTTCTGTGTGCCTCAAGTCCGTTTGTCTGAAGGGCGGTAGAATGTGGTGGGGTTGAGGTCTACCAGCCCATTGTGGATGCGGTAGAGCATCAAAAGCCTATTATGGTACCGACGCTCTTCGAGGCTGTCCCACTTGAGGTGTTTAAGCAGCCGTGTAACTGCGCCTGATGTCCTGTCAAGGAAATTGTTGCAGGCGTATCTTGCTGCTCTCCTCTGAACTTCTCCAGGAGTTGGGTATCTTGCTGTAAATTTGGATCCCATACGGTGGAGCTGTATTCCAGTGTAGGCCTGACCATGGTGGTATATGTGGCAGCTCTGATCTCTTGGGTGCAGTGGGTAACTACTGAACTAGGCAAAATCCCGATTTCTGCACACACACACACACACACACACACACACACACACACACACCTTTGTTTGTTGTTGTTGTTTTTTCTTTTTTTTTTTCTTTTTTTGGGGGGGGGGGGGTGTGTGTGTGAATTCTAAATTTAAGAATTAGAGCCCTCATCCACTCATCCCACCCCAGTTCCCTCTTCTCTCCCTTCCCTTCTTCCCTTAATATTCCTTCTTTCTACACAGAAGATTCTCCATTTGATAACATGCAGAGATAGGAGGGGGGCGGGGGGCTTTGAAAATAAAGTAAGATTTTGCCATTTCTCCAGTTTTTCCGTCTTTGATGCTCACTCTCTTCCACCACCCTTCACCCCACCCCCTACCCCCACCCCCACCTCTCCTACTAATGACCAAATCTCCAGATGTACAGATTCAACAAATGTTGTGAAAGTGAGTTCAGTTGAGAAAGGACTCAGAATTGAGAGAGACATTGCAAGAGGCTCTGTCAATTTAATCATTTCCACTTTGTCAGTTTTAAGGAAATAGGCCCCAGGAAAGATAAAAAGGAGATTGGGGGGGGGGGGGGGGGGGGGGGGGGGGGGGAAGGTGTGGAGAGGAGTTCCTAGATGTTAATGTTATTGATTATCTCTAGAGGTTGTTGAACCAGACTGGCAAAGGCATCAATGCTTTGACTTGGATATAGAGAGTACTTTTGGTCATGGTTGAGTCATAATCATGATAATGGTGAGGGTTTCAGTTTGAAAGGCGGTGTTTGGTACTGACTTCACAAGGGCACGTTTTATCAAACTGATTAAGGTGTGTGGTTGGCTATATTTTTTTAACTTTGGTGAGTAATCATGTTGTTCATGATAAAGGTGTTACAATTTAAGTAAGCCAGTGCACCTTCAAGCAAAAGCAGCTGTTCTGCATTGAACACTTCTGTTATTTTGTCTTGAAACATCATTTTGTGTTCAAGTCCTGCCCTGCATCTTGTCTCCAGGATAGGATGAGATCTGTGGTATTAACTGACACTAATTGTCAAGTTGTTGCTAATTTCTTTTTTAACTCAGGAAGCTTAGGATCTTTTGGCTTTTTAAGCAGATGTGGAATTGGTCCAGCTTAGTCATTTGGTAAGCATGACAAGCTGTTTGCATTTATTCAAGGATGTTGTTGTAATTTATCTTTTTAACTCAGAAGCTTAGGATCTTTTGGCTTTTAAGCGTAAGTGGAAATTGGTCCAGCTTAGTCATGTTGTAATAGTTACAAGTTTTTGCAATTTATTCAAGGATGTTGTAATGTTTAAGAACTGTTACTATTTTCTTGTACTAAATCAACTTCCAGTGTAGCCCTTGGCGCCAGATTTAAACTTTAAACCCCATCCAGCTGTATAAGTACTAAACAGTTTAAAGCATAACTAGCGGTTAAGAAGTTGTGTTGCTTGAGTACTTTTATAATCACACAGCGTGGGCTTTGACTACAGATTAAAGTTTAAAACACCGAAATTGTTTGTCCATGCCGTGTGGTGGTGTGTAGTGCTGTACATATAAGGGATTCAATTGATGTTGCTAAGACCTTTCGATTACTTTTATAAAACAGCTGTCCATCCTTTACTGAACATTGCTTTTCTACACACTGCCTTGATGAGAGTGTCATGACTTATCAGTGCTATGGGTTCTGTGGTTTAGCAATTTATCCTTCTTCATATATGCAGGTTAGTACAGAGCCTATTCCATCAAGGAGTCTCAAGAGGTTGCCGGTACATACAATGCAGGCTGCCAAACCCATACTGATAGCCTCATATCGAAAGCTCTTTGAAGTAGAGTCCCCCATGACCCACATAATCAGAAGTGTATATAGTTCAAATTAGCAACTAGTTAAGCTTTCCCTTTTGATGCACTTACACAAACATCGGTCTGAATGTACCAATTGGGTATTTGAAATATTTATCACAATATTCTGAAGAAAATGTCAAATAATTCAAGAGATAATAATGATTTTTATTGTCATTGGTCGACAACTTTGATTATCTTTCTTTGACAAGATAGCAAAGGAGTTGTTCCTATCATAGTGTTCATGATTATGTGTGAAAAACTCTTTTCAGATAAGCAAAAAGATGACAGCCGAAGCTCGCCTTGAACAGCTCAAAGCAGACATTGCACGGAGAAAACTTCAAAGACAGCAGGAACAAGGAACCCAGAAGCAGAGAAAGTGAAAACTGATGCAAGTGTATTTCACAACAAAGAAGAGTATAGTAGGAGAGATCGACAGCACCACAAAGCACAGAAACAGGAAAAGCCCACGTCTAAACAAGTACATAGTGACAAGAGTGATGATGACTTCGAGAAAAATAACAATCGAAAAGAGAAACTCCAGCACAGACTACGGACAGGTGATGTGTCAGAAACCAGGACAGTAGAAAATGACTCAAGTCATGATGAACTTCATAAAGATATTAATAAAGAGGGGACAAAAACGAGGAGAAGAACCAAAAAGCAAAAACTTTCTGCCCAAGAACTAAACAACACGTTGAATGGCGTTGACAAGGGTAGGAGTAGACAAGAGAGAACAAAAGGCAAAGGTAAAACCAACCAGCCAGGAAAGGATTCAAGCAAAGCAGCAAATTCACCTGATTCATGCCATGAGGAAGACGGGGATGAAAGTAAGAGCAGAAGTGGTTCTGATTTGAAGGAACACAAAGCTGAGAGTAAAGAGAATGCCTGCGATGGTGCAGAGAGCAACACAGGAAAGGAATCGGACCCTAACGTCATCGGGGGATTCTCCATATGGGGAACTTCACTCATGAGCCTGTTAAACCAGTAAGTAAAAAGCGCTGTGCATTTGGTTGTTGTTGATTCTAAATTTATTTTCATTTCTTAAAACATGTTTATCTATATATTCAATCAAAGCACACCGATGAATTATTGCCAGATACGGATACATATTTCTGTGAAAATGAATTACCATGCGTACTGTAAGATGCACATGAACATAGCAAAGTTTGGGGCAAAACTACTGTCATATCTTTTCCATCATGATAGTCCCTTTGCCAACCCTCATTCTCCCCCAATTCCATGGCCTTTTAGACAAGAAATGTTCACATTTATGACATTCAGAAAGTTATTCCTGTGACCTATTCATATAAATTTGGAAACAGGTGCGTTATGGTGTAAGACTGCAATATTGTTCACGAACATAGTTCTTCAACTCTTCCCATTTCATGTATCATGTATACAGTAGTTCACCTGACAATAGATTTATGTAAATTTCAGTTTAATAAATTTTGGTTAGCATGAGTGGATCAATTCAGCAGCTTTTGTGAATAAGCTACCCAGAATTTGACCAGCCCCAAAGTAAAGTTTTGGTGTTGCCAATTTCAAGTGAAAACATTTTGAACTGTTTTACAGCACACATACATATTGATAAATTTGTTGTACAGCACACATACTTTATATTGATAAATTTGTTGATCTTACAAAAGGAAATTACTTTTTCATTGACTCTTGTTCATTTGATCAATTACGTTGTAAAATACAAAATATCATCATTCATTGGTTAAATCATACTTGCCTGTATATTCATTATGTTTAGTATATTTATGTATTATTGTATATACATCAATAAATTTGTAAATTTTACATAAGGAAATGACGGTTATTCATTTGATTGCCTTGTGCAGTGTGAAACATGTACTTCTGGATCCCAATTTGGTTAGATTAGGAACAGCCCTTGTGCGCCAGTGTAGCCAGCATCTGGAGAGGATCGGGCTTCCAGATCAAAGTCCTCTTCACAGAGGTTGGAGCATCAGCCCATGATCTCATGAAACATTACTGTCATTTGACGAAAACTGTAGAAGAAAAAAAAGTCTGTTACGAAAAAATGTTTGTCGTACTTGCTCGCTTTATATCTAAATGAGTACATGTTTCACCCTTAGATCGTGATTTTTTTTTCCCTACTCTTTTTGTCTTCTCTTGAATGTCATTTTGGGTAGTGAGCCCCATTATCCCTACCTCGGCGTAATCTGCTCCTGCATTTGTACAGAATGCTGCTGCTTTTTTTTTTTTTTTTTTGCCTTGATCCGCAGCTATTTTTGTATTCCGACAGGTAAAAACGGAAGCTTCTGATTGGCTAGCTAATCCTACCATCATTGGTGGTGGCTTGAAAAAGCGAAGGTTGGAATCAACTGACAAGGAAGAGGTGGAAGATGAGGCTGTGATGAAGATTTTAGATAATGACCTGAAACAGAATCTTTTGGCAAATGGAATTCAGAGCTTCTTCCCAGGTCTGTATATTTTCTAAATGCATTTAGAAAAAGAACCCAAAAAATCTTATCTATCTGATCTTAATCTATCAGTCTGTCTACCTTTCTATCTATCTATCTATCTATCTATCTATCTATCTGTGTATCTCTATCTATCTGTCTATCTATCTATCTATCTATCTATCTGTGTATCTATCTATCTGTATCACGGCGGCGCCGCTACACTCAGAGCCACTGCATTTAGTCCGCTCAACGCTTTGCCTTTTGACTCTGGCGAGGCCGAAGCGAGTCAGCCACCGCACGGCCAGACGCTGTGTGTGTTTGGACGCTTCGAGACTGGTGCAACATCTTTAAGTTATATTTACTGTACAGAGGTTTTTTAACTATAATTTCTGTATGAAAGCAATGGCGCAGTGAGTACTTGAGAGTGTGACAAAAGCTGGCATTTCAGTCTTCTCTGTGAGTACCATAATTAAGTTCGTGTTTAAAACTTTCTGACAGAACTTTGTGACCGGCTGTGCTGCGCGCGCCGTGGCCTGGTAAGCCGAAGCAAAGACGGGGAGGTGGAGGGCGCGCGAACTGGCGCATGGCGCGCAAACTATCTTTGGCCGAAGTGGGCCGGCCAGGCGTTGGCAAACATCTTTGTGAATGAAAAGTTAGTTAGCATTTGTAAAGGGGCCGTATTTACACCGTTGTATATATACATATTTCTTCATTGTTGCTACATTTTATATGTACTATGGTTGCATGTAGAGCAATGTAGGCCTAATTAAAGGGAAACGTTTGAGGATAACATATTTACTACAAGCAAAATAATACTACTGATAACAGTAATGGTAGTAGGCATAACAATAATAAGTGAATAATTATTATAATTAAATATATACTTCATTTCCAATCACTACTACTATTTCTATCGGCAAATTCAAATTAAAGTGTATTGTTGGAAGTACCATTAGGGTGCTTTGTGTGTGTGTGTGTGTGTGTGTGTGTGTGTGTGTGTGTGTGTGTGTGTGGTGTGTGCGTGTGTGTGTGTGAGTGTGTGTGTGTGTGCGTGTGTGTGTGCGTGCGTGTGTGCGTGCGTGCGTGCGTGCGTGCGTGGTGTGTGTGTGTGTGTGTGTGTGTGTGTGTGTGGTGTGTGTGTGTGTGTGTGTGTGTGTGTGTATTTCCGTCAGTTTTTTCCAGATCCGGAACTTCAAGTAGGGAAATCTCCATTCCAGCTGTTAAAGAGGCCAAATTTCTGGGAGTCATTTTTGACCAAAAACTTAACTTTCTCAGCCATATTAAAAACCTCAAAACTGCTTGCCAAAAGGCACTGAATATTCTGCGGGTCGTAGCACACACCGACTGGGGCGCTGATAAGAAAACTTTGTTGCACCTCTACAGAGCCCTGGTCCGTTCCAAACTGGACTACGGTTGTGCTGTGTACGGCTCCGCAAGATCATCTTACCTCAAACTCTTGGACCCTATCCACCATCAAGGGCTTCGTCTCTGTCTTGGAGCGTTCCGCACCACCCTGTGTACAGCCTGTACGCAGAGGCGGGTGAACCTTCACTGTCCAATCGCAGGCTGAAACTGTCTCTGAATTATTATATCCGACTGTTTTCAGAACCGCAGAATCCTGCCTATGACTGTGTCTTTGACCCTCCGTTCCAAAGTAAGTTTGAAACAAACCCTAAATGTATTCCGCCGTTTGGGCTTCGTATGCAGCCTCGCGTGCGGAATGCAGGTATAGACCTGGGAGTAGTTTCCGATTTTTCCAAGTTTCCGGATCAACCTCCATGGACCTTTTTCACACCAGAGATTC
>CM031616.1:36448350-36563350 GCA_018398815.1 Conus ventricosus | reverse complement strand
TGCAGAAAATGATAAATCTTTCATCCTCCTCCTCTCCTTCAGTCCTTGTCTCTGTTGTTGTTGTTTTTTTACTGAGTGAGAGGCTATTCTTGATGACTATCTGAAATTCAAGAGCTGAAATTGTTCTTTTTCATAATCTATCAATGTTCGAAAAAAATTTCTTAAAAATTTTTCATGACAGCTTATCATCATTTTGTTACATTTTTGGCACAGACAAATCAATCTGACAAATAACTGGTTTCATTGAGTCCATCAGTATCTTTTCTATATCTGTGTGTTTTCATTAAATGGATATGTGTGGATTATGTATTAAGGTTTGACCAGCGTGTTGGGCTAAAGCACAGGTCAGACATCTGCTAAGTCGTAGCCACGAGACCCTCTTCTTAAATGCTCTCATCTTAATTATTAAATTCATTTATCCAACCAGCCGCCATGGCGAAGTGGTTAGCGTCGCGGACTCCCGGCTGGGAGGTCGTGGGTTCGAATCCCATCAGAGTCATGTGGGTTTTTCTGCCCCGACCGGCTCCTACCCAGAGTTGAGTTTGCTGCGGACTCAACTGGGAAGACTGGGACCACACAGTCGAGTTTCATCCACTTAATGGATGCGTTTCTAAGAGTGTTGCTCAAATTTCCTGACCACACTGCAGGTGCCTGTATCTCTCGGGCCTGGTTGACACCGGGATATATTATGAAAGGAAGCGTAGAGTACAGCCTGTCATGTAGTCTCAGACCGAAATGGAAATCCGCATCATCATCTTAATCATCCTCATTCTCATCGATCAGCATTAAAAAAAAATTTTAAAATAAAAATGTCTCAATTCTGTGGCCCTTCATGCCCTGCTCTCATGGTGACCTCAATTTCGATGTCCTCTCCACGTCTGTGGCCTTGGTTTGGTTCCGTCGGGGTCACGGTATCGGCGAGTCCATGGGGGCTGTCGTTGGGACGGACGTGGTGGCGCCCTCCGGAGGGAGAGCTCACTCACGCCGGCTCTGCGACTAAGCAATTATTGTCGTCAGTAGGGGGCTTAGTAGGTGGTGTCCTGCGTATGTATGATCAGAACAGGCGCCACTGAACACCACTGAAGTGACTCGGCAGCAGTGCAGTGTCTCCTTCGGTTGGTTGCCTCTTGACGACTTGACATTGACTGCTTCCTGTGGATTGCCGGTGCCGGGGCTGACCGGGCTGTGGCTGTGGACGGGGTGTCAGAATGAGCGGCGTGGGTGCACTGCCTCTGAGGTGGCGCAGAGGTTGGGACAGCAAAAAAAAAAAAAATTCATTTATCCATCAGCTTAAGTCATGTGCAGTGTGGTCTCAAAACTTAGCGAATATGTTGTAGCATATATGGACTAGTCAGCACGCAGTGATGCCTCCTCTATGAAACTGAAACTGAAACTCTGTGTGTGTGTATCAGAATATGTGTTGAAGAAAACATGAGTTTGCATGGCCGCGATATGTTTGTGTGCATGTGTATATTGTTGCTGTAAATGGGTTTCAGTCAGTCAGTATCTGTTCTGTCTTTATACTTTTTTTTTTTTACATAGATGGATGTGGATTGTGTGTGCCTGAAGTATGTGTTAAATAGAATGTTTGCTTGCATGTGTGTGAGGTGGTGTGTGTGTGTGTATGTGTGTGTGTGTGTGTGAGTGTGTGTGTGTGTGTGTGTGTGTGTTTAAGGAATGTGTATGGTCTGGCTAAATATTAAGTGTTTCAGATAAGTGTATGTGTTTGTGCACTGTATGTCTGTATTAAAGGTGTTGGTGTGCTTTGTTTTGTGCTGTCACAGTGCCTCAAACAGCGGTGGGAACCCACGTGTCTGCAGTGGTGGTGTTACCTGTGCGGGACCTAGCAGAACAAGTGTACAGTGTGTTTTGCCAGTACTGCCAGGGTACGTCACTGAAGGTAGGTCAAGTTGGAAGTTTGCTCTGGTGTTCAGTTGAATTTCAGTTGCTGTTATCTTGTTCTTTATTTCATACTGTCGGTCTCTCTGACACTTCTTATGCTTGGATTTTGTGGCAGTTAATAACACTAGGTTCCAGTTGGATTCTTTTTTCTTCTTTTTTTTTTTTTAAAGAGAGGAGAGAAAGAGAACGATGCAGTTTTTATACAGCAAAATACTCTTCTGCGTGTGTGTGTGTGTGTTGTTGTTGTTCTTCAATTTAACGTCTTCCCACTTAACGTGATTACAGACAGTGTGTGTGTGTGTGTGTGTGTGTGTGTGTGTGTGTGTGAGTGTGTGTGTGTGTGTGTGTGTGTGTGTGTGTGTGTGTGTGTGTGTGTGTGTGTGTGTGTGCGTGCGTGCGTGCGTGCGTGCGTGCGTGCGTGCGTGGTGTGAGTGAGAGAGAGAGAGAGAGAGAGTGTGTGTGTGTGTGTGTGTGTGTGTGTGTGTGCGCATGTGTGTGTGTGTGTGTGTGTGTGTGTGTGTGTGTGTGTGTGTAATTTGTTTTTGTATATGAGGGGTTATTGAAAGTTAAAGATAAATTCCTACTGGACTACGTAATAAATGTGGGCATAACGAACAAAGAAAAGCATAATTATTTAATATTTTAGGTAATGTCAGTGGTGTCGATCTATCATTTGAAATATTAGTACCAGCCTTGTGCACTGTATTCTTTGCTCTTGGACAATCTAGTAATAGGTGACTTACACTAAGAATTTCCCCACATACGCATTTAACATTTTTGCTGTATTTGGTTCGAAGTGAATTCAAGCGCATCCTATGAATTAAGGATGCTACCTCTCTAGATATCGGACTTTCGAATTTGTCTAATTGCGTCTTGGGGTGAATGTCAGGATTTGGTCGTACACAGTTTTGATAATATTGACTATCTGTGTCTTTCAATAACCTTTTGAAACTGTTAAGAGATGCTTTATTAATCAAGGTATAACATTCTGATAGATCTAGCGGAATGTTAAGTGCAGTCGTGCCTTCAATATTTCGAGCTGCTCTCCGAGCAGCTTGATCAACTTTCTCATTTGTTGAGATTCCACAATGTGAGGGCACCCAACAGAACGTCACATTTATTCTTTTCATCGATAGGAGATGTGTCACGTAATTAATTTCTGTAATAGTCTTGCAACGAATTTTTGAATTTAAAGACTGTAAGGCAGAAAGAGCTGACTTTGAGTCACTGCACAGTAAAAGTGGACAATTTTCTATGGAAGAATTTAAAACATGCTTCAGGAACATCAGAATAGCAACTAATTCTGCAGTAAAAATTGACAAGTGTATGCCAAGATGATATAATTTCTCTACTTTTAATTTTGGTATTATAAAAGCTGCTCCTGTTCTATGGTCATCTAACACTGAGCCATCTGTAAAAATTTGGAGATGGTCCTTATATCGATTTTCCAAATGAGAATTTACATAATATTTTAAGAGATATGGTGGATCGTTTTTGTTCAGTTCAGTATAGTTTGTGTCATAGTTTGCTTTGGTTTGTTTCCATTTGGGAATGGGTGGAATGGATGAGTTGACAGCTATTTTACTTTGGTTAATGTTGTTTTTTTTTAAGAAGAGTAGATGTGTATGACTGAATAGATTTAGCTGATTTTATGTCTTTTGCTCTTTTAGCAAAATCTGTCTCTGAATTGAGAGATACTTCATTTGTACAGAAACTTTTCTGTGAAAGGTTCTTTAAAACAAATTTAGAAGCGGACACTTTTCGAAATTCATTCAAAGGTAAGATTCCAATTTCATTATAAGTCCCAATGTTACATGCATGTGTGGGAACTCCAAGAGCAAGTTTATATGCTTTGCAGTCTACCTTTGTAACTTATTAAGTAGATGTTGTGGAGCACTAAAGAAACTTCTTGAGCATAAATCAATCTAGAGCGCACAAGAGCCGAAGATAGAAGTGTTAAACTCTGTTTATCTTGTCCCCATTTTTGTTTACTTATGATCTTTAGAAAGTTTAAACTTTTTCTTGCTTTATTCAAAATATATTCAATATACATGTTGGTTCCATGAGAGTTTTGATGTTAAACATACTCCTAGGAATTTAACAGATTTGACGTATTGTAAGACTGACCCATTCAGGGTAAATTGTGGAAGTTTCTGTGGGTCACATCCAGAGTTAAAAAGCATTAGATTTGTTTTTTCTGCGAGAGTGTCAATCCATTTTCATGTAAGAAACTACTGATTTTGTTTCATTCATGTTGATATTTGATCTTTATGTAATTTAAGAATCTTAATGGGGTTTTTCTTTTCATAGTGACTTTCATCCACAGACATATGTCGTCAGCAAATTGTACTAAAACTATGTCTTTGGATAAGCCTTTTGTTATATCTGCAATTAGGATATTAAATAAAATTGGAGATAATACTGATCCTTGTGGAAGACCATTTCCAGTGTTCTAGTGTTGGAATATGTATGCTCTATTCTTGTTTGAATAATTCTACTTTTAAGGAAAGCTTTGACATAGTTATACATGGTTCCATTTACTCCAATAGTTTTAAGTTTTATACAAAAGTCGTTCATGCCATACTTGTTCGTACGCTTTCCTTATGTCAAAGAACGTTGCCAGGATGTTTTTTCGTCTTGCGAACTGTTGTTTAACATGTGTTGTGAGTTTTACTAGATGTTCTGTTGCTGATCTGCCTTTCTGAAAACCAGCTTGATTTATAGGGATAATTTGATGTTTGTTAAAAGTAAAGTAATCTGTTTAGGACAATTCTTTCCATTAGTTTACATGCGTGCAACGTCAGGGCAATTGGGCGGTAGCTGTTTATGTTACTTCGAGGTTTTCCTTGTTTATGTATAGGAACTATGGTAGAACGCTTCCATAATGAGGGCAAATTGCCGTCTTCCCAGCATTTTTGAATGAATACTGAGATAAAGCGTTTTACATTAGGTGGGACATGACGTAACATTTCATTAGAGATACCGTCTAAACCCACTGATGTTTTTTGGTGCCCAGATTAGCAAGACATTCTTCTACTTCTTGAATTGTTATGGGAGCATTCAGATAGTGGTTTATTACAGGGTCTGGATCGTTGTAGACGAACTTTCCTTCTTCTTGCTCTCTGTGCAGTCTATTTTCTGTTGATAAACTATCTATACTGCCATTTTTGGCGAATATGTCAACAAAAGCTTCGGCCTTTTCTAGATTACAAGGGAAATCAGAGTTTGGGAGCTTGACAGGACATTTTGGCAAGTTTACTCCATCTTTCATTGTTCTTAACTTTTCCCATACTTTTTGGGCATTTTTATGATTTGATATTTCATTCTTACAAAAGTTAAACCAATATTGCTGTTTTGCTTGTGCTGTGATGTGATTAAAATGATTTTTTGCTCTTTTTTTCTCAGAAGCTTTTGAGCGCGCTCTTCTCCTTTGCTTCGTAAATATTCTCTCAGTTTGATGTTTTTCTCCTTTTTCCCTTTTTCACATGTCTCATTCCACCAGGCATTACCTGCGCGCTTTTTTGAACTTGATTTGACAGGTTTTATCATAGGTATTGATTGATTCGCAGCAGATAGCATAGCATTCTGAAACTGATCGTATAGGTCATCAATAGATTGAGTATCAAGTTCTTTTGTGTCAACATAGAATGTTTTTAGTGATTCTGTAAATTTACCCCAGTTAGCTAGTTTATAATTATATTTTGGGACTTTTTCCATTGTTAAATCTGTTGGTTCAGGCCTAGAAGTTTCAAAGGTAGTAATGATAGCAATATGATCACTATTGAGTGTGTCATCGAGGGTTTGCCAATCACAGAGTGGCGCTAGATCTGGAGATACTAAAGTTAGATCTATTGCACTTGGCTTGTGCTTTGGGTTGTCAGGAATTCGTGTTATTCTCCCGTCATTCAAAAGATATAAGGACGAGTCGACTAGATTTTCTATAAAACGGTAACTAGTAATCGACTGACAATTCTTTCCCAAAACGGGGAATGAGCATTAAAATCTCCAGTTATAAGATATCTATTGCTTTTATCTGGTCTTGTATGTAATCATGGGTCGTAGGGTCCTTTGAAGTCCTTTAAAGTCCTTATATTTAGAATTTTTCAGAAAAGGCCTTTAAAGTACTTTAATTTGACCAAGAGGTCCTTTAATATTTTGTCAAGGGCCTTTAAAATGCAATTTGGTCAGTTAATGTCTTTTAATTTTGCGATACAAAAGAATACTTTCGGTTGCGGAAAAGAACTTCAGGTATGAAATCAAAAGATCGGCATTTCTGTCGGGTCGCGCAAGCAGACGAGGCTTCTCACAGCCAGTTTCCTCGCAAGTCTCGCGTTCGAGATTTGACGATACTTCCAGGCGCCATCTTGCATCGTTCACACGTGTTTACCTGCTGAAAATTTTAAGCCCAGTTTTTCGTCCACAGTGCCGGGCAAATGTTCTTTTCAAGATCAATGGCTGAGAGACAAGGATTACAAGGACTGGTTGCAGAAAGTTCTGAGCGACAAACATGTAGCGCGCTGTGCGTTTTGCGATTGCTCCGTAAACATCGCCTCAATGGGAGAATCCATGCTAAAGCAACACGCAAAAAGTGTGAAGCATCAGAAGAGAGAGAAACAACATCAAAGTGACAGTAGATGCAGTGTTGCTGATTTTTTCGCTGTTGGTTCAACGCAGAGACCTCTGGCAGGAGGATTGGAACACACAGACGAGTAACAAACTCTTTCAGATCCGTCCAAACCTTAAGGACTTCCTCCCATCTACGTCGGGTGGTCGTAAAGAGGAAACGGTTCTGTGCCGGCTGCACACGGCCATTCGTATTTTACCCATTCTTATCTTTTAAAGAGTGAAGAAGCTCCGTGGTGCATTCCATGTCATGCACCACTCACAATGAAACATGTTCTTTTAGAGTGTTGGGACTTGCACGATGTGAGACACAAACATTTTACAGCGGAGTCCATGAAGATCCTGTTCAGGGATGTCCCGCCAGACGTGATCCTTGAGTTTTTGAGAGAGATTAACATTTTTCATCTGATTTAAGATTTTACGGAAGAAAGATTTTTAACGAAGTTTCTGGTACGTTTCTAGACGATGTCATTTACTGAGATGTATGAAAGGTTGTTGTTTTTTTTTTTTGTTTTTTTCCAAATGACTGGTGAGTTGATTTTAACGTGGTGACAGCCCTGATGTGGCCCTTTGCGGTCGGCTGGGCTATAAGCAACATTATCTTATCTTATCTGGTGGAAGGGTGAGGGATAGGACAACAGATAAGGGGAAGGGGGAAACTGAAAAGGATAGCTGGTGGATCCAGAATATGTAGTGGCTGTGACTACTGACAGTTGAGCTCCAAAACTATGACTTGGGTCGCCTTGACCACTGAAAGGTGAAGTGAGGGGTAAACGGGTCTGGTGGTGTGAGTGTGCGTGGGTGCTTGCATGAATGTGTGTGTGAGGAAGAGATCCACACCCTCAAGAGAAAGACAGCCACTGGAAAGGATGCCAAACAGTTGCTGTTTGAAGCTGATGCACTATGCCTCAAAGCCCAGCAGCAAAGCAGCTTGAGGCTCTTAGGACAAGCCAATGAACTGTGTAGTTCTTCCAAAAATAAACAAGAAACTGACCCTCTTAGAGAAGGAACTTGTCAACAAACAAGAAGAGCTGAAGCAAATGTGAAAAACGCAGACAGTAGAAGATATTTCGGTTGGTCCTGTTTTATTTTGGTAGGGTCCTTTCATTGGTCCTTTAAAGTCCTTTTTTTGGTTCATAAAGGATACCTGGGATGCATGTGTAATGATCGTAACCATTCAGAATTAAACTCGTTAGGTCCCGTGGTAGATAGATTGACACAACAGTTAACACGATGTTAGTATTGACCTGAATCCTGACTGCGCAGGAATAGGAATCAGGTGTGTCTGGTGGAACGGGACTTGCGCAGGGGGTGTAGTTCTCTCCTTCCTTGATGTAAATGGCTACGTTGATTTTTTCATCTGTGTTCCCCTGTTGAACAATTGGGGGAAAATAATAACCAGCAAGTTTAGGTAATTTGTTTCTATGTGTGTTTAGGGATTGTAAGGCCAATACATTGTAGTTTTCTTCTGCAAGCTTTTGTATTAATTGGTCAAGGGAGGTTATAATAGATCGACAGTTCCACTGAAATACCTTAAAGGATCCGTATTTTAACATTAGAAAATTTCACATATCAACAGAACTTATTTGTAAGCTAGTGCAAACAATATTGAGATATAGTAAATAACAATAATATATCAATGAATGACTGTGTCAATGGAAAATGAATGATGATTTTATACTGCAGTTCAAATATTAACGAGAGTTGCGTTCTAGTCACAAGTGGTGCTGGTGTTTTGCAAAGTTCCACTTTCACCAGTCGCCCAGCACGCTGAACCTGTTGCTCCAGGGGCCCAGGTTGTAGAGCAGAGGATCCGGGTAGGGCTGGTAGTACCAGGATGGCTGGTACCGTGATCGTCCGTTCTTCCTGGTCGGCTCCACAGCAGGTCTCTCACGTGACGCCCGATGTTCCTAGCCAAGACGCTGGCACCACTGTTGGTGGGGTGGAGGCCGTCACGGAGATGCCAGGAGCTCGTGCGCAGGTTATTATGGCTGATCAGGCTGATGTCGCTGTCTTCATTTAGCTCTGATGTCAGGAGGGCGTTGAACAGATCACTCTTGATGTTCAGTTGAGTATCTGTGACTGGAGCTATTTTGCTGACGATTATTTTGAGACCAGGATTTTCTTTCTTAATGCCTCTGATACACTGCACCAGATCTTTACTGCAGTCCGTGGGAGATGTTGACTTTAAAAACAATCACTCCGCAGTGAATCAGTAGCGCGTCGTGTTTTTCATATGCTGATTTAAATGTTTGTTGTATATCCTTGATTTTGAACGTTTTCCGAGATTCTGCTTGAAATCCAAAGGAATCTCCAAGTCTCTTGTCAATGACTTTGCTTGTCACGGAATCGTGTATGAAAAGCAGACTTGGCAGACCAGACTCAGTTCTTTCGTCATTTTTTTTTCCTATAGGAGCAGAATCCTGACGTTTTGCTGTCTCCTTGACGTAATGTTTTTTTGCGTCACTTCGTCGCTTTTGCTGTGTTCTATTTGTCATTGTATGGTCGTTTCCTTTGACTTGAGGCTTGTTTGTCGGTCTTTTTTGTTGAAGGCCACCCTTCTGCTGCTCCGCGGGCGATGGTACTGGCTCCGAGCTGACTGCTTCAGCATATGATGTATAAACTGGCTGTTCGGCAGTGTGTGTGTGTGTGTGTGTGTGTGTGTGTGTGTGTGTGTGTGTGTGTGTGTGTGTGTGTGTGTGTCAGTGAAAGTATGTGGGTGTGCCTGTGAGTTACGTTTTCATCCATTCTGAACTTGTAGTCATCACATCACTGTGTGTGACTCTGTGTGTGTGTGTGTGTGTGTGTGTGTGTGTGTGTGTGTGTAAATATGTGCGTGTGTATATGTGTAAATATATGTTCATGACTCTGTGTGTGTGTGTGTGTGTGTGTGTGTGTGTGTGTGTGTGTGTGTGTGTGGCGTCTGTGTGTATGAGTGAGTGGATGAGTGTGCTCAATTGTTTGCATATGTGACTGAGTGTCTCCTTCCAATCCAACCAATATGATCTAAATCATCACACTTTGTACATTTTTTTATTTTCTGTTCTAGATTGGACTGGTGGTGGGGAAATCCCCTTTTTCCGCGGAACAGGAAACACTCGTCTCAAAACGGTTTGTGTCAGTTAATATGTCAGTCTGCGTGTTCTTTGTTGATGGGTAACGTTCGCCTCAAAGGATGAAGTCAACGGAAAGAACCTTCCTATGGTAGGGGAGAGGAGAGATGGAGGGGGCAAAGGGGGAGTAGATGAGGAGAGGGAAAAAAGTGGGAAGGGGGGGGGGGGCAGTCTAAAACCACAGTTACGCCAAGAGCATAGCAACAATCTTGTTTTAAATGGACAATGAGAGAAACCATTGTGCATGCTGCACATGTTGCAGGAGGGAACTAAGATTTGGGAATGGTGAGATGAGGTGACAGAATGTGGGTCTAAGGGTGAGACAATGTGTCATTATGGAGAATAGAATTTTTGTTTTCAGAATAATGAAACTGTAGAAGAAAGAAACAGCTAAATAATTATTTATGCATTGTCCGTTATGCTTTTGGGGGCTGGGGAAGTGTGGGTGGAGGGGAGGTGGCTTAGGGCAGCAACTTTCTCTTCCTGCAAAGCCAAAGGGTATATAAACTGATTGAAAATCTTGCTTGGAAAGAGTATGTTTGCACTTGCATATGGTTAGAGAGATAGATACACTGTCAATAACTGTTATTCAAGAAAAAAAGTTTTCTCTGTCCAGCATCAAATACAAATTCTTAAAACACCTTTTTGTGACTTGTGAGAGAATCTGATTGACCTACATACCTTACTAGGGGATGCATTTTGTGTTTTGTGTTGTACGCATCCACAAAAAGCGTGAAGTTGAAATCTGCATGCAACTCAAAGTGGTCATGACGACTCGATTGTGATTGCTTCATGTAGACTGAGAACTGATTTAATTTGACAGGTATCCAGATGTGTATCACAGTCTAGTCGACATTTTGGTGGCCACACCTGGTCGTCTGGTAGATCACGTCAACTCCACACCTGGCTTTGATCTCTCGCACCTTCGTTTCTTGGTTCGTGCATTTTGACGGATTTTTTTTTCCTTTTTTTTTTATTTTTAAGCTGTTACTTCTCATGTGTGTTTTTAGCAGTTTTGAATTTGGTTTTTACAACACATTTCCATTTTTTGATTGTGATTGTATTTTACCAGGTTGTTTTACTGATGTACTGTGATGTGATCATGAGTATTGTATTTAACAGAAAGCAGAATGTGAACAAACTCTTATGGTTATTATTTATCATTATTTTCAGTAATAAATGTTGGGTTGCTTTTGCCCTCGCTGTGGTGAGCTCTTGACCAAGTCTTTGGTGCTGACAGCTTAATGAGAAATGTTATGGGTAAAGGGTTACCACAATGTTGGCTCAGGAGGGGGATGCGCAAATCATTTTGACTCAGTGACCATGCAGTTGTAGTCACCCACAGGGGGCTTAAACAGCGGTGTATGTAGCATCAGTACACGCACTGCCTTGTAGTTCAGTTGTCGGTTACTCGTTTAAACTGTGGGTCACCATGTTGGTTCACTTTTAGAGATGGGAGGTTTGAACTCGGTACCACTTGCGACCATGGGGGCGTCTCTGGGTCTCGGTGGTTCCATATCATGCCACTCCAGGTGTCTGTCATTCAGTGACTCAGAGGGCCTGTGAGAAGAGTAGGTTGTCCACGCCTGTTGTCTGCCAGTAGGTCTGTCTTCCTTTGCACCATGCAAAACTTTGTTTATGGAACCTCTCTTTGTTTATGGAACCTAGGATAAGATAATGTTGCTTATAGCCAGCCGACCGCAAAGGGCCACATCAGGGCTGTTTATGGAACCTCTCTTTGTTTATGGAACCAGTCTTTGTTTATGGAATCAGTATTTGTTTATGAACCTCTCTTTGTTAAGGAACCTCTGTTCGTGGAATCTCTCTTTGTTTGTGGAAACCGCTCTTTGTTTATGGAACCTCTCTTTGTTTGTGGAACTTCTGTTTGTGGAACCGCTCTTTGTTTATGGAACCTCTCTTTGTTTGTGGAACTTCTGTTTGTGGAATCTCTCTTTGTTTATGGAACCTCTGTTTAGGGAACCTTTCTTTATGGAACCACTCTTTGTTTAAGGAACCGCTCTGTTTAAGGAACCTCTCTTTGTTTCTGGAACTTCTCTTTATGGAACCTCTATTTATGGAACGCTCGTGTAAGGAACCTCTCTTTGTATATGGAACATCTTGTTTATGGAACCGCTCTGTGTAAGGAACCTCTCTTTGTGTATGGAACCTCTCTTTGTTTATGGAACCGCTCTGTTTAGGGAACCTCTTTTTCTTTCTGGAACCTCTCTTTGTTTAAGGAACCTCTGATTATTGAACCGCTGTGTAACGAACCTCTCTTTGTTAATGGAACCTCTCTTTGTTTAAGGAACTTGTCTTTATGGAACCTCTCTTTGTTTAAGGAACCTCTCTTTGCTAACCAAAGCTCCTTCACCACCAGGGATAACAGCATTATTGTCTTCCGCCCTTCTTTACACTCTGACCACCACCCACCCCATCCCCACCTTCCCTTTGCTCGCTGAGCTCTGGTGGTGCAGGTGAGGAGCATGCAGACAGCCCGCCTCCTGCCCTGAAGGTGGGTTTCCTTCGTTTTTTACTCCAGAGGGCCAGTGACAGCAGTCCAGAACATTCCAGCCGCAGAGACTCTTGCTGCATCCATCTGGATGTGACCAGACTTTGTTGCAGAAAAAGTTCCGTCCTAGGTGTTCAGGAATGAATTGTTTACAGTTAAGTAAAATAGTCGAGTTTATGGCCTGTGTAGTTTCCCTTAGAATGAAGCTCATGTGTGTGTGCGAAAAAAAAGAAGAATGAAAACTGTGTTCTGCAGAAATTATAAACTTTGGCATGTCACGATATGTGTTAGGGGCATCAAAGTTTAAACTTCAGCACAACACCATTAAGTTATTGCCCCTGTTCAGGTGATCGACGAAGCAGATCGTATGATGGAGGACATCAAGCACGACTGGTTGTCTCTTGTGGAAAAAGCAGCTTACACCGCCGCCCCGCAAGCTTACCGCCCTTTGTCCAGGCTACTGCCAGGACCTTTGACCCTTGCCAGGTAACCATTGGTTCACCACAAGCCTGGTCATAGTGTGTTGGAAACGCTGTGTGGGTGGATGTGTGTGTGTGAGGGTGGGTGCTTCGGTGTGTGTGTATGTGTGTGTGTGCCTGCCTGCCTGCCTGAGGTGAGTTTGTGTGTATGTCTATGTGCTTGTGTGTCTGTACGCATGTACCCCAGGCACCTGTCCAGTGTGTGTGTGTGTATTGTGTCTGTGTCTCTCTGTCTGTCTGTGTGTCTGTGTGTGTTAGGAGTTTGAGTGCATGAGCGTGTATACATGTGCATGAGGTGAGTTCATGTATATTTGTCTGTGTATGTTTATGTGTTTGTGTCTGTATGCTTGCATGTCAGAGTTGTGCACCTGTCCATGTATGTCTGTGTGAGAGTGTGTTGTGTGCGCATGGGCAGGCTCTGGAAGGGGGAAGGGTTTGGGGAGGAGGAACGAGTGTGGAAGGACACATTTGGTGTGATTTATATATTTCAATGTTTTAAGAGTTTGTTCCTTTAGAGGCAGACAGCTGATAGTGTGTGTGTCTGTGTGTGAAAAAGAATTAAAAACCATAGTACAGTGGAAATTCTCCAGAAAAATTCAAATACATTTGGAAGATTACACTGGATCCTCATTGATCTGGATCCGGGCCACTGATCCATACCAACATTTAATGGCTTCATCTACAGACCACAGTCCGTTTTTTTTTTTTTTTTGACCACGTTTTGTTGTTTTTATGTGAGTTTACTGATAGACAACCAACCAACAGACAAACCTGTAGACACAGATGAATACATTACCTCCTTGACAGAAGGAAAGGAAGAAAATGGGAAGTAACTCTTTCACTCTGATCGTACTACCCTTGCCGACAGATTACAGATGCGGGCGAAAACATTACTTCTTCACGGAAGTTGGAGATGTGGTCTTTACTATTTAGTTTAGAGGAGGAGCATCTTTGTTGGGAGATTAATCCAGTAGAAAGACGGGAGATTAATCCAGTAGAAAGACAAATATTAACCACAGAAAGAAGAGTTTAAAGCAGGGCAGTCTTTTTTGTTGAGAGGTAAATCCAGTGCAAAGACGAACATTCACCTCGGTAACATTACAAGCATTCATAGGGAGGCAGGTTTTTTTTTCATTGTTTGAAGATAAACACAGTACAAAGACAAAAATGCTTCACAGAAACAAACATCCAGAGGGTGGCAGTTTGTTGTGTTTTTATGTTAGGAGGTAAATACAGAACAAAGACAAACATGTACCACAGAAATAAAAGTTCAAATGGAGGCAGCCTTTACTGAAGAAAACAGACTGCACAGATTGTGAAGCGTGTTTTCACAATTTTACTGGGGAACATGCTTGAAAGCAAGTCCCCACATTTCAATTTTGTTCTTTTTCCCCTTCAGTCACTTTCCATGCCTGACTTATTTCATTGTCTGCCATCGTTTGGAGAACGCTGTTCATGTCAGTGGTTGCAAAATCTCTCATCTTTCATTACAGGCTTTTTGTCATATCACCAGGACCAGCCCATGTTGTGTTATCTGCCATTTTCGTTTGCCGGAAATGGTTCAGTTCTACTGGCCAGGACATTCATGGACTGGCCTACTGCAGTGTGACTGGATCTCGGTGCTCGTGAACTAATGAAACAAGGTGGATTTGTCCATCCTAAGGCATTTTTACATACACCATCAATGCGCACTGAAAAGGATGAAGCGGGGGAGTCTCAAACAACATCAAGGGGCACTGGAGAGGTTAAAGCGGGGAGTATTTTACCACTTATCAATAATGATCAGTATCTGATAATACTGAAAGGTAAGTTGGTATATATATATATGTGTTGTTTTTAGAGCCTGTGCTTTCAATTTCTTTCTTTCTCTGCCTGTTGCAGTGCCCAGTGCAGTCAGCTGCCTGTAAGTATACGTTTACATCGTATGAATAATTTATAGACCTTATGCAGTATGATTTAAGACTACACATTTATTCAAACAAGCACAGCCTTTTTATTGGCATATAAAACTTAAACTAAAATTGGCCACTGAATCTCATACCTTGGAAATAATACTCCCATAAGCCAGAACACAACACGCACGCACGCACGCACGCACTTCCTGGCCAATTTTTCTGTGACCTCTCTATTTTGTTCTTTCCACGCCTCTCCATCAACAATCCTTTCCCCCACCCAACTGATGACCTCATGATTGCTTATTTTATGACCTTGACACAAAAATGTGGAAGCAGAACAATGGATAGAAAGTGGTTGAGAATATGATCATGAGTTGCAGTACACAAGGCAGACGATTTTCATAATGCTGCAGCCTTAGTTGCCTCCATTGTAGACATCACTGATTGCACATGATCATGGCCAGCAATTTTGTTAAAAAAATCTGGAAAGTCTGCAAGGAAAAGAAAACTTCTACACCTTTAAGAAGGAGTGAAGGTTATAAAGAGAAGTTATCACGGAGAGACGGGAGCTGGAATAGCCCAGTGGTAGTGCGCCAGACTTGTGATCTTGGTGAACCTGGGTTGCTGGTTCGAATCTCCACCGGGCTGTTTCAGTACAGGGGGAACTTTTCCCTCGAAGTAACCTTTGGTTCTGACTTTATTTCCCATACAGTCCTTCGAATGAGACTATAAACCGAGGTTCCATGTGTGAATGCATGCACAACATCTTGCACACATGTAAAATCCCATCACCAACTTTCCGAAGAGAAGACCAATTTGGCCGTTGGTATGGATGACATATTACATATAGCATGCAACTTCCCCGAAGTTGGAGTATGGCTGCCTTAATGGCAGGATAAAAAACAGTCATACACACAAAACTCCGCTCTTTTTGTTGGATAGATGGGATTAATCCTTGCCTGTCTATACAGGGAGTGTCCACAGGAGTATCAGCCTGTGTACGCAGAGAGAGAGAGAGAGAAAGATCGTGGTGAGACTGCATTTTCATTTGCAAAATTCCTCAATGTGGGACAGAGCATTTTCAAACTATTATTCAGCAGAAAAAAATCGATTCTTTCTTGTTTAGGATGTAACAAATCCCAGGGATAACCATGCGCAAAGTTTTACTGGTTTCAACATACCGACAAAATGATGTTGATTGGGACTGATTCTGCAATGCAAGGACACCAAGCATGTTATCAGGGAGAAAGGATCCAAGTGTGCCGTCTGTCCAATAGATGATGTTCAGAAATCTGCAAGAGAGGTAATTCATGTTACAGTTTGCATTCAGCGAGAGTGACACACCATTTATATGGGACAGATACTGCTGGTGGGCTCACCCAAAGCGATTTTTGCCCAATCTGTCAGCTTAATAGTTCAACTAGGGAGAGAAAAATTAATGCCAAAACATGGGCGCGACACTTTGCAACTGTAAGAGAGTCAATATCTTGACCGTAATCCTAGTGCGCTTCAAATGTTGGCCTTTCTGGATCACTTTGTTTGACCCATAAGCTGCACCATCAGCTAACTGTCCTGTAAACCTGCTTATACTGTTGACTTTGACGTGAATTTACCAAAGACATGTACAGAAAATGAAAACTGATGTCGCCATAAGAGCAAAGTAGAATGGCCACAGGATGGAATTGTGTGTGTGTGTGTGTGTGTGTGTGTGTGTGTGTGTGTGTGTGTGTGTGTGTGTGTGTGAGAGTGTGTGTGTGAGTGTGTGTGTGTGCGTGCGTGTGCGTGTGTGTGTGTGTGTGTGTGTGTGTGTGTGTGTGTGTGTGTGTGTGTGTGTGTGTGTGTGTGTGTGTGTGTGTGTGTGTGTGATATGATCAACAAGGATGATGAAGATGATGCAGTGGAGCTCCATTGTAGTCGGAGCCTACATGACAGGGCTGCATTTTGTACTTTCATCCACAATACACCGGTGTCAGTGAGACTTGGGGAAATACAGACAACGCAAAGATGGTCCGGGAGGTTGAACGACATTCTCAGAGACGCATCGAAATTGAGAACTTGACGGTGTGGTCTCAGTCTCCCCTGCAGGGCCCATAGAACACTCAGCTCTGAGTTGAAACCAGCCAGGGCTGAAAAAATCCCACAAATAGACATTCCTAATGGAAATCAAACCCACAATCTGCCAGCCTAAGACTTCCCTGTTCTGTTTTTCATTAATCTCTGTTCACTGTGAGCGGCAGCTTCACAACTATGATTTTTGTCTGCAGCAGCCTCATGTTCATCTCTGTTGGTCTCCAGCTGCAGAAGCTGCTTGTTTTCGGCCACTCTGTCCCACAATCCGGAGAAGCTGGAGCGTCTGAATCTGTTCATGCCGCGTTTAATGACGTCAGTGGTGTCCAATGACCCTGCTGCAGCCAATCATGTCCAGGCGGACACTCAGGAACATGAGGAGAACAAGACAGCTGAAGGTAATTGTCAGGGGATTTGGTAGGAATGTTACTGTGGTGTGTGATGTGTGTGTGTGCGTGCGCCAGGCTGTGAGTCTGGGTGGGTAGGTGGGATAGGGGTGCATGTGTGTGAAAACCTTTGGAAATCAATCAGTCGGCTCCAAAAATTTTTAATGTGGCAAAAAGAAATGGCAGTTTGATTCTTCTGCATTCAGGTTGATGAAAAATTATTAAAAATTTTTTTATACAACATCGTCACGATCTCGGATTGTCATCTGCTATTTAACCAAGGGAGATGATTTGTAACTTTGTCAATTTTTAGACATGTATTGTTAGCCCTGAAATAAGAAAAATCTTAAAACTCCTTGAATTTTGATCTTTGGAGTCTGTAGGAGCCCTGTAGTAAGGTTTAAGTGTGAGTGTGTTGATTTATGTGCGTGGAGATTGTGTGAGTGATGTGTATGTGTGGTTTGTGTGAGTGATGAATGTTTATGAGAGTGTTGACCGGTGGAGTGAATGATTTGTGAGTTCGATTTTGTGTGTATGTGTTTGTGTGTGTGTGTAGACGCTAAGTAGGGTAATATGTACCAATGCATGCACAGGTATTTGTGTATGCATGTGTGAAAGCTAGAAGTGTTTGTAAATGCTCATGTGTGTATAGCTGCGTGTGTATCCTCATGCATGTGAGAACTTTAAGTTTTAAGATGCTTTGTGTAGTTCAAGTTGACTTCATGAAAGACTGCAGTTCCTGTCTCCATTGTGCGAAAGACAGCAAAAGTGGGAACATTCTGATGATCTTTTGTGTGGTGGTTGCAGAGAACACAGAGAATACAGAGGGAGGATTTGTTGGCAAGTACACTACTCTGAAGGTCTAACAGTAAGAAAACCCACCCTGTTCGGTTCTTGTGGTGACACCCCTTCTCTTTCTTTGCTTCTCTCTCTCTCTCTCTCTCTCTCTCTCTTTCTCTTTCTCTCTCTCTCTCTTTCTCTCTCTCTCTTTCTCTCTCTCTCTCTTTCTCTCCCTTTCTCGCACTCTTTCTCTCTCTCTCACTTTCTCTTTCTCTCCCTTTCTCTCTCTCTCTCTCTCTCTCTCTCTCTTTCTCACTCTCTCTCTCTCTCTCTCTCTCTCTCTCTCTCTCTCTCTCTCTCTCTCTCTGTCAGTCTCTTCTCTCTGTCTTTCAGTATATCTGTTTTACTCATTTTCTCTCTTTCTGCCTTTCTGTCACTCTTTCTTTGGACTCGCCTCCCCCTTCTCACTTCCCTATCTACCCAAGATCAGGCTATGGTTTGTTCTCCCTTTCTCTGCGTCTCTCTGACTGGTTCAGTGTAAATATTTGACAGTCTGTGTTCTGACGTTGTCTGGACTTTGTAAATTTGATTGAATTCACAACTTGATTTTATGTGTGATGTTCAGCAGCTTTGTTTGATAAGGATTTCTACTTTCAGTTTATATTTTGTAAGTCCTTATCTTTGAGCATGACAAAGATAAGCTTGTTTCATGTTTTCGATTAATGAATAATTCTGAAACTTGTATGTAAATTGTAATTTCCTGGGTTAGAAAGGAAAAAAAATCATAATTTCGGTTACTTGTCATGGCATTTTCTGATTCAGAATCCCGCATGTATTTCATTTCTTTAGTTGTTGTTTTTCTTTCTGACGGTTTGCAGGAGTATCTGGTAGAAAGTGAGTCATCTGAAAAGCCTCTGGTTGTCCTCCACTTTCTGCACAACTTGAAGTTCCGCAGTGTGCTGTGCTTCACCAACAGCTTGGAAACAACACACAGGTGAGTTCCTTAACTCAACGAAGTCTTGACGACACCAGGACGCCATCACTCCGAACATCATTTCACATCATGATGGCACTCGGTTGCTGTCAGAATGCGACAAATTTTAACAAGATAAGTGCCATTGGTGGAAGATAAATGTGTTTTTTTTTTTCTTTTTTTTTTTTTTTTTGAAGATAACTGTTGCAAGGGAAACTACAGTCATTTTTGCGTCGATTCCTTCCCTTTCAAAGTGTTTCATGGCCAGTTAGAAATAGATTCACCAAATTTTTCCAAGTGACTAAGTGGTTGTGTTTCCATCTCATTTTCAAGATGGGGGCGAGATGAAACCATTCAAGTTCATTTTGTACTTTTATGTTTTTTGTGAGTTCTGACAGTACATACGGATATTTTCAAGAAGCCTACACTTTTGAGTAGTTTTACGAGCTGTGACAAAATGACCTGGGACTAAGTGAATGTACACATACACACGCACACACATGCAGGCAATACAAATAAATGTGCCTTCGAGAGAGATTATGATGGTTCCCTCAGGCAGCTAGTGAAGGGCTTCTCATAGTTATAATATATTCCCCATTTTCTTCATCTTCGATTTTTTTTTTTTTAAGTTCAAATCTTTGCCAAGTCATTACTATAACGACTGAAGAATTGTTAACCTGCACTTGTTTTCCCCCACTACTTAATTGTTCAGCATTCTATATATATTATATATATTATATATATTATAAACAAAAAACTAATAAATTCCAAGGATAAGTACTGAGCACCATTCCAGCAACTTACAGAGCAGCTTGATGTTGCAATGACTGCAAGAATATTCAATTATAAACAAAGCTTGCTCTTATGTCTTAGATTGAAGAAATTCTTAGATTGAAGAAATAGGGGGTGATAAGCATTCATATCTGCAGTGGTAGTTAATACTGCCTAACTAACAGTATGTGCTCAAGTGGGTGGATGGGGAAAAATAAAAGAAATGCTTCTCAAATGAGCCTTCAGCAAGCTTATAATCTCCAATAGGGAGGAAACTCACAAACTCATAACTCCTGGTCATATACCGATATTTCGAAACCTGGTTGTTTCTCCTCAGTGACGCTGAAAGTGGTAATTTGACTCCTCTGCCTTTTCGGTTTTAAGAAGAATGCTATCCCAGAAAAGGCTGGTGTGCAATACCGTAGTATGTTTGTTGAGTTTTCAAAAAACCAACCAAAGGTGCCACCTAAGAAGTAAAAGAAAATCATGAAAGAACAAAACCAGCTACATTTTCTTGTGAAAAGTAGAAAATATAAAAAGATAACCTCTTAAGACACAAGTGCTGAGGGCCAGTTCTTGGAATGAATCCGCAAGGGACTAAATTACAAAAAACTAATAAATTCCAAGGATAAGTACTGAGCACCATTCCAGCAACTTACAGAGCAGCTTGGTGTTGCAATGACTGCAAGAAATATTCAATTATAAACAAAGCTTGCTCTTATGTCTTAGATTGAAGAAATAGGGGGAGATAAGCATTCATATCTGCAGTGGTAATTAATACTGCCTAACTAACAGTATGTGCTCAAGTGGGTAGATGGGGAAAAATAAAGAAATGCTTCTCAAAATGAGCCTTAGGAACAGGTTAAAAAAGAAAATGAGAATGAAAAGTCAGGGACATATATTATAGGTATTAAACTCTTCACTAACAGCACATGGGAACCATTGTGATCCACCTTGAAGACAGAACCATTCAAATCACCTGCTCCGAGGTCTTTCGTCGGCTGGATCAAACTCATCAGGAAGGCATGGTTGTGTATGTGTGTGGTGAATCATGTACTTCAGTGGGTTTTTTTTTTTTTTTTTTTAATCTGAATGGGAGTATTTTCTGCATTGGAATGGGGAATCAATGCACTAGTTGTGAATAGTTTTGAATTCAGCTCACTGATATCTTTCCTTCGCAATTCATTGTTTGTTTCTAACTTGTTTAGTTATTTTTAGCTTTTTGTGTGTTTTAAATGGAGACAAAAAAGTGTGATTGTAGGAGATGGCAAGCACAATATAACTTGTGCTTTATTAACTCTTTCATTCCTACTTTTATATGAACCATTACTTTCTTTTGTTCCTAGATTCTTATAATACGAGTATTCCCTTCATTCCTGGATTTAGAGAAAAGAAAAAGAAGTGTAAAGTGAGAACTGCCACGTGTGCAGTAGGAAACTGGCCAGAATAGAGCGGCAACAACTTTCCCACTCTGTAGGGCCATCTGGCAGCCATTCCATTCATAAACACTGCTGCGCGAGCGACCCGGTCATGACGTGTACCGATGACGCGACTCGCGCGAAGTTCAAAGTGCTTACAACGAGAACCGATTTTCCGGGCTGCAGGAAGGAAAGGAGGGATTTTGTGCTGCCCGGTTTTCCGGGCAGCAGGAAGGAAGGGTAGGATTTCTGCAAACCGGAAAACCGGGTTGTAGGGATGAAAGAGTTAAGATATTTCTTCTTTTCATTCACAAACTTCCTCCCACTCTTGCTCTGAAATAAATTTGGCAGTCTTCTGGAGCTTCTCAGGTACCCCCACATCCTCCAGTGTATCGTTGCCTCACCTGGCCATGGTCTGGTCGGTCTCTTTCGTCAGCGTGGAGTGAGAAGTCCTGTCGGATGTGCCACGCTGCCAGCTCCACCTGCCCGCACTAGAAGAAAGGGCTAAGGGCAGTTTTCAGCTTGCAGTGCACACAGCTGTGAAGCCTTGCATGTCTTGTCCAGTGTGTGAAGATGGTGACCTGGTCTGCCCCTGCCTAGGAGGTGGATGACATTCCTTTCTGCTTTCTGGTTACTGAGAAAGTGTGTGGTTATGATTTATGCCAGGACTGGCTGACCTCAGTGTCTGTGTCATGAATGCGTGCAAACCAAGATCCCTTGGTGTAGAAAGGTCCAAGCATTGGCGATGAGACACTTCAGAACAAGTACACAGCATCTCCTACATTAAGCTTGTCACAACCGATGAAGTCTGCAGAACTGTCAGGCACCATGTGATTCACTGTAGAGGCCTGTTGTACCACCGTGAGGAAAAGAAAGACGAAGTGGTGTGGACACGCGACAAGATCAGGCAACTGTCCAAGACCGTCCTCCAAGGAACAATGCTGGGGAAGAGGCGACAGCTGCCGATTTGGATAGACACGATGGGAGTGGACTGAAAGAGGTTTGCTGCAACCCAGTTCTTGCTGACAACCCTCGGGGCTGGGACTGCTGGTACAGTGTTCATCATTGCAGTACTCCCATAGAGTGGCTGGCTCCTGGACCAGCTTCATCAGTATCTCCGGTTCCCAAAGTTTCAGAAGATAGACTCTGGCAATGGCACACACAGGGGCATCGTCACCCCCTCCCCTCCGACAGTGCTATTTTCAGCACCACAACCACACCCACGTTTTGTCCTGGAGCAGTTCCAGAATCATGGTGCTCGGGGGAGAGCAACCATATCAGTATCAGGTTTTCATGAAGGTACCCATCAGGAGAAGACGCTGCCCTACTGCTTTGTCACTTTGGATGGCGTGCACTGGTGCCCGTTCTGATCCAGCATACTAAGGCACCATCTGCGTAGCTCTATACTGATAACAGTGATTGCTAGACATGAGCGGGATTCTGGCAGTGTCCACTACATCGGTCTGACGACATTCCCCGTGACGCTACGGATACCAACAACTTTGACTCAAAACTTACTATGGACGTGGGAAAAAGAGGTGAAGTTCAAACTGAGGTCACAAGCAGGGTGTGAAGAGCGGCAGGATTCGACACTGTGTGAATCAGGATGATGGAAATGACAGTGCCGAGTTCCGTCCTGGTCTGTGACTGTGTGACAGTGCTGCATTCTGTGCTTCCTTCCTCGTGTATCCCAGCAAAAACCAGGCCCAAGAAATACAGATGTTCGTGTAAGGAAATTTGAGGAACGCTTTCAGATATTCAGCCATCAAGTGGATGACATTGGAGTGTGTGGTTCCAGTCTTCCCATTTCAGCTCATGGCAGTCTGGACGCCGGAGTAGGAGCAGGCTGTGGTGGAAAATTCCCACAAACGAATGCCACGACTTTCCAGTGGGCAGGTGTGATGCTAACCGTGACATCACAGTGGCTGGTGATGACAGGTGTATTGTGTGCCAGGTTGTGTCTGCTGGTTACTGTCTGACATGCAAATAACAGGTGTGTGTTGTGTGCCAAGTACCTGTAGATCACAGGTGTATAGTGTGCCAGGTTACCTGCAGACAACAGATGTGTAGTGTGCCAGGTTAATTGCTGACAGCAGGAATATAGCTACAGTTTACCTGTAGGCAGCATTGAATGTACCAGATTACCTGCAGACAAGAGCTGTGTAGTGTATCAGATTACCTGCAGACAGCAGGTGTGTAGTGTATCAGGT
This sequence comes from Conus ventricosus, assembly GCA_018398815.1. Classification (NCBI taxonomy): domain Eukaryota; kingdom Metazoa; phylum Mollusca; class Gastropoda; order Neogastropoda; family Conidae; genus Conus; species Conus ventricosus. The sequence continues at coordinate 36,540,224 of CM031616.1, read as the reverse complement.
TACCTGCGGACAACAGTTGTGTAGTGTACCTGCTTACCTGCAGCCAACATTTGTGTAGTGTACCAGGTTACCTGCAGACAACAGGTGTGTAGTGTACCAAGTCACCTGCAGGCAACAAGAGTGTAGTGCAGTTGGTTATGCAGACCTGTGCACTTTACGATTTTTGCGTAAAATCTCACGAAATTTAAAAACAGCTATACGTTTGTACGTTTCAAACCAAATTGTACAAAATTTTGATGAACGAGCTTACGAAAATGCGCTGAACACATAATCCGGGGCCGAGTCCAAGAGCCCTGGTCCAACTTTTAAAAGTTCCGATGGTGCATGCGTACTTCTGCCTCATGAATGCATCAACATTGCTTCTCACTCAGCTTCAACTCGCGCGCTGAAACAGACAACGAAAATTAGTTTTCATTGGTAGAACCCTGTGACCCAAAAGAAAAAGAAATATGAACAGAAGTACAAACCAGCTTTATCATACTATTTTCAAGTTCCATTACTGCGTCAAGAAGGGCGATACGTTCGCCACAGCACCACGTGTAATGTCAAATCGCGATTGCTACAGTGGTCGCTTTGACATTCAGCGGCACATCGGTAGCAAAAGCCACAAGGGAAAACAGTGATTTGGAAACGGTAGGCAATGAACATTAAAGCTTTTTCGTTTAAGTCGAGTTCTGCAGGCACTTCTGATGAGAGACTGGAACCCTCAGACTACTCGCGGAGAGGGACAAAAAGCTCCAAAATCCCCCCCTCCCCCCCACCCCCACCCCCGGCCCAAAAGGAGCACACTGTCCCGTGAAATTCTTGAAAGTCTTCTCATCCTGAAGAAGGCTGACTGTTCTTTAATAGATGCAGTTATGGCCTTTCAGCTGACTATTTAAAGGGCAGCTTCGTAGGGTCCTTTGAAGTCCTTAATAAATAGGATTTTTGTCAAAAGGGCCTTTTAAGTCCTTTGATTCAGCAAGTTGGTCCTTTTAATCATGAGGAGGTCCCTTTTTAAATTTTGAAAGGGACTGTTAAGTCCTGTTTTTTCAAGAGAAGGAGGCTTGAAAACGGAACCGATACATCTTCCACAACCCAATCGTACTTTTGCAAGGTGCAAAGGGTTGACAGATGCCGATGCGTCATCTGAAACGCGGTAGGCAGGCCCATAACGCTAGGCCATCAGTGGGGTTTCGTTTAGTAAGCTTAGCTAGCAGACGACGCAAAGCTGCGGGCAGTGGCTTTGTGTCTTCTGCTGGTGCGTTGCTGCAATCCAGCTTTTTTGCGTCACGGGTTCCACGTGCAGACGCGGTGCTAATGTTCGGGCATAGCTGACTTTAAAATTTTCGCTCATGCTATCTATGTTAAAAAGTTCCCCTTTTTAGAAATTCATTTGAAGAGTGGGGCAAATGATGAAAATATTATTACCCAAATAAATATGACGGATTGCGAACATGCGAACATAACAAACAGCTTGGGGAACAGCTATATGCTGAGTTCTTGAGTAACATTTACAGGATAGATTCCTTTTCCCGCCTTGTCTACCCCCCCCCCCCCCCTTCCCCCATGTTGGCAAAGGTCCTTTTTAAACTGATTTGAGGTCCTTTTAAAGTCCTTTAAAGGTCCTTTTTTTGGCCTCATGCCCATCACCTGGGAACCCTGAAGGAGCTGGAATCACCAAAGTCTGAAATAAAGTTCACATCATAATTGTTATGCTCTTCAGAAAGACTGGTTAGCTTATCAACAGTGAAAAAGTGCCCATAGTAGCATATGAAAGAAATAGTTTTACTTCAAGATTTTTTTTCCAGTTATGTCCATCAGTACAGTAAAAAGTGAAGAGAGGGTTATTTTAAAGTGTTATAAAAGAAAATTCACATCAGTTAGTGTTCTTGTTAATTTCCTGAGCAAAGGCTTTTGCCCATCAGAGGATACTGGCAAGGAACTTGGATTGTTTGACAATCATGATTGTTAAAGAAGCCAGTTTAATGCATTTCATGAAAATACATCTTTTTTAGTAATAAAATTTTCAGTATTTCTAATGTCTGGAATGCATTCAGTATTGTTTCCTACGCAGCTACTTTGCGCTGCAAAAGCTTACACATTTTACACACAATTGTACACATTTTTGACCCAAACCTACACATAGAATTTCTGGGGGTAACCAGGTCTGGTTATGTGCAGACGACAGATTGCGATTTGTATCAATTACCTGCAGACAATAGATGTGTAGTGTACCAGGTTGCCTTCAGGTAACAGGTGTGTAGTGTACCAGGTTGCCTTCAGGTAACAGGTGTGTAGTGTTTCCAGGTTGCCTTCAGGTAACAGGTGTGTAGTGTACCAAGTTGCCTTCAGGTAACAGGTGTGTAGTGTACCAGATTGCCTTCAGGTAACAGAGGTGTGTAGTGTGTCAGATTACCTGCAGACAACAATTTGTCCTGTATGAGATGACCTGCATGCAACAGGTGTGTAGTGTACTGGCTCCCTGCATGCAGCAGATGTGTAATGTACCAGGTTACCGGCAGGTAATAGGCATGTGGGTTTTGCCAGGTTACATGTGCACTACAGGTGTGTAATGTACCAGGTTACCCACAGACAACAGGTGGGTAGTGTACCAGATTACCTACAGACAACAGGTGGGTAGTGTACAGATTACTACAGACAACAGGTGGGTAGTGTACCAGGTTACCCACAGACAACAGGTGGGTAGTGTACCAGATTACCTACAGACAACAGGTGGGTAGTGTACCAGTTACCTACAGACAACAGGTGGGTAGTGTACCAGGTTACCTACAGACAAAAAGGTGGGTAGTGTACCAGATTACCTACAGACAACAGGTGGGTAGTGTACCAGATTACCTACAGACAACAGGTGGGTAGTGTACCAGATTACCTACAGACAACAGGTGGGTAGTGTACCAGATTACCTACAGACAACAGGTGGGTGGTGTACCAGGTTACCTGCAAACAACAGGTGTGTTGTGTAGCAGATTACATGCAGACAATAGGTGCGCTCTGTGCCATGTTACCCGCAGACAGCAAGTGTTTACTGTACCCGGCAACACACAGGTGTGTCCCGTTGCAGCTGTGTCTGCTGGTGAAGCTGTTTGGGGGACTGACTGTGAAGGAGTTCTCCTCACGTCTGCCTGCAGAGAGGCGCAAGAAGATCCTCAAGCAGTTCTCCAAGGGCAAGATCGATCTGTGAGTTCCTTGTATGCTGTCTGTGAGTCGTGTGCAAGCTGCTGGGGATGGCAACTTGATAGGTGTATTGTAAGGTTGACCACCTGTTTTTGTTGGGTTGGGCTTCAAATGGTCTGGTTGGTTGCTGGATTGGTGGTCTGGCTGGTGAACTTGAGTTTGAATGTGTCAAATGTGAGTTGGCTCATTTATAGATTAAATTTCCTATTGGCTGGTTAACTTGAGAGTTTGTATATGTCAGGTGTGAGCTGGCTAATTTGTAGATTTAATTTTTACATTGGCTGATTCACTTTCAGTTTAGGCGTGTTTTTTGTTTGTTTGTTTTTTGTTTTGTTTTGTTTTTGTTTGTTTGTTTGTTTTCTTTTTTTTCTGGTAGTTAGTAAAGATTATCTCTTACAACAGTAGATCTTATCTCTTACAACAGTAGAAGGGGACCTAGTGAGCCAAGCAGGTAAGGCAGCAGACTGTTGGTTCTAAGGTGCAAGGTTCAGTTATTGCTTCAGACAGCACGCGGTTGGGAGAGATTTTCTCTTCAACGTTTACCTGTCTGCTGACTCATCCCCATCTAGTTCTTTGGATATGACTGTAAACCGAAGTCCAGTGTGTGATCACACGCATAAAAAATCGTGCACCGATTTTGAATCCCATTTGACCTTTTGGAGAAGACAAGGCCATTGTGTGATGACATGTAAATAACACATGTGCACGCTTGTATTCTGTATAGACATCTTACTGAAGACTGATGAATGTGGTGACAGTGTTGGGTGAAATTAAAATCGACTGCATGTACAAAAATATTAGAAACAACTGCATTGCTTAAATGTCATTGATTTTGGAGCTTTAGCCAAGGAACAAAGGGAAAGAGAGAGACCTTTACTGAGCTGAATTTTATTTTTTGGTCATGAAGAGTTTGTTGTTGATGAAGAACATCTTTATCATCTTTATTCTAGCAGAATTTTTAACTGGTAGGGTTTTTCTATCATTTTGTAAAGCTTATCTTTAGTGCGTTTTTTTTTTTCCTCTTAGGCTCAAATAAGAAATGGAGATCATAGTACTGAGAAATCACCTGTGCAATGAATATATGTTTTAGAATAATGCTCAGATTTCCTGACCATCACTGCAGGTGCTTGGATCTCCCGGGCGTGGCTGATGATTAGGAAATGTTATAATGGGAAGACTGGGATAAGGTCTCGTCACACAGTCTCAAAGCCCACACTGATATGCGTCACTGTCATATCATGAATCAGTACACTGAATGAGAAAAAAATAATTGGTTTCAAAGCTGCTAGTCTTTTCATGCCTTGCTGTTCTCATGGTGACCACATGATTTTTGTCAGTTACACACCCGCGCCCGTAGTGAGATCAGGACAAAGTCCTCGGTCATGGCAGACTGGTGGGGATTGTGACTGGAGGGGACTTTGGAAAGCTCTGGAAGACATCGCTCCTCCAGAGCCCTCCCTCACTTGGTCTGTCACTGAACACTGCCCTGCAGAGGTGGCATCACAGATGGTCTGTCACTGAACACTGCCCTGCAGAGGTGGCATCACAGATGGTCTGTCACTGAACACTGCCCTGCAGAGGTGGCATCACAGATGGTCTGTCACTGAACACTGCCCTGCAGAGGTGGCATCACAGATGGTCTGTCACTGAACACTGCCCTGCAGAGGTGGCATCACAGATGCTGTCCTCTGGCAGGCAGATAATCGTCCTCATGGGACGTCTCTTCGTTTTCCATTTTCCTAGGTTCTGCTGTAAGACTTTAGTATGTATGTAGATCATGCTTAATCCCATCAGTAAGGCAGCCACAGTGTGTCTTTGGAGAGCATGTCCAAACACGATCGCAGTGTGGACTTTTTTTGTTTTCATATGTGTCATCCATCTCTCCAGTACATGATGACCTACACTTTTAAACAAAGAATGGAACACCATTTAACAATTATGCAAGTTTTTATTCATTTATTTTTCCATGCATTTATTCACGCTCACAACCTCAGTTTAATTTAAAGTCTTATGAGAACCTGGAGGAGGTGGCAGTGGACACGGACGTTGACTCCAGAGAGAAAGTATCTCACCCGATTGTCTCGAGCAGGACTGAACCCAGTACCTTTGAATCAAGGAAAGAATGGTTAATCCTCAAGGTCAACCAGGCCCCAGATGGGGTAGGAACCCACACCTTTCAGCTGATAGTCCTTGAGCCTAACCTCTGTGAGTTAAAGACTAGCAAGTACCAAAACAATGTGTGTATGTTTGTGTGTGTGTGTGTGTTGTGTATGTTCATGAAGTTCTACGTGAAGAAAAACTTTTGTTGTTGTTGTTTTTCTGTTGTTGTTTTTTGTTTTTTTTTCTTGATATAATGAAGCATGATTGTTCATCAGGTTGGTGTGTTCGGATGTGATGGCACGTGGGATGGACGTGGACAACGTGAAGTATGTCATCTCCTACGACAACCCTCCATTCATCAAGACCTACATCCACCGGGTGGGCCGCACAGCCAGGGCAGGGAGAGCAGGCACCGCCATTTCCCTGCTTGAAAAGAAAGAGGTGTGGTGAAAGGGGTGGAGGAGGGGGGTGGTGTCTTTGCATGTGAATGTCTGGGTAAAGTTATGGACCCTGATAAAGATTCAGATCAAAAAGAGAGAGATTCAGATCCAGATTCACATGTTTCCATGCTGTAGGCAAGAAGTGCAGATTGAAATAGATGCTGTAGGCAAGAAGTGCAGATTGAAATAGATGCTGAAGGCAAGAAGTGCAGATTGAAATAGATGCTGTAGGCAAGAAGTGCAGATTGAAATAGATGCTGTAGGCAAGAAGTGCAGATTGAAATAGATGCTGAAGGCAAGAAGTGCAGATTAAAATAGATGCTGTGGGCAAGAAGTGCAGATTGAAATAGATGCTGAAGGCAAGAAGTGCAGATTGAAATAGATGCTGAAGGCAAGAAGTGCAGATTGAAATAGATGCTGAAGGCAAGAAGTGCAGATTGAAATAGATGCTGAAGGCAAGAAGTGCAGATTGAGAGTTGTGCTGCAGGCAAGAAGTGCAGATTGAGAGCTATGCTGTAGGCAAGAAGTGCAGATTGAGAGTTATGCTGCAGGCAAGAAGTGCAGATTGAGAGTTATGCTGCAGGCAAGAAGTGCAGATTGAAAGAGATGGTGCAGGCAAGAAGTGCAGATTGAAATAGATGCTGTAGGCAAGAAGTGCAGATTGAAATAGATGCTGAAGGCAAGAAGTGCAGATTGAAATAGATGCTGAAGGAAAGAAGTGCAGATTGAAAGGGATGGTGCATGCAAGAAGTGCAGATTGAAATAGATGCTGAAGGCAAGAAGTGCAGATTGAGAGTTGTGCTGAAGGCAAAAAGTGCAGATTGAAAGAGATGCTGTAGGCAAGAAGTGCAGATTGAAAGAGATGCTGTAGGCAAGAAGTTCAGATTGAGAGCTATGCTGCAGGCAAGAAGTGCAGATTGAAAGAGATGCTGTAGGCAAGAAGTGCAGATTGAGAGCTATGCTGTAGGCAAGAAGTGCAGATTGAGAGCTATGCTGTAGGCAAGAAGTGCAGATTGAGAGCTATGCTGTAGGCAAGAAGTGCACATTGAGAGCTATGCTGTAGGCAAGAAGTGCAGATTGAGAGCTATGCTGCAGGCAAGAAGTGCAGATTGAGAGCTATGCTGCAGGCAAGAAGTGCAGATTGAGAGCTATGCTGTAGGCAAGAAGTGCAGATTGAGAGCCATGCTGTTGGCAAGAAGTGCAGATTGAGAGCTATGCTGCAGGCAAGAAGTGCAGATTGAGAGCAATGCTGTAGGCAAGAAGTGCAGATTGAGAGCTATGCTGCAGGCAAGAAGTGCAGATTGAGAGCTATGCTGTAGGCAAGAAGTGCAGATTGAGAGCTATGCTGTAGGCAAGAAGTGCAGATTGAGAGCTATGCTGTAGGTAAGAAGTGCAGATTGAGAGCTATGCTGTAGGCAAGAAGTGCAGATTGAGAGCTATGCTGCAGGCAAGAAGGGCAGATTGAAAGGGATGCTGAAGGCAAGAAGTGCAGATTGAGATGGACGCTAAAGGCAATAAGCGCAGATGGAGTTTAACGCCCAAAGCAAACAATGCAGATAAAGATGGATGACAAGGCAAGAAGTGCAGATTAAGACTGACACCCTTGTAGAAGAAGCAGAGATGGAGATTGATGTTTTGGACATTCTGGGCAAGGTTTGCAGATGGCAACAAGCACCATGGACAGGGACTGTTGGTTAAGATCGATGCCTTGGCTGTGTATTCATATCATGAAGTCATGCTAGGTGTGTATTCATATCCTGAAGTCATTCTAGGTGTGTATTCAAATCATGAAGTCATTCTAATGTCTCGTCATTCCTTTTCTTCACTACAGCTTCTTCAGTTTGAAATTAAATATGTCCGATTGCCAGGGTATAGAGGAGGGAAGGGGAAGGACAGGAAGGGGAGGGGGTGGATGGGAGGTGAGTTTTGGGAAGACTGGGAGGGGTTGGGCGGAAGAGAATCTGATCTGCCGTTTTCAGTGTGGACAGCGTGTTTCAGTTCTTCCACTTCAAGAAGATGATGAGGGAGGCGGGCAAGTGGCCGCAGATCCGTGAGATGAAGCTGGCCCGGCAGGCCCTGAAGCCTCTGGTGGAACCCTTCCAGTCGGCTCTGTCCCAGCTGCCCCAGGTCATCCAGGTGAGGGCGTCCTGTCCGTCTTCCTGTCAGGGGTCTGTTTCATGTTTCTGTTTGCAGACCTGTTTACCGATATGATTTCGCCGTATTTTGTACACATGTTCGGTTAAAATACGATAAACTGGGAAAAAATACGTCGGGGGGAAAAAATCTCAATATGAAGTTCTTGAGCGGTAAGGGCACTTGCAGTGTGTAACTATTGTGTTTGAGCACTACAACCAAAGAGTAACAACTCGCACATCGTTCGAGCAAATTCGCATCTGGATGACATTGGAACAATAGGGGGAACCTCCTGCTTTTACCAAAATTCCCAGTTTCCTAGATGTGCACATACATTTGTAGGAAGATACGTTCATTTCAATTGAGAAATAAACCAACAGCCGTTTTAGGTTAAACAGGTCTGTGTTTGCTTGCTTGTTTGTTTTTGTTTCTATTCTCATTTTCTCTTTAGAACATTAAACATGCCTGACACGATCCAAACATATCAAACAGATTGAAGATTCGCTTCAGCCTGTTGTGGTAAGATAAGATAAGATAATGTTGCTTATAGCCCTGCCGGCCGCAAAGGGCCACATGCCTGTTGTGGGAGAAATGTTCATGTGGACAAATTGGTTGAACACAGCTGCAGTCCACATAATGATGACTTGAGGGCATACTGCCTCGTGTGTGGAAGTGTTTAGTTAGAGGTTAAACAATAGCTGCAATTGATGCACTTCTTGTAGTGGCCAAAGGACAGCGAAATAAATCTAAAGGCCCATGCCCTTGATAAAGCGAGGTTTCTAATGTGATTAGAATGATCAGCATTTATGGTTTCTCACAAACTTTTCTTGTCCCAGCACATCTTGATCAGCCTCCCATTAAAGAACAAATGTACTGTGGCACCGTCTTTCCTCCTGGTGATCAGTCACATGATTATGCCAAGGCTTTCAATTGGCTGTTTGGTGACAATTTTCGCTCCTGAATTGAACTGAGTTTGACTGAAATAGAGCACATTCCAGTTCCTTTGAACAGGAGGGGTACAATTTGTCCAACTGAATTTTAATCCAAATCCCTGTTCATGTAGCGGGAGCTTTGGTTGTGGAATCCATCAGCTAGTTTTCATCCAACTACAACTTGTTGATTTAGATGGTGCAAGAGGCCAGTAAGGTTGTTCTACATTATATCAACTGGATGCACTAATATCATTTACTTTTATTATTGGCTAAAGTAAGAGAGTTTTACTTGTTGATCATCAGCGTAATCACCATCGTTATGATCATCATCGATATCACCATCAGCGTCATTTTTATCATTAATTTCTATACTGAAAGCTGCAGGACTTCAGATTCCTTTTTTTTTCCCTTTAATTTGATTGATGGATAGACTCGGTAATAACATGTAGAATGTATGTGTGTTTCTGGTCTTGAAATAGGAACACTGATGATGTCAGGTGGGATCCTGACCACAGTGTAGATGAAAGATAAAAAGTAGACACCACACACTCTTGCTTTCTCACATACAAGCAAACCATCCACAATGGCAAAGAAATCTTTGTTTTAATCCTTGAAATAAAAGCAGAATGAGAAAGACCAATGACGCTTTTTATGAATAGATGAGTGGTACACACACATACATAAGCTGGTCTTGAAACGTGATGTGTTCTCGGAGTGGCGCGCACACACATACAAGAGTCTGTCCTGAAACGTGATGTGTTCTCGGAGTGGCGCACACACACATACAAGAGTCTGTCCTGAAACGTGATATGTTCTCGGAGTGGCGCACACACACATACAAGAGTCTGTCTTGAAACGTGATGTGTTCTCTGAATGGTGCACACACACACATACAAGAGTCTGTCTTGAAACGTGATGTGTTTTCCTATCGTGTTGCAGGGAGAGAAGAAGAAACGCCCCAAACATTGACAGAGGTACCAGCCAGCTGCGGTGCACAGAAGCGGGTTCTAGACCAGCAGTATTGAGGACATTTTGCCTGCAGACACCATGGTCCTGGGAACCCACGGAGAGGACAAGAGTGCATCGCGATACGATGCAAATGTACATGCTTACAAATCCATGTAATCCTGTGTAGATTATGGCATGATGACCTTGTGTTTTTGAACCTCAAACACAGGCGATTGTGTCAAGTGTCTTGCCCAACCTGCCCAGCAAGATTACATCCAGTTGGAAGATCAAAACTCAGCTACAGAAATTTTGTCAGGTGGAAGAGTAGATATGCGGCAGTCTTAGTGTCCAGGTAAGCCGCTTGCTCATTGAAAGTCGGTGGTTAGACATTGCAAAATACATTCATGTGTTAGGTATCAATCAACGTCCAATACCCTTGATGTAATTGCCTGCGTGCATGGTTAGAAATATGTGTCACTTTGCTGAAAGCTCATGCAGGTTTGCATGCCATGCTATTCTGTGAGTTAGGAATTGGTAAGAGAGGTGACAATTGCATGCAGCCTTCTAACTACATCTTCCTCTATGCATTTCACCAATGAGGTGGAACACAGGAGAAGGAGGTTAGGTCATATTGTACCAGAGCTAGTCAGAGGATGGAAGTCATCAGAATGGAGACTTCAGTAGAGTGTAATCATCACTCTTCTTTGTTATGCATTGCGGAAAACACACAAGTGCTACATACACTATTGGAGAATACTTTGAAGACGTTTTCTTTGAATTTCATCTTCCCGCCAGGATATATTATGAAAGGGAGTAGAGAATATTACCCTGTCATGTAGTCTCAGACCAAGAATGGGTCTCTGTAGCATCATCCTTACTGATCATCATGAAAAAGTCTCAGACATTATAACCCATCATGTCATGCTTTCATGGTGACCACAGTTATGATTTCCTGTCTACAGCTGTGCCTGTTGTGAGTTTGTCTTAGAGTTTTCAATATTGATATCTTCATAGAAAGTGGTGTAAAAAACGAAACAAACAGTGGATCTAAGGCAGCTTTGATGTAAGTTCCTCACTGATAGGCTTTGAATTAGTGCATCATTGTGTGATGTATGAAAAGTAAGTAAACAAATGTGGAAAGTGGTATGCATGAAGTGAGTATGATATTTCGTTTTGACAGTGATAGTGTCTTGTCTCTTTTGTATCATTAACAAGTCTCAATAAAGTCATGTGAGCAAAGAGAGGGTTACAGTGTGTCTGTGCAAGCAAGTCTGAGATATGATGCCTGTTAGCGTGTGTGTGACCGAGTGTGTGTGTGTGTATGTGTGTGAAAGAGATAAAAAGAGAGAAAGCAAAGGGACATTGTGTATGTAGTGACTGACAATTGTTCAGATGCAAAGAAAACTGTTCTGTGTATGCTGAAGAAATCTGTTTTTTTAATAAACAAAGAAAAATGTCATCCATTGTGACAGATATAAGGGTGTTTGTGAGATATCTCTCTCTCTCTCTCTCTCTCTCTCTCTCTCTCTCTCTCTCTCTCTCTCTCTCTCTCTTCATAACCTTATAAACTTCCAGCATGATTTGTGTTTTTTTTAAGCATTTATTGATATTTCAAAATGGAGTGACTGATGGCGGCGAACGAAGTAAAATTTAGAAATAGAGTTTGTTTCTTACCGCCAATGACATTGACAAACAAAGCACATGACAAGACACAATGCATTTCAACCACTTGGGTCTTCTTCAGGCGAAAAAATAAATCACATTTAACATTTGGGACATTACAAACGAAAAACGAAAAAAAGAACGAAAAATGACTCATCTGTTGTTGTCCATGTGGTGGGGAGAATAGCCGGTAGGCGGAAATGACATGGGGGATTATGGGAGAGGAAAAGGAGGGGGGGGGGGGGGTTGCGTAGGGGGAGGTGTGTGTGTGTGATATGATAGGGTTGTGTGTCTAGTTTATTGGGATGGTGTGATATCTTTGTGATGGTTGTGGTAATGGTGGATTGATAATAATGGTAAGGGGGAAAAAGGGGGGGGGGGGGGGGACTGAGGGAAAAAAAAAAAAGGTTTAGGTGAATAAAATAAATGATTTCGTTGGGTGATGAAAGAGGTAGTGGTAGTTATGCGTGGGTAGTTGAGAAGGTGTGTGGGTAATGTTAGGGAGGGAAGGGGATGGAAGATAAATGGGTGATAAGGTATGATCGGGGGTGTGGGGGGGGGGGGGGGTGAGGTGGGAAAAAAAAAAAATGCATTGATATGCATTTCACATAGTAACTCAATACATTTTTATGCTGTTCCTGCTCGGAAAGATTAAACCCACAAGCTAAATGACATGAACATTTTGGGGGAAAAAATCACCAACAAGAATCCTGATATGTAACCACTGCAAATAATTCACACTGTGTCTACCAGTTTCAAGTCATACCCTGATGTTTTTAGAGAGTTTGTTGTCCAGTGTTTCGAGTTTAAATCTGTGTCCAACACAAAAACTGCCATGTCACTGTCATTCTTGCTAAGTTCTGGTGGCATCGGTTTCACATTGGGTAAATTTCCACCTTCCACTGTCCTGCCTCTTGTGGTTGTGGATTTTACACCTGAATGTCATTAATCATGAGAGAAAGGAAAACGTTTGCCATGTTGTCAAACTGGATTAAACTGTTGATCATTCCAGATATCTAGCGATGTTCTAGCTATGTAACTAAGCCACAACTGTCGGTCATTCAAAATACCTTGTGATGATCTAGCCGTGCCACTCGTTCGAAGTATTTAGCAATATATCACATTATGCATTGCTGGACCAAATCTGTTGGTTACCCGAACATCTGGCAGTGCTCTTGTCAAATGCATAAATGGACCATATCTACTTGTCATTCAAAGCATCTAACAATGATGAAGCTTTCAATAAAACTGGACCATAATTATCCAGTGATGATCAAGCCAGAAGTATATTTGGACCAGTTGTAGGACATTCAAAATATCTGGTGATGATATGGGCATGTACATAACTGGAGTAAAATCTGGCACCCGAAATATTAAGCCATGACCAACTTCTACGGGTCTTCGCCGTAGATTTCAGGTTAGAAGAGGACCATAGAAGGCAATGGTAGAGGCAGCCGCAAAAGAGTTCCAGCTGGATCTGGCCGAGGAGGAACAAATGTGCACTTCATAAAGCTTGAATTTCCCAACCTAGAACAGGTTTCCCATCAGCAGTGGGATAAGGCATCCATCTGAAAAGAAAAAAAAAGGCACACCTTGAGACGCCCACCCATCCAAAAGTTGTGGGTTCGAATCCCGGCAGCGCCAAGGGAAAAAACAGTTGGCAGTAGAGCAACTGGGAGTCATGACCTGGATGCAGCCCGGCCTCAGCGTGTAAGGAGTTCAAACCCGAAACACTTGTCTGAGTGAGGTTTCTTCTCTGAAGACCTGCTGCTGTCAAGCTTCCCTACAGTTTCTTCCAACAGACACCGAAATATCCAGCCATGACTAAGTTATATGCAGGGGCTGCTTAGCACACTGCATTAACACCCTAGGAGACCCAAAGTCTTCCCAAACACGAGGTGCATGTGTTGTGTACAGTAACGCCATGCAAGTCAAAAGACCAAATTCTACAGGAGGAATGTTTCACTGGCAGTGGTGATATATACAAAGGATGTCCAGTACATTGAAGAAGAGGACAGAATGACTGTACGACACCAAGATTAGTATTTTGTGCTTATAATGTTCAAATGTTGATCAAAGTAAATTATTGACAATAGCAGGGGGCTTTGGTTAGTCACTTGCTTATGTTTGATAAGAACAGGCACTACCACACATCAACAAAGCAATTTGGCAGCAGAACAGTGTCTTCTCCGTTGGACGCCCCAAAACAGCCTGATATCGACAGCTCCTCATCGATTGCTATGACTAGTATGATGAACCTCACTCAGGTGGGGGAGGGTGGGAAGTATGGCACGAAAGCCAATGCAGCACACACACACATACACACACACACACACACACACACAAAGAAGTGTTGGACATTTTTTTACAACTCAAAGAGTGTGATGCGTGTTTGAGAGTTTGCAATCAACTGGTAATATTAGATGAATTCATGGGATGTGTATGTGGTGATATTTGGTAAAAGTGGGGTTCCAATCATCCTATCTGTCTGCTTACACTGGTCAAACAATCTATTGCTTCATGAATTGCCGTGTGATAGAGAAACGTCGATTCAGGATTTTTACAAGACGGACTAAAGCAACCAATCAATGCAAAAATTTGTCAATGGATCTGAATCGTAGATGAAGGCAAATGGTTGTTCATTTTAAAGGGGAGAGAAGAAGGATGAGTTTAACGTCCTCATAGCAGAATGCTTTTAGGGACAAGATATCGCCACAGCCAAGGCTGTGACATAGAGACGTTTGTCTTGGCATAGACATTGTAGACTGGCAGGTTGGGTCGAAGAGTCTGGGTAAGCATCGGGTGGAGGGTCCCGGGAAGGATGGCGCCGTCAGGCAGGAGCCTAAATGAGGTAGGTAATCGTTGGGACCGCCGAGCGGTTGTCTGAAGGTGGTTCAGCTGCGGTTGATGTTGTAGATGTTGTTGTCGTCGTGGTTCCTCCAAGGCCGTCGTCAGGGCTACCGGACGGCCGTCTTCATGCCGAGTGGCGACGGTCCTGTGCCGCGTGAGGCCGACTCGGGAGACGTACAAGGCACAAGTCGCCGAGCCGCTGCACGTAGGTTCATGCCCACTCTGCGCCCGTGAGGGACGTTCCCACCCTCCCCCAGCCACCAAAGGGAGAGCCCTGCTAGACGTGCAGGCCACTGGGTAGTTCGCAGAGTGGCAGCGCCTCGTCGCCAAGTGTCACGCCGCCTCGAGAGCCGTCCCCCGGCGACAGGCTAGTCCCGTCGTCACTCGTAGTGCGAGGAAGGAAATCTGTGCCGCCCGTCATTTTAAAGTTACAGTTACAGTTAAGGGTGAGATTTACGTCCTATCGGCCTGAGGCCCTTAAGGACAAGGTTACTTCAGACTTTAGTCTGTGTAGACTTGGTGCTGCTGTCCTCCGTGGTGGTTTGCTGTCGTTGGTCGTTTACTCCTTGCGGCAGTTACCCTTCCCTTCCTTTTTTTCAGTTCCTTTCCAGGACCATTTGATATGGATCCACGTGATCCGATTTTGGCCAGCTAGGGTAAAACACCCTTACTGGTCCCTCCCCCCAGCTGTGAAGCCAGAGGACAGGGGCGTGAGTCTCAGAGGTTCAAGCCAAAATGGGACTTTGGGGATCCTCTTTGTCTCTTTTGACACTCTTTACCGTCCACACCTCTTTCCTGCACAGTGGTTAAAACCAGCTGTCTGTACCGGAGGATAGGAGGGAGTCACATAGGAGCTTCATGGGTTGCATCCCTAGGGTGGGATGTGGCTGGAGGAAGTCCTGAACTCTTAGGTCATGGGTGGCCCTGAACACCCATAGTGGCGCCAGGGTGGCCGCTAGGGTTGGGCACCTACTGAAGGCATGTTGGAGTGACACAACGCTCCGCATGCACATTTGGTGCCCATAAGGAATCCCCTGCGGCACCTTGTGTGTAGCCTCCTCACTAGTTGGAGGTGTTTTCATTTTAAAGGACAGCCAAGTTGCTCTAAACTCTTAAAGGGAGAGCTGAACTATGGTTTTACAATTGTGGTGTTTATCTTGTTCAGTTCATGCAGTTCTCATGATGATTGAGGGTTGGCAAGAATTTGAGACTACACAATAAACTCTGCTGAAGATCTTTCTCTTCCTTATTTTTCTTCTATTATTTATGAAAGTAAATATGAAGTGAGGCAGGGAACAGTAAACAATAAACAAGTACGGTAACTCTTGCTCCCACAAGAAAACTATTCAGTTCTCCAAAGGAATGCTGCTTGCGACACCGAATAGTCTAGAGACATGCCAGCACAAAGCAAACAAAACAAACAAAGAAACATCCCCGAAAAAGGATGCTCCAAGCTTGCCATATGCCCCATACTGAACACTACACAATAACAAGGACTGGAGAAATGAATAAAAATAAAGTAATTCAAGACTGGCACAGCCTTTTTAAACTCGAATATGTTACATTATTATCCCTCTATAATAACTTGAATAATGATTTGAATGACTGGACTTCTGTCCACTAGCTATGAAATTGCTGGTAATAAGAGCGGATGACAAGTCTTGTTTGATCTCATGCACGTTTCATTCTGATCACAGCAGACTTGGTTCCACAAAAAAGTACAGTTGGGTAGTTAGATTGCACTACACTGGTATTGATGCAACTGCTCACAAAGAAAACACTTTAAAGTTGTACTAATAAGATCAGAATGATGTAACTAATTCAAATTTTGGAGTTCCTCAAGGTCTGTGCAGAATTTCTCCATCTTCATTATGTACACAGCACCTCCAACAAGTCTGCCAGTGCAGACGTTTTTTTTAGTTATGATGACTCACAATTTTACATTACCCTCGGAATATTTCCCCAAAGTGAACTCGTGGACAGACAGTAAAATGTCTTTTGTGATCTGAAGAAACCGATGTCTGTAATTAAACACCAATAACACACACACACACACACACACACACACACACACACACACACACACACACACACACACATACATCACACACACACACACACACACACACACACACACACACACACACACACACACACACACACACACACACACATACAGAGAGAAGGCAGCTCGCTTTGTGAAACTAGGTCTAACTCTGTCTTCCTACCTCCACAGCACTTGGCCAGACTAACATTCCATGTCTGGTTTTGTTAGAGATCTTTGCTCTTGGACTCCAACATAAAAATGAAACACAATCAAAGTATACCGCTCCAGCTCAGTAACATCGTTCCTGGTAGAGGATACCTGAAATAGTTTCTGATTTTTTTTTCTTGCATATTTGTCAAGAGAGTACTTGCCTGCATGAAAGGTACCTACTGAGAGTGTATTCATGCCAGTCCTGTTTTTCTGCCTCGCTTCCCCTCCCCCGAATTATCTGAAGTCCAAAATGTATGTAGGCTAATTACGCACATTCTACCAGTACTAAGCGGTAACGGTTTGCAACATGGATTTCAGGCTGAGAGGTCATCAGAGGCAAATATATGTGGGATTTTTCGTCAGAGGCAAATGTTTGTGGGATTTTTCGTCAGAGGCAAATATTTGTGGGTTAGCGTCGCGGTCTCCTGGCTGGGAGATCGTGGGTTCGAATCCATCAGAGTCATGTGGGTTTTTCTGCCCCGACCGGCTCCTACCCAGAGTTGAGTTGCTGCGGACTCAGTTGGGAAGACTTGGACCACACAGTCGAGTTTCATCCACTTAATGGATGCGTCTCTGAGAGTGTTGCTTAAATTTCCTGACCAACACTGCAGGTGTCTGTATCTCTCAGGCCTGGTTAACGCCGGAATATATCATGAAAGGAAGCATAGAGTACAGCCCTGTCATGCAGTCTCAGACCGGAATGGCAATCGATAGCATCATCTTCATCATCCTCATTCTCATCGATCAGCATAAATTTTTTTTTAAGTCTCAAATTCTGTGGCCCTTCATGCCCTGCTCTCATGGTGACCTCAGTTTCGATGTCCTCTCCGTGTCTGTTGCCTTTGTTTGATTCCGTTGGGATCACCAGTATCGGCGAGTCCATGGGGGCTGTCGTTGGACGGACGTGGTGGCGCCCTCCGGTTGGACAGCTCACTTACACTGGCTCCGCAACTAAGCAATTATTGTCATCAGTAGGGGGCTTAGTATGTGGTGTCCAGCGTAGGTTAGATCAGAACAGGCGCCACTGAACACCACCGAAGTGACTCGGCAGCAGTGGAGTGTCTCCTCCGGTGGGTTGCCTCTTGACGACTTGACATTGACTGCTCCCTGTGGATTACTGGTGCCAGGGCTGCGGCGGGAGTGACCGGGCTATGGCTGTGGACGGGGTGGTTGGAGTGAGCGGCATGGGTGCACTGCCACTGAGTTGGCACAGAAAAGATGGGACAGCAAAAAAAGAAAAAAAGAAAAAAGTGTGATTTTTTCGTCAGAGGCAAATGTTTGTGGGATTGTTCATCAGAGACAAATATTTGTGGGATTTTTCATTAGAGGCAATTATTTGTGGGATTTTTCGTCAGAAGCAAATATTTGTGTGTGTTTTTTTGTTTTTTTGTTTTTTGCATCAGACAAATATTTGTGGGGGTTTCGTCAGAGGCAAATAATTGGGGGATTTTTCATCAAAGTCTAATATTTGTAGGATTTTTCGTCTGAGGCAAATGTTCTTGGGATTTTTCGTCAGAAGCAAATGTTTGTGGGATTTTTCTTCGGAGGCAAATTTCTGTGGGAGTTTTCACTGATTCGGATGACTCCCACTCAACACTTAGGCTACTGAGTGTGCTATGGGCTCACATGGAAAGATTAGAACCACACAACCCAGTTTCAGCCACTGAATGGATGCATCCTTGAGAATGTTGTTCAATAACCAAGACTGTAGAAGTCTGTATTTCCTGGGCCTGGTTGATTTTGGGGTGTATTGGCATGTATTGTGATAGAAACAAACAAAAAAAACAACAAAGCCAGATATGAAATTCCACGACAAGAAAAGAAAGAAGAGAGAGAGAGAGAGAGGAGAGAGGAGAGAGAGAGAGGGAAGAGGAGGAGGAGAGAGAGAGAGATACTTTCTCACGAGTTTTGGATCAGAATGGCCTTCCACAGAGTCATCTTTTTACCCATATCCTCATTGTCCATGAGGAATAGCGTCGACAGCGTGAGGGTGGGGCTATGGAGGGGGAGGGGAGGGCGCTTCTTCTCCGAACACCTTTTGCTATCATGCTCTCCCTAGACTATCTTCATACTGATACAATAAGTGGACAATTGTCTTCAGGTAAGAGTCCAGGAACGTTCGTGAAAGACCAGATGACACGCTGGCTCTGCAAGTATGTGCGGGAGTAGTTTCTTGAGTGTGTTAGACCAGGACAGGTACCTCTGACCACCACTAACATAAAACTGCTGCAATGCGGCGTCTCTCCTGGTGGGTTGCCACTTGGCGGCTATTAATTAATTGCTTCCCTGTGGACTGTCTGTGCTGAGGCTTTGTGTGACAGGACAAACCTGGGTGTGGGTATGTTTAGGGAGGCCAGGATGAACGTGTGGAATATGTCACTGACACGCATTGCATGCGTTTCGTGGTAGGAATAAGTACATTGAAAACAATCCACTCATCTTGGAGGTGGTGCAAAAAAGAAATCTATCAATTCATGTGCAATATTATACACGACTTAATTTGACGATTATTTTGAAACACACACACACCACACACACACACGCACGCACGCACGCACGCACGCACGCACGCACACACACACACCACACACATATGCACGTGTGCACACGCACACACATACACGCCCGCACATGCACGTAGGCCTACGCACGCATACCCCCTCCCTCCCCCTTCCACACACGGACATACATAGGCCAACATCACCACCGCCACCACCCCCAACAACAAAAATAACAATAACGAAATAAACATATAAGAAAGTGGAACAGTGAACATCGTCAAAATTGTTCTTGAAGAGAGGAGATTATATGCATGCATGGTATGAAGATGGGACAGGCCAACTGAGCTAAAACACACTTATAAATAAACAGCGGAAGGCGGAAGATGGGAAGGGGGCAGAAAGAGAAGGGCACTGGATGGTGGGGGTGGGGGGAGAGCCATACTTTGTAAAAAAGGGAAAATTAGTCCCATATACAGTTCAGTTCGTTAGTCAGAACCAGCCTATCCATGCACGCACGCGCGCGCACACACACACACACACACACACAAGCCTTAAGCACCTTGATTAAAGGGAAACCACTCTGTTGCGCCATCACACAGATTGCATCCACATTGCGATAGTTCTGTTTAGAAACAACAGACAGCGTGTTTTTCATCACGTTACAAGGCACACGGTACTCAGTCTGACAGATTTACAGCTTCAGGTAAGGTGGTATTAGTCGCTCATATGAACTGTCATCACATTGATGTGATTGGCAAGTTCATGCACTGACTATACTTTAATTATAATTAGGCAAAGCCACTGATTGTGCAAGATTTGTTCGTTGATTTTTTGGAATTAGCCATCATTTCATCAGTGAATGATCGAATTGGTCAATTGAAATCTTAGTGATTCAGAACGAATAACATTTTGTAGACATCTGAAGAAAAAGTAACATACGTCGCCCAAACCATTTCTTACACTTACAGTAGTAATGTCGTTGTTGTTGTCCGTGGAGACGACGAAGACCATCTAGTCATCCTGGGATCGGGGGTGAGTGCGTAGATGGCTGGTCAGGCCGATCTGCGCCCGGAAAGATCTATCACAGTACGGACAGGGGATGGTGGCAGCAGCTGGAGATCTGTTGACACTGGTCCTCCTGATCATCATGCGTATTACAGTACTAATACAATTAGGAGACTGGCTTCACAGTCTAGGCTCCGCAGCCTTGAACTTGAACTTGTAGGTGTTAGAGGCCTTAAGAGTCCTGTTTACCATTCTAAATATAACATTGAGATGAAAAGCACCGCATGCGGGGAAGGAAGAGAGTCACGACTGAGACTATCTATGTTGATAACGTTCCGGATTGTATTTTGTCGGAAGTTCCTGCCAATGAGTGGCTAACCGTGATTTGAAGATGTTGACTGTAGGGGCTGTTACTATGGAGTCAGGAAGACCATTCCAAACATCAATCACATGAAGAGGGAAATAGTTTCCCTGATATTCAGTATGTGATGAACTTTGGATAGTTTCAAGGAGTGTCCTCTGCTGTCCCTGCTGGTAAATAGTTCAAACCATGGTTTATCACTCCGGTACATAGTAGTAGGCATCCTTCAGTCTCGGAAGACTATGGAGTTGCGCTCTAGGTGTCTATTCTGGTACAGCGACGGGTGTGGCTGACCAGTCCGACGGCGGGAATGACAGTCCCTGTGGCAGAGGGCACAGATAAAGTCTGACGCTGGTCTGTCTGCCTGGGCTGCAGGCTTTCTTCTCATTCTCTTTTCCCCGTGCTGCTGAGCGAGTGTCTCTTCGAACTTGGAGAGACTTTTCTGCACAGTCTGTCTCCAGGCTGACCGTTCGAGGGCTGTTGCTTCCCAGTTGTTCTGGTCGATGTTCAAGGCTTTTAGGTCCCTCTTGCACACGTCTTTGAATCGCAGCTGTGGTCTGCCTGTGGGACGTTTTCCCTGCACAAGCTCTCCATAGAGGAGGTCTTTAGGAATCTGTCCGTCATCCATGTGCACGACATGGCCGAGCCAACGCATACGTCTCTGTTTCAGCAGCGTGTACATGCTGGTGCATTAGGCTCTTTCCAGGACAGCGTTGTTTGGGACCTTGTCCTGCCAGTTGATGTTCAGAATGCGTCGGAGGCTACGCATATGGAAAGCATTGAGCTTTCGCTCTTGTCGGGCACGCAAAGTCCAAGACTCGCTGCCATACAGGAGGGTGCTCACGACGCAGGCTCTGTAGATCTGGATCTTTGTGTGCTCGGTCAGCTTGCTGTTGTTCCATGCTTTCTTTGTCAGTCTGGTCATGGTGGTAGCTGCCTTGCCGATGCACCTGTTGAGCTCTGAGTCAAGTGAGAGGGTGTCTGAGATAGTTGAGCCCAGATAAACAAAGTCATGGACGACATCCAGTTCATGGTCATTGATGCTGATGACTGGGGGAGAGTCAACATCCTGTCCCATGACCTGTGTTTTCTTCAAGCTAATGGTAAGCCCAAAGTCTTGGCAGGCATTGCTGAAGCAAGTCATGAGCTGCTGTAGGTCCTCGGCTGAGTGGGCAGTTACTGCTGCGTCGTCTGCAAAGAGGAAGTCACGCAGGCACCTCAGCTTGACTTTTGTCTTGGCTTTTAGTCTGGAGAGGTTGAAGAGCTTACCGTAGCTCCGGTAAATGCCATGTATAAACTTGTACAAGTCTATCATGTCACCCCTTTTTCTTCTGTGCTCCAGGCTTGGAAGTTTGAGAGTAGAAAGACGCTCAGGATATGGTTTATCTTTAAGAGATGCTAAAAGTTTAGTTGCTCTGCGCTGAACATCTTCTACATCCTGGCACAGTGTTTTGTGGTAGGGTTGCCAGACAGAATGTCCGTACTCTAGTACTGGTCGTACAAGAGACTTGTACAGTTGTAGGAAAGTATCTTCAGTCAGGAAGTCAAAGGAGCGACGGATGATACCAACAACTCTATTTGCTTTAGCAGTTGCCTTGGCCACATGTTCTCTGAAATTCAGTTTGTTGTCAATGTAAACCCCAAGGTCCTTCTCAAATTCACTTTCAGACAGAGTTGTGGTACATGTCTTACCTTCGATGTTTACTTCAGTCATGTGGTACACAGCATCTGACTTCTTGTTCCCCAGCTTCAGGACATGGCATTTTTCAGGGTGGAACTTCAATAGCCATTGTCTTGACCAACTTTGCAGCCTGTTTAGATCTTCCTGTAAAACATGCGTAGCTCCTTCATGGTCACTTCGTGCAAAAACCTTAGTGTCGTCTGCAAAAAGGTTGTACAGTGTTTTGAATGAGATTCGGCAGATCGTTAATATACAGTACAAACAAAATAGGTCCTAAGACACTACCTGGGGAATCCCACTCAAGACATTGGCTTCTTGTGACTGTGCGCCATTGACGACAACCCGCTGACGCCTGTTGTGTAGGAAGTCCTGTATCCAAAGTAATATCTTCCCTTTAATACCATGTGCCTGAACTTTCAAAACAAGTCGTCTGTGTGGAACGCTATCAAACGCTTTCTGGAAATCCATTGTAAACAATGTCGACTGAGCCTCCATCATCTAAGACCTTAGTCCATGTGTCCATGACGTCGAGAAGCTGAGTGATGCATGACCTCCCTTTACAAGCCCATGTTGTTTCTCACTGACAAGGTTGTTTTCTTCTAGGTGTTTGACAAGTTGTTCTCTTACTAATTTTTTCCATTACTTTTCAGAGGATGCATGTAAGGCTAACTGGCCTGAAGTTATTAGCTAGCATTTTGCTGCCTTTCTTGAAGATAGGTGTAACCCGTGCCAACCGCCAGTCTTCTGGGATTTTTCCTTCGTTCAAGGATTTTCTGAACAGCATGGCCACTGGGGTGGCAAGAACATCTGCAGGCTTCTTAGAGTCCCCTTCAGATATTCACCCATACATCCGTGAGACTGCGCTTGGGCATTGCAATTTGTGTTAAATATCAAACTAAAAAAAAGAACTGGAATTTTCTAGTTCTGCCCAGTTCAATAATTTGATTTGTTTTATTGACTGCACTTTGGATACAGTGTCAATGTACATGTTAAATTTTTAGAGCTATCAAGAATCATCCCTAGGTCTTCATTTGTGTTGTGTGTGTGTTTCTTGTGATATTTCTTTACAGGATTATTCTTATCAGTATGAAGAACTAGAGGTACATTTTAACACATTAGAGATCCCCTTTATTTGATCACTGCAGCATTACAGGGAGGTCATTAATAAAGACTGTGAAAAGTATAGGTCCAAGAAATTCTGTCTTGTGGAATGGACTTAGATGCTGGAAGACTTTATAATACTTATTTTTTTAAGCTGAGACCTTCTTATCAAAAAGCTTGTCAAATTTTGCTATTACCAATAATTCCATGTGCTGCTCTTTTTATTGATAATGTTCCATGCATCACTGTATTAAAAGCTTTTTGACAGTCAAGGCAGACAATGTCCACTGGTCTTCCGTCATCCATCATTTTGGCAATGTCCTCAGCAACCTCCAAAAGTTGGGTCACATATATATGATCCTTAAGCCTAAAGCCATGCTGACATTCCAAAGGCAAGTTTTGTCAGTCAGGTGTGCAACAATTGCAACTTTCACAATAGAATGCCCATACTTTACATAACACACTAGTAAAACTCACAGGTCTATAATTTCCAGGATTAGTTTTTGCACCTTTTCTCAGAAATAGCTGTCCTCTCTGCTTTTTCCAGTCATCTGAACTACAAATACACTCTGAGGACTTGTTATATAAAATACTCGAATTTGTGGCTCCATTCCTTGGCTTTAGAACCCACGGAGGAATTTAATTATGTCCCTGAGCCTTAGGATCTGACGCTTACAACCTTTTTCTGGATGGCAAGCAGAGTAATCCTTACGTTACTTATTGATGTGTTGTTAGTTTTAAAACGTTCCTCAAGATCTAGGACATTAGTTACATTCTCTCTTTTATACCTGTTGGCAACAAAAAAATATCTAAAAGAATTTCTACTTATTCAGATCATCTTCTGCAGCAAGATATCATTTCTGTTAAGGACACCAGTTCTTATGTTGACCCTGGATTTTTTTTTTTGTGTGTGTGTGTACATATTTCCAAAAGGCCTTTGGATTTAGTTTACAGTTATTAGCAATCTTTTTTTTTCATACTTAAAAAAGAGAATTTAGTATACCTGCTCCTGGTTATTACATAGTTTAAGTAAGCATAACCTGATTTGATTTTAAGAAACTGTACAGTTTGGATTTTTACCCTATCTTCTTTTAGTTGTTTTTTTTTGTTCATTCATGATGGTTCGTTTCTTTCGTTATTTTGTGTCAGTCTCTTAGTAATACACATGTACATTGTCTTGAGTTATAACATCTTCAAGTCTGTCCAGTCTTGATTTATGTCAGTAATATTTGTGTCTGAGCAGTCACAATTTACTGTCCTTCAGCAGACATCATGGCCTCCTGCATAGCTGTGCAGCAGAAGATGTCATGTGTGTTCGTGACGGGTGTACACAACACACCTTCCAACAAAAGGGCCAACCAGCAGTTCAAGGTGACAGCGTCAGATGTGCTGAACCCAGAGGTTTCTCTGCAGGATCTCGATGCTGCCAGCGCCACAGAGAAAGTGGATGGAACCTGCTGCCTTATAGAGGAATATCAAGGTATTCTTACTAGCATAACAGATGAGTGAAAAAAGCAAAACTTGTCTGTAATGTCAGGACAAAGGCATATTAGACAGGGGGGGGGGGGGGGGGGGGGGTGCTGGAGTGATGGCAGGTTCTTTATTTTGGATATGATAACGATCAGGTACTCATTTTTGAAAAGTTATCATCTGCAGTTTTAAAAAAGTTGAAGAGTAACTAATCTGTTCTGTGAGCACAGGGGCATAAGTTGTTTGGATTTTAGAATGATTTAGATATTGAAATTGGCCCTCAAAGAAGATTAAGGGGAGGTTTAACACTGACTTATAAGATCTTCAGTTGGAGTGGATGGCATTGACTCAGTCAAGGTATTTACCTTGGCCACCAGCAAAAAAACTACAAATGCAAAATCTGTTTAAAACAACTCACTAAGTTGATGATGAATTCAGAGTTGCACAAATTTGGAATTGATACCTTGTAAAAAATGCTAAAGCTTAAAAAAAAAAAAATTGAGTAATTCAAAATTGCTTCTAAAATTCCCTGAATTTGATGAGTACACATTACAAGAACACATCGCTGTATGCAGTGCACTTCAGTATTCAGAAATGAGCAGTGAAACCAGAGATACATGAATCAAATCTTACCATTGGAAGCTATGTTTCACCATATAACGCTTGGTTTGAGGTAGCTGATGCCAAAAATTTCCTCACATTTCGTCATATAGTAGGAGTACTGAAACCCTTAACTGCCAAGCACGCAAGCAGATTCCATGGCACCATGTTGCCTTATCTGTTTCTTCTGCTTGAGCGTTTGGTTTGTCCGTTGGGTACAAATGCTTGCCGGACAATACTTCCTTAGGCTTTGAGTGATGGAGTTCTAAAAACTCGTCAAAGAAGTGGCAAAATTCAAGTGAATAGTTTGAGTCTTGCATGTGATAGGCTTTTTTTCCCCCTTCAATCCCTCCCACATTCTCCTCTACTTTGCCGTGCTAGAACGTAAGTGACAGTCTGAGAGCCAGTTTTTCGTATGAAACAACAGACCGAGGTCCCTGAACCTGAATCTTGGATTATCAGCACCTTGATTACTTGTCCTCCACACCTGAAGTCAGGCGGGGTTTTTGTTTGTGGTCATGGCTTGCGCTAGCTTGCGAAGCTGACACGCAAGATCTATAGCAGAGAGTTGGAAAAAGATCTACACCTGTGTGCAGCTCAGTTCTCAATTTTTTCTTTCTTGTTTTTTTTTTTTTTTAAATGTTAGACAGGGTGCTGGGAGCACAAAACCACCAGTTTTATGTCATGTTTAGTTCCACGACCTGTGTAGTGGTACTTTTTTCCCCGCAATACCAAACAGAGAATCACCTCAATGTTAATGTGGTGAGGTTTAAGGTTTAGCACCCACCTGCCAAACTGTGAAGTGCCCAAGTTAAATAACTTTGGCAAAATCTGGATATTAAAAAAAATGAAATTGCAAGCTTGAATGCAAGAGAAATCATACAGTCTATTATTAGCTTGACCAGTGCTTTCCTGTAGATTGTATACAGTGCTGTTATAAGACAGCTCTGACTCTTTCTGCAAACAAGATTGCAGAAGGAAGGCAATTCTTGTTTTTTAAGAGACAATGGGATATGTGAAAGGTACATGAATCGATATTGAACGTGCTTAACATATAGCAAACGAAACATTACATTGATGAAAAGGTGACTTCCTTGACACATTCTTTCCCTGTGCATTTCCTGATGGATGGTACAAACATTCAACAGTAAGCACATGTACTTTTCACAAGTTTTCCTTTTTTTTTTTTCTTTCCTTTTTTTTTCAAGAGTTTTTTTTTTTTTTTACATAACTTTAAGCTACAGCAGAAATTTACAAATAGCACTCATGAAAAATCTGAAAAATGTTCAAATGAATGCAGTGAATTTTTCATCCATGTATGCGTTGTTGATTTTCGTTAGTCTTGAATTTTTTGTTTTCAAATATGGCCAAAATGTTATGTCATGAGGTGATGTCTATGTGTCATCATTCGGTTAAGAAACCTGTCTGAAATTAAAACAAACATTAACATTTCACTTCACATGTGTGTTGTACTGTAGTCTGTTTGTCTAGATTGTCTTCTGGAACTAATAGCATTTCACATGTGTGTTGTCCTGTAATCTGTTTGTCTAGATTGTCTTCTGGAACTAATAGCATTTCACATGTGTTTTGTCCTGTAATCTGTTTGTCTAGATTGTCTTCTGGAACTAATAACATTTCACTTGTGTTTTGTTAGGTAATCTGTTTGTCTGGATTGTCTTGCAGACTAAAAACATTTCACTTATGTTTTGTCCTGTGATCTGTTTGTCTGGATTGTCTTGCAGACTAAAAAGCATTTCACTCATGTTTTGTCCTGTGATCTGTTTGTCTGGATTGTCGTTGCTGAACTTACAACCTTTCTTTTTACGATTTACTTCACGTCACCCCCTGTGCCACCAGGTGTGCCATGGCTGTGGGCCCGGCTGGACCGAAAGCCGAACAAAGTGGGAGACAAGAAATTCCAGCGACACCAGTCGAAGCTGAAAACTTGGAGAGAGTCGGAGCAGACAGAGGAGCCTCCGTCAATGATCTGGGACCACGAGAAAGACTTCAAGGTTTGGGTGGAAAAGGAAAAGGGAAAGAGAAGAGGTAACATAGTGTGCATGAACTAGAGGATGTCTGATCTTATCATCAGAGGTTGGGATCATCTCAGTATAATTTCATTGACCATATACTTTCAGACTTCAACAGAATTTCATCGACCATAAATTTTCAGTGTCATTTAATTGAAATGACTGTTGTTTAATACCACAGCAGGATGAAACCCTAGGCAGAGCTGGACGGCAGAAGGTCATTATTATTATTATTTTATTAAGAGTGCTTATACAGCGCCTGTCCTCGACTACAGACCAAGCTATAAGCGCTCTACGCTTTAGTTTACACCACAGGCTGCATACCTGGGTAGAACTGACTGAAGAGCTGCCTGTTGGCGCTTCATTCAATCGTTTTCCATGTCACTGGATAAGAAGCTCACCATGTGCAAGAGTTTCAACCGTTGAATCCTTGTTTTGTAATGCCGGGCCGCATTCAGGTCGTGACTTCTGGATACCCTTCTGATTTTGCCTTTTTTTTTTTTTTTTTTTTTTAATTGGAGGGAGCCACTACCTGTATTTCATCCTGCACCTCTAGGATGGTCAGGTGACTCCAGGCCAAGTCCCTTTGTGATGATTGTTTGAACCATTTAGCTATGGGACTGTCTGTTGCATGTTGGGAAATTCAGTCCTTTAGAAGTCTACTTTTGTTCATACGTGACCAAATCCAGCTGAAATTCTTCTCATTTGCTTCTGCCTTTGCCGTTAGGGCTCTGGTCCTCTTCTTCCCACACATAGGGAGCTGTTTGCTTCAACCTTTATTGCAAGGACTTAGTTGGCTTGGAAGCTGGATTCCCTGATGTTGCTGGCAAGACTTTCATTCATCTCAACCTTGTAGGTGCGTGCTACATATCTATGATATTAGTAACCATGATTTCTAGAATATGGTATGATGTAATTGATCATAACTTTCATACTACAATGTTATTTTATTTATTGTGATTTTCAGACTGTAATGCCACTGACCATAGTTTTCATACTACTGTATGGTATCACTGATGATAATTTTCATATTGTAATTAGTATCGTCTAATGTCAACAATGAACTTATGAAATGTTCAGACTGCACAATGATTTCACTGGCCATAATTGGCAGGCTGAAAAAGAGAGTCATAGACCATGATTTTCAGATGACAATATAATTTCATTGATCATGATTTTTTAAATTTTTTAAAATTTTGTTATTACAGCATGATTTCATTGACCATAAATATTTTACCACATGGCGCTTTGTATTCTGACAGTCCATCAGTGTAATTCAGTTTGCTCAAAATGGTTTGTCTACAATATGATTTCATTGACCATAATTTTCAGACCCATGGCACGTTGGATTGTGACAGGGCATTCATAAATGTATTTGATTATGATTTTGTGAGTGCAGTGTTATTTCATTGACCATAGTTTTCAGACCACAGGGCACATTGAATTGAGACAGATCAATTTTGGATGTGGACGTGTAAGCAAAAGTCCTAAAGGGGGAAGGGGGGGGGGGGGGGGGGGAGGGATAGCGCCAGTGGGGTGAAGGAGAAGGCACAGGAAATGAGGCAGTAGAAAAACAACTAAAGCTGACTACCAACTGTCACAAGTGTTCATCGTCACCAAATTCAAGGGTCCCACTGGCTATTGTTTTTTTGTTGTTGTTGTTTTTTTTTTTGCAATCACTTGACCTTCAGAACAGAATTCTTGAAGAGCCATCACTGAGTGTTGTAATGTTGTCATTCTAAGTAAGGCACACTGCTTGGTTCATACAGTCTATTTCCAGCTTGTCTTGCTCTAGAAGAACTGTGTGCTTTACTGTCTGTATTCAGCTGTGTCACAAAAATAAACTGCTTCTCTTTTAATTTCACACTGACTTGGAAAAGACCTGTTGAATGATTTGCAGACTTTCGCAGCACACTTTGAGATTTTGCTCTGGTTACACACCTTGCAGAATTTTCAAGGGTTGCTGTTTTTCAGTTTTAAAGAGTTGACTGATGCCTGAGGCATCTGCCCATTCCCATGCCTCCTCCCTCTCTTCCCTCCCCCCTCCACTCTTCATCGTCATTCACATTGTGAAATCATGCATCATTACCTAGATGCACATTTTGGTGTAATCTTTTTTCTTTTTTCAACCTGTGTACTCAGGAGGTGCCGTCCACATGGATCCCTGCCTCTGGAGTCCCAGTTGTTGATGGCATTCCTCAGCCAGATAAACTGGGTCATACTCCAGGTATGTGTCATGCTTTGTGAGGATTTGCTTGGTAAGGTGTGATTTCGTGTTCAGGGACATCATGTATAGGTACACACTGTTTTCTTTTACATGTGCTACGGTACAGGGCAGTTCTGAATGCAGTCAGTTTGCATGTTCTGCGTATCTGTTATTTTCGTTTTGTTTGACATTCCTTTGAGATTGTGTGTGTGTGTGTGTGTGTGTGTGTGTGTGTGTGCGACAGCATTTGTGAGGCATTTGGTTCACTCCGTTTCAGCTTCTCTGTTGTACTTTTGGGGGGAAGGTTTGTTTGTTTTGTTTTGCATTTTATCAAATAAGAAGAGCAATATTTGTGTAATCTTCATTTTAAACTACTCTGTAACTTTGTTACAATGCTGTTGCAAGTTTTGCTTTTCAGTAAGATCAGCCCTGATGTGGCCCTGTGCGGTCGGCTGGGCTATAAGCAACATTATCTTATCTTATCTTTCAGTAAGATGTTTACAGTTGGCCTGCACTGCATAAGTTACACATAAGGTTTGGAAAACCCTTTCAGTTTGCGATTGACCTTTCCAAATACCATGTGGTCAGTGTAACAAATAATGTTTAGTCAATTCTAAATACTGAATTTTGGTTTCGTGAAAAGCAGTGTGGATTATAAAAATTTTTATCCGGGAGTTGGTTAGAAGGTAAAGGTAAAAAAAGACTCGAAATTTCAGAAAGGTGAAGCCACTCTCTTGAGGAATCCAGCGAACTTGGCTGTTTTATTTTCTTAATGTTACTTGTTGGTCTTCGCTCGTTACTCACTTAATGCACGCGGGTCTTCTGCTGCAAAGGCTGGTCCCTGTGGAGAAAAAATCTCGTGTATGTTGGCCCCTGACGTCGTTGCCCTTGCCCTTTGGTTTGGGCCTGGTGCTGTGTAAAGTGGGCAGCGAGGGGCTGGTCGGAGGTGTCGGCCGGCTCTCAGAGTTTGGGCAAAACTTTAAACTGATGGGAAACCCAAAACGAAGGGAAAAACTTATGGAAAGTTGTGTTGCATGGGAATCAGATCATTGTTGTGTGGTGTGGTGTGTGTGTGTGGTTGTGTGTGTGTGTGTGGTGTGTTGTGTGTAATTGTGTCTGTGTGTTTGTGTCTTGTGTCTGTGGCTGTGAGTGTGTGTTGTATTGTGTGTGTGCGCGGTTTGTATGCTGCGTGCTGTGTGTGTTGTGTGTGGGGGTTTGTTTTTTTTTTAAAAGGAGAGAGAAGGGGGGGGAAAGCAGCTGCAAGGAAATAAAGGAGCTGTTGTCGGGACCACGTTGAAACTGGTCATTTTTTTTGCTGTGACTGTGCCACCCCATGTGCCCCCCCCCCCCCCTCCCCCCCTTCCCGTGTCTTTAACCCATGCAGTTCTTTCTGGCCCCTCCCATATAAAAACCCCCCCCGGGTTTGCCTCACCCCCCCAAAACCCTGCGCAAAAAAGGGGCGGGTCGTGTCAAGTTGTCAGAGGTAACCACCCGGGGAGACACTGCCCCCTGCCGTGTCTTTTTGGTGGTGCTCTGTTTTGCCTTTTCTGTACAGCAAAGGGGATGTCTTTAAAACCAGCCCCCCATTACGAAGTGGTTAGCGTCGGGGGGGTTCCAGTTGGGGAGGGTGGAGTTGTTTTCCCCATAAACCCCCCCTGGGGATTTTTTCTCCCCCAAAGCTCCTACCCGGGGTTTGATTTTTTGCTAGGGGGGCCAGTTGGGAGACTAGTACCACACAGTTGAGTTTTTCCTAAGTGGATGCGTCCTTCAGCATTCATTGGAGCTTCTAACCCGTGTCATAGGATACCCCCCTCACGGCATTCTGCGGTTTCTTAAGTCGCTTGAGTCAAATTCTTCAAATGTGGGACGGAAAAACAGAAGTAAAAAAATTGTTCGGCGCAGCCCAAACAAGCCGGGTCTTTTAAAATGTTGGCCTAGCGGTCTGGTATCTGAAACCCTGAGTGTCTGGAGAAAAGGGCCCCAAGGCGCTTTACTGAAAGGGGGGGTTTTAGGATCTACACACTGCTTTGGGGCTGTATCGCGCCAAAAGTGCCAATGTTTAACCGGCTGCCACAGGGAGGCGAGTGTAAACCCGAGAACAGCGGGTTTTGTCTTTGTCCACAAAACCTGTGAGCGCTTTTCTGCGAAGGTTTTCTTACCCAAAAACCGATTCTTACACTACCGAAAAGCACGCAGTACGCGTGCGCAGGGCGGGCGGCCTGGGGACAAAACCCACACACACACACACAACACATTGGCACACGATGCACAATCGCGCGCACACAATATGTAATAAAAAGCAGAAAATTCCGTCAAAACCCTCATTATGATTATTTAACATTACAAATTTTTGGGTTTGGTATAACTTTTAACGCCGACTAATGGAAAAAAAAAAAACCAAAACAAAACAAGCCCGCGCTTGACGAAAAACTGCCCGGGGAAACCCAAAAACGAGTGTGTGGGTGTGTGTGTGGGGTGTGTGGGGTGTGTATGTATGTGTGGTGGTTTGTGTGTGGGTGTGTGTGTGTGTGTGCGTGTGGTTTTGTGAGAGGAAAGGGGAGAGGGGAGGGGAGAGGAAGAAGAGAAAGAGAGTGAGGAGGAATGGTTTTAGTAAATGAACACAAGACACTGCACGGAAATTTACCCTTTTTAAAAAAATAGGGGAAAAGAAACATGACGGACACCGGCGCGCATGCAAAAAACGAAAAGAGAAGAGAGGGGAGAGAGAGAGGGTGGGGGAGAGAGAGAGTGAGAGAGAGAGAGGATGGGGGTCTTACTAGAGAGAGAGGGGGGGGGTTGGGGGTGGGGAGGTGAAAAGATTGAGAAACATCAAAAGAAAAGAAGCACGGAACCTTTTTTCCACAAAATCAATTTAAAAACATGAAAGGAGAGAGAGAGGGGGAGGGAGTGGGAGGGAGGGAGGGGTGATTAATAATACTAATGAAAAACTTACATGCACAGATGCTTTTTACATGTAACAAAATCAAAAAAAAAAAGCATTTTCGAAGAAAAGTTTACTGACAAGGTTTGCACTATAATGAACAATTTTTTTTCCTCTCTTCCCCCTCTCTCTCTTCTCTTCTTCTCTTTCTCTTTCTCTCTCTCTCTCTCTCTCTCTCTTCTTCCCCCACACACCACACCACACACTCTCTCTCTCTCTTCTCTCTCTTTTCTCAAAACACCCCAAAACAAATCTCTCTCTCTCTCTCTCAAAAACCCCCACCACACCACACAACACACAACACACACCACACCCCACAAAAATTAATATACACGGCAACGGCATACGAGTCTGAGAGAGAGGGGAGGAAGAGGGGAGAGAAGGGGAGAGGGAGAAGAGAGGAGAGAGGAGAAACTAAAAGAAAAATGACGTGCTGCTTTACTTCAAAGAAAAAAAGATATCCACACACACACACACACACACACACACCACCACCACACACACCCAAAACCCACACACAAATATACAGGCCACGGCTAAAGAGCTGAGGGTTTGGTCGGGGAGGGGGGGGGAAGGGAGAGAGACGAGAGAGAGAGGGGGGGGGGGGGGGAGGAAAAAAAGAGAGAGAGAGAAGGGGAGAGAGGGGAGAGAGAGAGGAGAGGAGAAGAAATGAAATGAAACGACGTGCATGCTGCTTCACCAAACAAAAAAGATATCACACACACACCACACCACACACACACACACACACAACAACACAACATATACACGGCACCGGCATCGAGATGAGGGGGGTCGGGGGAAAAGGGGGAGGGAGAGGGAGGAGAAGGAGAGAGAGGGGGGGGGGGGGGGGAGGAAGAGAGAGAGAGAGGAAAGAGAAGGAGAGAGAGAGAGAGAGAGAAAAGGAATTGAAACTGAGTGCATGCATGACTTAACAGAACAAAACAGATCACACACAACCACACCCACAAACCACACACACACAAACCACAAAAAACACACACCACTGACACACCACCACCCCACACACACCACACACCACACCACACACAAACGCACACAACAAAACAACGCACGCACGCACGCACGCACGCACGCACCCGCACCCCCACGCACCACACCACATGTGTACTCCGACCCTTGTGGTAAAGCTGGTTGGTGTCAATATCCACTTTTCACACATAACTGTTCACTAACCCCTTTTTAAAAAACACAAAATGTCTTGTTGGGACATTCTCGTGGTGTGCCTACACTCTCGTCAGCCTTGGTTACGAAAATGTGACATGACAGGGCTTTTTGCTGTTGCCCCTTCCTCTCTCAAACCGCCCCCACCCCCACCCCCTCCCCCCCCCCCACACTTTTAAATGGTACCTTTGCCCGTTTGAAAAAAAAAAATTTAAAAAAAAAATTTAAATTGATGTTCAGTATTACTTTAAATTCAGTATTAATTTTAAAACCCAAAATTTTTTAATAATGCATAATCTTGGAAACAAGGTCAATTGCACAAAACACCCAAATTTTTTTGAATGTACTTCCTCCCTATTTTCCAGAACATTCACATTGAAGTTACTTTTATTTAGAAGCAACACTCAAACCGTTCTACGATTTGTTTTTACTTTCTTTGATCTCTTAGACCTTTTCCACCAGGGCCCAAAAAAGACCTTTTAAAAGTTCAAAAAAAAGTTCAGTGAAGAGTGACCTTTTTTTTTCCATATCCTTTCGGCCCCCCCCCCCCCCCCCCCCCCCCCCCCCTCTCTCTCTCTCTCTCTCTCTCCCCAACACACACCAAAAACACAACACAAAGCAGCACGCACGCACCCACCCCACGCATGCACACACACACGCACACACACACGCGCCCCACACCACCACACACACACCAAAACCCCCAACACAACAAAAACACAACACAAAACAAAACCCCCTAAAGGTACTTCCAACAATACACTTTAATTTGAAATTTTCGATGAAAAATTTGTATGACTGGAAATGAAGTATTATTTTAATTTTAATAATTTTTCACTTATTATTTTATGCCTACTACATTACTGTTATCAGTAGTATTATTTTGCTTGTAGTAAATTGTTATCCTCTACGTTTCCCTTTA
This sequence comes from Conus ventricosus, assembly GCA_018398815.1. NCBI lineage: Eukaryota > Metazoa > Mollusca > Gastropoda > Neogastropoda > Conidae > Conus > Conus ventricosus. The sequence goes on along the minus strand of CM031616.1, from coordinate 36,505,722 downwards.
ATTAGGCCTACATTGCTCTACATGCAACCATAGTACATATAAAATGCAGCAACAATGAAGAAATATGTATATATACAACGGTTGTAAATACGGCCCCCTTTACAAATGCTAACTAACTTTTCATTTCACAAAGATTTTTGCCAACGCCATGGCTGGCCTACTTCGGCAAAGATAGTTCGCGCGCCCTCCACCTCCCCCGTCTTTGCTTCGGCTTACCAGGCCACGGCGCGCGCAGCACAGCCGGTCGCAAAGTTCTGTCAGAAAGTTTTAAACACGAACTTAATTATGGTACTCACAGAGAAAACTGAAATGCAGCTTTTGTCACACTCTCAAGTACTCACTGCGCCATTGTTTTCATACAGAAATTATAGTTAAAAAAACTTCTGTACAGTAAATATAACTTAAAGATGTAGCACCAGTCTCGAAGCGTCCAAACACACACAGCGTCTGGCCGTGCGGTGGCTGACTCGCTTCGCCTCGCCAGAGTCAAAAGGCAAAGCGTTGAGCGCACTGAATGCAGTGGCTCTGAGTGTGGCGGCGCCGCCGTGACCTGCTAAGCCCCTGGTGATGACAGTAATTGTGAGTTGAAGAATCACAATGAGTGAACGTTCCAGTCTGGAGGGTTTCAGTTCCTGTGAACTTGTCAATGCTTTGAGACTGTCACATGAAGTCACCTCTCAGGCATGGATGTGGAGGACAGGAAATTACAACAACAAAAAGAGGTCACCACAAGAGCCAGTCATGAATGGACTTAGAATTTATGAGGTTTTTTTTTTTTTAAATGATTATCAGTGAGGAGGATAAAGCTGATGCTGTGAAGTTCCAGTCTCGTCTGAGAGTACACGGCAGGGATGTAGTACACAGCAGGGATGTAGTACACGGCAGGGAGAGTACACAGCAGAGATGTAGTACACTGCAGGGAGAGTACACAGCAGGGATGTAGTACACGGCAGGGAGAGTACACAGCAGAGATGTAGTACACTGCAGGGAGAGTACACAGCAGGGATGTAGTACACGGCAGGGAGAGTACACAGCAGAGATGTAGTACACTGCAGGGAGAGTACACAGCAGGGATGTAGTACACGGCAGGGAGAGTACACGGCAGAGATGTAGTTACACAGCAGGGATGTAGTACACGGCAGGGAGAGTACACAGCAGAGATGTAGTACACGGCAGGGAGAGTACACGGCAGAGATGTAGTACACGGCAGGGAGAGTGCACAGCAGAGATGTAGTACATGGCAGGGATGTAGTACACGGCAGGGAGAGTGCACAGCAGAGATGTAGTACACAGCAGGGATGTAGTACACGGCAGGAGGAGTACACAGCAGAGATGTTGTACACGGCAGGGAGAGTACACAGCAGATATGTTGGACACGGCAGGGAGAGTACACAGCAGAGACGTAGTACACAGCAGGGAGAGTGCACAGCATAGATCATGTAGTGCATGGCAGGGAGAGTATACAGCAGAGATGTAGTACACGCAGGGAGAGTACACAGCAGAGATGTAGTACACGGCAGGGAGAGTACACAGCAGAGATGTAGTACACGGCAGGGAGAGTATACAGCAGAGATGTAGTACACGGCAGGGAGAGTACACAGCAGAGATGTTAGTACACGGCAGGGAGAGTACACAGCAGAGATGTAGTACACGGCAGGGAGAGTGCACAGCAGAGATGTAGTACACGGCAGGGATGTAGTACACGGCAGAGATCTAGTACACGGCAGGGAGAGTACACAGCAGAGGTGTAGTACACAGCAGGGAGAGTACACAGCAGAGATGTTCTCCCAAGAGTTGATAGGATATTGGCCAATGAAGCCCAAATGACAGGCTGTGGGAGTCTAGCATATGTATGTAATCTTTCTACATGAAATTCTGGACCCACAACAAAATTAGACGGATTTGTTTTTGGACTTGTTCCATGTTTCCACGTAGTATCACAAAAATGAAGTCATTTTTAAACGGATTGTCCTTTATCCATGTTCCATCTTTCCACCAAGTAGTAGGAGTAATTTGTGTGTGTCCATTATGCCGACAGACAAGTAAACCGACGGATGTGCATGAATACGCAATCTCTTTGACAGGCACAACAAATGATGAAGAAAGGAAGAAAAAGATGAACAAAACATGATAATAATCTGCAACTGGCAGGTGTTGGAGACAAGCAGACTCCCTTGCATCTGTTGGTGGTGCACGGTTCGCTGCCAGTCGACTGCCCGCCGCCCACTCAGGCCAGCGCCATGCATCAGTGGTTCGCAGAGGAGGAGGCGGAGACAGACAGCAACAGGGTCGAAGGAGTGGTCTGGCACTGTCCATCTGGAGCGTTGTTCAAGGTAAAGTTTTGGGGTTTTTTTTTTTTTTTTTCTTGTATGCACTTACTTGCGCTTACTTACGCCAAAAACCTTCGGCAAGAGAAGTAACTCCGTAATTTGAACATGGTTACCCAGTTTGAAAATTAACTTAAAAGAGAGGAAAGGAAATAATGAAATGAAAATAATTTGAAGAAATTCCTGTGAATGTATATGTTGCTATATAATGAGTTTGAAGAATGTCACATGAGCCATTTGTTCGGGGGGGAAAAAAGATCTTCTTTAGAACTTTCTTATGAATTGTTGTTCATCATACCTATAACGTCATACCAACTGAAATCTAGATCACTCTCAGCTTCATTACCCTGCACTTTCACGAAGTCTTATGCCGTAAATCCTACAAATCAGCTCATCTTCATCACTAAATCCCATGATAGAATGCCAGAAATCAAGGTTAGCCATGGTGAAACACAGCACTTCGACCACAAAAATTAGAACGGAAGTGGATTGTAAAAGGAAAAAGGAAGTCACATTCTTGCGAGACTTCCTTTTCAACGAGAAACATGGCAGCGCCCATTGTTGCCACGTGTTTTACTGGGCGCTGGCAGGCGCTCAGCCTTTTGGCAGTGTGATTTCCGGTCGGGCGCTAGCAGGCGCATGCTTGTCAGGAGAGTTGAACTTTTGTTTGTGTTTTGGTTATGTCTTCCAAGCTGTTTCACTAGCCTTTTTTTTACCACACAGCTCATTACAGCTGCCCCAATACACAGCCAGACACAGGCTCATCTTGGTCACCTTAGGGCAACCCACTAGAAAAGACACCGTATTTCCGCTGAGTGCCACTTATGTGGCATTCAGTGGCACCATTTCTGATCCAACATATTTGGGGCACCCCCGACTGATGATGAGGATTGATAAGTCATTGAGCATCATCATCTTATGTTCTTTCTCTGTTGTTGTTGTTTTTTCTCATCATCTCACTTTCTTCCTTTCTTTCCCATCTTTTTCGTTTTTATTCGTCTGCATTTGAAAGTTTTAGAATAAACTTGACTGTTCCATTGTTCATACTCTTCGTCTTGTGCTTCTTCTTTGTTTTCCACTTTCCTCCTTCTTCTTTTTCTTTCATTTCCCCCATCACTTTCTTCTTCCAGTTTCCAGTTTCCCCATTTTCCTCTTATTTTTCCCCCCTCATTGTTCATGTTCCATTCTCTTCTTATTGGTCATCCATTCTCCCCAACTTCTTTGTCATACATCTTCTATGTCTTTTTCTTCTTCCATTTCCCCCTTTTTCTTTGTTTTCTTCCCCCCCCCCCCCCCCCCCATCTTCTTTGTCATCCATTTGTACATTTTCCGTTTCTTCATCCACTTTAAGAGTCTTCTTCACATCTATTTTACATTTTTTCTTTGTCTTCCATATTCCCTCTTTCTTTGTCTTCCATGTTCTCTATTCTTCTTTGTATTCCATGTTCTCTTTCTTCTTCATCTTTCATTTTCCCTTTCTTCTTTGTCTTCCGTTTTCCTTTTCTTCTTCATCTTTCATTTTCCCTTTCCTCTTTGTCTTCCATTTTCCTTTTCTTCTTCATCTTCCATTTTCCCTTTCCTCTTTGTCTTCCATTTTTCCTTTCTTCTTTGTCATCCATTTTCCCTTTCTTCTTTGTCATCCACTTCTTCACCATCATCCATTTTCTTGGTCTTCTTTGTCATCAATTTTCCAAATCTTCTTTGTCTTCCATTTTGTTCTGCATCATCAATTTTTCCTGCCTTCATCTTCCATTTGTACCTTTCCTCTTTGTCTTCCAGTTTCCTTGTCTTCTTTGTCATTCATTTTACTCTTCTTCACCATCATCCATTTCCCCTCTATCTTCTTCATTTTCCATTTTCCCCATCCTCTTCATGTTTTATTTTCCCATTTTCTTACCTGTCATTTCCCCTTCTTCTTCATCTTTCTTTTCCATTTCTTCTTCATCTTTCAATATATCCATCTTCTTCATCTTTCATTACCTCATCTTCTTTATCTCTCCTTTCCTCTTCATCTTCAACTTTCATTTTCTCTTTTTTTCTTCTTTTTAAAAATTTCCCTTTCTTAATTTTTCAAGTATCTTTTATTTTCACCTTCATCTTTCATTTCCCTGTAGTCTTCATCTTTCATTTCCCCTTCGTCGTCTTCATCCATCTCCCCTTCATCTTTCATTTCCCCTTCGTCGTCTTCATCCATCTCCCCTTCATCTTTCATTTCCCCTTCGTCGTCTTCATCCATCTCCCCTTCATCTTTTATTTTCCCTTATTCTTCACGGTTTATTTCTCCCTCTTCATCTTCCATTTCCCCTCTTCTTCGTGGTTCATTTTCTCTTCTGCATCATCCATTTTCCCCTTCTTTATCTGTCATTTCCCCTTCTCCTTCATCTTTTATTTCCCCTCCTTCATCATCCATTTCTCCTTCATCTTTATCTTTTGTTTCCTCTTCTTCTTCATTATTCATGTTCTGTATGTTCATCTTTCACTTCCCCTTCTTTGTCTTTTGTATCCCTTTCTTCTTAATCTTTCATTTTCTCTTCCCTGTCATCTTTCATTTCCCCACCTTCTTCATTTTTTATTTCCCCTTTTTCATTTTTGCAATATCTCCTTTTTTTTTTATCTTGCATTTCCCCTTGTTCATCTTCCATTTTCTACTTCATCTTCCATTTTACACTTCTGTGTCTTCTTTTCTTTCTTTCTTTCTTTCTGCATACGCAGGCTGATACTCCTGCGGACACTGCCTGTATAGACAGGCAGTGGAGTTTTGTGTGTATGACCGTTTTTTATCTTGCCATTAAGGCAGCCATACTCCATCTTTGGGGAAGGTGCATGCTATATGTAACGTGTCATCCACACCAAGATCAAACTGGCCTTCTCTTCCGAAAGTTGGTGATGGGATTTTACGTGTGTGCAAGGTGTTGTGCATGCGTTCACATACGGAACCTCGGTCTATAGTCTCATTTGAAGGACTGTATGGGGAATGGTGTCCGAACCAATGTTAACTCCGAGGGAAAAATCCCCCATACCGAAATTTGAACCCGCAACCCCAGGATCATGAGTCCAGTGCTCTATCAACTAAGCTATTCCGGCCCCTCTGTGGCTTCTGTTTTCCTCATTTTGTTTTCATTTTCTCCTTCATCTTTGATTTTTTCCCTTGTTTTTCATCTTCCATTTTCTGATCCTTGTTTACTTTCCAAGGGAGCCAGAATAGCTCAGTGGTAGACCTCCGGACTCGTAATCCTGGGGTTGCGGGTTCGAATCTCCGCCGAGCTGTTTTGGTACAGAGGGATTTTTCCCTCGGAGTTAACATTGGTTCCGACTCCATTTCCCATACAGTTCTGCTGTAAAGTGCACGCTTCTTTGTGCTTGAGAGAGAAAAAGAGAGAGAAAGAGAGAGAGAGAGAGAGTAGAGTGAAAGAAAGAGTTTGCATCAAATATGTGTCAAATTTGTATCTGCGTGCGTCCACATGCATATTTTTCATTGCGTGTGTGTGTGAGTGTGAACCTGAAGTTTTGTTTATGATTGTTCCTGACAGTTACATCGTCACCACCTCAACCTGCCATGGCCAGTCAAAGAGCCCCGCCTCTCACACCAGCCAGTGACAGTGGACGTGGACTCGGCACACTTCAGTCTCAGTCTGGACAATAGGACTCAGTTTGCTCTCTTTGCCTCTGTGAATGGGAGTCGTGCTGATAAACTGTGTCATCTTCATCGTCTGCTCATGAAGGATAAACAGCAGTGCTGATGGGTCCAGAGTGTGGTGATAGCCGTCGTTTCTTGGAATTTTTTTGTCCTCAAGGACTTGGGGGATGCACAGGCATGAATTGTAACACCTGTGTGCAAATACATACTTTAACATATGTTAAAGAGAGACTGGACTTCTGAGACGTGCAGGAGGAAATGTACTACCATCGACATGGACGCAACTGTACACATACACACACGCAAGCATGTGTGTGTTGTCATGCACATGCACATACATTCACACGCACGCACGCACGCACGCACGCACGCACGCACGCCGACGCACGCACGCCACACACACACACACACACACACACACACACACTTGCCAAACATTCCAAAGTTTTCATCTATATCCCTATTTTGGAGAAGAAAAAAAAAGTAGTTAAATGCAGAATTTCTTTTTTTTTTCCTTTGAAAGACCAGTAAGTTAGCTTCGTTGGCCGAAGCTTTTCTCGGCTAACTCAGTACAAAGATGTCCCTGTTATTTGCTCGTCTGCAAGCCAATCAGCTCTCTTCATTCCTTCAGTGCTGAATAAGCACCTATTCCTTCATTCCACGGGCCAGCACTTGAGAAGTAGGCTTCCTATTTTCGCTCTGTCTTGTCTTTTTTCTGAAATTAGCAGTGATTGGTGTATTCCTGATCATCATCTGAAGCATTAGGGGACTAAAATTGCTTTCAGTCAAATGACAAAACTTATGCCCTGGCTCACAAATTTCAGCTCTAGTGTAACAGCACTTATACATACACACACACTAGTGCTCATACGTTCCCTTGGTTTAGTCCAACACATCTGCACATGCACAAAAGTAATCAAGTCAACCAACTCTTGCAATTACTGTTTGTGTGTGTGTGTGTGTGTGTGTGCGTGTGTGTGTGTGTGTGTGTGTGTGCATGCGTGCGTGCGTGTGTGCGTGCGTGCGTGCGTGCGTGCGTGATATGTAAATATGTTCTAAAATCCAAGAATTAAAAACAAAATATCATGAGTATGGGTTTACTTGTTGCCAGTGTTTATCTTCTGTTATTCTAGGGTGTCCTTACTGGATCAGCTGTGGTAGAGCGTCTGTCAATCATTGTACATGTGCTGGAAAAGAGGGGAAGGGATGTGTCTATGAAAATTTACAGCCATCAGATCTTTCAGTATCGACCTGAAATCCATCAAACCAAAAAATGGCGATTAAAGGGAACGAGCTGTTATTTGAAGGTTTTGACAGGGTTTACCATGAGCACTAACCAAAGGCCGTGAGTCACAGTTCAGAAGTTGTAAGCCATGCAGCCTAGAGTGGGTACTGTCTGACTGGGATGAACACACAAAAAAATAGTGTGAGAAGATTTGCAGTGTGGCATCTCACATCTGGGTAATGAAATTACTATGAGTACAATAAAGTGTATGAAAAGGTCTGTATGGTTGATTTTTATTCTTATCTTTTGTTGTCAGGAGACACAGTGTGTATGTGTGTGTGTGAGTGTGTGTGTGTGTGTGTGTGTGTGTGTGTGTGTGTGTATGTGTGGTGTGTATGTGTGTGTACAAATTTCATTATCTTGATTTCTGAATGTCAGTTTGGACTGACAATTAAATTATTGCTCAGTTTATTTGTTACAACAGGTAGGAAAGAACATGACGTCGATCTTATATTTTGGCTGTGGTTTTGAGTGGGAATCCTGAAACCATCCATTTTACAGACTAAATAGATCTTCACTTTTGCAAGGTGTTTCTTATCCTTACTGTTCATGTGGGGCAAGGCAAGAATTATTCCAACAAGACGAATAGAATTGATATTATCATCGTTGTGTAACTAAATGAAAAGTGACACGCAGGTCCATCTCGGTCATACAGCAGGAGTAGGACTGTTGGTAAAGTTGGCTTTGGGCCCTTTAGAAAGAGTGTTCGATAATCATATTTAGAAAGACAAGCAAGGAAACTACTATGCTCTTTCTATTAATACAGTTTCAGAAAGTTATGGCACTTTGCATGCTCAGAGGTGGGAATAAGAAAAAGTGAAAAAGGAGGAAAATTAGGCGGGGGTCCGGGGGCCGCCGTAGGCCCCGGTGGGGTCCAGGGGCAAAGCCCCTGGTGGGGGTCAGGGGGCAAAGCCCCCTGAAGCTGAGCATTTTTCATATTTCAGTATCTAAAAATCACCCCAGAAATGCATAAACTGGCAAGAAAAAAATAAAATAACAAGCTTTTTATTCCATTTTCCCACACGGACCTTCACCTCGTGGCTAACGGTCTCTTTACCACACGATAAAGTCACTGTTGTACGCACATCTTCCTCCAGCCACTTCCAGTTCCACTTGTTTTTCACAGAGGAATCGATCTCCGTGGCCAAAACTTTCTCATTCTCGGTGATTTGTCGGAACATGTTGACGACTTCGGAACTTTGGACGTGCAAGTTGTAAGACAATATGGCGCCGGAATCCGCAAATGGCACTTTTCACAGCTAAGTGATTACTTCCCTTCTTTGTAGTTTCGGTAAGCTGAATTCCATTATTCACTGTAATCTGTCCTGGGTGCCCAAACGAGCCGGAAGTTTTCCATTTGAGAACAAACCGATCGAGAACAAAATCGCGATCCAAGCTTTTGCTTACGAAAAACAAACCTCACTATACATACACCCCCCAGTTTTCTCAACGGATTTGCATCGATCTCAAAAATGACCTCCGAGGCCTCCAAAAAGGCGGAATTCCGCCGAAAGGCGGAAGATTCCCACGTCTGATGCTGGACAGCCAACACTAGTTTTGATTTGTTTTAAAGAAAGCTGAAACCTCAGTGAATTCTGGGAGTACTCAAACTGAATGACAAAGCCGACAACCTGCTTTTCTTGGCATTGTCATACAAGCAGTGATATATGTTGAAAGTCGGCTTGTTTGATTTGTGAAGTTCAGACCACACTCGCACTTATTGCTGCATGATAATGCTGCCACATTGTCAGAAAGGTATATTAGCATGTTAGGACTCAGTCTTTCGATAGACAAGTGGACACACCTCCTAAGAGTTATCTGTAAATGAGATGGTGCATTTCCACAGCCTTTTCATGCTTATTCAAGTGGCTCAGCAACAGCGCCGTGTCTCGTCTGATGTGTTACCCACAATGACATGATTGTGATAACTGCCTGTGAAGTGCTAGGGTTGAGACTGCATCAGGATGAGACTAGGTATTGCCGTGTGGGTGGAACTGGAATGAACAACAAGGGATTAATGCCACACAGAAAATTACAGAACAAAAGACATTTCCTTAAAGGGGGGGGGGGGGGGGGGGGGGGGGGTAAATAAAATATTCAAAGAAATCAGATTCTAAAAGCTTCATGAAGATCTGTTCAGTTGAACAACTCTCAGTGTGCACTGACTGGAGTCTTGAAGTGGTTAATAACTTGCACAAAGTCCCTCTTGATCTACGAAAATGCGAAGAAGCCAGCAAGGCCAAAGTGTTCAGTCTGCCTGCTGGTCCCACCTTTCTTACATGCACACTGCCACTGACGTGATATCGAAAAATTTGAGAATAATAAGTATTATATGTTACATTTGGTTTCACTGACACATGGATTATGTGGGGGGGGGGGGGGGGGGGGGGGGGGGGGGACAGAGAGAGAGAGAGACTGCATCAGGTTTTTGGGTAAATTTGGAAATCAGTGTGAATGTTTTGATTTGGATTTTAATTCATAGATAGCATTGGTTTCAAAGGAGGAGGATGTGCAAGCAGCACTATTGAAACACAGAGTGCCAGAACCCATCGTGCCATTGACAACCGTCGGTCAAAAAACAGAATGGGAGGGAGGTGGGGGGTAGATAGATAAATAAATAAGTTCAAAATAATAAACAAACTCCATAACAAGTCTTTTGAATAGATATGCCAACAATGAAGTGAGGCTATGTGCAGCATACTCTTTTTGCGTATGAAAGTGCCCACAGCAGAAGAGGGATTTCTTCTGGCAAAGTTCAATAGCAAAATATACTTTGGTTGAGAAAAGCAACAACATATAAAACAAAAACAAAAAAAAAAAGGATGAAAGAAATGGCTTTGAGCCATAGGGACATTTTCACTTTCTTCCTCAGCTGGGCAGCTCAGATTCCCACTCAAGGAAACCAGTTGAGACAGTTTATATCATCATACAATACAATTGTTTCTGTACCCCCAAAAAGACCAGCAAGTCTGATGAAAGTCCAGAAACATTGCTTTGATTAGCCATTCCAATAAAACAGTATTCAGGGTGGAATTGAACAGATTCAACAAGAAGATTCTGTTTAAAAAGGAGCTCGTCTGAACTGATATTCCACATCAAACCACCGATAAAGAACTACATTTAACAATGTGATCTCAACCACAGCTTTACTGACTGTGAGAGCGTCATTGGCCTTTAGTAGCTTGTAGGTTTGTGGCATGTCATGAGGAACTGTTGTTCTGACAACAAATTGTTCATATATGTCCGCCATGGCGGTCCCTCATACAGAACCATACCCAAGGAAACTCGTCAGAGGAGACACTGCACTGCCGAGTCATTTCAGTGGACTGGTACCTGATCTGATCCAGCAGTTGTAGGACACCACCCGACAATTAAAGCTGCTGCTGATCTCGAAAACAATTTCTTGGATTAGGAGTCAACAATGGCGAGTGCCTCTCTCAAGGAGCCACATGTCTATCCTTTAGCAGCTGCCGTGAACTTTACTGATACTGATGACTTTGAAGCAAATTCACAATGGATATGCACTCGGAGACAAAATCTAAACATCAATGTCTTTAAATTTAATGGGAATTGTACCTACGATTTTCTAACCTACAAGTCTGCGATGCTAACCACTTCACTACAGCTGTTGATCTACTATGAAAACACTATCCAGGTTAAAAGAGCAATGTTCAACAGATGCAAACAACGTTGTCCTCCTGAATAACAACCTGATGCCTTCCAAACAGCCATGGGACTGCACCGATCAGGGTTGTCTTCTCTTTTCCATGGTCTTCAGCATATATTTGCAGAGTATAATGCAGGAAACGCTTCTGGACTTCACTACAGATCCATTGAAGGGAGACCTCTTCAGAACCTACGTTTCGCTGATGACATTGAACTTCTGAATGATAGCAAGGCAGATCTCAAAGAATGCACTTCTAGACTAGAGGAACATCACATAATTGTTTACATACCGTAGCACATGAAATGCAAAATTACATGCTAAATTACTATGAAAACTTTTCTTTTATATGTATGCTTGGCAGAGGTCAGACGGAGAAGGGGGGTGGGGGTAGAGGGTAGTGGGGCGGAGGGAGGCATTGTTAGGACGACCCAATATATGAAGGAGGGGGTTGGAATGGTGGGTTTATTCCTCATGTTCAATGCACTCTTGGTAGCAATTACAATATCACTGGACTGCATGCATTTTGTGTCTCGTTAAATAGCTCAATACCAACCAGGCCTGAGCGACACACAACTGTAGTGCAAATCTTAAATAAATGTTAGCAAACCGCCAAGAGAAACGTGGACAAACGAGTCAGAAGACAAAACACGACGCGTTTCGACCTCTTAGGTCTTCTTCAGGCAAGACACAAACAAATAATACAACGAAAATGAACGAATTTGGTACTCAGCTTCGATCTCTTCACTCTTCAGTGCAAGGAATCAACGCCTACCTTGCACTGAAGAGTGAAGAGATCGAAGCTGAGTACCAAATTCGTTCATTTTCGTTGTATTATTTGTTTGTGTCTTGCCTGAAGAAGACCTAAGAGGTCGAAACGCATCGTGTTTTGTCTTGTGACTCGTTTGTCCACGTTTCTCTTGGCGGTTCGTTAACATTTATTTAAGATTTGTTTCGATTTCCGCCTGCAGTCGTCTCACTTTGCAACTAGACCTGTAGTGCAGTTCAGGAAAACTGCATGATGCTGTCAAAGAGGTAAAATTGGACGGTCATGACTTTGTGATCTTCATTTGTAACTAATTTTCGGCCTTAGAGCAAAGCAACTACCACTCAGGATTTGGGAGACAAAACGGTAGGGGTGTGTTGGAGAGAGAGAGAGAGAGAGAGAGAGAGGTGTTTAGTGGAAGAGGCACAGTAACGGATTAATCTCAGAAAAAGTTTACGTAAAAACTTCTGGAATCCAGGAACGTCATGTTCTATGGAAAACGGCGCAGTTTTACAATTTCTCAGTATGTACGAGTGCACACACACACACTCTCTCTCTCTCTCTTTCTCTCTCTCTCACACACACACACACACACACACACACACACACAGGCGTGCGCACGCGTCTGAGCGCGCTGCCCTTCAATTTTGTTAAACTGCTCGTTGTCTTTTCACCCTGTCCTTTCTCAAAACAAGTGAATTACGAGGACGGCTTTTCTCACCAATCACAAGAAAGATTACACAGTTTGGTGAATCAGTAGACCAACATTGTTGACAGATCAATAGAATGTTTAGACCAAGGGGAATAAAAACAGAGATGAAAGACAACATAAAGTTGAAACAATAACGAACATTCTCTGATTGAATGTTGTTTAGATCCATCTTCGATTCAAAGATGAAGTCTCTTATTTTGAACAGCTTCTCCGCCTTCTTTAAGTTCTATGCGTGTCCCTACACACAAAAAAAAATAATAATAAAAAAATAAATAAATAAAAAGAGGATGGTGGGGTATTTGGGTAAGTGTAAGTTCATCTTTCTACTGTCGTCGCGTGGACCACCTTCCTGTCTTTGTATAGAAATTCTTTTAGATATTTTTTTATGTTTAGAATTTATGATATGCAAGTTCTTTTCTTTTTTCTTCATTTTTTTTTTTAATTTGTTTTTCTTTCTTTTCTTTTTTTTCAGATTTTGTTTATGCTCTTGTGAGTATAGGTGAAACTTGTGCTCTTGTCCTGAGTAGACACTAGATGTCCTTTCTGCAGTGTTGAAATGGCCATGTGGCTTTGGAAAAAAGACTTTAATTGAAAAGAATTGGCTTTCTTTTCATTTTTTAAAACTGGGTTTTTGTTTGTTTGTTTGTTTTGAGTGAGAATTGGAGGGGAATGCCTTGAGGTCTTAGCTTGATCAGCAAGTATTTATCGTTAACTGCTTTTGTTATTCTTGTCTTTGCTGTTGTTGCTGCTGCTGTTGTTGTGCAGGATGTGTCAGTTTTTCCTGTACGAGTTGGAGAGCCCTGAAAACAAAATCTGTATGATGGTCAGCTGGGCAATGGTAATAAAACACTTGAATGTTCAACCCTTGCTACCTTATAACTGACAATGGTTACGTCATCTGATTGGTTGTCAGACATCGATTTACCATAATCTTGTTTGATCGTTGGCTCTGAGGTGTCCACACTCTGTGTTCGATTCCCACTGATGTATTATGTGACATTATTGGGTAAAGTTTTATTTGCATGACCCATTTTACCATATTACAGTTTAGCGCTTACGAGCAGTTCCAAACCTATCTCAAACCTTTATTCATTATCTCCACAAATAAGTTGGAGTTAAGAGCACCAGTTGACATTTGCTGACTTCAAATTTGACAAAGAAAATGATGTTCATAGTTTGAATGTAACTTGTCCGGCCTGAAGAAGACCAAAAGGTCGAAACGTGCCCCTGCGCGCGCGTGTATGTGTGTGTTTGTGCGTGTGTGTGTGAGTGTTGTTATTTGTAATTCTAGCTCGTCTGCTACAAGTTCAAAACAAAAACGATACGGGCATGTCATCACAGAATCACAGAAATGTATGGCTATAGGCTAATAGCCTTTTGCCCTCATAATCAGTATCCATTTATGTGCTTTTGGATCACTTTCTCGTGAAAGCCCCAATGGCTTAAGTCAGGCATAGTGTATACTACATTTATCATCATATTAATAAAGATCCAACTCAGTGGAAAATACCTGGTCTTTAAACTTTTTGTCAATTTGATTTTTAAATGCGTTTACTGAAGGCGCGTTGATAGTGTCATCGGAAAGGTTATTCCACAGATTAATGATACGGTTAGTAAAAAAAACTTGCGGAACTGGTTAGTTGCAAAATTTGTTTTGGTTATTTTGGAGTTATGTCCTCGAGTCTTTTCATAGTTAGCCATAGTGAACAAGGAAGAGGTGGTACAAGGATCATAAATATTGTGCATAATTTTGTATACTTCAATGAGATCACCTCTTAGTCTTCTGAATTCTAGGCTAGGCAACCTAAACAGAGTTAGGCGCTCCTCATAACTAAGATCACGAGTACTCATTCTTGTTATACACTTTGTAAATCTCCGTTGAACACCTTCAATCATATTTATATGTTTTTTAAGATAGGGGCACCATACTGAGTTTCCATATTCAATAATTGGTCTAACTAGAGCTTTGAACAATGGAATCACAATTTCAGGAGATTTATTTGTAATAGTGCTCACAAGAAGACCAGCCATTTGATTACCTTTTTTCACAATGTTGTTTATATGAGTCTCAAAGTTCAAATCTGGGTCCATGGCGACACCTAAATCCTTCTCAGCAATAGTACTTTCCAGTGTTCTATTAACCCCATTTTCCAGTATTGTGTACTGATAGTGTGGATTATTCTTTCCAAGGTGCAGAACTTTGCATTTCTCGCTATTAAACTGCAATAGCCAAGTATTTGTCCATTTCACTAGATTGTGTATACACAATTGTAAATGATCTCTGTCTTCTATATTTCGGATGGCAGAGTAAGCCTTGGTGTCGTCTGCAAAGATTTTTTACTTTACAATCTACCTCCTCAGGCATATCATGTGACATAACATGGACCGTTATCAGTACTCTGTTGATATAATTTACCTTGATTTCCGTAAAGCTTTTGATACGGTTCCGCATGAGAGATTATTGAAAAAAATGGAAGCATACGGTATAGTAGGTAAGTTGCTAAACTGGATTAGAGATTTTTTGTCAAATAGAAAACAAAGAGTAAGAGTGGGTAACTGTATGTCGACAGAGAAAGATGTTATGAGTGGTATTCCCCAAGGGAGTATTTTAGGACCTGTACTGTTTACTATTTTTATAAATGACCTTCCAGATGAGGTAAATAGTTTTTGTAAAATTTTTGCTGATGACACAAAAATATATGACAAATCAGATAACTATAATAGTCTGCAAGAAAATTTAAATTGCCTCCAAAACTGGTCAGACAAGTGGAATCTATATTTTAATGTTGAAAAATGTAAAGTTTTGCATGTTGGCAAAAACAATCCAGAACATGAATACAGCATGAAAATAGATGGTGGAAATAGGCTGGTACAGAAATGTAAGGAAGAAAAGGATCTGGGTGTAATCTTTGATAAAGATTTACTTTTTGATACTCACATTCATAAGTGTATAAATAAAGCAAACCAAATGATTGGATTAATCAAAAGAACTTTTATTTACCTAAATAAAGAAACGTTTTTAAAGTTATATAAAGCTATGGTTAGACCGCATCTTGAATATGGAAATATAATCTGGTACCCACACTTGAAAAGACAGTCAATAGCAATCGAAAGAGTACAGAGAAGAGCTACTAAAATATTGCAAGAATGTACAAAGATGTCTTATACAGATAGATTAAATTACTTAAATTTGTACTCTTTAAAAGGTAGACGTATTAGAGGGGATTTGATTGAAGTGTTCAAAATATTTCACAAGCAAACGGACATACAGTGGGACTATTTTTTTGAGGCTGTTAAAACAGATAGAACAAGAAATTCGGAAGGCAAAATATTTGTTAAGCAGTTTCGTACTAATATGGGGAGATTCAAGTTCAGTAACAGAGTTATTACTAACTGGAACAGTTTGCCAACTGCACTTAAATTTGCTAAAAATACTAATGTTTTTAAGAATTTGCTGGATGAAGACTTGAAATTTAAAGTACAGTTTAGAAGCTTTGATCTTCTTCTCTTCTTCCAGATGGGGATGTTTAACCTGCCCCGTGCCCACAGTCTTCAAGTAGACTATTCTGGCACACAGGTTGCATGCATTGTGTATTTTCGTGTAGCCGGTACTCACCCGTCTTAGGACATGAGCATCGGGATCTTTAGAGTCCGTGTATGGTCTTTAGTGCATGTGACACAGACTAGACCTCGGTTTATAGTCCCATCCGAACGACTATAGGGGGAATGGAGTCAGAACCAATGTTAACTCCGAGGGAAAAATCCCCCTAGACCGAAATTCGAACCCGTAACCCCAGGATCACGAGTCCGGCGCTCTACCAACTGAGCTATCGGCCCCCCTATTTTTGGAATTTTGGAATTTTGATGAATAAGAAGGAAAATTTATATTGCATGCATTTTCAACCCTGTCATAAAAGTATAATAACACGAGGGGACATTGAAAGGCTTAACGGCCTATGTAATTGATTACGTCCCTACATTACTACTACTACTACTACTACTACTACTTCTTCCTAAAATACTGGTTCACTCAAAAACGAGTAGGTCACCAGCGCGCATGTTAAAAAGTAAAATAAAATAACATGGATGTTGTTGGTCTCTGTTCGTAAATAGACATAAGATGGTCAGTATGTCTTCTGTTCGTAATTTCGCCCAGCGAGCACAGCAACCTATTTTATTTCATGTGTCAGATCGTTCAATATTTTCATTAAACACGACCAGAAAATCGAAAGTTAAACCGGAACTTGTTTTTCATTTACTTCCTGCGACTGCGCAGTTGTTGCCAGGAACAACCATCTTCAACAGCCAGCGTACTGCAGAAGAACAAGCACAACATTTGACAGGTAGATTATAGTGTATCTCATCGAGTTTGATTATGAAAATACGTTTACTTGTTGATCATGCCTCGTTTAGTGGATTTTTTGATAATTGAGGCTGAGAAGCGTCGCAATGGAGAAACATTTCAGTGATGTTTCTTCATTGGCGACCGCGGCCGTTACACCAACAGACTGCCCCTGGTTGTCTGGAAGGAACTGGACAGCAAAGAGAAGAAAACGCGACTGCCCGAAGCACTAAACCTAATGGGTAGTCCCAGAAATTCCATGCCATCACTTGAATACAGTAGAATTATTTGTTTTGCCGTTGGAAAAAGAAAAAGCAGTGAAGATTCTTATTGTTGACAAATGATATGAAGACGTGTTCGGGTTGATTAATCGGCAGTCAAAAAGGGATGAGTAAAGATCGTGTATCTTATCATATAATAGTGGAACAGCCACATTTACAACAGAATCACGAAGAAAGCAAATGCCACGGTAGATTTCTTTTGGAGGACTCAAAAAGTGGGGAGTAGAATAACTAGAAAACAAAATAATCACTTGAGCAAATTCAGCCAGATTTCCGTCAATGTCAGTTGGGAGTTATTCCTAAAGAGCATCACGCTGGCCAGATTGGCCTAGCCTTGATACCTTGAAACAGTTAAAGAAGACTAAACAATGTGTCCCCATAGGTTTATTACATTGTACACACTCAAGTCACTTATGGTCTAATGATTGGCCTGGTGTTGATATCCTGAAACATTTCAAAGCAGACTTGATTTATTTAGTAGTAGTAGTAGTAGTAGTGGTAGGGAATGGCTTCATTAGCCTAGACCTCGTGGTCTATCATGTGTCCCCTCTAAATTTCTTCACTTTTTTGGGTCAGATGGCATGCTACAATTAATCAATATCTTCATTGCAATCCATCATAATCATAGAACAGTTCTCTAAATTTTGAATCATTATCTAGAAAATTCTTGAAAGTATTAATATCAGGTGCAAATTTAATGGTAGCAGCTAATTTGTTCCAGTGGTTAGCAACTCTATATGAAAATGAATGTCTACGTTGATTAGTGTTACAGTGCTTTATAAAATCTTTCCTTCAGACTTTCTAGTACTCGCAAGTTGTGCAACAGAAAAGAAAGTCTCAATGTCACTATCATCATAGCCATTAAAGATCTTATAAACTTGAATTAGGTCACCTCTGATTCTTCCCCTCAGCGAGTGCAGATTCAAATATTTCAATCTTTCATTATACGATAAGTTTTTGCAATGCTTTAGCATTATTTGTTTGTCTGTCTGTTCTTTTACAAGATTTTTGTACTGTGCTCACCCAAGTTGTTTATGACTTAGTGCGAGAGTGCGACTTCTAAGGTTTGAAGACTAGAGAATCTATTGCAGAACACTTGTAGTAATACCACCTGAAATATTGACACACTATTTGGAATCCCTATGTGGAAGACCAAAGTGGATAGAAACAGTACAAAGGAGAGCTGCAACATATCTTTCCAACCATTAAGAGAGGACCCAGAGTGTTTCAGTGCTACTTCAAAATCTGAATTCGGTGTACTGTATCCAAGAAAAAAAAATGTTGACAGTAATGTGGAAAAAAAAGGGTAGTCAGGTTAGATTTGTTTTTTTCCTTTTTTTTGTTTTGTTAGTTAAAACATTGCCTTAGACCTGTGTGATGAAACAGTGTTTCATGGTGAATAACCGTTCCTGGTAAGCCGCGGCAATTTAAGGCAACACATTTTTCAAAGCTGTTTCTTTGACGGTATGTCACATGATAAAATACCAAAGGGAAAATGCCACACTCAGGTGGCATTGCACTGCACCACCCACTTCACCACCCAGCGCTCAACTAGCACAGTGCACAACATTACTTATCAGTGAGATCCACTCGCTAATTTTTTTTATGCCTGTGTATTTGAGTATGTTGTGCCCCACAGGCTCTTTTGCAGTGGCATGAATCAATCTGAGCCAAAACAAAGTGTGGTTCAGGAAGCTCACGTAGGCCTTCTTTTTTTCTTTTTTTACATTGATTTGGGGGTGGCGGGTGGAGGAGGGGGGAAGGGGGGGGGGGGGTGGCCTTTGAACTGCATTCTCGGTAACAGTGCCCACTTTTCCTGTGCATGGAGTCAGACTGCAAGGTGAGCAAGTCTTAATTGCTGGCAGGTGACAGCATGCTAGAGACGAAAGTCATCTGCAAACCAACTGAGTTTGAGTTTAAAGTTGCTGGTTGGTCGATTGGTATGAAACAGTGACAGGACAGGGCCCAGTGCCATGCTTTTGTGGGGCATCATGAATCCAAGCTTGTCTTTGTTAATGATACACCCCGATCCTTCTGACTGGTCTTACACTTCATGCTGAACAAGTGCACATTCAGTAGCTGTGAGATTACAAGTGATGCTGTTTTTATCTTCGCTTACACAGAAATTTATAGAATGGGAAGCTTGAGAAAAATCCAGAGCTGTTACAACCAACAATTTTCCTGCATCAAATTCTTTTAGTTGTAGTGAGAGGGGTGGACAAGCTGAGTCTCTTAGGAAAAGCCTGCTTTGAAAGTATAGATTGGGATTTTCTCCTTCATCATGTGGTCTGGCAGATGATAACAGAGTATGTGATTTAGCGATTGACATGATAAGTAAAGTAAGTAAGTAAAGGAGTTTGCTTAGTAATTTTCTTACCTATGTTTGGTGCTTTTTTTGCTTGTTTTGTTTTGTTATGACACATTTAACTTATATTTTAAATAATCTCAGTCAGTACAAGAAAGCCTGTTGTCAAGTCCAAGTGCATATGTGTTACAGGATTCTGTGGGGAATCTTTTCAGGGCCAACCAAGATCAATCTATACATTTATATGTCAAGACTCACTGACACAATTTTATACTGTATTCATGAGACTGGAAAAAAAAGACTTGCAAAAAATAACCTCACTTCCAGGAACCAGTGGTGACCCTTTTGTATTTGAGATTGAGACTTTGATTTTTTTTGTTTTCTTTTGTGTGTGTGTGTGGTGTGTGTGTGTGTGTGTGTGTGTGTGTGTGTGCGTGTGTATGTGTGTGTGTGTGTGTGAAGGTCATGGGTCCTCTGAATAAATTTTAGGTCCAAGCACTCAGCAGGAGGCTTATATGACACAGATTGCATTAGAAGGTATGAGAATTCAAATTTTGACACATTTTTTTTCTTCTCTTACAAGCATTTAGATATGTGTTACAAATGCCCCCAAAAGTAACTCTCAATGAAACCTCAATACTTTTCTTATTCAAAACAAATCAAACCAAGCCAGTGAAGCTTGTGGTACTGGGTTTTGGAAACTGCCAGGTCTTTGAGTAGAAACCATTGCCTGTGTTTCAGAGGTATCACCATTCACCATGCCGACCAACCCTGATGAACCCTACTACTGCTCCCAGCAGATCAACATTCCGCCGGAGTTGATGGACATTCTGAAACAGTTTACCAAGTCAGCCATACGCACACAACCTAGAGATGTTTTGGCCTGGTCTGCAGCGTAAGTTTCATGCTCTCTAAGAGGCCTATTCTTTTTGGTAGAAAGTGGACAGTTATACCTGTTCTGCATTGCGGTCGGCTGGGCTATAAGCAACATTATCTTATCTTATCTTATCTCCGCATATGTCATTAAAGTGAAAATTTAAGGGGGGACAACTTAATCCTGCATTACATGGAAAATGTATTTAGGAATGTGTTGTGGTGCATGAGAAAACACATTGTAACTTCATTTTTCTTGCATAAACTGAATTTAGCATTCTTACTGTTTTCCTGAATTTATTTTTTAAAAAGGAAACAAACTAGCAAATCACCCAGTACTCAGATATCTCTATCAGTTTTGATTTTACAGCAACATGAAATTTACCATGTTAAGTTATTTTGCAGAAAATGGGATGTAGACTTTTCCTACTTCCTAAGAGACCCAACATCAAAACGACACTTTCGCAGTCAGAGAAACCAGTAGTTTTTACGTAGTACAAAGATCATATCCAGTTCTTTCACAAAATTCTTGCCAATGAAAAAGTTATGTGATTGCTAGTTGAGTGGGTGGGGTAAAGAAGTGCAGTGTAGGGAGGGGAGAGAGTAGTTGGGAAATGGTGAAGAATAGCTGGGAAATTTGCTTGATTGTTTTTTGTTTTTTGTTTTTTGCCAAGAGTTCTTCAAAGTAAAGAAAAATGTACACAAAAAGCTCTAGATTTTCTCATTAATGTTTCTTGGTGTGCACAGAAGAGATGATGAAATGTCTTTAATTGCCCAAGACAGGATCTCTTGATTCTAAGAACTGTTGGGTTTGGTTTGGCTTGTGCTGTGTACTAAGCTGTAAGACTTTTGTCAGCTGTGTTGTCTTCTGCACTGTCATATATATATATATATGGACAGTTTCATTGGCACTTCATGAGTGGATGTTTGGTGTGAAATGCTTATTTTAGACTGTACTGCATGGAATGCGTGCATGTATTTGGGTGACCATGGCTCCTGTTCATGTTTGTTACTTAACTTGCTTTTGGTACCAGTGGCTGTGGTGTTACTCCCATGACCCTATTTTCCAAAACACTGCTTCTTGACACACTCTGTACCAGACTCGGCTCCAGAAATCCACAGGTGGCATGCTACCACAAGGCTGCATTTCAGGGGAAACACGTGTTGCGGTTGAGTCCCTTTGGCAATGTTCAGTCGTGTCGATTCTGTTCAATTTAAAATTGTGTACAGGGACATTAAGTAATCACCCCCACCTCCATCACCCCACCTCCATCTCCTTTAACCACAAGTACAGTGGCAGCCTTGCTCACTTGCAAGCCTTTTTAATCGAATTTGATTACATGTATGGAAGTGGGTGAAGGAACTAAAAGCTAAGGTGGCAATGTCAAAACAAATCGGTATCACTATGCGCCATAGTTTATTGCTACTGAATGATGATAAGCTTCCAAACAGGATGAGGAAAACCTCTGAAGGAAATTCATTTCCATAGTATGAACAGACCTGTTTACCTATGAGATTTCGCCATATTTTGTACACATGTTTGGCGAAAATAAGATGAATATGATGAATTAGAAACAAATACATAAACAAAATTCTGGAGACAAAGTTCTTAGGTTGTAATTGAACTTGTGGAATATAACAGCGACGGAGGCTTTGACCCCAAAGAGCAAAAACTCTTGCTTCCTTCTGCGCTTGAAATAATGTTTTGCAGTGCCCATTTCTTCAACAACATGCACTATAACATTTAAAAATCGGCGAGAGAGCATGAGCCAAAGTATGCTGACAAATCAGGTTTGAAAGTAATCTGTCTGAAAGAACCTGTTTTACTTAGTCAGTGCAAGATCAGGTGGTTGATACTGGCAAGAAGTGTCTGCAGTGTGATTGCAGGTGAAAACAAAATGAAGGACCCCCCTTGTCCATCCCGCTTTTTCAGAAATTTGGAATTTTGTGCACACTCTTTGCAGAAAATACACTCATTTTTGTTGAAAAGTATACCAAAAGCAGATTTAGGGTAAACAGGTCTGTATGAAATTTGTTAGCATGTTCAGTACAGTTATCATAAAAATGCATGTTGGTCTGCAAGAATACAGTTGTTGTGCTGCTATGAATTGAAATGGGTCTTTCCGAGTGTATCAAGTATGTACATAATGATTATGTGGGCGGTGAAAAGGAGAGATGGGAGCAAGGGGTGGGGTGGGTAGTTATCCTCATATTTAATGTGCATATAATGCACTGGATGTAAGTATGTATGGACGCAAAAGTGCGTAGCAGATGTGTGGGGAAGGGAAGGGAGATAAATACTCAGCCACTGAGACATCATTTAGTGCAATGGTTATGTATTTGTGAGCTTCCACATGTGCAAGTATGAGGACAGTATAAGTGTGAACATGTGTGGAATGTTGGTCTAGATGCATATGCGTAATATGTCAGATGTTGTTATTGTGCCTCCATTAGCTATTTCCGTGCCATGGCCAAAGGGGAGATGCCTCCAGTGAAGGAGAGGCTGGAGATGCCTGTGGCCTCACAAAAGACTGACACTGGTCTCACTCCGGGTCTCCTTAAGGTGCTCAACAAACAGGTAATTGGCATTGACAAAGAAAAAATGTTAATAGTTGCATCTTCAACACAAGTGCTTTGTCTGTGTTCATGCATCTTTTTCCAAAGACAGTATAGTTTATCTTATCTCACAGATCATTTTCAGGTCTTCAAGAGAGCAAAAGTTGAAAATATATTTAAGTATTGTTGCCTTTTGATTGACATCAAACCCCAGTTAAGTGAAAAAAAAGTACTTTGGAGAGGTGAAGTTTAAGACTACTGAGTGGAGTTGCTGTATATTTTAAGTGCTCAGTGCCAAGGTTATATTTTCACCCACTTTGTTGGTATGCTTGTTCATTTGTTCGTATGTGCAAAAGATTGCACAAAAAGTGTCGCATGAATTTTAACAAATTTCTGGTTGAAAGATGGAATGTGGCTCAAGGATAAACCCATCAAATTTTTATGCTCATTCATGGTGCACGTTACGGTCAAAGGGAAAATCCAGACTCCTGTAAGAAAAATTACACAAAAACGATGTAGCACATTTTCATTCTAACTTGTTGGAGAGATAGAATGAGGCGCCAAGGATGAGTCCACGAAATTTGGGTGGGAATCTGTTGTGTGGAGTTGAGATTCAGGATCTGTTGGACCATGATATAGATTTGCTCTCTCCCTAGAGCTCAACTTGATTTCTCTGCTTTTTTGTGTCTATAAGATGAAATATATATTTACTTGTACACACACACACTCACACACTATGGGTGATTTTCAGTACCAATACAACCTTCTTTTTAAGAGACATACTGCCCTGTTGTCATTCTATTTAAAAAAAGAAAAAGAAGTCTGGTGCAGGTCTGGTGTACATGTAAAAGAAAGGACCTGGTTTGCAGCTGGGCCCCAAGAAGACGGCAGCGCTCAGCCTGATTGAAGAGAAGTGGCTGGACCTGGCCCTGCCCAAAGAACAGTTCGATGACCTGGTGCGTGTGGGCAGCTTTAGCGGACAGGTGGAGTGGAACAAGTTCTTTGCCTTGGCCGCTTCAGCCTTGGGAGATGTAAGTTCTTTTTTCTTTGTATGTGTATTTTTTCCTTTTTTTCCCCCCACATAATTATCTGTGTGGTTGTTTTTTATTGTCACATTTTCTGTTCCTCTACCAGCCCACCCTTGCCGTTTACTGTCGTGTTTCATGTTCCCCAACAATCCCTCCATGCTTGCCTGTTCTCACTCTTCATATTCCAGTTATATCTCATATGCAGCCTCACCCAGTTCATCCTGTCTTAGCCCCAGTATAGACAGTTGCTGAGGAGCGATCAGTATCGGATCTTCATGAGGCAACACACCAGAGATGACATTGCAGTGCTACATAGTGAGTCACTTCAATAGAGTGCAACAGTGCCTGCTCTGATCCAGCAGACCAGAAACCATCTAATAAGTCCCCTGTTGACATTAACTATTGCATAACAATAGAGAAGGTATGAGTAAGTGTCCTCAGCTGGAAGGTGCTGCCATGTTCAAATTTTATTTTGTTGTCTTCAGGAGCAAGTTGTATGCTTCTCTGATAGGCATAATGTCAGAGATGGGATTCTCATAATGTGAAAAAGGAGGAAAAAAAGTGGCGGGGGTCCGGGGGCCACTGAAGGCCCCGGTGGGGTCCAGGGGCAAGGCCCCTGGTGGGGGTCAGGGGGCGAAGCCCCTGAAGCTGAAGATTTTTTAGAATTTAACCTGCAAAAATCAGCATCTGAGACACCAAAGTATTCAAAAGTATTAATAACCTTGATCCTACAAAAAAAAGACTTTCTCACCTTCGCCATTGATGTCTGTCAGGAAATCATGAAGACCATTGACACAGGATTGGTGATTTTCCAGTTGCTAATAGTCACACAATTTTCCAGCAGTTGCAAGTCAGTTTCTCATTACTGTCCTTCACATCACCACATTTAATAATAATAATAATGGGGATTTATATAGCGCCTTCCACGGCACAAGGCGCTTTACAAAGGCAGAAAAAATGCAATTGCTAAATGTAAAGAAAATGCATTGAAAAAAAACGGCTCAGAAATGAAAAACAAAGGCTCTCTCTCATTCTCTCCCACGCGCACACACACTCTCACGCACAGACACAACAAACCACAACAGCCGCAACAAGCACAAACTACTAAGCAATCCACAAAATAACAAAAGTCAATCAACTATCTGGTAATGACTGTCTTCTTAGTATTGTTTGAAAAGGTAGGTTTTCAGGGAGGTTTTTGAAGGAAGAAAAGGTTTGAGAATGTCTTAAGTCATAGGGGAGTTTATTCCAGAGTTTGGGAGCTGCGTATGAGAAAGCTCGTTCGCCATGCTGTTTACGATGGGGGCGGTAACTGGGAAAGCGGAAGGTCCTAGTGTCGGTGGAGGAGCGGAGCGTACGTGATGGGACATATACTTGAAGGAGATCGGATAGATAGGCAGGGGCATCGCCAGTGAAAATCTTGAAGCAGAGACAACAACATTTGTATTTAATTCTTTCTTCAACGGGGAGCCAGTGCAACTTTTTCAGGAGAGGGGTTCAGCGAGCAGTTTAGTTTCTAATAGTAATAGCCATCCTTCAAAATACTTATTAAAAAAGTTTACCTGAACACCAATCAAATAATTTCTCTATAGTTGTCCTTCAAAATACCACGGAGGATTCTGATTCCTTTATAGAATAATATAAGTGAGAGAGTTGACTAAGGATCATATTCAAAGTGTGCAAATTGTGAAGGTTTAACTCATTGTGTGCCCACAAGCAGTTTTTTTTTTCTTTTCAACTTGATCCATCTCTATTACAATAAGAAAAAAAACACTTTCACACTTCTGATACTCCTCAACATTAATGTCACTTGCTAAATCTAGTCACCAGAGTATAAGTATGCATGCATATCTGCCGGTCTGCTCGTTTGTATGAATGTGTGTAACTGATTTTTTCCCCCCATGATATCTATACCAGAAAAGAAAAGATTTTTGTGACGCGGTGGTATAGGTAAAAACATTATTCTTATTATTATTACTACTACTATTACTTTTTCCGTACTATCGTCTGTCTGTTTACTTATGTTTTGTTTGCTTGTCTGTAGAATGTCAATAACACCCTTGCAATTTTTTTGTGTTGATCTCTCTCTCACTAAAATAGTTTGTTGTATGCTATTTATTAGGCCTACGTAAAATATTGACTACACAATTGTGTATACTGTGACATTGATGTAACCTGTTTTTTCAAAGAGAACCTTCATTGCAAAATAATCAGCTTGATGATTGTGGGCATTACATCAAGAAGAAGAAAAAAAAAAAAGGGGGGGGGGGGGTTCTACAGATTCATCATATCTATCTGGAGATAACCTGCAATATTATTAATATCATTACTTCAACAAAACAAATAGCATTACTCTTCACAGAGAGAGAGAGAGACGGGGTGGGAGGTGGGGGTGGTGGGTAGACTCGCCGATGCTCCAAACGATCCAAGAGTCTCGTTTGTAAGACGATCTTTCACTCTTGCTAGGTGCTTTTCAGCAAGAACGTGGTTGATCAATGCTGACTAGCCCCGTGAGCCACACTTGATCGCGTCATTACACCATGTGCAGACTGCTTGTCCTGGATAGGTGATTTTCCTCATGCAGTCTTTCAGTCTGAGAATCACACTGTGGCTGACGGCGCCTTTGGAACTGGTCAGCATCACTTTTGCGCTCACTTCCTCCTCCAACCACTTCCAAGTCCATTTGTTTTTAACTGAAGCATCGACTTGCTTCGCAAGAACTTTCTCGCTTTCTGCTATCTGACGAAACATTCTGGTTTTCGCCACTCTCGTCAAACCGAAAGAAAATGGCGTCAGGAAAAAAATTCGCAAACAGTTTGCCGCGTTCTCAAACATCAACTTCCACTTTGATGGTTTCGGTTAACCGCAGAATGAAAACAAAGACAGCAGTCTCGACCGGCCCAAGCAGAAACCGGAAACATCCATTTGCGAACGGATCAATTGAGAACACAATATCGATCGACCTCTCGCCGTACATTAGCTTCATCACAAACCTACCTCTACCCCCCCCCCCCCCCCACCCACATTTTTCTCAACGGATTTACACTATCTCAAAAACGACCCTGGGGCCATCAAAAAGATGGAAATCCGCCAATCGGCGGAAAAATCCCATCTCTGAATGTGTGAAATTGAGAATATGCTTTATGGGCTTTGTTTGTTTAAAGGAAGTCTGTGTTTTAATTTTTAACTGTGAAACCATGTGTGGAACCTCTTTTAGATTCTTGCTCAGAATGAAAGATGCTTTTGTGAGTATACTCAACATTAGTACATCATGAATCAGGTGCTCTTTTTGCCTCAAGGAAAATATCCACCCTATGAATAATATAATATGATGACAATAAAATCATGTATAATGTGAGATATCCCATGCCATAATTAGTTGAAATTTAAATCGCATAATGCACGCCTATATATGAATTTATAAACATGTGATGATGTTGCAGCTAAGCCCAGTAATTGTAAAATCACAAAAATTAAATCTAGAATAAGAGCTGTCAAGCACTGACAACAGCTGACAGGAAAGCACTGGGAGACCCCATCAGTAACAACGGTGGCAAAGAACCAGTTGGATAAAGATGGAGGATGAAATGGTGAGATGTTCAGGATGGATTGGTCATGTGCTCTGGAAGCCTGAGGCTAACATCACCTGGCAAACCCAAGTTAGGATCCCCAAGGCAAGAGAAGCAGAAGATGGTTGCGAATTACCTGGCACCAAGACCTTGATGCCAGCATGAAGATGGACTGCTTTTGAAGTCAAGTAAAAAAAATCCCAAGCATTTCCAGCATTCTTTGCTCCAGGAGAACCATAACTTCCAAATTGCAAGATATTTTGTGGTGCAATGTTTGGGCACCCAACTGTTCTTGCCAGCTGATTTCACATAACCTGCAGTCAGGGTCAGGGTCTGTCTTCATAGTTCAAAGCATCAATCATCTATTGTGCGTATCAATACAGTATTATACCACAGCCTGTTTTGACTCACGTGTTTAATATGGTTGCATTTGCATGTTCTAGTACATCAGGTGCACAGCTCCTAATTGCAATTTTGTGTGCAGTGAAAACGCCTTACCTCCACAGTGGAGGTTATGTTTCCATCCATATCTGATGGTGTGTTTGTCTGTCTATCTGTTAGCAAGATGATGCACACACTATGAAATTGATTTCAGTGAAACTTGATGGAATATGACCCAAGGAGAGAGTCTTTCAGTTCTGATGTAGATAGATGGTGTGGGTCTGGATGGAAGGATGGATCTAGAATCTGTCCTTCATGTCGATGCCAAAACTACTGGACTGATTTCAACAAATTGTTGGAAAGATGGATTATGGCCAGAGGACAAACCTCTTGAATTTTGGGGCATACAAGATCTGGGAAGATGGATCCAGAGTCATTTACAGCAAGATCATGCAGAAAGTGCAGAACTGAGTGCAATGAAATTTGGTGGAAAGATGGGCTGTTGTTGATGCTGATGGACGAACCCACTGATTTTTGGTGCAGATCCATATCTGAGAGTAGACCCAGAACCTATTCAACCTTGACAGAGGTCTATGTTCTCCTGCATGTCCTTCTAGTTTATGATTGAGCATTTTCTTAGAAATCAACGTTGCATCCCCTAATTATACCAAAATTCTTTGTGCTGTATTAAAACAAATTGTGATAGCAAACTTATTAAGTAAGAAAGAAAGCAAAACGAGATCAGCAGACAAGTGAGATGGACTGGAGCCCTATGAATGATTTTCAAAATTTGTTTAGATTTCCACCTGCAGTCGCCTCACTTTGCAACTAGATCTAACTTTGATTCATTCTGACTGCTACCCTTTGTTGTTTGTATTTCGCTTTACGTCATCTTATTTTAGGTGTGCACATGTGATCAGTGTATGCTACTTTTGATCATTGTATGCTACCTTTCTAAGTTCGGTATGTCGTGTCACGCCCATTTTTAGTTGCGTGCATGCCATTGTAATCGGCATTTCATTGTCCTGAGTGTTGTGTATCTTGCCTGAAAGAGACCTCAGAGGTCGAAACGTGTTGTGTTTTGTAGTGTGATTCTTTTGTCCAAGTTTTTCAGCAGAGCCTTATGAATAATTAAAAAAATTGGTTTGTCATGGGCAGAACATCACTGACGCAATGAAGGTGATATGCGAGATCCTGACGGCAGACCCCGATGGAGGGCCGGCTCGCATCCCCTTCCCTCTCTTCAAGGACCTGTACCAGTATCTGGCCAAGATCGACGGGGAGATCTCACCACAGCAAGTCAATGATGTCGCCAACCACCTCCAGTATGACGTGTAAGTGAAAAACACCATAGGTCAGGAAAGGATGAGTTTGTAGCACATCTTCATTGCATTTTCTTTAAAGTGTATTTTACCCTTAAATATACCCCTGAAATTTCAGATGGCATGAATTGATTGGTTGATCTTAACGAGATCATTTAGCTGTCAGGAAATTTATCTGAACCCAAAGGTTTGGTATCATGAAAAAAGAGAGTTTAGTTTTATCATTTCCAGATTAATTGTACTTGTTCAACGCCCATCTTCAACAAAGATAAGCGATTGCTCATTTTTCATTTTTGTTGTCCTGGGTATTATTTATCTTGCCTTGGAAGACCTACGAGGTCGAAATGTGTTGTGTTTTGTCTTGTTATTCATTTGCCCATGTTGTTCAATGGAGTCATAATTACTTTAAAATTTAATAATTGTACTCGACTGTATTAGTGCATGCATGTAAGGATCAGATGTACACCGTTTGTCATTACTTGAGGTATGAAAAGGGGTTTGATAATACTATTGGAGAGAAAATAAGAAAAATCAGTGAGCAGTGTTTATGTTAAAACTGGCATGTTATAGTATTTGTGCTTTGACGTCTCCCTCTAAAGACCCCATTTATAAGGATTCCTGAGGGTTGTGGAAAAGAGGTTACGAGTAGTTATATACATTTAAGTAAGTATGCGTGTGACAATTATTGATTTGCGATGCTTTAAACCTGAAGTGTTTTCCCACATTATTTTTATTGATTTGTGATGTCTTAAACCCCAGTATTTTCCAACATTTTATGTATCACTTTGTGATGTTTTAACTCCCAGTATTTTCACACATGAAACTTACTGATCTGTGAGCCCCTCTTCCCCAAAGCAATTAACCAACAATACATTGATTGTTTGTTGTTGACAGGGACAAGCAAGAGGGCTATGTGATGCCTCGCAACTTCCTGAGCCCAGACTGTCCCCAACTGTCTTGAGCATCATCACTGCAACCATCATCGTTATCCCGCCTCTCCTTCCTTCCCTTACACCTCCCTCCACCCCCCCTTTCCTTTCCACTCCCTCCATCTTCACCTGCATCATTCTGCTCTCTTTCCTACCTTCACTTCACCTTTCCTCCACCACAACCTCCTGCCTTCCCATCATTTTCATCAGAAATGGTCGCTGGCTTCATCGTCATCAGATGAATCTTCTTCCAGTGTTCTGCGTTATGTGGAGAGTCAGAGGGAAAGCATTTCCCTGCGGCTCTCATTCTCCCAGTTCCTGCAAAGTTGGGGGGGAAGGGAAACAACTTGACAAAAACCCCCTCTCCAGCTCTGTGAACCTGAACAGATGTGTGAAAGGAAGTGACTGTACATGAATGTGTCAATGTGCGTGTGTGAAAGGGAAGTTGAGATGCTCTGTGATCCAAGTTCCAGACTTCATTTGCAGAGTTCCAATTCCAGATTATTCTTTTGAGCTAGAATTGTTATTGATCTTTATTGATGGCTTTCTGTCTTTGTTATTTTTTATATT
Organism: Conus ventricosus; assembly: GCA_018398815.1. NCBI lineage: Eukaryota > Metazoa > Mollusca > Gastropoda > Neogastropoda > Conidae > Conus > Conus ventricosus. Next base: position 36,475,175 of record CM031616.1, on the reverse strand, counting down.
TTATTCAATCAGAAATTGTTAACCATTGTCATAAATATGTAAAACAACTGTAAATTACCCTCAAGTTCTTCTGCAGTCCATTTTGAAACTGTTAACCGTTGTCATCAACATGTAAAACAACAGTAAATTACTCGCAAGTTCTTCGCAAGTTCTTCTGCAGTCCATTTTGAAGTCCGTCCAAAGTGTTGTGTATACAACCTCTTGTTTCCACCAATCGAATCTGTTTCAACGTTGTTCCCTCTTAAAAGAATGCCTTATTAAAAAAAGAAAAAGTAATAAAATATTGAAATAGAGTTATCATATTTGTGTGTTGCATGTGAGAAAGACAAACTGGACCCGGTTTATAATATATAAATGCTTTAGCACTGTCATAATAGATACTTTGGGCTAATGCTGGTGAAAGAATGTAGTAACACAGTGGAGTTAGGGTCAGGGAACTCCCTGAATATGCAGTTCATAGGCTTGGTGTCACACATGAAATGCTGCCAACTTGTCACCTTGAATACTTACACCAAAGTGAACTCTATATCTACAGTGGCAGGTTTGCACTTGTTTTTCGGTCAGAGAACAGGTAGTTCAGAGACATGCACCGTCGTCAGTCATGAAGTTTTTAGCCTCTGACCAGCAAAATTGTCAGACCAGCAAAATTGTCAAAGTTGTTTTATGCACTTAAACAGCTGGAAGCCTTTAGTGACTGGTGAGGAGTTTGCTACATTGAACTCTTGAACACTCGCCTGTTTAAGGTCCTGGGAATTGAAAGAGAGCTGATTCTGACCCAGTTTAAAGGGGTGGAAGCAAAAAAAAAAAAGAAAAAAAAAAAGGGAGGGGGTGGCAGGGGTGTCAGCATCACCCCCCCTCCCCCTCATCCTCCATGCCTTGCCAGTGGCACTACTCCAATGCTGCACACTCCACCTCCCACATGCACATCGCCACACCAAAATTTATCCTCTGGTTGCTTCAGCATACCACACGGAGCAGTCATTCAGAGTCACAAATGCAAGACAAAGGGACACAGATTTTGCTTTTATATTTTTTCTAATGGTTATCAATACAGATGAAGATGGTGCAGCAATGGAGTTCACTGTGGTCCCACACTGCTTGACAGGGCTGGATTCTGCACTTCTCTTGTACTTCCATTTACCTATAGGCACAATATTTGAAATGGACTTGCCTGTCCTTAGCATTCATTCATCTTATGTGCGTGGCCTGTAAGTCTTTTGCTGAGCATGTTGTGCAGGGCTGCCTACCCCTTCCGCCTCTTTCAGGGACATACTTTTTCAAAACCAGGGACACTGACTGATTTCCAGGGACACATGCAGCGGTAGCACATATCACAACCACATCAACATTAAAGTGAAAGCTTACCTTTATTTACACTGTGTACAACTTCTACAATGTTACTTTGCTTCTAGCGCACTGAAACTTCTTTGCGATGTCCGAGTCAGGAAACATCAATTTAACGCATCTGTTTAGCTTGTCCAGCGCAGCCATCGGCAAATTCAGTTCAGCTGCAAGGTCAACCATCATCGTTTCAGCTCTTATGACGTCAAAAGTTTCCTGACTGGTTGACGTCTGAGCGCGCTGAAAGAATCCGCTAATGTTACAAGATTTCTCGCTCTCACGGATTTTTGTGTTCTTCTTGTGCTTTTCTGTGGCGACATGACGGGTTATTTCATCCCTACCTCCAGATCCGATGGAGAACTCACACGCACAAATTTCACAAGACGCGTAAAGTCTTGATCTTGCCACGCTTGATGAACGGCCAGGTTTCCGTATATTTTGACAGGAATGTCTGCCGACGTTTCTTCTTCTTGAGAGAAGCCCCATAGTCGAGATCGCCGTCGGCATTTTTACGCTTTCCGTGTTTCGCGTCCATTTTTCTCGCTTTCAAAACTCGGGAAGACGGTGTATGCGCATGCGCACTGGTCAGTTCGGCAATGTTCGGGTCTTTCCGACGGATTTGGTCAGGATGGCCACGACCGAAGTCGGTCAGTCGGTGATCAGCTGACGAACTCGACTTCGTTTTGTTGTTGTTTTTCTCCCGAATTTTTTTCCCACGGGACATAGAATAAAAAAAGTGGATTCCAGGGACAGGCTGCATGATTTCATTATTTCGGGGGACAAATACGGATACTCCGGGACGGTAGGCAGCCATGGTTGTGAAACCATCTTGGACTGGCCACAATCAAGCTTTGAAAAATTTCTGGTGATGTGTTTTTCTGATGTCAGACAACACATTTAAAATTTCTGTTCTTCCACAACGGCTGTTGAAATGTGAGGACTGGAGAAACAAAAAAGCTGATGAAAGCTGGTACTCACAAATGTTGCAACTATTTTCCAAACATATCGTATCTTGCCTAGCACTGAGGGATAGAGTATCAAGTGACTGGAGAGTGAAAACCTGTACAGGGGTGATAGTACCAAAGAGTTCCGAAACCTGAACCAAAAAAATTCCTGAACCCAAAACCTGAAACCAATCTATAAAATAAGTTTCAAATTCTTGTAAACCTGAAAATTAACAACATTCATCGATTCATTACTAACACCTTTCACAAACACTATGAATACTTACGTTGCTGAATCTGGTATCAGATTGTAGTTAAGGCACATGAAGTGTTGAATAATGAATTTCCCGTCTTTTTGCTTTTGATCAAAGCCTCTACTCCACCCTTTTTGACTCTCATTGTATTACAATTGTCCATCAAGCACGAAACAACTTGAGACCAGTCGACTTTTCTTTCTGATAGAATGCCAGACACTGCATTGAAGATATTTTCTGCTGTTGCAACATTTACTTCTCTTGACCCTAAGTGTTCTGCTACAACTTTTCCCAGTTCCACATCATAATACTGAACAAGCACGTTCACAATCTTGTCATTATTGCTATTTGTAGCCTCGTCAATATTTAAAGAAAAGTGTCTGTCTGACAGCTTTGCACTCAGTTCCTTCTTCATAGCATGTGCTACTCCATGTACAGTGGTGTAAGTTGTGCTACCACGAGAAAGAGAGAGAGAACCAAGTGCTTTGTCATCACTAGCTAACCTCTTAGCAAGCTCAACAAGATCTCCCCCCAAAGAAAAGGGCAGACAATGTTCGGGAATAAATGCACAAACAACTGCTTTCAGTTCTGCTTTCCTGTCTCCCATACCGTCTTGCTTAACGGTAGTTGTGGAAGCTCCATCAAGCTTTGTAGACTGGCGGACAGACTCAAATTGCGCCGATGATCCACATCTTCTGCATGAGAAAGCAAGGCTTTTTTCCCACTTGAGCCATAGAGTAATGTTTTGTTGCATGGCACGCAAAAACAAACTCCCGGCGACTCGACCTTTTCACACCAATCGCCATGACATACCCCATCGCTGTTCCGATCTTGCAACCAATCCCACCTCCACTTGTTTTTTCACACCTATCTCAACTGTAGAAATATCTGCCCCCGGCGGTAACACCTTCATGTTGTTTGGTTTTGTACTCTTGTTTTTGAAAGACACAAAGGCACACAAACTAGCTGACAAAGTTGCTTGTGACAAGTTGTCATTTGCACCAAGAGCTGCATGCTGCTACCCGAAGTGAAAAACCTCGTTTTTACAACCAAGGGACGTCACTGTCGGAGGTCAAATAATCTCCCTTGCAACGATCCTATTATCGTCTGCTATTAAAATCTCTTTGTCCCTGCTTTTCCAGTCCGGAAATGACTTTCTAAACAAACTCAAAAACCGGAGATTATTTTTTTCAGCAATCGTAATTCCGGAAAATTAGCACCCCTGCATGTACAAAATACAGGGCCTCCAAATCAGTTTTGGCAAAGACTCATTGAAACTGCAACAAAGTGCCAACACAAAAATAGAAGAGCCCTTTTCTTTTCCCAGTGCTTTGAACTTGAAATGGCCATCTTCAGACTGACCAAAGTGAACCCTCCCTTGCATCTTCTTCCTTGTGAAGATGTTTCCATTTAATTGCCATTCCATGCTATTCTGCCACCACCTCTTGATTATCCATTTAGCTGTTGACAGCTGTGGCTGTGAAAGTTGTGCTAGCTTGCACAATTTTCCTCCGAACGTCACTTTAGTGTTCGAGATGATCATGAAGAGGAAGTCAGTGTCGACATTACAGATTCCAGTAAATAGGTGACAAAATTGGTCACTTTTAACATCATTAACAAATAGACGGACAAAAACATACAAAACTACACCCACTGCCTGATTCTCAAACACATTTGGCACTATTTGAACTTTAGGATTTGGGGGTAATGTTTTTCTCTTAGGCAGTAATAAGTTTTCTGTTGCCTTGAAAAAATAATTCAATAGTTATATACAGGTGATATGAAAAAGAAAAGTCATCAAACCATTACATGTACAATTTCTTTGATAAAAGGAGGGGGGAGGGGTGTGTGAGCAGATCCCACGATTAAATAGGCTTCAGTGTGACGTGTGGTCAAGTTTGAATTCCATGGAAACCATACCGTCATTCATTTTAACATCCTGGATGGCTCTAACCCTATTTCCTGAGCCATGTGTGCTGTACATTCAAACTGAAGACTGCAACCACATAGTTTTGTACTAGTTATCAAAACACATAAACATCTTTGAGAACATTGCACACATTTTCCATGTTAAGCAAAATGCACCAAAGTCCCTTGACTTTATTGATGCCAGGATAAATTGTGGAAGTAAACTATCACTATCCCCAGCAAGTGTTGGAAAGTGGTGTTCTGTGTCCACTGAACTGGTACTGCCAAACAGCACCAATGCGACATGACATCGTTGTGGGGAACACTCATGCAAGTGGTTCTATGAAAGTCTGCTGGGACTTTCAGGAGACTGGTAGTCACTGAAAAAATAAAAAGTCTCTGAGAGCAGTGCGGGTACTTCACAGACCTGTTTATCCTAAAGCTGCCACTGGTGTATTTCTCAATGAAAATGGGCGTAGTTTCCTAAACATAAGTGTGCACATCTTCTAAATGTTTGAATTTTTAAAAAAGCAGGGGATCCCTGCCAGTTTGCGCGCACGATTTTGCGCGAGTTGTCACTCTTTGATTGTAGTGCATGAACACAATGTTTATACACCAAAAGTGCCATCCTCGCTAAAACACTTTGTCTCCAGATTTTTTTTGACATATTTTTTTCTGGTTTGTCATATTCATTGTATTTTAGCCAAACATGTGCACAAAGTACGGCAAAATTGTATGGTTAAGCAGGTCTGACTTCACAAAACATGTATGGAGCGTAGTGCAATGAAAGGACCAAACAAATCGAGAAGGAGAGGAAATCCATCTGATATGTAACTCTATCCTTTCTCTAGTTCCTTTTGCTGTAAAATTCATGCATATAATGTACACATCATTGTTAGAGAGAGCGAGACAGTAGTTTACTCCCAAAAACTAACAAAACCATTCCATGAAGCATAGCTTTATTGACAGTGACTGCTGTAAAATGAACACAATTTCGTCAGCCATACATTGTTTGTAGGGATAGCTAGAAAGCAGAAGTGCTGAACATGGAACACAAACATTTCGCATATTTTTTATTTTGGGTGGTGTGGGATGTGGTATGTAACATGGAAGAGAAAAACTAAAAGTGGGTTGGTAGCAGGGTTTCTTTTTTCCACTTCTGTGAGAAAGTTGGTTCATGCATTAGAGTAATTTTCTTCCTGCTGGGGATTTACAAGTATGCATGGACTGACAGAGTTAATTTCTAGGCATCTCTATTTTTTTTCTCCTTTTTTTTTTAATAGATAAAGTATGGGAAAAAATGTCAATGTTTACATTGCTATAAAGTTTTAATCCATGGTTCAGAGTGGACACATGGGTGGGAAGGGGCATATCAGGGTTAACATTTTTTCATTCTCTTGGTGCCAAATGCAGGAAAGAACTGGGCAGAGGGCCAAGATTTCACAAGATACTTACCACTGATCAATGCCTGTAAAAACGACTTCCACAAGAGACGATAAAACACACCAATATCCACATTGTTAAAATTCTAGGAATGACAGCTATACCTACCAGTCCTTGTTATGTCCTTCAAAAAGATAAGAAGAGGTTACCCATAAAACAAAGCAACCGGGCATCAGAGCTTGACTGTTCAACTCTGACAGAACAGCCAAATGATGAAAAAGTTAATTTCAGAAAAAAAAAGGAAATTCAAGACTCACCTTAATGTACTTACCATGTTATACTCACCAAATGATAACTATACAACTGCAAAACAAACCACAGCAAAATATCCTCACAAGCAAATTCTAACGCCAAACAAGAACCACCAATCCAATGTTAAAACTGTACCTTTCAACATTTGCTCTTCACTTTTCAAATACAGAAACTTCATGAGTATTGATTTTACTTCAAGAGCACACATTAAAAAAAAAAGTTGTTTAGCTTCCCATTTTGACACTTGTGTTTCACTACACTACTGATCTCCAGTTTATATTTCCTCTTCTTTTATCACTCATGTTAATAACTGGGTAGTTTTTACCTGCATCTCTTGGTTTGTAAGTCTACAAGATGACACAAATACTGCTTAACCAATCTGACACTAGGTGGAAATAAAATTGTGGTCCATGGACAAACCAGTAATCTGGTGTGAATCCTTATCAACAAGCAGTTCCAAGGGAATTACTTCAAACTTTCCTTTCCATTGCAGCATTTTCCCTTTTCTTTCCATGTAAATTTTCAAAGAAAGAATTCTGGATTCCAACTGAAGAAAGAAAGAAGAAAAGAAAGAAATTGTGTGGGTTTTTTTTTTTTTAGATGTACTGACATTTCCTGAAATTACAAGATCTGATCTGAATCTAGATTACATCCCAGACCCATTGAGTAAACCAACATTCAGAGAAGGAATGGTAGGGGAGATATTCTGTCATTGCACAGAATCAAACTAAAGAAATATGTACCCACAACCGAAATGTAGCCAAGATGACCAGTATTCACCGATGGACCACCCACTTTCAATGTATCTATGATTGTTTTGGATACATATCAAGACATTTACAGTGGGTTTGGGTGCAGATCTTTCCATGGAGCCTGATGGACTGCTCAACTGTGGCAGAGGTCTGCACTCTTCAGTGCCTCTCTATTTCAAACATCCTCTGAAGATGGCATATGGCCACCTATCTGGTGACGTGATCCACATCAGCCACACACGGCTATTCTCACTTTCTAATGATCCTCGGTAAAGCTATCAGTGACTCAATATTGAGTCTGAGTGTGACATAACATCCACAGTGTGCAGCTGAAAAACGTGAAACATTTCAGATATCAGAACCTCGCTCAGGAGACAGCAGACTTTTGCAAAGGTCGAACAGATCCTGGACATGCCATCTGATCCATATTCACTCCAAACTTGAATGAATCTGCCTTGCTACTTCATGCCTTTATTCCACCAAGTTTCATTAGAACTGATACTGTAATTTTTGCATGATCTGGTGGATGAAACAAACCAAAAAATGCAGATAAAAACATGACCATGGCGGAGGTAACACTGGCCAAACAGGTTTCTCTGGGAACATTTTGCAGTTCTCCCTAAATAGTCTCTTTCAAACTAACATCATCCTGTGGATTACACTATTTGTCATTGTAAACCTTGTAAAACTCATTGTGAGTTGCAGTTTGTATGCGTTGGGCCACTCCCTTCTAAATGTGAATAAAAAAAAGTGGCACAAGGATTTTCCGCACCCTTTGGCACAAACAAGTTGTTCACAGTAGTAATCTGGACAAATCTGTATATTTTTTTCTGCACACCACAGTCCCCCTCCCCCATTTTGTTTTGTCACCATTTCCCTCTCTAAATAGCCTACTTCACTTCTTCACCAATTCCCATTCTAAATTGTCAACTTCGTTTCTTCACCAATTCCTTCCCTTGATTGCCATATTTGTTTCTTCACCAATTTCCTCTCTGCATTGTCAAAATTGGTTTCTTCACCAGCTCTCTCTATAAATCACAACTTTTGTTTCTTCACCACCTCCCTCTATAAATCCTCAAGTTTGTATTTTCACATTTCCTTCTCTGAATCATTAACTTTGCTTCCTCACCAATTCCCTCTCTAAATAGTCAACTCTGTTTCCTCACCAGTTCCTTCAACAAATCAAAACATCCACTTGCTTTACATCATACCCTATTTTTCAATCTGATATGTTTTCACGTCCTCACCTCGGTGCTGATCCTGAGCTCAAACCCATTTCAACTATACTATAGTTATAGGATTTTTTTTAACCCCCCCCCCCCCCCCCCCTCTTCTTTTCTTTCTTAACCAATGATGGCAACCAGGCCGTCTGGATGTATCATGGGCACTAGTAATACTGCGATCAATGTTCAACATGGGCACTAGTAATACTGCGATCAATGTTCAAGTCACTCAGGAGCAGCACTGAAAGGATACCTCTACTACCCCTCTCAAGATGACATGTCCAGAAAATGACTGTCGAGTCTTTTGCTTTCTTCTCATGTCGCACTGCCTCTCCCGACACGCCAAACTTCAAACAAGCCTTCGACCATCTGTACTGCTTATCTTACTAACTGACGGCAATCTCCCCCATCCTGACCTGATAAAGAAGAAAGACGGACTAATGGTACAGACCACCACGAAAACTGAACATCGACGAGGAAGCAAACACTACTTGCAGCCCACAAAGAGTGCAATCTATGAAGTCCTGTGCAAACTTGTATCATCTAATTCCATTTATGCTTTATTAAATAACCGTTTTACACATTACAGTCTTCTCAATATTCCTACTATGCTTCTCTTTTTCTGTTTTGTTATTCACGTGCAACAGAGGGGAATTTCTGTCCCTGAAGGTAACCACACAAAGGAAGCTCTCCACTGCTTCAGATCAGAGAAAAGAAGCATCCGACATTCACTCATCCTCCTCCCCTTCTTCTGGAGGCGGTGGAGGGGGTGGTGGAGGAGCCCCCATATCGGGCATCTGGGCAGGATAGCCTGCATCCGACGGTTCCTGCTTGATCTGGACGTTGCTGAAATCCATCCATGATTTGTTTTCCACGTCACCGTCCGGGTAGCCGGCATTGTTGTAGCTGTCGTAGCCTCCCATCCCCATGCCTCCATCTCCAAACGGTGGCTCCAGAGTGACGTCTGGCTCCTCCTTGATGCGACGCTCACGAGACCGACGGCCGCGGTCACGAGATCGGCTTCTTCTCCCACGCTTGCGGTCACGAGATCGGCTACGTTTGCGATCACGAGATCGTGAGCGCCGGCTGCGTTTCTTGTCTCTGCGTGTTGCTTCCTCCTCATCTGTAAAGTACCACACCAGGAAAGGAAAACATTTGAAACTGGTTAACAAAAATTGAATAAATTCTAATATTCCTTTTTTGAGTTCTCTTTATTTCACCTGTTTCATTACATTCATTTACTTTACATTTTGATCTACTTACATTATTTTCTATTATATTTTTCCTTTTGGAAAAAAAAGAAGAAAATTGTGACTGACAGTTCATTATATTTTTCTAATTTCTAATACATCACTATGTTCTGCTATTGTATCTGATCATTTATCTGTGCAGATTTAAATCTTTAAATGTATATTTTTTCTATTTTGGTTTCCACTGCCTGTTACCTAATCATATTCCTTCCCTGTCTGCCATTTCCTCTTTCAATTTCCACCAGCCCTATATCCTCCTTTTCCTCTACAAGACTTGCTCTTTTTTATGTCCCCTCCCCCTTCTTGGTAGTTTATGCTACTTACACAACATCATAACATTTTTGTACTGTTGTATTATTGACCATAGGTGTTCTGTTATCCTGCAGTCCACATAGTTACAAAAAGATTATATCCAACATCATTTCTTTGGGACAGGCTGCAGCTGATGATCAGTTCTTTGGGACAGGCTGCAGCTGATGATCAGTTCTTTGGGACAGGCTGCAGCCGATGATCAGTTCTTTGGGACAGGCTATACCTGATCAGTTCTTTGGGACAGGCTATAGCTGATCAGTTCTTTTGGGACAGGCTATACCTGATCAGTTCTTTGGGACAGGCTATAGCTGATGATCAGTTCTCAAGGACAGGCTATAGCGATGATCAGTTCTGTTCTTTGGGACAGGCTATAGCTGATGATCAGTTCTGTTCTTTGGGACTGGCTACACCTGATGATCAGTTCTTTGGGACAGGCTATAGCTGATGATCAGTTCTTTGGGACAGGCTGCAGCTGACGATCAGTTCTTTGGGACAGCGTATAGCTGATGATCAGTTCTTTGGGACAGCGTATAGCTGATCAGTTCTTTGGGACAGGGTATAGCTGATGATCAGTTCTTTGGGACAGGGTATAGTGATGATCAGTTCTTTGGGACAGGCTGTAGCTGATGATCAGTTCTTTGGGACAGGCTACAGCTGACGATCAGTTCTCAAGGACAGATAAGATAAGATAATGTTGCTTATAGCCCAGCCGACCGCAAAGGGCCACATCAGGGCTGTCACCACGTTAAAATCAACTCACCAGTCATAAAAAAAAAAAAAAAAAAAAAAAAAAAACCCTTTCACACATCTCTTTAAATGACATCGTCTAGAAACGTACCAGAAACTTTGTTAAAAATGAACTTCACCACGGAGCTTCTTCAATCGTGTAAAAAGTTAAATGGTAAAACTACGAGATATGGCGGTGTGCAGCCGCACAGAACCGTTCCTCTTGACGCACCGACGTAGAATGGGAGGAAGTCCTTAAGGTTTGGACGGATCTGAAAAGAGTTTGTTATCTCTGGTGGTCCAATGACCTCTGCCAGAGTCTCTTCACATTTAAAAGTAAATTTTGGGTTACATCTGAGCATGGGGATAAATGTTGGCACAGTTTCTCTCTTGTGGGTTCCTTGGTCTAAACGATCAACCATTTGGGATCCGCCGATGCCAATGACCGAGGAACACAAGCTAGAGCTATACTGTTGATCAGTTCTTTGGGACCGGCTAAGCTGTGATCAGAATCTTTGTGGGCTTTACCTGATCAGTTCTTGGGAAAGCTATAGTCTCTGATGATCGTTCTTTGGGACAGGCTATAGTCGTGATCAGTTCTTTGGACAGGCTGTAGTGATGATCAGTTGTTTGGGACAGGCTATAGCTGATGATCAGTTCTCAGGGACAGGCTACAGGTGATGATCAGTTGTTTGGGACAGGCTATAGCTGCTATCAGTTTTTTGGGACAGGCTATAGCTGATGATCAGTTTTGGGACAGGCTATAGCTGATGATCAGTCTTTGGGACAGGTATAGCTGATGATCAGTTCTTTGGGACAGGTATAGCTGATCAGTCTTTGGGACAGGCTATAGCTGATGATCAGTCTTTGGGACAGGCTAAGCTGATGATCAGTTCTTTGGGACAGGCTATAGCTGATCAGTCTTTGGACAGGCTATACGGGATCAGTTCTTGGGACAGGCTATACTGATCAGTTCTTGGGACAGGCTATAGCTGATGATCAGTTCTTTGGGACAGGCTATAGCTGATCAGTTCTTTGGGACAGGCTATAGCTGATGATCAGTTCATTGGGACAGGCTACAGTGATGATCAGTTCTTTGGGACAGGCTATAGCTGATCAGTTCTTTGGGACAGGCTATAGCTGTGATCAGTTCTTGGGGAAGGCTATAGTGATGATCAGTTCTTTGGACTGGCTATAGCTGTGATCAGTCTTGGACTCTAGTATCGTTGTTGGGACAGACTATAGCTGATGATCAGTTGTTTGGGGAAGCTATAGCTGATGATCAGTTTTTGGAACAAGCTATAGCTGATGATCAGTTTTGGGACGGCTATAGCTGATGATCAGTTGTTTGGGACAGGACTAGCTGATGATCAGTTGTTTGGGACAGGCATATAAGCTTGATGTCAGCTTCGTTTTTGGGACAGGCTATAGCTGATGATCAGTTTTTGGGACAGGCTATAGCTGATGATCAGTTGTTTGGGACAGGCTACAGCTGATGATCAGTTGTTTGGGACAGACTACAGCTGATGATCAGTTGTTTGGGACAGGCTATAGCTGATGATCAGTTCTTTAGGACAAGCTATAGCTGATGATCTGTTTTTCTTTGGACAGGCTATAGCTGATGATCAGTTCTTTGGGACACAATCTTAATCAGCACATGACTGCTGCACTTGAATTTGGAATGCTAAACTTTGTGCTATTGAGGACCTGGCAGCCAGTACAACTAATGATCACTTTTTGGGGACAAGATCTAGCTGATGATCAGTTCTTAGGGATAATATATAGCTGACAACTGTTTCTTTGGGTCAGGATATAGCTGATGATAATCATTTCTTTAGAACAAAATGTGTGTCATATAAATTTTTTCAGCCAGCACCTCTGATGATCTGTTCCTTGGGGGCAACATTTAGCCGATGCTTGATCTTTCTGGACAAAATATCCTTGATGATCAATTCTTTTGGGACAAGAATTAGCTGATGATAAGTTCATTAGGCAAATGTGGACAAGGTGGATCAAACCGATCTGTCCTTTGAGCTGTCACATGAACTAGCATCCTGGACAATATTCTGACCATTCTGTCCACTAAACAGCCACCTGCAATGTAAAGTAATATTCTGGACAATGCCTGCGCTGACACACTTCATCCTCCCCCTCCCCCAATCTCTCATCACTCCCCAATCTCCTGTTTCTTCCTTCCTTTCCCTCCTCCAACTTCCAATCACCCACCTTCCGGAACCCGCTCCTCACGGTCACGACTGCGCCGACGGTCACGTTCCTTGCTACGGCTGCGACGGCGCTCCCTATCTCGGCCACCCATGGGCCGCACTGGGCTGCGGGATCGACTCCTGCGCCTCCTCTCTCTGCTGCGCGAACGCTCGACACGCCCTCTGGCCCCGCCTCCGCCTCCGTTCTGCTCTTCAAAACTGCAGAACAATTAATATTAAGCACGGGAAACAAGATCTTCTCCTACTTTTGCTATCCTTTCCTATAACAGAGAGCCATTTGCACATGTATAATGTATGTGAATGTGTTCATACAAGTAATACACACTTACAACATGTATTAAAGCTAGATGATGAAACCGTATGATTCATCTGGTTCATGTCTGGATCTGCCAATTTTTTTTCAGTTTGGATCTCTCATCTTTAACATCACTTACACTGAAAGACCTTCATGCCCATCTCCCTTAAACATTCCAATACAATTCTTTTCAAATATATTCAAATACGCAATTTCCAACAAACATTCAAACATACATTCCTTCTGATAAAAGTGTAGATCATTTGGCATCCAGATCACATTTGGTGAGCTTCAATCAAGATAATTTCTTTCACTTCAGGTTCCTACTCGAGCTTCACCCAGTTTGATTGCAAACCATAAGCAACAATGATGGACAACTGCTGTGATGCTCGTCATCCCTTCCCTCAGGACTTACCCTGCACCTGCACCTGCTCCTCCGCCGCCTTGTCCAGAGTAGTCATCACGTCCAGAGAAGCGGGTGTTCTCATCAGGGCCTCCTTTCGGGTACCTCCCAGACCTCCTCTGCAAGACAGAATCCCATCCACAGAAACGCTCAAAAGGAGCTGACCTTTATAAAGAAGTTTTTTCCTTTCTTTAATTAATTATTTTTTTTTTCAACTTATGTTCCTGTTCCTGCAAAGGCAGGTAGTGGCATTTGTCAACCCATTGTAAAGCACAAGATTTCACGCCTGTCTCCCACATTCTATGAACTGATTCTACAGGGTTTTCCATGTTCAGGCATTGGAGAGAAAGAAAAAAAAAGAAGAAAAGAAAGGAGAACTTCAGTGTGTTTGAAGAAATATGCCTCTGCATTGTACAAGCATGAGTGAAGGGGACCTACCATCTCTTCCTTCTCTCAATCCCCTTAAACTAACAACAGTGCATTCTACATTTTAAATTTTAGTCGTATGTTATGGATCCTCTGTTCTATGATTTCATAGCTCACTCTATCTATCTATTTCATCTAATCAAATCTTATTTATCTATTACTACATAAAACTAATTTCAAGTTTTTTTCAGTTATTATTTTCTTTTTGTGCTGATACAAAAATAATGAATGGAAGTAGAAGCAGGAATGGTATAGGTGGGGTAGGGAGACCAGGAGGCAGAGAGAGAATTAATTTCTACTGGAGGAATTCCGAACACTGGAGGATTTTACGCCCTGATTCCGAGACCTAAATCTGGGGTCAAGGACGGAGATATTCAGTTCATGACAAGGACTGACCCTAATCCTAGTTTTCACCTTGTCACCACCTGGGATGATTCGTCAGAATAATTTTGTCCTGAATCCTCTATTCTGTGTCAATATGCAGTTCACAGCACTACAAAAACTGCAAATTTTCTGTAAAAAGTTTTCAGGATGAGTATGAAGCAGCAGCAACCGTGATTATCATCAAGTTTTGATCTAAAAATAGATTCCTACGTAAGAGGTGGTGGTGACGGCCCTGATACGGCCCTTTGCGGTTGGCTGGGCAATAAGCAACATTACCCCACCTTCCCAATCACCCAAGAGCAGCAAGGCAGAGTGGGAAGTAATGACTGTTCTGCTGAACCTGGCTACCAAGACGGCTTCTGCTGATCTGTACAGCCACTTAGGTACGGGTCGTGAGTTAAGAAAAAGGTGCAACATTTAACAATGACCCCATCAACTTAAGAGAAAAAACAAATACCCCCCCCCCCCCCCCCCCCCCCCAAACCCCTGTACAGCCACTTACATGCATCCAGGTGTTCTGGCCTACTGGCCCCAAGTAAGCACAGACTCACAATAAGAATTTCTAAAATTTTATCAGGTACTATTTTCTAGTGGCTTGTATAATTTCCAATACTGTCCGCTTTTACCATTTGTTGAGTTAGAGAAGGTTCTGATTAAAACACGCTGTTTCCTTCACTGGAAGTGGAATGACTGCAGAAGAGAAATGAAACAAGAGAGCATAAGTGGCGCTACTTACTATACTGCCAAACGAATGGAACAGATTGATCTACTTGCCATTTTCATTATAATCCTCATACACTTTCTATTAACTATTTCTAATATCCATTTCTGTTTATCAGTCTCTTTTATTATTCATTCTATCTCATACTTTTATTTGATATTAAAACCCCCACATATAATCAGTTTTACTGTTTATTCATTCTATCTCATACTTTTATTTGATATTAAAACCCCCCACATATAATCAGTTTTACTGTTTATTCATTCTATCTCATACTTTTATTTTGATATTAAAACCCCCCACATATAATCAGTTTTACTGTTTATTCCTTTACTTCTATATCTGTATTATTTCACTTCTTTACTTTTCCTACTTGTTTTTTGATCACAACTGTTTCATTAGCTGATAAATTTTTCTTCCATTTAATCTGTCTGATGGTTTGAAATTTGTTGGTATGGTAACAAGTCGGATAAATGTTCCCTACCCTACCTTTTAATCTGAATAAGAGACCATGATGTAACTCTCCTCAAAGTTTCTACTGTGTGCGTGCGTGCATGTGTGTGTGTGTGTCAGTGTGAATAAAGAAGAAAAAGAAAATGCAAAGCAATATGTGTGTGCGCACGCATGCATATGTGCACATGTCTCATATCTTTGCCTTGCCTGTAGAAGGCCAAGCGGTTGAAACATATTCCTTCTGTGCTGTAACTGGTCCGTTCCATTCCTTTGGCAGTTTCATAACTTCACGTTCCTTACATCAGATTAGTTCATCTCCCATTCCATAACCCTGGGCTGGCATTTAAGCCTGCAGAGCTTGTTAACCGCATAAGACGGTCTGCCAACAGTCAGGTACCAGTCTCTCTATGCAGAAGGCTACCTATGTGACTTGGCTTACATCAGCAAAATGTCAATGACAGCAGACATCAGGGTGCTCTATAGATGACCTTCAGCTCTTGAATCCCGACACCCAAGCCAAGCGGGGAGAAGCTGAGGACTATACAGGCTCCTGTGGGCCAGCCCTGGCAAGTGACAGGTCTCCCTTTTCTTTTCTCTCTCTGCCAAGATGGTGGCTACACTTTCACCCATGCCTGCTGGTTGGCTGGTGGGGTTGTCAGCAGCAGTACACAAAAACTGATGAATCCACCAGATCCAGATTGGGTGGGAAAATGGAATTGGCCTGTGGATGAATCCACAAAATGTTGGTACTAAACCCGTAGTCATGGGGATCCTGATCAAATGGTGGTCCAGAATGATTCAACGTCATTATTACATTTTCCACTGAATATAAACACTCAATTCCCTGTTCAGGAATCAACAATTATCTAAAAGTTACTGTTCATGAATCGGTAACTATTTGCAAAAACTGAACATGAACGTTCTGAAGTTACTGTACAGGAATGGATAACTATTCATAAAAACTGGACATGAACACTGTGAATTTACTATTCAGGAATGGATAACTATCCATAAACACTGAACATGAACACTGTGAAATTACTGTTCAGGAATGGATAACTATTCATAAAAACTGAACATGAATATTGTGAAATTATTGTTCAGGAATTGGTAACTATCTGTAAACACTCAACATGAACACTGTGAAATTGCTGTTCAGGAATGGATCACTATTCATAAAAACTGAACATGAATATTGTGAAATTATTGTTCAGGAATGGATAACTATCTGTAAACACTGAACATGAACACTGTGAAATTGTTGTTCAGGAATGGATAACTATCGTAAGCACTGAACATGAACACTTTGAAATTACTGTTCAGGATGGATAACTATCCGTAAACACTGAGCATGAATATTGTGAAATTGTTGTTACAGGAATGGATAACTATCCGTAAGCACTGAACATGAACACTGTGAAATTACTGTTCAGGATGGATAACTATCCGTAAACACTGAGCATGGAACACTGTGAAATTACTGTTCAGGAATGGATAACTATCCGTAAACACTGAACATGAACACTTTGGAAGTATTGTTCAGGAATGGATAACTATCAGTAAACACTGAACATGAATACTGTGAAATTACTGTTTGGGAATTTATTATGAAAAAACAAAACAAAAACAACCTACGAGTTACTGTTCAGCGACTGACAACTATTTGTAAAACCTGAACATGAACACTGTGAAATTGCTGTTTAGGAATTAATAACAGTCTATAAGTTACTGTTCAGGAATTTCATAAAAATTGCTCTGTAAAGTTACTGTTCAAGAACTGATATGCATCTTTGATAATGAAATTCTGTTCAG
This sequence comes from Conus ventricosus, assembly GCA_018398815.1. Lineage (NCBI taxonomy): Eukaryota > Metazoa > Mollusca > Gastropoda > Neogastropoda > Conidae > Conus > Conus ventricosus. Next base: position 36,458,051 of record CM031616.1, on the reverse strand, counting down.
GAACTGATAACCATCTCTAACTATGAAATTACTGTTTCAGAAATTGATAATCCTTCTCTAACTATGAGATTACTGTTCAGGAACTGATAACTAACTATGAAATTACTGTTCAGGAACTGATAACTATCTCTAACTATGAAATTACTGTTCAGGAATAGATAAACCCTTTCTAACTATTAAATTACAGTTCAGGAATTGAGTAGCGTCTCTACGAAATTACTATTCAGGAAGTGATAACCTTCTCTAGTTATGACAATCAGACATTACTGTTCAGGAGTTGCTAAACCTCTCTAGTTATAAAACTACTGTTCAGGAATTGATAACCCTCTCTATTATGAAATTACTGTTCAGGAGTAGAGAATCCCTCTCTTACGATGAAATTACTGTTCAGTGACTGATAATCATCTCGAACTATGAATGTACTGTTCAGGAACAGATAATCCCTCTCTAACTATGTTCAGGAACTGATGAACGTTTCAAACTATGAAATTACTTTTCAGGAATTGATAATCCTCTCTAGTTGTGAAATTACTGTTCAGGAACTGATAAACCCTCTCTAACTTTGAAATAACTGTTCAGGAATTGATATAATCACCTCTAACTTTAAAATCACTGTTCAGGGATTGAAAAACCTCTCTAAAACTATGAAATTACTGTTCAGGAATTGATAAATCCTCTCTATGAAATTTCTGTTCAGGAATTAGAATAACAATCCTCTCTAACTATGAAATTACTGTTAAGGAATTGATAACCCTCTCTAACTATGAAATTACTGTTCAGGAATTGATACAGGGTTCACACAGATGTGACCAAACTAAACTCCAGACTTTTTCCAGGGCTTTTCATAATATTTCCAGACCCCAGAATGTGTGTGTGCGTGCACCTCTGTATGCGATTACCATGCTAAACACACCAGAAAAGAACTGCTTTAATGATAGCAGGGCATTCAATACTTACCAACAAATTTAGTGTGTGCGTGTGCGTGCGCGCACATGCGTGAAAAAGTCAGAGACACGGAGACAGAGACAGTGTGAGAGAGAGAAGAGAGAGAGAGAGAAGAGAGAGAGAGAGAGAGAGAAGAGAGAGAGACAGTGTATGTGTCTATGTATGTGAGAGAGAAAGAGACGGTGTGTGTGTAAGTGTGAGTGTGAGTGTGCGCGCGCATGTGTGGGTGTAGGTGTGTGAGAGACAGTGTGTGTGTGTGTGTTTGTGGAGTGTGTGGGAGTGTGTGTGTGTGTGTGTGTGTGTGTGTGTGTGTGTGTGTGTGTGTGTGTGTGTGTGAGTGAGAGAGATATGGTCAGGTCAGGTCAGGTCAGGTAATTAGGACACTAGGCCTCGCGGCCTCTCAACTATCCTTTCATTTTAATTTGGATGTTCAACATGGCTGAGTACTTACAAGCCAATGTGCTCTCTATTCAATTCCGTATTTAAATTTTGACATTTTGGGATTATAATAAGAGAGAGAGAGCAAGTGCGTTAGAGACAGCGTGTGTGTGTGTGTATGTACAGGGTTCCTACAGACTCCCAAGAACAAAATTCATGGAGTTTTCAAGGAGTGCCTTTTCTATTTCAAGGTTACAATACTTGCGTAAAAATTGAAAACAGAAACAGCAGTTTGATTTTTCTGTGTTAAGGTTGATGGAAAAAAAAATTACTTAAAATTTTTTTTTGTACAAAAAAAAAAAAACTTTGTTTTAAAATAATTTTTTCATCAACCTGAACAGAGAAACATCAAACTGCCATTTCTTTTTTTTTCAGTTTTTATCAGAGTGAGTGTGCCAGTACACCACACATTAGAACATTAACAAACTCAGACTCTTTGTATTAAATGCCAAAACACTAAAATCAGCAAAAATATGTCCATTTGTAAGAGAACATACAGACTATGCATGGTGTGTAAGAGACTGGTTGGAGGGGGAAAAAAAAAAAAAAAAAGATTAAAAAAAAATTTACAAACGTCGTCGCGAGCGTTATACCAAGGGAGTTAATTTGATCACAATTGATGAAGTTACAAATTACCTCCCTTGGTGATCGTCTGCTAAACCTCCGGCCAGAAAAAATATGAAAACCGCGATCTTCTGTTTTTATTCCTATTTCAGTGTTTTTGTGAAGAAACTTCAAAGCAAAATTCTACATCATGAAAAAGTTTGCACATCATTTACAAAATTCCAGGACTTTTCCAGACCCATGGCCACAAATTACAAAATTCCAAGACTTTACAAGCCCTGGAAATGGTTTTTTTTCATTTTTCCATACTTTTTCCAGACTTCCAGGACTCTGTACGAACCCTGTTGATAAACCATCTCTAACTAATTTACTGTTCAGGAATTGATAACCCTCTCTAACTATGAAATTACTGTTCGGGAATTGACAACCCAAACAATGAAATTACTGTTCGAGAATTGATACCCCAACTATGAAATTACTGTTCGAGAATTGATAAAACCCTCTATGAGATTACTTTTCGGGAATTGATAACCATCTCTAACCATGCAGGAAGTTGTTCAGGAATTGATAACCATCTCTTACTAAGAAATTACTGTTTTGGAACTGATAACCATCTCTAACTATACAGGAAGTTGCTGTTCAGGAGTTGATAACTATCTCTAACTATACAGAGACTGTTCAGAAATTGATAACCACATCTCTCACTCACCTAGTCTCCGAGGTCGCCACCCTTTGACAGTGCGCCCCCTCTCCACGTCCACCAGCACTCGCCGCCCGTCAATCTTTCGGCCGTCAGCATGTTTGTAGGCCGCTGTGTGGGATAAGGCCAACAAACCAGGTCAGGCATGGATCTTTACATTATTAGCAGACCTCAAAAGCAAGAGACGGATACTTGCTGCTTCACCCTGTCCTCATTGTTACAGGCTGGTTCTGTCAGTCATCACACACTTGGTTGTTTTTGTTTGTCCTGAATTAATACACTACTGTAATTTTACCATACGTAGGCATCCAATTTTGCTACAGGAATAATACTTATTAGTAACAATACACAAAACCCTGGAATATTCTTCAAACTCTGCTGTTCTTTGTAGGTAATTTCTTCACAGGCAGCTGAAGGCTTTGCATCCCTGAATGACTGACATTTCAACAGGATCAGCTTTGTGTTGCTGCGTAACATTGCTATAACTTTCAGCAGTAAATAGCACTATTGTTAACCATTTCAGACAGCTTACAGATAATTTCTAACAAGATGGCCACTGCATCAGCAGAATGAGATAACTCTCAATGGTGACTGGGGTCCAAGTCCTTCCACAAGTCTAATCATTTTTCAATCACATTATTTTTCATGCTTATCTGCCTTGTACAACTGAACAAGATTTGCTTTGTCATTGCATTAGACTTTTTGGATTGTTACCTATCGTGCACACTGGTTTAGGGTTGAGTTTTTTTTTTAATGTTTTCCCCCCCAGCTGAATCAGAAATGAGTTAAAATCACTAGCGGCACTGCAAGTCAGTGCCTGTCTTTCATACTGTTAACGTGTAAGTCTGGAGCATCTGGTGGTGGTCTTTTCATATTCTTGTGAAACAAAATTTACCCAAAGTGTTGGAGCATTCTGATCTGCTTTGCGTATCCTCTTTTTGCATGCGAGTGTCCCCTAAGATGTTTACATGCGGTTCTAATTCATAAATAAAATCTTTGGACTATGCCGGCAATGCTACACAATTTGGTGAACAGCATGCATGAACCTTTGTTGACTCTGATGAACTATCTTTCCTGTACTTTCAAACATGTTTTTTTCATATTGCAAGACTCATTATTGGCCTAACAACCCATTTCACACTGTAACAACAGTACAACAAGTGCGCAAAGACTGACAAAACCCGGAGCAACAGCATCTTTTCTTTATTGAGGAAGAAAAAAAAAAAAATCACTCTCTAGCTCTCCATCTGTCTTTACAGAAGGAAAATAAAATGGACTGACCCAAGTACTCTTCCCCACTAAAATTTATCCTTGTCATTCTGTGACATGCATTTTCATATCCAGTCATCCTCTTGTCTTAAATCTTTGCATCTCCTCCACTTCCTTCAGCTTTAGGTTTTCATCCCCATAGTATCATAATAAGAATTCCTACCACAGGTTTTCAACATCACATGTGTACATAAATAACTGATGACACAAACCAACTGCCTTCTCCAGCAAATGGAAAAGCAAACTCACGCTAGGAACAGTACAGAGCCAGTCCATTTGAAAGACTCCCCAGCCAAAAATACCTACTACAATCACAAGTACAGTGGCAGTAATGTGAGCAATTCTGTTTGATTTGAGAATGGTGCTTCATCTCGTTTTGTTTCATTTCAAAGTACAAAACATCACACAGGAAATCAGTTGGTCTGTAAAGTGTCCAAAGAGATAACTGAGAACACCAGCAGGGTGACTGTCACAAAATGCAGCTTCCCCTGTATCTGAAATCCTCCACCATGTCTGTTCCCACCTGAAAGGTTATTGATTTCTAACTGAAAACAGGTTTATTTTCACAAGACTCACATTACTGCCATACCTACCTTGTTGTCCTCTCTGAAATTCAAAAGTCATCATAAAATTTGTTAAACAATTTCAACAGCAACAGCACACGACACATGGCAGAGACAAAAGAAAATGAGTCACACATCAAACTATCCCGGTAGAAAGGGAGTTGGGATAAGGGTGGGAAACAAAAAAGATTAACAAAAAAAAAAATGAAAGAAAAAAGTGGCAGTGAAGGGTCTTGGAGAAGAGATATTTCTGGTCTTCTTACTACGGGGAAGGGACAAGAGGTTTTAATCAGAAAATTTTTAATTCGGAAACCTCGCGGAATTCTAGATGCCAAAACCAGTCCACAAAATAGCTACAAGTAGGTTACCTGACCCGGCGTAGTCCACCTAACCAATTTGGAATTTCTGTGATCTACATACTTACCCCTGTTTATCACCATTTTTTTGTTCTTTTTCTCAAAACTGATTTCTTTTCATTGATGGTGTTGACAGGAGGAAAGTATTAGACACAAGAATATGGAAAAAAAAAAAAAAACAAACGATGAAAAAGAAATAAAACAAACACCCAACTTACGTCTGGGTCATTTCCCCTTCAAAACCTACCACAATATGGCCAAAACCGAGCCAATCCTTGGCAGTTGTGAACGAGCGAAATAGGTCCGTTGGTGAAGTTTGAGTAGATTTTTGTGTTAAGCGCAGACGGTGCTGGCACTATCAGCAAAACGCAGCAAGCTCCGCTTGTCTTGAAGTCCAAGTAGCGATAACTTACCCGGCTTACCTGAACGTGGTCCTGAAAACTCACTACAGCTCAAAACACTGGGCAAGCTTAGTAATAAAGAGAATGCCTCTTTTTCTGGTTGCCGCTTAATGAGGCTGCATTAAAATCTTTTCAGTGAAAGTGGGGGCGACAGTGGGGTGTGTGGGGGAAAATTAGTTTTTGAAGTGCTGACACCAGAAAGAGATGTAATGGTTTTCAGACCACGCACTTTGAAAAAAAAAAAAAAAAAAAAAAAAAGAAAGAAAGAAAGAAAGAAAAAAAAAGAATAGGGGGAGGAATGAAAGTACAGGTGATGTGGTGTGTGTTAACATTTTTTGTTTGCTGTGTAGTGCATGTGGGTTTCTCTAAGGAAAGAATGTGTTCATTTCTATTTCATGTTGTGCATGTGTTGTTTGTTTGTTTGTTTTTCTTAACTGTGAATAAAACTCTGGAGGGAAAACAAGAGCAGGGAATGTGCCTTTGAGTATAAACATTTTCTGTGTGCTACAGCTGCTCGCTTTTTTTTTCCCCTTTTCTTTTTTCCCCCTTTTATCTTCTGCATACTATTCCTGTTTGTGTGGCTGCTCTTTGCTTTCTCCCCACTCCTTCCCTCCACCCCCCCCCCAAATCTTCAGTCCACCCAAAACACAAATTTATGAAATCAACACTACTTCTTGCAGGATAAAAACTATCATATAAGATCCCCATGTCTATGAAAGCGACACAAGATGGAAATTATTATAAAACAAATAATTCATCTACTGTCTATAAAGGTATTAGGTCACCTTCTGCTATGCACCTTTTCTCTGAATATTTTTCCAAAGTTGATCAAACTGCTGGAAGGGCAGCAAACAACTTCAATGGCTCAGTCAAACTAAAAATCCCCGTAGAACTGTGCGGGTGTTACACAGCTTAGAGCTGAATGAATGTTACAGACGTAGAGAGAACTGTCCTGAGACTAGGTGAGACTAACTGCATAAAACTTTGAAAAGTCAGTATCACTGTAGTACTGCTAAAACCTAATGAATGCTGCTAATCTTAAATCCCGAGTTTCATTTATCTGCTACGAATTCCAAACTGTACAAATTTCGCTTAAAAGTGTTTTGAACGAAATTTTCTCAAAATATACACTGTATATATTGTAAACAACTAACTGTGAAGTAAACCTTGTACTTGTTCACCATCCACTATCGAAGCAGTTAAGTTTCTGAAAAATGAACAGATCAATTTTCAACCACTGACACCCCCCCCCCCACCCCCAATTTGGATATTTATTCATTACTTTGATTTTTCTCTGAATTCTTTGATTTTGCTCCAGCTGATATCTTCCTCCGATTTATCTTTATTATGTCTCTTCTTTTTCTTTATTTTTTTCTTTTTCAAGAATTACATCAATCTAAAATGTACAACCAAGTCTTTTTGGTACACACAGAGATTTCCCCGTGTATTCACAACCCTTTCTCCCCTGCATTTCATATATATTCATTTCATTCCTAAAGTTTTAGTTTGACCAAAATGACCACCCCAAACCTCCCTTCTTTCTCATTTGCCTTAACCCCATTCCATCCCCCACCCACTCTGAACTCCAACAGACACACTTCCCCCTCTTTAAGTCACCTAGTATCACTTTTAGAGCACAGACCATAGAGCAGAACAATAAAAACTGAGCTGAGTGCCTCTTTCATTAAAGCACTACTGATTCATGGCAAGGTTAAAGACTTAAGAAGGTTGATTCCACTTTATTTGAAAACCCTGCCAACACTGATGAGAGAGACATGGTACAAAGGATCAGTCTTGTGCTCAATGACTGTTGGAGAACTCTCAGTATCTTACTGATGTAGTGCATGCTTCCTGTCTGGACTGAAAGCGGCTTGGCTTAGGGGGAAAACGAATGACACCTGCAGGTGTGCCAGCCAATGAGGAAACACAACTGCTCTGCATGCAATTCTGTGCTGGAGTCTTCAAGGTCACTCTCACAGACTTTACAGTGTGGTTCTGGATGGCAGGGATGAAAATGTATATCAATCCTTTCACCATGCAAAGCATATGTCACCAATTTCAGATGTTCATGAGGTACTTGTGTGCTGTGTCAGTGAAGTGCCATGTGTTCTGCATGCTCATGTTTCATGGTTTGTGTGCACCTGATGCCTACCAACTGGCCTGGAACGGACCTTCCATAAAGACATTTTTCTAATCTTCCAGCAATGTGTTTCTCAACAGTTTCTTGATGATGCATTTTGTTTAACCCTGCCCCATAAAGGCAACTCGTGTTAAATATGACATTTAACCATCATACTCTTTGTATTCATTCATCATGGAAGATCTGACTGCACTGGGGCAATCAAGAATCAATGAAAATTTAAGAAATCTGGCAAACGTCTGTGGGATGAGAATGACAAGCATGAATGCGACTTAAAATTTCATTTTGAAATAGGAAAAAATAAAGATATATTGTATAATGAATACATATGTGCCAACAAATCTGCACAAAATGTGGTGCTTATGTCAAGCTATATTCTTTGTAGTATTCTCCAAAAAAAAAAAAAAAAAAAACAGAAAAGAAAAAAGAAAAGAAAAAAAGTAGTATTCCAGGCACCTGGTAGGCACTGCTTAAAAGTTAAAGCATTGTATTCTACAAGGACTTGTAGTATCTATGTTAAAAAAAGAATGATAAAATGTCTCTGTATGTGTGCTTTTGAAATGGAAATAAAAAAAAAGTTGTCAATGTATCTAAAGTTCTTCACTACTCGGTAATGCTTTTCTACAGATGAAGTGAACCTAACATTGCTCACACCTATGAGCACAATGTGTCAGAGATGACATTTCCATTCTTACCCACCCACCTCTTTGCCCTCCTAGGGACCCTTTTCTTCAAAACAAAAATCAGCAGTTTGCAAAGAGTGAATCTCTTTCGGAAAGATCAATTTCTTGCTCTGATATTTCCCCATTTTCCATCCAGTTTTTAAAATCCTAGTTTAATTATTACTGGTTTGAAGGAAAAAAAAAAGGCTTAAAGCAAGATTGTTTTTTGCCCCCCTTTTCTTTGTATTCACATTTTGCTTTTTCCCCCATCAACATTGAACCCTTCAATTTTTGCGTTTTCCCCAAACAAAATTGGAGACCTTTTAATTTTGCCACTCCCTACCAAAAGATGTTCCTTTCAATCACACAGGTTTTAACAAAGACTGAGTAAGAAATTCCCCCCCCCCCCCCCCAAATACTACTTCTATGATTTTAAGCTAAGATTCTTTTCAAACCGCTCATACTTTGGATGATGGCATGTTTCTGGCACTGTGGTGTGACATTGCCCTAGCGTTGGGTATACCCACCATCTTACCATTAACCCTCTTGTCATACAAACCAGAAATTGGGCAGGCTAGGAGTAACTTAGTCAGTCTGAACGACTCGGGATTTTAGAGCAACATGGATGCCACTTTTAGGGCCCGCATGTTGGCAGAGGGGTTGGTTCTGTGAGGAGAAGAATAAGGAACAAAACTATTAGTACCTCGAAAAGAAATAAAAGAAAAATAACACTCTGTCTCACACACACTTAACATGCACACACTCATTCACCCAAATGCCTAAAACGAACAAACATACAAAAAAAAAAGAGAAAGAAAAAGAAAAGTCTGCAAGACAGTAACGAAACACCACATGATAAAAAACAACAACAACAAAAACACGCAAGAATGAAATGACACAAACTGGACAATAGGCCATCTCCAATTTCTTACACTTTAAAAAGAAAAAAAAAGAAGGAAAAAGAAATCCTATATTCTCCTCCCACAAATTCTTACAGTAAATTCCAAAGACTTTTTGAAGGACTTGAGACATACTTATCAGACATGTATCAGAACAAACTGCAACCTCTCTAGAACAAAACAAAACAAGGCAAACTCATGTGGCTGTACGACATATCCAACACCGTTTGAGCAGATTTTCATCTTTCCCTCCAAATAAACTTGTAACCTTTACAACATAATGACTTGACCAGTCAACCGATTCAAAATTACTATTTTATCAACCGGGTGATCAAGTTAAAATGCTACCCCCCCCCCCCCCCCAGCACCTACATTCTCTTACAATACTGCGCACAGACCTGCTTTCCGAACACTATTTCAATTCACCCCCACCCCCGCAATCTCCAACCACCAAAACTTAAAATCACCTGCAAAACATACGGGGATTCTGGTGCTACACATGGAGACAAAACAAAGCATTTCAGGTTCCAACATGAACCTGATCTGGTTAACATAAGCTGTCAATACTGTAATTAAGCCAGTTTCCAGTGACATTCATCCCAGATGTTCTACACAACAGATTTCCTTCTTTGTGTACAGATTAAAATGATCAGGATTTAAATGGAAAGAAAAGAAAAAAAAAAAAAAGTAAACTAGTATGTTGGAAACATACGTCTTGTCAGTTGTTGGGATTTAGGGCATGCTCCTTCCCATGCAGAAAATTA